>JAUMIR010000001.1:179925000-180525000 GCA_030847615.1 Gambelia wislizenii
TGGAAGTTGTTTTTTCACAGCCAGGCTACCCCATTCCTACACTGTAGGAACATGGGAGATTCCATACTTGTACTTGAAGAGAAAGTATAGCATGTTATTGGAAAGCTCACCATGCTCAATATTTTATTTTCTATTCACTACTGTCATGTAGAAAGGTGAGAGATTTCTATGCCTCCTGTAAGATATTTGGAATGAGTTGGGCTTGTAGGGTTTGGATGCCTTCAGCCAGTCATCCCGGTTCTTAAGAAAGCACCATACATGTATATTGTTAAGCATTTCTTTCTAGAATCTATAGTAAAGATTCTTAATTACAGAGATAGGGTTGTTTGAATATTAATTATTTATTCAATGATTGTAGTGTTTACCATATCTTACCTGACATGGAGAGCTTTGGCTGCTTATATATTCTAAGATTCCTATCATACCCTTCCAAACTGCCTCCTCATCACTACAGGGAATAAAAATAATCAACAAAAATCAAGTATATTAAAACAAATTACTGAAAAACAAAAACCAGGATTTAAAAGTAGTAACAAAGTAGACTGATAACAAAAATTCTTTAAAAGCTTGATTTTTTTTTTGAAAAGGTTATTGATTGTTGCAAAAAACAAAAGAAAACACCCCCATAGATTTCTAGGTTGAAGGTGAACTTCCCTGGGAAGAGCATTTCATAAGCCTAGTATCACTCCTGAGAAGATCCACAAAATAATTGTGAACAATGTAATATATGAATTCATTAAAGAAAATAGATATGTTTAATTCAATGATCTATACAGCTGAGGGCAAATCCATTGATGACATTTTCAATTTTTTGATATAGATAATGGATGGTAATGGGGCAGGGAAAACAATCAATAGTAGACAGAAGTAAAACTTGTCTTTCAAGTCTGTGTGTTTTACTTTTGTGTTTGTACCAAATTCAGAGACAGATTCTCTAGATACCTATAACTAACTTGTACCCAAGAGGTGGGGGGGGTGCTTTAGAGACCCACCTGTGATGCTAAAATCTCTCTTATTAGCTTGGGGAATTATTACATCAAAAAGAAGGCTGAGAGAGGAAGATAACTGCAGACCTCTTTTCACCTATATATACCAGTACTAACTTTCAGAGAACACTCCAGCTTAACGTGAAATAGAGTAATTTTTTTATTGGAAATAACACAAAATTCATTCACTCACACACACCACACATTCCTAAGAACCATATAAGGCTATCAAGGAGTAAAGCAGAAAGTTTGGATAGAAGCAGAGATTTAGGGATGTAGGGTGATAGTTACCAATTTTGAAGAGTTGAAGATACTCAGACAGGTGTCTGAAGGTGGCCAGGAGGTTCTGATCTGGGGGGGGTGTGCTGAGAAAGAGAGTGGGACTATTGTTGGGGGACTAATATCCATGCCCTATTTTTCATGTACTGAAGGGGTACTCTGGTTAGGACAAAGCCTGAATGGTTTTCCCAATGGATAGACAAAGGAAACTGAAACTTAACTGATTGTGTTAATGGCTGGGAGATATGAATTGATGGGTCTATGACAACCTTGCAGTGGTGGACAGGAAGGAGCATGAGGTGAGATTTGCTTAGGAGTTGATGTGGGAATGGTCACTTAATTGTTTGGTTGAATGACTCATTGTTAAGGTGCCCAAGAATGGATTAGCACACAGCTCCTTAATGACTGTATTTACTAAGGGGTTTTTGCACAATCCTAATATGGGCTTCCTTGTCATATTATTTCTAAGACACATCATGGTCATTGTGACCTCCATCTGACCTTATTTGGTTTGCCTCAGCCAACTTGACCCCCAAAAGTGTCCAATATTTCCAATTATGAGATAGCACAGGGAGGGAGTAGTAGGGCATGCTAACAATAGACTTCTAGATATTTCCAGAACATGATCTCCACCCATCCATGAGAAGTCATGCTAGATTCTTATTGTTTCTTATTGTTTAAAGGCAAAGGTGCACTATCCAGACTCATGTAGAATCATGAGAATAGTATCTCATGGCCACTTGGATGCTTTTGCAGCCTCTGAGTCCCTGCCTGCATGAAATCAACCGTTCTCCTGCAGCCTTCTTTCAGGACAGATGGGGTAGAAATTCTGACCTATATGCTTTGGGCACATATTTAATGTTGCATTTCATAGGAATTTCACAGGAATCAGGAGAAATCCACACAGATTGTTGGACTCTTTTCCCTCCCCCCCAACTACTAGTGTGCTGTGCTCTATGGGTTGTATCTTAGTGGTGGAACATATGCTTTGCATGCAAAAAAATTCAGGTTAAGTCCCCAGGTAAGGACTGACTTCTTCCTGAAACCCTGGACTGGCTCCCAGACAGTGTAGACAATACTGAGCTAGATGGACTAACTCAGTATAAATTGTGTTCCTGTCTAGGCAAACCCCCACAAATCCCACTGACATTTTTCTCTTGTATAGAATTTGCCAGAAATTTTTAATAACAGCCCATTTTACAAGTCATATACTTGTTAATGTGCCCTACATTTTCTTATCTTGGGTTTGCTTGAATTTTTTCTACTGGATCTTCCAGCTGCCTTTTTGCTACAGCAGTAATGCTGAATTCATTAATCTAAAAGGTTTGAAAACAAGCAAGATAAAACTCCTTTTCTAAGCCATAAAAGCATATGCTCAAATCATGTGTCTGGTCAAAATGCATGAATCATAGTTTTATATTGCTAAGTAATACAAGCAATTTTATATCCTTCACCTCTGATGATATTTGACTCTAGAGAAGCTTATTTTTCTGCATAGCAGGCTGGTGTGTACTGAACATATACTGATATGTTAACTCATTTCTTCTATGGTTACTACACTGTCACTTACCAGCATTGCCCCACCATTTCATTTTACACATAGCGTGTTGCTGCTAGGGATTCTTCGGACATATTAAATGATGAGTGTGATTGATAACTCAGTGCTTTACAGCAAGTTACTTTCAAATAGATACTTCCCCTCCTCCATCCTTATTCCCTTCACAAAGATATGTGTGTAAGACAGAAAGCATTTCAGTGCACGTTCATCATCATCATCATCATTATTATTATTAGTTATTTATACCCTGCTCTTCAGCCATAAGGCTATCAGAGCAGCTTACAAACTGTTTTAAGCAATATCAAGTTTAAGCTTTTTTTCAAACCTTTTAGATTAATGAATTCAGCATTACTGCTGTAGCAAAACGGCAGCTGGAAGATCCAGTAGAAAAAAATGTGTAGGTATTTTTGACCTTTTGCAACCAATGGACACAATAGTTGGCTTATTTTTTCTTGCTTTATCAGTGCATTTTACAGCTGAGAAATAAATATATAAATATTTTTTTTAAAAAATGGGGACACATTGCAGACTCATTCAACCAATGAATATCATTAGGTGGTGGGAGTAATAAGCAAATAATAATAATAATAATAATAATAATAATAATAATTTTTTATTTTTAGCCTGCCCCCCTCTGCTCGGCAACCGGGAGGGGGGTGTACAGCAAGATTAAAACAACAGCAAGTTAAAACAATCCTTCCCAATTCTAACCCTCCCACCCCTTAAAACTAAATTAAACTAGTGGAGAATTGAAACAAACATACAATACAACGTGGTATACAAATTACAACAAAAAATGGCAATAGCGGCAGGGGGGCGGGTAGGCAATCAACTCCACTTGAGCCGGGAAGTTATTCCAGGAAGGCCTGCTGGAAGAGATCAGTCTGTAACGCTTTCTTGAAGCTATCAAGAGTAGTGATAAGACGGATCTTGTCCGGCAGGCCATTCCATAGTCTGGGAGCCATAGAAGAGAAGGCCCTCTGGGAGATCTGCGACAGCCTAGTTTTCATAGGCTGCAGCAGGTTCCTCCCAGAGGACCGAAGTGCACAGGGAGGATCATATGGGATGAGACGGTCCCGGAGATAAGATGGAGCCAAGCCATGTAGGGCTTTAAAGGTTAAAACCAACACCTTGTACTGTGCCCAGAAACACATGTCTTCCTTTCCACTGCACATGTACTGTTATTAGAGTTGATATTTAGTAAATTCCTCTTACCTCCAGAGGAATCAATAAAAGGATAACAGAAGAAATGGGTATAACTAGTGCCATGTTGTATAAATTAACATTAACCTTAATCTGCAAGGTGGAGGGAGCTTGCATGGGAATTCCATTCTAAATTGGCCACAAGTCTGAAGAAACAGCTGAGAAAAGGGAAAGATATAGGAACCTTGCCTTTCGATGGTTTGTTATCTGAAGACTCGCTCTTTTGACGCTTGCAAATTAAGGACAATTTCTGTTCATTTGATGAGAAATCCACTCTTTTGACAGTTCCTGCCTACAGATGCTTCCTTGGGACTGAAGCACATGCATGCACTGCTTGCAAAGTGAGCTGTGGGGGGGGGAGCTTACCAACCCAACTGAGAGACTTTGCAAGCAGAGGGCGGGTGGCGCAGATGCCCATATGTGCAGATAGGCAGTCACAAGTGAGACACCTTAATTCTCTGATGTGCCCTACATGAGTTCTGCTTTTTGACCAATTCTGGTTTCTGACACAGCTGCAGCCCCTAGCCTGTCAGATAAGTGGGGTGGGGTTCCTGTAGTTGCATGCCCCCATTCCAGGCTCACATTACCAATGTAGGGGGGCATTCATTGCCATTGCTTTGAAACTCCAAATGGGTGAGGAGTGTTGGTCCCAAAGAGGATTCCTTCAATCACCTGGTTTTGAGACACCAATAACATTAAAGGTCCCTGTAGGTGCTCACACTAAACCTGGTAAAATTCCTGCACACTTCTGCCAAATCAACCTAACTAGCCCTAATCTTTAAACTAAATATAAATCAGATATGGCCAAATTAGCCAATTTACCCAAAGATGAAATCAATTAAGATCACATCATCCTAATAAAGAGAGCTGACCCTCACCCAATAAATCTATGCCCCATTCTTCATTCCATATAGAATATGAAAAAAGACCTCTGCAAAATGAATGAAGGTGCAAAATTCCTACTCAGCCCCTAAGCAGCCCACAAAACCTGTTTGGGAGTGGGAGTGGAGAAAGAGATCAAAAGTGGTAAAGTTTACAAACCTTGCCCAACCCACCCATCTTTGCCCTAAAGGAACATGCATGTACCCTCCTGTGCAGCCAAACCACCTCTCTCTTTTCCCTGTCTGCAACTTCCCAGCCGGTAAGGATTCTTCTTCATGCACACCATTTTCTCCTGCTTGTTATAAAAAGAATAACATATGCAACATCTAACGTCATTGCTTTTTATGATAGAAATTTGCCAGTAATTGTTCAAGAAACTTTGCATTAAAAGGATGTATGGCATAAACAACTTATCCATAGCAGGATTGCCATTATTTCTGTTCTCCATTTTCTCCTCAATTTCATTGGGTAATATAGACTATATATGTTTGATTTCATAGTCTGAAAATAATCTCTGTCATTATAAATGTTGCTAGAGTTCTTATAAAATGAAAAAGGTAAAATAATGAACACATTTGTGGCAGAGGAATAAACATTCTATGCCTAACCTTTCTCCTGACATTGCATTATCATGCTCTGGAGGTGAAGACAAATGAGTAATTTGCATCAGAAGCAAAAGAACTCACTTTTAAAGTGCATCCTGGTTCTCATGCCATTGTAAATACCAGCTCAAGACCTGTTTCCTTATCTACATAGTAATCCAACCCTGAAATAATGATACCAACACAAGTGAATGGGTTATATAAGGGCCATTTTATTGATCTAATTCCAGTTTAACTGAAGAAACTTGTGAAATGGGGAAAAGGTGGGGGGAGCAACCTGATGAGGGTCCAGCTGAGGCCAGGCATCAACCTGGTGACTATTTTCTCAGCCTTCCCTTGGGTGAAACACCTGACCCTGAGGGCAATCCAGTACTATGAGCTGCTGCCTGGCCATTCTTTTACTGTAAGGCAAAAAAACCATTCTAAATTGGCCCCTCCCAAGACCCAGGACTTTATAAGAAAGAGTAAAGCCTCGGTCAGCTCCAAGGGCAGAATCCTTCCCCACCCCTTTGGTCCCAGGACCTGTAGAGCCCAACCCTTCACCATAAGGGGTGCCAAACTGTACACCAGACTCTGAAATTCTCCCCTGCTGCCTGCCACGGATAAGGGACTAGTGTCCACTTAGCCCTTTCCCCCACCAGGCCAGCCAACACAGCTCTCAGCCCCTCTTGCAAATCCCCCAGGAATAGCATATTATCTTCATTTGACAAAGTGAACATCATCAGCCCTGTAGAACTCTGGCCATTGGAAAGCTATCGTGTGATGTGGAATGAAGTGGCCGAACCCTTTACCCAATGCATTGTGAACTTCCCTGTTTACCCTCCTATAGGCCAGTTCAAGAAAGCAGGGATTTTCCTTCCCCCCCCCAAAAAAAAAAACTTTGTGGGGTAGTATAGCCAATGCCCTATGTGCTGTATGGATTGCGGGCACAGCCCCATAACAAAAGCTGTTGAGGCTGCCCCAATCCAGAAATAATGAGTGTCAAATTTAACATCCTGCAGATCCAAGCATTACAAGGCTTTTGATGTCACTGACCAGAATTGATACCTTCCTCATTTTTCTCTGCCTCTTCTACCTCCTCTTCTTCTTCTCCTTCTTCTTCCTCCTCTTCTAATTCACCTTTCTTTTTCTTCTTCCTGAATTTCTATCTCTTTCTCACTTTCTATTTCCTGTCTACTCTTCTCCTGTCCCCCCCCCTTTCTCCGTGTTTTCCTTTTGTGTTCCTTGTTGTTTTTGATCTTTCTCTCTGGCTTTATATTCTTTGTCTTCTTTATTGCCTGTAGGATCTCCCTGTATTCTCGTTAGAAAATCTTTTGCTTTAGATATTGAGTTTATCACATAACTTTTATATTTATATGTAAGTGTTATTCCCTCCACTTTACTCCATTTATATGGGATCTCTTTTTTCTGTAGCACCTGTGTTATTATATTATATTCCTTTTGCTTTTATATATATATATATATATATATATATATATATATAATTTTTTACATCATACATATTGTAAATGCATTATTGTTTACAATTATTTACATTTTTTTACAGTTCATATATCATTATCATAGAACTGATTTTATACATTACATCATAAAGAACGTATCTTTTTGGTGTTTCTATTATACTTCGACATAATCAAATCTAACAATATTTGCAATATTTGATCCAAATTTTTTCTTCTTCTCTGTTGACTTCCTGAGTTGTACAGCTTTGGCGTAAGAAGATTACCACTATACACTTCCATTTCATTTGACTTTATTTCATTACTTATCTCATACTCCTATATAGCTGTGTATATAGGAGATACATACTCTGTACTTATCTCATACTCCTATATAGCTCTGTATATAGGAGATATATACTCTGTACATATATACCTACCAATAAATATACATTATACACGTATATATGTTTTCTTCTAACCCACTGGGATCTTTTACTTTCTATAATAATAGGCTAGTTTGTATCTCTCCTTTTCTTTCCCAGTAGTCTATTACCTGCATCCACTCTTCTCTCAACTTCGCCTGTTTCTTATTTCGCAGTTTACTTGTAAGAATATCAAGTTCAAACATATCGATTATTTTGTCTTTCCACTCCTTTATACTGGGACATGCTTTCATTTTCCATTTCCTCGCTATTACAAGTCTAGCCGCTGTAACCAGGTACAATATAGTCCTCCAATTTTTATTTCCTTTCTTATCTTTATTGTCTTTGATTATATTTAACAAATACATTTCTCTTAAGATTTGTTTCATTATTTCATGTACTTGATTCCAATTTTTTTTTATTTTTTTTGCAGTGCCACCACATATGAATTAATGTCCCCTGATTTTTCCCACATTTCTAGCATGCGCTCGGTATTGTTTTATTCATCTTATTTAATCTTTTTGGAGTGTAATACCACCTTAACACTACTTTCAAATAATTCTCTTTTAAGAGCTGGCATGCTGTAAATGTAAAAGATCTCCTCCATCAATAGATCTTCCTAAATCTCTTGCCCATTTTAACATGTATTCCTTTATATAATCTTGCTCCATTTGCCTCATTAGCAATATTTTGTAGAATCTCCCAATGGCTTTTTTTTTTCATCCCTAAGAACTTTATCCAATTCATTGTATTCCCCTTCAAAGCCATCCTTTTTAAGGTCTTCTGTAAATCGTTCTTTTAGCTGTAGATATGTGAACCAATTTATATTATATCTAGTCTGTAATATATCTTTTGATTCTAATATAATCTGGTTCTCGTTTCCTTTCTTAACCATATCCTCACATCTTATCCATTCATTTGTCTTATACCATCTGGATAAAAAGGCTTCCTGGGGGGAAATCCAGAATGGGATTTTATAGTAGAATACATTTTAACTTTCTCCCATACTTTCAATAATCCTTTTCTCTTACAATGGCTCATGAAGCTTTTGTTTGCTTTTTCTTTATCATAAAATAAATAGGCATGCCAGCTGAATCTGGCATCATGACCCTCCAGATTCAATAGCCTATTATCTCCTAGATTTATCCATACTTTAATCCAGATCAATACAGATGCTTGGTAATATAGCCTTAAATCTGGAAGGTCACAACCACCCCTAAGTCTGGTATCTATTAGGTATGCCCATTTAAAATCTAGATGTTTTCTTCCCCCATATGAATTTCTATAGATCTTTATTCCACATGTCAATTTTTTTTTTTCATTGTTCACGATAGGCAAGTTTTGAAACAGGAATAGTATTTTTGGGAGTACCACCATTTTTATTGCAGCAACTTTACCCAGCAATTATACATTTAATTTGGACCATCTTTCCATATCCTTATTTATCTCTGTCCACATTTTTTATAATTATTTTCAAACAGATCGATGTTTCTTTTTGTTAGCCATATTCCTAAATATTTTGCCTTTTTACCTATATTACATCCTGATTTATTTCTTAGATCTTCTTCTTCTTTTTCTGTCATGTTTTTGGTAATTATGATGGTTTTATCTCTATTAAGTTTGAATCCTGAATGTTCCCCAAATTCATTTATCATATTCAGACATGTTTCGATTTGATCTTTGGGTTCTTCCATAAATATAATCAGATCGTCTGCAAAAGCTTTTACTTTATAAGTAAATCCTCTAATCTTTATTCCTGGGATTTCCTTACTAGCTCTTATCCTTCTATATAGTACCTCAAGCACTAAGATAAAAAGCAGAGGCGAGATACAGCATCCCTGCCTTGTGCCTTTGTTTATCTTAAACGTCTCTGTCCACTCTCCATTTACAATAAGCTGCACTGATTGTTCAGTGTAGATTTTTTTCAATTCTCTTACAAAATCTTTCACCTAGTCCCGATCTTCTCGTTATCTCCATCATAAAGTCCCATTCTATGTTGTCAAAAGCTTTTTCTTCGTCTACCATCATTAAAGCTAACTGTTTCTCATTATGGACTTCAGAATATTCCAATATGTTTATCACTGTTCTAATGTTATCACTTATTTTTCTCCCTGGTATAAAGCCATTTTGGTCATCACTGACTAGTTCTGTAATTATTTGTTTTAGCCTATTGGCCAGAATCATGGTGTAAATTTTATAGTCTGTGTTTAATAAGGAGATGGGATGATAATTACTGACTTCTCTACCATTCTTTCCTTCTTTCAATATTAGAGATATATTAGCGTTTTTCCAAGTCTCAGAAGTCCCCTCAACTTCTATCTGATTAAACAATTTATAAAATGGCATTGCAAGTTCCGTTTCAAATATTTTATAAAATAATGCTGAGAAACCGTCCGGTCCTGGTACTTTATTTTCCTTTAATTCCTGTATTGTTTTCGAGATTTCTGCAATTGAGATTGTACTATTCAGCTTTTGCAAATGTTATTTTCCCAAAGTTTGGAAACCTTGTTTGTCTAGGTATGATATCATATTCTGTATTTCTTCCTGGCTTTTTATTTTTCCACTAAATAATCCACTATAATTTGTTTTAAATTCTTCTTTGATCTCATTTTGTTTAGTTATTTGCTTTCCACATCTTCTCTGAAGAAATAAGTATATATTGATGTATATTGATATATTGATACAACATTCAAAGAGATATTGCATACTACCATAATTTCATAGTGGCGGATAAAAACAAATTAATCAAAAGGTGGTCTGATGTGAAGTCGAAGGCTTTCATGGCCAGCATCCATACATTTTCCTTGTTTTTTTTCTGGACTGTGAGGCCGTGTTCTGGAATAGTTTCTTTCTGACGTTTCGCCTGCATCTGTGGCTGGCATCTTCAGAGAAGATGTGGAAAGCAAATTCCTCTTTTCACACTTTCTCTCCATGTTTGGCTCAGTTTCTTATCTTCTTTTCCTCATATCCAAACCTATAATAATTTTAAATCGATTTATGTATTTTCCAGAGAATTCATCTTCTTTTCTCCTTTATAGTTGCATTGGTTGCTTTTGTTTCCTCTTATGCTACTCCACCCCTCCCGGGTTGTTGGTTTGTTTCTCGCTAAGTTATGTCACTTGGCTTACTAGTTTCAATTGTCCATCAATAGAAATTTATATCAGGGTGTTTTCCCCCCAAATAGAAAGAAAAATCACTTGTTTGCAGCTTTTAATGTCTATAAAAAAATTAAAAGTGGTGGCATCATTAAATACCTCAATTGGTGGCAACAATCCGGATGTGGTAAGCCTTCGACCCCATCAGGCATTCGTGGTTGGGAAGCTTTGTTTTAATTTTTGTCCCCTCCAACACACTGGTCTGGAAACTGGGTCGTCTCTGGCCCCCTCCGATTGCCTGTTTCCCCAGGCAAATTCGCCCCCTCTTTCTTACTTCTAGTGGGGTTCTCCTCCAGACTGAGTGGTCAGGACTCATGAGGCCTGTGTGTCTCAACCTCACACAATGCCCTTGCCACCAGAAGTCAACTTTGGAAGTTTTTTTTAAAAAAGAGTATCTCCTCACAACGTGTTTTCCTGGCAATTTATGGAGGCATGACACACAGCACAGTAGAAGAGCATGTCCTGTGATGTGCTGGTGTCTTTACCACTTGAAGGAGCACCTCTTCTACACATGTGCTAAGTGTATTATATAGCTTGACTCTATTTTCCCTACATAATTTCATAAGGATGGATGTAGTATTTAGGGAGTTATGGTGGTCCTCCCCTCAGGCAACCTCCTGAGGGATCGTCAAATAGTATTGAATTTCGGTTTTTGACATTACTGAAGCTATACATCTGAAGCAAATCTTAACCTTCAGGAACAGCTTATTTTACTTTGGACAAGTGCCACTTTGTTTTTGAAGTGGTCTGAATACTTTCACTATGTGCTTTTGTCCAAAAGAGAGGTATACCCCTAATTAATATCTTATTCATCAACCCTTACCTCTCCCTTTCCCCCTCTGTTGTTTTTTGATTGATAGGTCTTCTGGACCTGTCCTCTTATATTCACCAAACACACTGTTCCCACTGTATACATATATTCTCAAAGACATGATTCTAGAGATATTGCACAATATCTTACTTTTGATAATACAGAAATGTTGCAATGCATTATACTCTGAGGGCCTCTGAAGAGTAATATTCATGTTACTTAGAACTTTAATATATGTTTGATATCCTGATACAATTGTCCTGATACAACTATTATATCTTAATGAATTCCAGTCTCCAGGGCAGGATGAACAGCATCCAAGAGTACTAGAGTAACTTGAAGATATAGTCTCAGGGCCATTAACAATAAGCTTTGAGAATTCTTGGAGGACAGAAGAAATCCCAGCAAATTGGAGAAGGACGATGTTGTTCCCATCTTCAAAAAGGGCAAAAAAGAGGATCACAGCAACGACTGCCCAGTCAGCTTGATGTCAATAGCAGGATTTTTTTTTAAGACTAGATCATTAAATAGTCAGTCTGTACACACTTAGCAAGGAATGCTGTGAGTACTAAGAGTCAGTATGGGTTTCTCAAAAACAAGCCATATTACACTCTAACTACCTCCCTCACTTCTCTCACTCCCCCCTCCCTTTAATAGAGTTACAAGCTTGGTAGAGCAGGGAAGTGTTTGTATTTTAATTTCAGTAAGACTTTTGAGAAGGTTCCCTCTGATATTAATGTAGACAAGGAGGTGAACTGTGAGCTGGACAATGCTACAGCTAGATGGATCTGTAATTCTGAGCAAACCCAGAGAGCATTCACTAATGGTTGCTCTTCATCCTGGAGTGAAGTGACTAAGGGGTTGCCACAGGGTTCTGTTATGGGCCCAGTGTTGTTCAACATCTTTGAAAACCTCTTACATGATGGAATACAAGGTATGATTATCAAATTTGCAAATGACACCAAAGTGAGGTGGGTGGTAGCAAATACCCCAGAGGACAGGTTCAGAATTCAAAAAGACTTTGACAGATTGGGAGCCTGACCAGAACTAACAAAATGAATTTAAAAAGGGATTCATGTATGAGACTACTTCTAGGCAGGAAAAACAAAATGTACATATGTAGGGTGAGTGATACCTGACTTGAAAGCAGTAATGTGAAAAGCATCTAGGGGTCTTTGAGTCAACAATATCATGTATCAGCCAAAAAATGCTAATGAAATTCTAGGCTGCATCTACAGGCGCATAATATCCAGATCAAGGGAATTATTAGTGCCACTCTATTCTGCTTTGGTCAGACCTCACCTGGAATTCTGTCTCAATTTCTGGGCACCACATTTCAAGAAGGATATCAACAAACTAGAATGTTCCTAGAGAAAGGCCACCAAGATGATAAACATATGTAAACCAAACCTTATGAGGAACAACTTAGAGAGTTGGGTATATTCAGCTTGAAGAAGACAGAGGTGTCATGATCTTTAAATATCTGAACTGATGTCATGTAAAAGATGGTGTGAGCTTGGTTTCTGCTGCGCCAAAGATTAGAACACAGACCAGTAGTTTCAGTCCAATAAAAGAGTTTCTACCTAAATATTAAGAACTTCTTTTACTGTATGAACTGTTCAACAGTGGAAAAGACTGCCTGGTGGGGGGGCAGGGTCTCTCCTTCTTTAGAGGTCTTTAAAAGGAGGTTGGATGGATATCTTCCAGGAGTGATGCAGTTGTGTATTCCTGCATGGCAGAGGAATGGATTAGACGGCCCTTGTGACCCCTTCCAAAATGAGATTCTATGCTGAATAAATGAATTATGCCTTCTGTGAATATCTGGACCTTCTGAGACTTTTTTCTCTCAATTACAATCCATTAAAATGGCTCTGGAGTCTTCTGTTTATCACCCGCTATCCAAATTAATGTCACAGATAAGTATTACTGCTGAATACAAAGGGCAGTAAATGAGGGGCCAATCCACACTGACATCACTAATTCTATTTCAGCAGTTAAACACCACAAACATTTTTGTGCTGCAAGCAAAACAAAACAAAAAAGTGTTCTGCTTATCATCTAAAGAGGCTGTAGAAACTCCAACTATCTCTTGCTTTTCAAAGGATATAATATTCTCCTATAATAAAAACCATGGCTGTAATTAGCAATCCATTTCTTCGAGATTAATTCATGAAGGTATGACCACTTCTAAATTAATTGGATTGTGCATTATAATAAAATTCTTTCCAAAGAAATTGTGGGCAAGTCAATTTGTGTGTCTACACAACTACCATTTAAAGCCCTTTTCATCGTCTGCATGGGAGTGATCTCTTTGAAGCATCAAACCATTGACACATTTTCAACAATAAGGCTTTATATTCTCCAATAATATAATGTAGGGACCAACATTGACAGATGTTTATGAATGAATACAGTAACAATTATGGCCTGCTATAAACTAACATAAGCCAAGATTCTCTTAAATCCCATAGTGTACAAAATTAAAAGGATCTATTCAACCATTTCCTCACAAATCTAGTTTTTAAGCTGTATATAGTTTTATTGCACTTTAATATGTTAGTGTTTTAAATGTTTTAATACTGTAAATTGTTTAATCTGTTTTTAAAATCTCATATTTAGATCTATATTTTTAATGATTGTGTATTGTTTTAGACACATTGGTAGCCGCCTTGAGTCCCTATATTGGGAGAAAAGTGGGATATAAATAAATATAATAAATAAATAAATAAAATTTCTTACTTTTTTTCTATTGTCCTCTTCTCCTCTCCATGAGAGGAACCACAAGAAATTCCAAATCCATATTGTAATAACACCTTTATTAAGCCAGTCATAAGATAGAAAAATCTCATGAAGCTTGCTTTTGGAACCAAACTTCCTTCATTGGGGAAAAAAAAAAGATTTAAGATATTTAAGCAATAGCAATAGCATTTCTATTTCTATACCACTTATCAGTGCCAAAGAACTCCCTAAGTGGTTTACAATGTTTTTTAGCTTATTGCCCTCCACAAGCCGGGCACTCATTTTACCAAGCTATGGAAGGATGGAAGGATGAGTCAACCTTGGAGCCCTGTACGATCAACTCACAATGTTATGGCTGCAGTACTGGCATTTAACCACTCTGCCAACAGGGCTCCCTATTATATTTAAGGGATTTCAAATTTCCTTCTGACCAAAGAAGAAACAACAGCCAACTGGAACTTCTTCTCACTGCTAAGCAGAGTTTAGTCCAGCTATTTTTTCTTGTACTTGAACTCAGCTTGTACCAAGCAATTTGATAGTGGAAGGAATTGATCCTTTGATCATCTGAACTATGCAGTGAAACCCCAGCTTGCAAATTAATACATTGTATTACCAGTTGCAGATAGGAAGAAAGGGAAAAACAGACAAGTTGCATACAAGGAACAAATTAGTTTTCTGTGTAAACACTCGAAGCTAGCCAGTATAGTATCAAAGCTAACAGGAAGCAAGGATGACCTCTGATTTTCAGAAGAGTAGTTTTCAATATCTATTTATTTAGGTAATCGTTCCCATGTTGAGCTCCATGGAATTAGGTGAGAGGAATCCCTTCAGTCAAAAGTGAGGCAGGAGCAAGGACACACTTCTTTGGAATTGGGGTCATGAGATGTCCAACAGATACCTGGTGAAGTACATGTGAACTGGACAACTGGCAAAATGTGAGGTAGCAGAGAGAAAAAGACATACACTGTAGTTACTTCATAACAGGCAGGACTATGAGGAGAGTTCCTCTGTGTTTGGAGGATACTAAATTTTGTGTTCCAAGGGAGCAGATCCCAGAAGAGGCACATAGTATGATCAGCACCATTGCATCAATGAGCTCAGCAGGATGCAGCAAGTATAATCTGCATTTGTATCCCAGACCACAGATGTAAAGGAAACCATACGATGCCCTGGAGCAGGCTCAGAACCTACTTCATGAGTAAAATCAGTCAGAAAGATTACTTTCAGCACTATGGACAGATCATAGGGACTTTATCATTCAGCTAAGGCGGTGATGGTGAACCTATGACACCTAATTCCTCCGCCCGCAACCTCACCACCCTCCCTAAAGTGGTAATCCAGGCTTCAAAGCCTCATTTTAGGGAGGGGGAAGGAAAGTGGCAGGTGGGGCTATGAAGTCCCGATCGCCACATTAGAGAGGGTGGGAGGGTGCAGGAAAGTGGTGGGTGGGACTATGAAGCCCCACCCACCACTTGAGGGAGGCAGGGGGATGGAACTTCCCCCCACCTGGCCACCACCACCCCTGAGGCCTGCCATACTTCCCCGGAGCCGCCTTGGAAAGACCGGGTAAGGTGACTGGCAGGCAGGACTCTACTGGGGAAGGTGGTGGGCGAGCGGAAGGGTGGCCACCCAGCCTCTCCCTGGCCTTCCCGCAGTGGCTCCAAAGCCTCAGAGCTGCCTTGGAAAGGCCGGGGAAGATGATGGGCAAGTGAGAGGGTGGCCACCCGGCCTCTCCCCGGCCTTCCCGAGGTGGCTCCAAAGCCTCGGAAAGGCCGGGGAAGATGGCGGGTGAGCGGGAGGGTGGCCACCCGGCCTCTCCCCAGCCTTCACAAGAGGGCTCCATGGCTTTGAAGCCATGGAGCCACCTTGGGGAGGCTGGGGAAGGCAGCGGGCAAGTGGGAGGGTGGCTGCCCGCCCTTCCCGAGGGGGCTCCGTGGCTTTGAAGCCTCGGAGCTGCCTCAGAAAGGCTGGGGAAGGCGGCGGATGGGAGGGAGGGACTCTTGTTTGAGCCCAGGGCACTGTTCACAGCTTCTCCAATGGAGCCTTCCTATATCGCTCCACACAGGGGAGCTGCCAAAAGAGGGAGGGGGGAGAATGCACATGTGCATATGTGTGTGTGTGTGTGCACGTGGCATTGTGGAGAGGGGGAGTAAGTGCTTTAAGGGGAAGAAGCTGAGGGTCTGGGAGCTGAGGAACTGCCCGCGTAATTGCTCCTAGGCTACCTGGCAACACATGCTCTACTCCATGGCTAACTCAGGCTGCCTCCTTGTCTCCAACTCCACCTTGCTCCCACGCTCACTACCGTGCCCCCCAGCCTTCCTCTACCTCCAGCAGGTAAGTCGACCTCTTTTATATCTTTCCCTTCTTCACTCATGGGTGAGGTATCCCCCCCAAAAAAATAAACCCATGGGTCAGAGGGAGGCTGGGGGAGGTGGGGGGAAAGTAGCGATGGGGCCTTCAAAAGCTCCATCATCACTTTCGGTGGGCCGAGATGGGGGGTGGAGGGGAAGTAGCGATGGGGCCTCCGGAAGCTCCATTGCCACTTTCGGGAGCCCAGGGAAGGTGGGGGGAAAAGTAGTGACAGGGCCTCCAGGCGGCCAGGTAGCTGTTATTATTCGTGAATTTTTCACATTCGAGGGGGTCTTTGGAACCTAACCCCCATGAATGTGAAGGAATGACTGTACATTTTGTGACAACTCATTAATTATTAATAAACAATTAATAATATTGTTGATTAAACAATAAATATCACAAAATAATGTTTTTTCCTCAAAGTGACACACCACCTGAGTTATGTTCAGTTTTTTGGAGACATTTGACACACCAAGTTCAAAAGGTTGCCCATCACTGGGCTACGGTCTTACATTACTTCCCTGAATATCTTTCTCAACTTCCTTATCTCCAAGCCAAGGTGAGCCTGGCATTGAAACCGAACACATATAAAACATAATGTAGTCTCTGTGTGGGACCCATTTCCTGTGACAACTCAAGCATAGGGGATATCATTTCTGAGAGGCAGGTAGCTTCAAACATCTGAACTTGTACTGGATGGCTGGCTGTGAGGTTCAGAGTTGCTTTAGGGATCTGGATGTTCTACCCATATTACTGATATTGGCTCACCCAATCTGCCTGCTTCGACACCATCTGCATCTGATTCCTGATAGTGGTGAAAGACTGCTATACTCATATACACTACATAGTTATAGAAATTTGTTGCCACTAAATTCAGATCTTTGGGTAGGGATTTGGGATTATTTGCTACGGAGAGTACTGTAGTCCACTCCTTTGAATTACAGCACTAAGTTCTCCTAGAGAATGCAGAATATGTTGTATTGCACATATACTTACAGATACACCTTTTGTACAAACAACAAAGAACCAAATATAAATTATTTCTTTATAAATTATAAACATAAAATATGTTCCTCCCCAGTCCCCACATGACCAAGAATGAGAGGCCTATACCTGCACTGAAATCCCACGATACCATCTTAACTGACACCAGAGTAACATCTGAGTCAAAATGTAGGGCCATGACTCTAATGTCTTTTTTTTCTCTCCTGCATGATTTTTAACATCTTTGCCTGATAAAGAAGCCAGTGAGTTTTGAAAGCTTGGATAATGCATTTTCTGCATTTTGATTGGCCAATAAAGGTATTGCTTTTCAATAATTTTTTTTTTGTATGTCCTCCATAGATAGTCATGTAGTGGTAAGCAGGATTTTTACAATACAGCAAGAGTGGATATGTAGAATGAAAACTGGTCAGTTGCAACAATACATACATTTTTTTGTTAATAGAAATAACATTTACTGAAGAACAGATCAGTAAACTGAAATGAGTAACTTGGCAATAGTTCATTTAGAGGGAGCCCTGGCAGCGTAGAGCTTAAATGCCTGTATTGCAGCCACAACATTATGAATTCAATCCTACAAGGCTCCAAGGCTGACTCAGCCTTCCATCCTTCTGTAGGTTGGTAAAATGAGTACCCAGCTAGTTGAGGGCAATTAGCTAACATGTTGTAAACTGCTTAGGGAATGCTTTGACACTGATAAGTGGTAATAGAAGTGCTACTGCTGTCCAAGAACATCCTTTGCTTGGAGAAAGTACCAGGCTGAAAGGGAGGCATTTTCCATTTTAATGGGTCTTACTGAGAGCTGCTGTAGGTCTTAGTACACAGTACTGGGCTAGCTAAGTGCTTGAGATAGATACTATGAAAGGCAATGTGTGTGTGTGTGTGTGTGTGTGTACATACACACAGAGACACACACACCTTAGGTAATAAAATAAATGATAGATGAAGAAATAGTCTGACCTGTGAGGAAATAGTTCCCTATGTTCCTTACAGTATTGTTTCCTCACAAGACCAGAGCTTTGTCAATGTATTTTTTGATGACAACTTCCAGAATCCCCCAGCCAACATGGACATTGTTCATGCTAGTTGGAGGATTCTGGGAAATCCAAAGTAACTTTTCCAAGCTCTGTTCATCAGGGCAGAAGATGGTGAGGTGTTGGGATAGAGACTGAGGCAAGGATAGGACAGGAAGGCAGGAAGGAAACGAAAACATATGGCCATCCTCCTTCTTGCATCTTGCCACATTCTTCAATTTATTTAACAAATATTAAATTAATGTGATTGTACAAAGATAGAATTCAAACCACATTTCATTCCCCATATTAATTTTCACTGAATACAAATAGGTGAACCTTGAATATTGCTTTGTTCCTCAGTACCTGTTTTTGAAAGTAAGGGAATGGCAGTATTTCAAGCTTTGCCTGAGGCAATGTGAGTTTATCTAATTATCAGAGATCTAAAAAGCAGAAGCACACCAACTGTCAGGGGATTTGAACAGATTTTGTCTTCTTGACACTTGCTTTACTTAACATTCTACATTTAATTGTTGAGAAACTTCCTCACATTCTTTTAAAGTTGGCAAATATGGTAATATGCATGCTTTAAAAAACAAAAACAAAAAACAAACAAAAAAAACTCAAAGACACCAGTGTGCATGAAGTAAGCACCAAATCCCTAAGTGAAATGTTTGGCATGTAAACAATTTTAATTTAGGATATGACTTTATATCTCAACTGAAAAATGTGCAATAATCACTTGGGAGCCACTGCTAATAAAGAGTAATGTAGTAACTTACCAGCTCTTTTTTACTTTGTAAAATATTTTTCAAATATTCAGTATCTAATCAACTAACTTTCAAGTATCTACAGGGAACATCAATGGGCTGAGAGTGGTATAGGAAAGAGATTTGGGACTAGAAACAGAAACAACTGCACTGTATTTGCTTTGGCAGAAAAAAAGCTTATGAAATTTGTATTTGTTCTAACCAGGGGAAACACTGTGAAAGTATTGAACCAGCAATGCTTTACCCCTATTCAGCATCAGCCAACATTCAAACCATCATTCTTTGGTGTTGCTGCATATGTGGTTAGTTGCTTTGTGTGTGATTCCAGAGCAAATTGCTGTTTACCTCTAATCTGCTGCTGCAAATACGACTCACTTCTCCAGTATTCACACATGAATACCTGCTGCTTTTAAAGTCACAATAGTTTCTCATAATGCCATTTTTGGGTGCAATTAACTCCAATTCTACATGGAAGTATCAGTAACATTTGTATCAATATGGCCCAAGAACTATGTGCAGGGGCTTGTTAAAGCCAACCTCAGAACTGTTGAGATGATATTTTCACAGTCTTACTACTCTTCTGCAGCTTGGATTTTGATCTAGAATTGGTGGGGAAGATGGCAGTGAGGGTAGAAAGAGGCTCCAAGGGTGAATGCCAAGCATGCAGTTGAGTAGACAAGGCCATGTGGGTCTCCTCATGGCCTTCATATACTCCTTCTTTTCATCTTGCTCTATAACTTGGGTGGACAATCATAACAGGTCTTGGGGGCAGGGGAGGATCAGAGACCCTCTGGAGCCCTCACAGACTGCTAAACATTTTAAAAGGAAAAAGAAATGCATTTTAAGAAATGGATATTTTTGATGTTGAACAGTGCTGGGATTGGGTGGGGAACTGCTATTTGAAAGGTAACTTCCTGGCTTCTGGATGCCTCCAGTATCTCTTTCTCCTGAGCTGAGCAGATACAGGTTTAAAAGGATTATTGTTGTTCCTGGGAGCCTAATGGAACCAATGAATGCAAAAAGATCTGCAATAGGGACATATATTCTCCCAGAAACACAGTTTTCCAGTCCATGATCTATAACAAAAGACAGCTGTTCATTTAGATCCCATACGGAAAGGATGAAGAAGGTATAGGGGCAAATTGGAAAGCGGGAGAGAGGTGAACCCAGTACAAGGTAGGAGTCCTCCCCTTCTCCTCTAATTTCATAGGAGAGGATTTTCTTTCTTTCTTCCTGATTCAGGCTTGAAAATGATGTGTGTTAGGGCTGATCTCAAAATGGAGGTCAGCTTCAACAAGCCTCCAAACAAGTCAGATCTCTGTGTTTATTTATTAAAGTGGGTCCTCTGTATCCACAGATTTGCTATCCATGGATTCCACCATCCATGACTTGAAAATAGTCCCAAAGAAATAGATTCCAAGAAGCAAACCTTGATTTTTCCATTTTATATAAGAAACACCATTTTACTGTATGATTGTATATAATGGGACTTGAGCATCCACGGATTTTGGTATCCTGGAACCAAACCCCACTGGATACCAAGGGCTACTGCAATTAAATTCATATTCAAATTCATATTCACATATTTTCTCATCCTAAGTAAGAAAGGATGTCTCATCACATCAAGATGCCCATCAAAAAAAGAAAAGAAAAGAAAAGAAAAAGATCAACCATTGTGAGATGTTTGTGTGTGTTTCAGGACTTTTGCAAACATTTCACTCTTGCAAAGATGCTGAATTTTGCAGGAAAATCATTAGATTTTGTGCAAAAAGTATTTTCAGAAAAATCTAATGTTTTCTTTGCATTTTTTTTTTGCAAAACGGAGGATTTTTCTACAAATGCAAATATTAGCAACAACTCCTGAAATGTGTAAAATCTCACCATGGTTGACTGTTTTTGTGATGGGGTGTTTCCAAATGTGAGAAGTCTTCAGAAATGTGCACAATCTCTCATAATCTTACAGTAGGGAGAAAGCATCTTTGTTCTTGTGTGCAAGAACAAAATAAATGAAGACACAGCTAAAACATAAAAACAAATTGGTAAACACATACAGAGATATACACATATGCACAGACACAATTAAAATGACTAACAGCATCCAACTCCTCTTTCCAGACCAGGAAGAAAACCTCCTTCTGTAACAACCCTGCTTAAATGCAAAAAAAAAAAAAAAAAAAAAAAAGGTCAGTAGGAATAAGAATATTCCATTAGAAGGAGGGATAAAATGAGGAGAAAGGGATGAATTGGAAGGGTGTCCTTTCAACCACTATCTGATTTCACCCCTACACATTTACAGCGCAGTCACAACTGAAACATGTACCAACAGTAGGAGGTCAGGAATGGGCACAAGCCACTTGTGCCAGATAAACTGGCCTCTGCCAGGTGAACTATCATTAAGCTGACATAACTCCTTTCTGCTGGTTGCAGAGACCAGCCAAGAGAGGAATGTGCTGGCACAACTGCTCTGCCAACTGATAACACCCATTGGAAGAGCCAATAAAGAGGGTAGAGAAGAGAGGGAGGAAGGAGCTGAGATGCCAGATCCAAACCTCCTTTGACTTAGGGTTGAACATAGAGCCAAGGAAGTTCTGAGTAATTTTCTGCGTCCCTCAGCTGGATTCGCCACAGCCTCAGCTGGCCTTGAGTTGGCTCAGCTGTTCTCCAACCATCTTTGTGAGTTCAGATTGTTCTCTTATTTCCCTAAACCCCTAGGGGAAAAGGAACTATAGAAACACTGTGCAGATTTGCTTTGGGTAGGGGAAAAAAGAATGACTGCTTTCTTATGATTTTTGTCCCCGGAAAAAAGCTTGAGGAAGTTTGACTATCTGTAGTTCTACATAGACTTGCTAGTTTTATAATATTCAAGAAGACTTAAAATGTTAAATAATCCAAATGACTGAAAATTATACCAGAATCAAGAGCTTTTGAAAGTGAGAAATAACCTTAGTATGTATCTCATCTTTGTATTTTCATGGGATATGTGGAAGTAGGAGATGAAAGGGGGAAGAAAAGGGGGAGGATGAAAAACTAATCCCTTTTAAGGAGACTTTCAGGGAACGGGGGCTTATTTTTTTTAAGCAATGAGATATGCTGCCAAATGCATTCTTCAAGCTTGACTACATGGGGGGTAAAAATCTGGATGAAATTCAGACTACTTTGGCTTGGAACTGCAGCACATGAAATTTAGGCTACTCTGGCCCAAATTTAAGTGCCACACCTTACCTGACAAAAGCCAAAATCTGCATTTGGGTTTTTACCTCCAGTGATGCAGAAATATTTGTTTTTAAAGTGTATTGTAAAACACTTGGCTTCCACTCAAAGCTGTTACTCATACTTAGGACTGACTCTGAGCTCTGTGAAAGCAAAGTCCCAGCACTAGTCACTCTCACTGAAGTCAGAATGGGTAAACAGTGTCATGATGGGGGGGGGCAGTCATTGTGACCTCCGTGAGAGTGACTAATACTGGGGCTCTGCCTTTGGAATGAGGAAGTGGCACCAAGGAGGGGGGAAATGTCAGTGCCTCAGGCAGTCCTTATCCTTCCTTTCCTTCCCACCTCCTGAATCTAATGCAGATGTATTGTTCACACTACAGTTTTTTCCAGTTTCAAGAATATGCTGGAGAAAACTATGAGTTTTCTAAATCCTGGATTCAGTTGGCTTTCCCCAAGCCTGGTGCAGATAGAGCCCTACATTGTGTGGCATTACTTAAACAGGGCTATCATATCGCCTCTTAACCGTCTTTTTTCCAGGCTAAACAGACCCAGCTCCCCAAGTCTCTCCTCATAAGGCATGGTTTCCAGACCTTTCACTAAAATGGTGAAAGGTCTGGAAACGACGCCTTATGAGGAGAGACTTAGGGAGCTGGGTATGTTTAGCCTGGAAAAAAGACGGTTAAGAGGCGATATGATAGCCCTGTTTAAGTATTTGAAGGGGTGTCACATTGAGGATGGAGCAAGCTTGTTTTCTGCTGCTCCAAAGATTGGAACACGGAGCAATAGATGCAAGCTTCCAGGGACAGAGATTCCACCTCAACATTAGGAGGAACTTTTTGACAGTAAGAGCTGTTCGGCAGTGGAACGCACTCCCTCGGAGCGTGGTGGGGTCTCCTTCCTTGGAGGTCTTTAAACAGAGGCTGGATGGCCATCTGTCGGGGATGCTTTGATCGTGATTTCCTGCATGGCAGGGGGTTGGACTGGATGGCCCTCGTGGTCTCTTCCAACTCTGCAATTCTATGATTCTATGATTATCAGACCAGATTTGGGGGAAAGGCCACACATTGTGCAGCATTATCATGCCAGACTTGGGGTGGGGAGCAAGTCTGTGCTTTTCACTAGAGTAGACAAGCCCAGAATCTCTAAAATTTAGGAAAGTTGCTGCTGTTGGAAACATGAATGATTGTTTAGCACTATATGGAAAACAAACACATAGTTTAAACTCAGGCTGAAGACTCTGACTTTGATAGTATCTTTGTCAGCTAAAAATGTAAGTCTGCTCTCCTTGAACATCAGACTTTTGTAGCTCTCCCCTATATTCTGCAAAAAGAGTCCTTTTCACCTTTGTAGTGTGAGAATGTTGCCCCTGCTTCAGAATAGCCCTCACTTTAAAGTGAAAAAAATCAACATGGTGTTTCAAGATATCAGTATACTGCATGATAGTTTTCCACTGCATATCAAATAGTTGCATGGGATAGAGCAGGAAAAATGGCACACCTGAAGAGTGTAAATCTATCCCAGTTTTTTTTTTTAAATTCCAATACAGTCTCCCCCACACACCCTGCTTCCCCAGCCTCACCACCTGGTTTTAACTTCTAAAATTCAGGTTGTTGATTAGCATTGTCTCATTTAATTTGCTAAAAGGAAGGCCAGCTTACATGAAAAAATATGGTAGTGTGAAAATAAAGTAGGTATGCCTCATAGCCAATTATTCATTTTTGAGCAGGAAATTAGTAGGACCTGTTTTTTTAAAAAAAAATATTTGAAACAGCAATGTGGTATCTAATATTTTTGGATCTGACTACAGAAACCTATATTAACTTTATTACCTCATTTTGAAGAATTCAATCTACTGTAGGTATACAAATATTACTGGATTTGATGATACCTCAGTTTATGGAGCTCATGTTGGCTTACTCTTAGACAAATATGCAGGCAATGTAAAATTAATTGTCAGTTAATAATTAACCTATACCATTCTTAGTACATGCTTGTTATTTTATTGTGACTTTATTTTTTTACACTGGTTTGAGCATTTATTCAAAGAGTGGTATGCCTGAAATATCCACATAGCCATTTTGTATTTATTGACCTCAAACCCAGGTGGTCTGAAAAAGAAAAGGTAGTAGAAGTGTCAGAATAACTTCAGATAAAATTTATTGCTTGAAATCTAATCCTGTAGCAAATCAAAGGCAAATCAGCAGTCATTTGTCAATAATATTGGTCCCAATAGAAAGACATCCTAAAGCTGGAAATATTTACTAAGGTAATATGAGATCAAGATACAGCCACAAAAGCGTTACATAAATATATCCTGAAATTTAGCATTTGATGTGTGTATATAAAGTATATCAAACAAATATGAAAACATGATGAGATTATAGCTTCTTTTAGTATTAGCCAGCTGCTAACTCATCATACAGCATTATCAAGTTATCTACTTAGGAAAACATTATACTAGTTTGAGAACATGTTGTCATGTTACTTACTAATAAGGAATGTTGAGGCCTATTGGGATATGCCTTTGATCACAGAAAAAACAGTTTCTCAACTTAGTCTTGAGAACAAAGACTATAAAGAAGACTATCGAAAGACTATAGAGAAGAAAACAAAACTTAAATGGTAAATATGGTAGTTGGGAATGATACTATATTAATGCAATTTAAGACTAATATCACCATTTGGGATATTGGAATTAGGAATATTGTGTATAGTTCTGTCTTGGACCTTTTGTTCAGAACTAGTTCTCATGCAATATTTTGTTACACGGGAGTGTACTGAGTTTAGCTGTTCACTCCTAACTTCAACAGAGTTATAATCCTTATTTAAGTCTGAAAGACATGTTATGCATGATGTGTGAGTGGTATAATTGTCAAAAGCAGTGCTGACCCACATGGATGCTGTGTATTGATACCTGCTTATCTCTCCACATGGTTCAGAACAATGGGTTGGGTCCAGACTTAGTGATACCTAATATAGAACAAGGAGGGCATCCACCAAGGGTTGGTTGGACAAATTTGGCTCTGTCAGATGCTCAGCACACTGAAGCATCACTCCTGGCAACAAATAGAAGTAATATTCTAGACAACTGAAAATCACTTTCAAACTTTACCCATTGTTTTCAGCCATTTTTGGAATGTCCCCTAAAAGCATTTATGCCAAAACAGCACAAGGAGTTTGGGGCTATTTTTTTCAGGGTTGGGGCAGAGTTGGAAAGGATATTCAAAAATGGTTGAAAAATAATTGAAAGACATGTTTCTTGTATGTCAGGAAATCCTGACAAAGAGAATCATGGGCTAGTGGGAATCTTTGCAGTTTAGGACTTATTCTGAAATTTGAAATGTACACATTTTTCTGCACAGGAAACAGCATTTTCTGTGCAGAACATAAAACTGCAGATTTTGATAACTTTCCTACAGTGGGAAGAACATTGCTTAAACTACTCTTTGCTTCCTTCACAAATGAAATTAATGAAGAATTACATCCCTGGTCTGGGTATGCTGAAGGCATGAAGAACTACACAGAGACCCCACCCCCATGGGCTACATGATTCCCATTTCTCAGGCAGACCTGTTGAAATATATGGGGCTTATTTTTTGTTGTTGTTAACTTAAGCCCTATTTATTTTAGTGGGTGTACTATAGGCAAGACTAATATTTATTGTAGCCCATAGGATCCAGTATATCCTTAGTCGGAGTTAGACCCTATTTTTCTAAATATCTATTTTGAGCATCATAATTGATTTTTCAAAACCTATTCATCTATAAAAGTTGTATAATCATAAGAGATGGAAGGGTCTTAATGGGCCAACAGGATCAATGCACTGCTCAGTTCAGGATCTCCAGCTAAAGCATTCCCAACAGGTAGTTGTCCAGCCTCTTTTTGAAGATGTCCAGAGAAGGAGACTACCTCTCTAGGCAATTGGTTCCATGGCCGAACTGCACTTATTGTCAAGAAGTTCCTTCTAATGTTCAATTGAAAGCTGCTCTCCTGAGGTACTTAAGACCTCCTTTCAGGTTGAAATGCAACCATGCAACCATTGATGTTGACTCTTTAAGCATGGTTTTTCAACCAATTATGGATCCATCTGACAGTGTTCCCATCTATTCCTCAGTTAATCAGTTTGCTAATCAAAATATGATGGGGGACCTTTATCAAATGCTTTGCTGAAGCCCAGATAAATGACATCCACAGTATTTCCATCATCTACTAAACTAATGACCTGATTGAAAAAAAGATATAAGATTAGTTTGGTAGGATTTGGTCTTGACAATCCATGCTAGCTTGCATGGATCACTGCATTGTTATCAGTATAATTGCAGACAGACTCATTTATAACTTGTTCTAATATTTTTCTTGGTTTTGAGGTCAGGCTGACTGGTTTGTTGTTTCCTGGATGTTCTCTCCCTCCCTTTTGTTGTTGTTGTTGTTGTTGTAGAGAGGGACAGTGTTTGCCCTTCTCCAATCCTCTGACACCTCATCTGTTCTCCAAGATTTCTCAAAAATGATGGCAGGGAGTTCAGAGAGTACATCAGCAAGTTCCTTCAGTACTCTGAGATGTGCAACTGTGTAGCACCAGGGAACTGAACTAGATGAGCCTTGAAGTGTCTTTCCATTCTACAATTCTATTATTTCATAATTTATATTAATTACATGAATGGTATACAGTTGAAATCTGTCCAGACACCTTCTGATTTATTATCAATGTGACTACTTTTTTCAGTGTCACTTTTTATTCTTATTCTGCATTTTTTTTAAAAGTCCTAATATAATGTGTTATGCTAATTTCTACAATATACCACAGGTGGCTATGACTGTGAGTTGTTCAGGGTGACTCTAAACAAGACAACAGGGCTTCACTAAGTTTCTTCTCAAAGGTAGCAACAAGTAATTTCTGTGATTTCCTTCCCATTTCAAATGGGGAATAAACTCCCATCAAGGTCAGCAGGAGGACAGCACTGTCTTGCTTACATCGCTCTGTTTCATATGACTCGGTCCTCCTCCCGACCTTCCCCCATGCTTCCTCCATGCCGGGGGAGAGAGAAATGTGCCACTTTTTATTGATGGGGGGCTCTCTGTTAATAAAAGCATCAGATTTCTCCCACCCTCTCCATGGGAGAAGGCCAGGGGAAGGTCGGGATGAGGATGGTGTTGTATGAAATGGAGTGCTCTAAGCGAGACAGTGCCATCCTCCTCCAGACCTCAACGGGGGTTTTATTCCCTGTTTGAAAAAGTCCTAAGGGAAAGCCTTCAAAAACCATGCAGTTTTTGAAGGCTATTCGTAATTCAGAGTTTTGTTTGTGTAAAAATTAACCATGTTTGTTTTGCACAGAAAACAACATTTTATGCACAGGACACAACATTCTGCATGGAAAATAATATTCATTTCTGCACACAAAATGTTGATTCCTGCAGAGAAAAAAAATTGTAATTGTGGATTTTTTTTTTCTACACAAAATTCACATGTGGTTGTTTTGCACAGAAAACAACGTTTTCTGTGTGGAAAAAAAAATCAGTGCATATATATTAATTCCTGTGCAAAAAGTGTTATTTTCTATTCAAATCAACCATGTACAACTTTTACATAAAACAAATTCCCAATTACAGCTATTTTCTGCACAGAAACCAACATTGTAATATTATTTTACATGCAGAAAAATGCTGGTTTGTGTGCAAAAATTGTCAGTTTCTGTGCAAAACAACCACATACAAGTTTTGCACAGAATAAGTCCTGAACTGCCAAGAATCTTCTTGTCGGGGTTTCTTGACAGTCAAAAAGCCCCATGTTTTTCAACAATTTTTCTAATATCTTCAAATCTTCTTTCTATCCCTGCAGGGCTCCTACACCTTTAATAGCTGTGCAGTACAAAGCTGCACTTGTTGAAATTTCCTCTTCAACATAACTATTAATGGTGCAGGAGCTGTTTCCCTTTACCTACAGCTTCTACCCATGGTGAATGGTCTGTGTTCATCAGCCTGTACAGATGTGTTTAAGGATTTGGTGTAGTGGCAGTGGTGACCTCCTTTTGAAATCAGTTTCAGTATATTCATTTTCAAGGTGAATACCATGTTTTGGTACATCTGGATTGATACTAACATACATACCAAAAATGGGGGGGAAGGGGGAGTTTGAGTAGCCTTTCTTACATGAGACAGTCAGGATGTATGTATTGTCTGCAGAGTCTGTTGTATGAGAGCATGCTGTTGTAAATACTTAGAAATATCATTAACATAATTTTAAATTGTGTTAAATTCATTTGTCTCAAACAAGAGTATAATGCAAGATGGCAACAGAAGAGTTTAAACATTGTTATTAGAATTTTGTTGCTAGTGCTACTTTTAATTATTGCCACAGTAATAACATATATTGAGACATCTTTTAATCTCACTATTTATATTTATTCTTTACATGCTACAGGCTTTCTGGATTTCAGCTGCCATCATCTATAGTGAGCACAGGTTCTATACTCACTCTCTGCTTCACTACTGACTTTGCTGTGAGTGCCCAGGGATTCAAGGCTATATATGAAGGTAGGGTGCCATATCTATGATTTTCAAATATGCTCAAGATCTATTGCAACATTTATGAAGGAAATGTGATTGAATTTTTATATCTGAACATTTCTATGATTAAGTTCATGAGTGTCTCCCCCCCCCCCATGGATTAATTAGATTTAAAAGCAAACTTGTAGGACATGCTGTGAGAGTTCTCTGCTTTGGTAATTGGTAACATACTGGAATAATATGTTAAAATTCACTGGTTGCCATGTTTGGACTAGAAGTTTTGAGATCCTTGTAGGCTGATTTTGGAATTTTTCTTCACGTGTCTTTCTCTTTGATTATATTTGTACAGACTACCATCCATCCACAACCTTTATTAGGCATAATACAACATATACATATAACAATAGAACAAAAGGACTTCAAGGATCATTTTTAGACAGGTTAAGCCATATGTTTGCTGCCTCAACCAAAAAGTTAGCCATTAGTCTGGTAATATGCGGATTATGATCTTCCAATTAGAATTCCACTGATAATCTATCTGTACAGACATTCCTTTCCAATAACCTCCTTATCAACTTTTCCCTTGGAATTATATACAGTGGGCAAGTCAACACAATATGATAGAGAACATCAGGGGCTTGAGCACAATGACATATACGATTCAAAAAAGGGGTCTGCAAATATCTACCCTTGGTCACGTTAGAGGGATGTACATTCCACCTTGCAAGGAGAAAAGCCTTCCTTGCCACCAGCAATGAGAGAGTATGAAAATAATCTGGGCTCCCACCCTGTATGGGTGGGATACCAAGCATTGCTGGAGAAAAAACCCTAGGAGGTGTTGGATAAAACAGCTGATGCTCCCTCTCAACAAGGCAGAGCCTAATAGTTTTATGTACAGACTACTTGTAAACACTTGACCTTTATTTTGTTATGTCTACTATTTCTAAAATGCTTGAGAATTTGAGTGCCATGGATATGCATTCTGATGTCTTTTGGGGATGCTAAGAAAGGTAGAACGTATATTTCCTTCAGTTGGTACAATTCTCACCCCTATCTGAAGACTATCCATTTACCATAATTCTTTAGATCTTTTAGATCCTAATCCTTTAGATCTTTAAATAAGATAAGATACACATTTTTTAATATTTTATTTTGTATTTGTATTTACAACTTCTTCATGAGTGTGGCATTTAGGAATCTTTCTCAATTAATGAAAATTTCCAAATGGATTTTATAAAGAAACATTACATTAGTTTTCTGTGTTGTTTTGTATCTCTTCAAGCATCTGTTCGCTCTCTTAATAATATAAATTATTATGAGAGTCTATGAATAGTACAAATAAATTGTTGAGATTTTTATGTTTCTTAATAAAAGTTGCCATGTTGAGGAGTGAAAATGTTCCTTCCTCGTTCTTCTACTCATTCAGATATTCCCCCCACCATCACATTGTTCCCGTGATCCAGTTATTCTAAAAAGAAAAAGTCATCCCCTTTATTGATCTAGTGAAGCTAAAGGAGATTTTCACATGGGGAAATTATTCCCCTGAGAGATCGGGAGAGAAATGGGGCTCTTCTGGGAGCAGAGCTCTGTTTTGCACGCCCCTTTCCTTCTCCCGATCTGACGTCGTCCTCACTCTGTGCTGCTTCCATTTCTCTGCCAGTATCTTCTGTCATTTTTTAAGAACAAAGAAGCTGATCAAGATAGTGCTCTGCATGCCACTTAATTCAGAATTCTTGAACTCTGTACAAAATTACCACTAAGGGTGTAAAAGCAGGTTGGTTAACTGAAGGGGATTTTTAAATGAATATATATCCAAGGGTTCATTTACATGGGCAAATATTCCTCTAAATATACCGCAAAGATAGCTCATTGTTCCCATGGATCGCACCACAGCATCGCCTCATTCAGAAGGGGGGGAAGGTAAAACACCCAAATATAGCATGGCAAGGGATGTTGCTACTTTTGCTGGTATATTTGCAAAGTAGTGCATTATTGCTAGTGTAAACAACCATTCTACTAAGGGCTGCAGCAGAGCTGCACTGTGATTGGTTGCTATGATGAAGGGGTGGGCTTAAAAGAGGGGGACTGAGGGAATGGGGAAGAACAACAGCTCTTGCCTTTCTCCACCCAACCCACCTTTCCGCCTGTAACAGCACCTCACCCGCATTCCCACCAAAAGAGGAGCTGCTCTGAGGAGGTCTGAGGGGCGCCTGCCAAAGGGACCTCCCCAGCCAGTCCCCCGCCTTCCCAGCACCCATCCTGCTGCTGTCACCAGCCGCCCAAACTCCCCGCACTTTTCTCTCAGCAGTGCCAGGGAGTATGCCTCCGTGTGTGCTTGCATGTGTGTATGCGTGCGTGCACGCCTGCCTCTGTCTGTGTGTTATGAGAGAAGGACAGCCGAAAGGAGGCGGAGGCGGAGAGCGGCCACAGAACAGCTGGAGGCGGCAAGAGGAGTCACCCAGACAAGCGGCTGAGGGGAGCGGAGTTGGTGGCGAGCTATCTGTCTGGGCTGTCTGCAGAGACCCTTTGCCGGGGGTTTGAGGGGGAGCTGGCGGGGGTGGCCCCTGCGCCTCCCATCGCCTGAGAGAGTGAGAGACAGAAGCCCGCGCCCCGAGCAGGTGGCCCGTCTGCCGCTCAGAGGAGGACCTGCCCCACCAGCCTCAGCCCACTCCCCTTGGCAGTCTGGTGTGAGTCTTTCTTTAGCCATGCCCCCCGCTCTTTTTGATGTGTGAACGAAAAAGCGGCATAATTTTTAAAAAAAACTTACTGGCACAGCTGTGGGAAAAAATTAAACTGCAATTTGCCACAATAAATCTGCCGTGTAAATGAGCCCCAAGAAAGGGTGAAAAAGAGGGGAAATGTCATTAAAGAATTTTAGTGGGAAACCTTAAAAACCTGTTTTTCTGATTAGTTGTACTTCCACAATCACAACTTCCCAAGCAAAATGGAATCTTTTGAGCCTTTCCAAACAGTGACACACAAATAGCAGAGAAATCGTGTTCTCTGGGACCCTCCAGTTCACCTGAAGCTCACACTTACTCAGTGGTATCCATTCTGAGGAGGGATGAAAAGAAAACTTGAAAATTTCCTAATTCTTAATGAGAATGGAGCTTTTGAAACATGCAGGCACCCCATAGAAAAAGTCAACTGCTCATGATTTTTAACATTTTTTTAAAAAAATGTGATTGTGCAATTATTTATTTATTTATTTATTTTACAAAAACATGTCTTGTTTGGGGGGGGGGGAATGTGTGAATATCACAGAAATGTGAATGTTCTGAAGAATCCTAGAAAAATTCACAAAAGTGTCAGAATTTCAGCCATTGGATAAACTTATGAAATTCTTTGTACTTTCTGCTGACAACAAAATAAATAGATATTTACATCCCTAATTCTGAGTATTAAATAACATCCTGCAAGTAATATGTTTGGAAAGGTTAGGTATATTTAGTAAGAATTCTTGATGAGAGATTTGAGTTGTTACTAAGGTGAAAGAAGAATTTTTAATTTCTCTTACATTGTTACCCATCAGTGTGAAATGAAATGCCATTTTATCATAGGTTGTTCCATGCTGCTTTTTGACAGAAAATATGCCAGAAAAGTCAAAAATAAGAGTTTGTGATTTAATTCAGATTCCAAATGTATTTTGTCATATAGAAGTGGGAAAAATACTTTCAATAACCATAGCACTAACAAGCTGTGAGTGCTGAATTGGGCATATGCTAGCATGTTCTCTTCACATCTATATTTCTGGACAGCATTTTCTCACTGCCAGGGTAGGTTTTTGTAATTTTCATTCTTCCTTCCACAGCCTTCAGGGCAAACTTTGCATATATTTCTTTGAGCTCTCAGAGCTAGTTACTCACATACTATGTTAACATTTATGAAAGGATTCACCTCATTCTGTCTTGCATATGCTTCCCTGGAACATTTTTTGTGAAACCCTTTGTAAGTATGATCCTACATTTTCATGGTAATGCCATAAAACTCCCCACTGCAAATTCCTGCATCACAAGTACTCACATAGTAGATATATTTGTATATTTGTTTTTTTTTTAAAAAATAAATCTACAAATTTATGGCTGAACAGCAAACTCATTGTTTCCTGTCAAATTACCAATTACTGTCAAAGAACCAATTAATAATAATAATAATAATAATAATAATAAATATTTATATCCCACCCCTCTATGAAATGCAATCGGGGTGGCTTAAAACAATTAAATATAAATCCAAACACTCTAAAATCAAAAAGTTTTATTGATTTTTCTTTTTGTGTGTTTGAATTAAGACCAGAAGTAACATATTTAAGGTAACTACTGAGCAGAATTAAGTAAGAATACATAGATATTATTTTTCTCTAAGAAAAACTAAGAAAAGGAACTTATCTATATGTTTGTTTGTTTATTGTTTGTTTATTTGTTTTCATGGAATATAGAAACACAGTTACAATGTATAATTAGAAGTGATGGATGTAAAAAAAATATAAAGAATGTATGATGGTAACTTGTTAAAAAATAAAGGGGAAAAAATTAAAAACAAACAGCCCCCCCTAAAACACTCAATCCCACCAGCCCTTAAAATATAATTAAATAATTTAGGAATTAAAACATAAATTAAAAAGCACATAAAAATAAAGAATAAAAATGAACAATGAACAATGGACAGTTCTAAACAATCTTTAGAGTACATATTGTATGTGCCAGGCACGCATACAGAAATATGCAGTGAGTACTATGTGACCTCAGATGCACTATCTTGAAGGAGTACATCTGTTGTGGAGAAAGCACATTTTTTGCAATCTTTATTTATTTAAATATTTATATTCTGAGGGTCTCAATTCCTGCCACCATTTTTTTTTATTAGCCGTGTTGTACATTTCTTAGTGTTTATTAACACAGTTCTTGGATTTCCTCCTCTCCATCATGAGAAACAAGGGAAACTGTATTGTTCTATATTACAATCTTAAACCTGTTTATTCAGAAGTAAGTTCCACTGAATTCAATATGAGTTCACCTCTAGCCCATGCTTTCAAACCCTGTATCCCTCCAGATATTTTGGCCTGTAGCTCACATGACATCTTATTGCCAAATTGCCTGTATTTCCATATCTCTGTCAAGACTTATATGTGTATTTATGTTCTACATAAAAATTGTTGTTTGAGCTGGAAACTCTTTGAAGGGTGGAGAGTCCCCAGGAAAGGAAATGGCTAAATCTCTGATTGAAATTGAATCTGTCTCTGGTCCTTAAGAAAGCATTCCAGGGGAATGACAGGCATGCATTCCTAAATCATAGCAAATAATTAATGTTGAATAACCCTGGGATGTATGGAGCAAAGACAAAACAAAGTATGAATACCTCCCAGATTAAGAACATTACCTACAAATTTATACCTGCACCCAAGCAATAGCCATAGTGACACAGGGATCCCCAAAGATACTGTGTAAAATCTCTCTCAGCTGGGTGATTTAGACAATACTACTTTTATTGTTAACTCAAGTACTCTGTAATGCCTCTCAGGATAGTCAGAGGGACACTCATGTATGCCTGCCAGTTCCTTTGATTTAGAGAATATGCCTGACCTGATGTCCTGCCTGAACATTTCCCACTCCAAAAACATATACATATCCTTAAAATTTAAAGCTAAATTCATTTTGGTTTTGGATTTGCTTACTCCCTCCATCTCATTCAGATACTTCCTGCTTCATACTATGGCAGTGATGGCGAACCTATGACATGTGTGTCAGCACTGACACATGTAGCCATTTGGGCTGTCACACAGCCATAGGCCTCCTCCCCCCGCCCGCAAACTCAGCACCCTCTCTAAAGAGGCGATTGGTCACCACTTTAGGGAGGGTGGGAGGGTGGAGGAAAGTGGCAGGCAGGGCCATGAAGCCCCAATTGCCACTTTAGGGAGGCATGGGGGTGGAGCCTCCCCCCCACCTAGCCACCCCCCGAGGCCTGCCATGCTCCCCCAGAGCCACCTTGGAAAGGCCAGGTAAGGTGGCGGGCAGGCAGGAGTCTGCCCAGTCTCTCCCCAGCCTTCCCGAGGGGGCTCCAGAGCTTTGAAGCCCCGGAGCTGGTTCAGGGAGTCTGGGAAAGGCAGCGGGAGGGAGGGACTCTGCCAGACCTCTCCCCGGCCTTCCTGAGGGTGCTCCAAGGCTTCAAAGCCCTGGAGCCACCTCAGAAAGGGCGGGGAAGGCGGTGGGCAGGACTCTGCCCAGCATCTCCCTGGCCTTCTCGAGGCAGCTCCAAGGCTTCAAAGCCCTGGAGTCACCTTGGAAAGGCTGGATAAAGCAGTGGGTGGAAGGGAGTCTGCCCGGCCTCTCCCCAGCCTTCCCGAGTGTGCTCCAAGGCTTTGAAGCCCCGGAGCCACCTCGGAAAGGCCGGGGAAGGTGATGGGTGGGTAGGACTCTGCCCAGTCTCTACCCAGCCTTCCTGAGGGGTCTCCGAGGCCTCAAAGCCCCAGAGCCACCTCGGAAAGGCCAGGGAAGGTGGTGGGTGGGTGGGAGGGAGGGATTCTGCCCGGCCTCTACCTGGCGTTCCCAAGGGTGCTCCGAGGCTTTGAAGCCCCGGAGGCACCTTGGAAAGGCCGGGGAAGGCGGTGGGTGGGCAGGAGTCTCCCCGGCCTTCCCTCGGGGGCTCCAGGGCTTTGAAGCCCTGGAGCCACCTTGAGAAGGCCAGGAAAGGCAGCTGGCGGGGGGATGAGTGTCATCCTGGCCTTTCCCCAGCCCTCCTGAAGGGGCTCCGGGGCTTTGAAACCCTGGAGCCACCTCGGGAAGGTTGGAGAAGGCAGCAGGCGGGTGGGCGAAAGTCTGCCCAGCCTTTCCCCAGCCTTCCCAAAGGGGTTCCAGGGCTTTGAAACCCTGGAGCTGCCTCAGGAAGGCCAGAGAAGGCAGTGGCAGGGAGTCTGCCCAGCCTCTCCCCGTCCCTCCCAAGGGGGCTCCAGGGCTTTGAAATCCTGGAGCTACCTTGGGAAGGCCGGAGATGGTGACGGGAGGGCAGGAGGGAGTCTGGCCAGCTTCTCCCTGGTCTTCCAAAAGGTCTCTGGGGATTGAGAGCCCCATATAGCCTGTTCGGGAAGGTTGGGAGGGGTGGAGGGAGCACAGCGTAGAGGCATTTCAGCCCAGCCAAAGCCATAACAAGGCTTAGAAAGCTCAATAGCAGCTTTGGGAAGGGCGGGGGGGGGCTAAAAATTGCCTTTTCCACCAACTCCCCACTCTCCTGGGGCTTGGTTCTTCCCCCACCCAAATGGAGCCAAGCCGCAGGAGAGCGGGAAGTTGAGCGCCTGGGTTGCTCAGCAAGCACTCCATTTAAATCAGCTCCTCTCCCTTAAGTGGGAGGGAGAGAAGCTGATTTAAATGGGGTGCTTGCTGAGCAAACTGCGAATAATCAAAACCGCAAGAGTGAAAGCTGTGAATGTGGAGGTGCAACTGTATACATTTATGTTATTTAAACAATAAATATCACAAAATAATGTTTTTTCCTCAAAGTGACACACCACCCGAGTTATGCTCAGTTTTTTAGTGAAGTTTGACACACCAAGCTCAAAAGGTTGGCAATGCCAGCACCAAAACTGGATGGGGGATCCATTTACAGCTCTGCCCCATCAATAAAAAGAAATACCAGAATAACAACAGCAGCAACAAAAGGACAGCATCACGTGATATCGGTGTCCTTTTGAGTTACGCTGTCATTATTCTGGTACCACATTAGCTGCATCTGATAATCTCCTCAGCTTTCCCACCTAGTCTTGTCCCTCTCTCTCTTCCTCTTTCGTTCTTTTTCTTTATGGTTAAGGGAAAGATATTAATTTATCCATATACCCAATCCTCTCTTCCTTCCCCTTCCCCTCAGATCAGCCTCTGAGTCCCAAAGTCCTTTGCACTGACCCCTGATACCCCTTGCAATCAATATCTACCCTCTATAGTGTGCTTCCACAGTGCATCTCATATTATTTGCCAGTTATGAAGCCCTAACATTAGCTATTTCTCAGTTCCACCATTCTGTATATTTTGATTCTTCTTTATAAGATTCCCTCTTCAATAGCTCTGGATGAATGTTGGTTACTGAATCTAATCTGGCTAAGACAAACCACTGCTGAAATTAAAAGATACCTTACGGGTATGTAGAGTCAGAATGCGTATGCGTTCATATGCATGTCCTTCTGGAAACACTGTCCGTTAAGCATGGGAACTGGGGCCAATGAGAGTTCTTGCATAAAATATATGGAGGGTGCTAGATTTGGAGATGGCAGCCTTGTAAGAAAAATTCAATTTGGAGTTGTGGTGCTAAATGAATGAGAGAAAAATCATAAGCTGTTTTCTTTCATTCCCCACTGGGCATCTTATGTTTGTTTATTTGTTTACTTAATGTAGATATATATCACTTCCCACAAGGAATGCTGAGGTGATGCACAACAAATGAAAATATCTAAAACAGTACACAACAAAGATAAGAAATGTTTTTTTTAAAAAAAAGCATTAAAATCTTATTTTAAAAACTTATAAAATCATCTAAAACAATCCTTAAACCTAATTTGAAAACAAACAATATTGCTGATCACCCATGGAATAATGAGACCAGAAACAACGAAATGGGCCACTTTATTTAACCTAGAACCTATTTTAACTTGTTTGAAACTGGAAATGAGCAGGAAGGGGGAGCAGCCTACTGCCAGATCAGCTGAAGCAGGCGTCACTCCTTGTCTTCTTCTTCAGCCTTCCCCTGGACGAACCACCTTAGCCCCAAGGCCAAACCAACAAATCGGCTGCTCCTTGTCTGGCCATCTACTGGAAGGCAGACCAGAACAACCCCACCCCAAGTCACAGAACAAGCAAGGGCAAATCCCCCCGGCCATCCCTAAGGGTAGTCTCCGAATTCCAGGACCTAAAGGAACAGTTCCAGAGCCCTACCCTTCACCAAAAAAGTGCCAAGGTGTTCACCGTAATTCTTATTTTCTCTCCATTGCCTCCCAAGTGAACACCTATTTAAATACACCACACTACGCCAATTGTCAAAGGCCCCCAGATACAGTGGGTGGTAGGCAAAATAAAAAAAAAAGGTAAAAGGGGGGAAATTCCTGCCCAGTACAAAGCAACAAGCAAAGCTCACCCTGTACTGGAGGTGGGAGGGTGGGTTGAAGCATCATCCAAAGAGGGAGCAAAGGGGAGCAGACAGAGATTATGGACCCTCTAGCTCAGCACCTCCATGCTTGGCATTACACATTGGAGGCCAGCAAAGGCTGATCCTTCCCCAGAGCAACTTGCACCACACAGGTCCAGATCCACTAGACAGAGTAGTTTGAAACATGAAAGGCCATGTGGAACAACACTGTTTTAGCTGTTGGTTAGAAGTGCAAAACATTTGGGATGGAAAGTATACTTTTTTTAAAAAAAATTGAAAAGTGTCTGGAAAACACACACACACACACACACACACACATATATATATATATATATTTAGTATCAAAAAATCCTGACAAGAAAAATCCTGGACTGACAAGAATATTTACAATTTAGGACTTACTGTGCACAAAATTATTACATGGTAGTTTGGCAGAGGAAACAGCATTTTCAGTGCAGAAAATAATTTTGTAGAAATATTTTTTTCTACAGAAATTTTGTAGAAATATGTAGAAATATTATTTTCTGTGCAGAAAATGCTGTTATTCGGGACTTATTTTGCACAAAATTGGCACACGATCAATTTGCATAGAAAGCAGAATTTTCTTCATAAGAAACATCATTTTCTGTGCAGAAAATAACATTCATACGCAGAAATATTATTTTTCTACAGAAAATGCTATTTCCTGTGCAGAAAATGCTGCAATTGGGAAATTATTCTGGGTAATATTTGCACTTGGTTGCTTTGTGCAGAAACAGCATTTCCTGTGCAAAATGTAATATTTATATGCAAAAATATTATTTTCTTTGCATTCCAGCAACATTGCTGGGCCCAAAGGTGCTCCCAAGCTAACCTGTTTTCCCAAAGGGAGTGGAACCCCATCTAGAACAGGCTGTGATCCTAATGCCAGGCTTTCCTACTGACTAACAGCACTTCTGCCTTATCTAGACTGAGCTTCAGCTTATTCACTCACATCTAGTTCTTCAGTTAACCCAGATAATGATTCAGGACTCCCATAGCTTTCTAAGCATCCATTGTAAAAGGCAGAGAGAGCTAGGTATCATCAGCATACCTCCTGCTGTGGCTTCATATATGTGGGAAATGTAACATTCTTCTTGCACCCCTGCTTAGTAAGTTTAGGAAATTCCTACCCCCTTCTCATCTCAGGCTATCTTAGCCATTTGGAGCTACAGGGTGACCATTCATCACATGGCCTCCTAATTTAAATTCTTTATGATTCTTTATGTCCTTGCTTTGGGATTTTGCAGCTTCTCCACAAGGTTTCACTTCCTTTTTCTCCCTTTCCTACCATGCATCTGCCCTCCATGCAAGAAGAAGAGAGATGAGCTCTCACTTACAAACACCTCTTTATCTGAGGAAATATGGATATTACTGCTGTAATACTTAGAAACTTCTGATTTGATTATCCTAAACTGAAATTTCCAAGATTGGGTGAGTTTTCTACCCTGAACTATAATCCTCTTAGTTAGTTAAGGACCTAGATTTGTTTTGAATATGTACATTAAGATTGCTATACCTTCAGTAAACTTTTGATATGTATTTTTAAGCAAACATCATAATGTTCTTAATTTGTCTACTTGACTTTAATGCTGGGTGATTTAGAACACATAACAAATGTAAATTGAGCTTGGTCAGTCTTCTCTAGGCTAACTCTGCTTACTTTAAAAGAAACTTTTCTTAAGAAGATATTCCTATAGGGCTTACTCCCTGGAATCTTTAATACATTTTTATTTTTTATACTCACACACTCCAACAATATAGATGTTTAAAAACGGGGGATAATATTGAGTACTGTGGAATCATTAACACAGTCTCCCAAGCACTACCTTCTGGGCACATTCAGCTAAAAAAAGAACCACTACAGAAGAATGCCCCCAATCCTATATCAGCCAAAGGCCCAAGAAGGATGCCATAATCGATGGTATCAAATGCCACTAAGAAAACCAAGAGGTCCAACAGGGATGCCTCTCCCCACCTCCACCCCATCCAGTTCTCGGTACTAGTTTTCCACCAAGGTGACCAAGCCTATTTCTGTCCCATAACCAGGCCTGAACCCAGACTGGAGTGGATTCAGGTAATTTGTTACATTGAATGTACATTGAAGGAAGCCTAGAGTTGTGCTGCCACCACTTACTCTAAGACCTTCTTTTAATAGGGAAGATTAGAGACTGGCTAATAGTTATGTAGGGAAGTGGTGGTCAATGAATGTTTCTTCAACAAATGTCTTACAGTTGTTTCTTTAAGAGATTTTTGTAATTTTCATCACTCTATGGACTTTATCAGATGCGGGGAAACACCACAAAAAACTGCATCCCAAATCATGTCAGAAGACCACAATGATAACACAATAAAATAAAATAAAATACAACTACCGTAAATAAAGTATCATATTTAAATGCCATTATTTTTTTAAAAAAAATGTAAGATATTTTAAAAACAAAACAATGAAGTTATAAAAATACATAACAATAGAAGTTAAGAGTAAAGCTGTCCTTGATTTTTGTAGGTATATAAATCCTTTTCTGTTTGGTTCATGTGGCAAGGATGAGAAATCAGAAAATATTTTCTCTTAGCTTGTGAGATGGCAAGACATATTTATGTAGGTCTTAAGGGAATTTTCATACTTGTGAGAACAAATTCAGGCAAATTGCACAGCTTAATTATGATAGCTTATTGCCTTGTTGCACAGACTTTTTAAAAACTGGAATCATCAGATGGGTCCTTTGTACAATTTATACCAATCTGTCCATCTTTTTGAACTTGATCTGTGTGTGCTTTGCTTTACAAAGGAGAAAGACACAAGTTTGGCACAAAAACATTTTGAGTAAATTGCTGAAAACTTGACAAAAACTATCTTGTTCTCACATTAGGGGTGAGAAATGTTGTGAGGGTTACACACTCTCAACAGGCTGTCTTGAAGTGTCAAGGCCAAGTAACTTTGTAGGAATTCTTTGTATCCCTAATCTTCTACAATCAGCAAATAAATCTCCCTTGTTCTATTAGATCCTTTAAGAAAAAACTTAATGCTATCCATCTGTCCATTTTCAACTCCAAAAATTCTAGATGGCCTCTGTTTCTCATTTTTGTATTGGCAGGTTTGTTATATTGCCACTGTTCACATTATGTCACAGTATGTGTTCCCTTTACCTAGCCATAGCTTCACACTCTGTGTCAGTGCTTATCTACATGTAACATTACCCTTTGTGTTTGGAAAGACTGCTAGGAAAAATTATTGCCCTTGAGCTCAGTCCCTTATTCAGTGTCCAACCTGATTTATGTTTTCCACAACAGTGATCACCTAATCTGAACCTGAATTAAGTCTTGCAAAATGAAGTGCACACAGGGACTGTGGGGGAAAAAAACTTGGGTCACAATCTGTGAAAAGGGATGGGGTAAGACATTTTAAGAGAGAGAGAAAGACAAACCAAGCTCTATTCAGAATTATTTTATCCTTTTTATTAGCAGCTTTAGCCCTTTTGTTATCTTGATTGCTGTTGGGGCTTTCTCTTTTAAAAACCTTCAGGAATTATTTACCGGAATAAAACAAAAGATCAAAGCAAAAACAGCTTATCCTCTTTTTAAAAAAATCATATTTTTTTCCCCTGTAGTATGGAATTATTATTAATCTCTGTATAAGTAAAAGAGCTGCTGCAAAAAATGATGCTGCTTGGAATCCCCTAATGTGGTTTGGGTGGAATTGGAGATACTGGACATTTTCAAATGGAGCCAAATGTCCCGTTCCTGCCCTGCATGCCCCAATCCCGTTCCTGCTGCGGAATAAAAGGAAAATGTTCAAACACCTTTATTCCACGGCAGGAATGTCCTCCCTCTCCCCAAACTGGCTGGCCATAAATGCAGCCATCGTAAGGCTGCCTTTATGACCGGGAACTGAAATCCTGCTCATTCTTGCAAGAGAACAGGCAGGAGGGAAATTTAAAAATAACTCTCCCAACTGTCAAAATACTACACCAAGCACAAAAACACATACCAAAAAAAACCCCCAAACCCACAAGTAACCCAGGGAGGGGAGGGAAGGGGAAGGGTGCCACTTACCTGGGTGTCCCATTCTTGCCTGGAAGTGGCCAGAACATACCTCCTCCCCACAGCTGTCATCACAGGAGAGGAACGGGACATCTTTCAGACTACTGTGATTCCATTACTATAATGGAACAGGTGGTCCAAAAACAATTTTCATGGGGAACAAGGGGAAAATATCATGGGGAAATGCAGAATGAGGACAGGGGAGACATGGAAAAGGGTCGATGACTTCTGAAAAGAAGATTTTTTCCTGACTCTGTTCCATGTCTCCCATGGAATAAATACCCCATCTGAAAATCTCCACTGACTCCTTGGTTTAAAAATCTCTTTTCATGTACCATCAGATCTCTCTTCTCTCTTAAGAAAAATGCAGTCCATCTTGTATTGCATCTCTGTGTTACAAGTGAGTTATCATGTTCCAAAATCCAGGTAAAACCTAGCATTTATCAATAAATATTTTCTTTCCGTAATACTGTATAGATAATTATGAGGTCTGCCATCATTACTAGTAGTCAGCAACATGGTTTGTTGGAAAATCAAATTAGATAGCAAGTAAATTTATTTAAAAATATTGTGTTCTCTCTCCACTATGTAAATATTGACTATTTTGTTTTACCAGACTTCCTATTTGCATGTACTGTACACAGAAATGAAATGCAGGAGCATGTGACAAAACAATGCAGGGATGTCCTTTCTCTGCTGAGGGGGTAGAGACTATAGTAAGGAGAGATTTAATGCTCACATCCCAGTGATCTCTCCTTCTTCGCAATGTGTGTGTATATGGGAGGGGGGGGCATGTTTGACATGTACATTATGTGCTTATATGGTGGGTCCATAGTGTGTAAGAGAACACTGGTGCCATGTGCAACCCTTAAGAATTTGCTGGTACACCAGTCCCACGCTTGGGCCATGAAAGCTTTCGCACCTTTCCCATGGATCTCACTAGATACTGATTCTCTGAGTACGGTGGGGAAGTGAAAATATTTTAAAACCATTCTTTTAATTTGGTTGATATGGGCTGGGATAAGATAGAGAGAAGAGAAGAGGCAACTTTTGTCAGGGGATGATAGGACACGCAGTCCCCAGCAGAAGCCAAAAACTGTCTCAGTAGACTCAGTAGCAACCCTTTCCCAAGAATACTCACACACAGAGTGTTTGACGTCCAAATAATCAGGAGGCACTTTTATCTTCAGACTCAAACAGTTGCTATATATACAAATATTTACAATTCAGGGAAAAACTGCTTCACCAGGCTTCTGTAACTAAGGTAGACTAGGCAGTTCATGGAGTCAGCCATTATGACTCAGCATGACTCTGCATTTGTTTAGCCATTTTATAATGGAGTTCAGTCTCTAACTCCTGACAACTTTACTTTAGTAGCACCTGTAGAGACTCATCTAGGACAAACCATGTGAATTTATAGCTGCTCTGATAGTAAATAACCTAAGAACAAGACTGCATGCACCCTGCTGTCTCCTCACACCCCACTGAGGTTTTGTTTTTTGTTTTTGTTTTTTTAACAACTGGCCCTGCAGATTATATAACATTTCTAGTGCACTTTCTTCTTGTTAAAAATGTGTTTCCCTTCTAAGTGCAGGCCAGATTCTTAGAGGCAAACAAGAAAAAGAGGTGGGTGAGTGGACAGCTGCTGTGTGTAGGTTGTTAGACTTCTTTTTGATGCTTGCATGCCAGCTCTGCCGTAGGAGTGTAGCAAATGGTGGCATCGCTGAGGTAAAAACATGTGCTAAGCCCAATTTCAGCTTTAGACATATGACCAGGCTTTATGCTGGCAATTTAAAAAGTTATCCTACAGCTCCCAGGTTTTGTTTGTTGTTGTTTTTTCCAGTCCTCTCAAGGTGCTGATCCCGCCCACACAACCTTGTTGCTGACATAACAAACACAATTGGGTGGTGATGGTGGGGAGTTACTTGTTTATCAGTGTGCTTTTCTTATTGCAAATAAATAAATAAATAAATAATCCTGAATGCTCAAATGAGCCAGAGCTTAGACATCATGATTGCAGTATCAACTCTAATAGAATAATAAATCATTTAAGTTAAGTCCATTGTCTGAATGCTGTATTTTAAACTGTAGAGATTGTATGTCTGTCTGTTTCTTTTTTTAAAAAAAAGACTTGATTTGTGTTGAGTGGAGAGAGAAATGGCAGCATTATGTTTTTGTAATATAGCACACTGTACAGGGTGTGCTGTTGAATTAAAATGTCATTGTCCCCTTTTCAAAGGCTATAGTAGCAGTGCTTTTTATATAACATGTTGATTATACTCAACCCCAGCATTTCAAAACCAGCCTGTTGCTTTCAGCTGCCTTCTCTTCTTGCCTCCTTCATTCATTTTGAATTTTTCAGTCTCTTCTAAAATTGTTTTGGTCTTAACAGTGTCTTAGGAAAGGGCAGATTCCCCAGTTTTAAGAAATCTGAAGTAAGCTGTATGTTGGAACTGAATTGTATTCCCAGGTAATATTATTTATATGAAGATAAAGGGATGAGAGTAAAATCATTATGTATCCTTTTAGCTGGTGAAGCTCTCTAATTTCTGGTTGCAATTCTGAACCAACAAGTCCATGAGTAAATGGGGATCTAATTTGGATGGGGACTTCCCCCTTCAGTTTGATGCTTCCATCCAGGGCATGTTCCACGCATGAAACATGGATGTTCCATCCATGAAATGATGTGTATGCAGAGGCAGCTGTTCACACACTTGTCATTTCATGTGTGGAACATCCTCTGAAACTGAAGTAACTGTAGAATCTTGTATCTACAAATAACAGTCATTATTATATGTAGTGCATTTATATGTTTAAAAAATTGGTTGATAATTCTATCTGGGCATGTTTCTGAACCTAAATGTAAATAGGAAAACCCAGTCTGGGAAAGTGAGGGAGGGGAAAATCCACAAGCTGGACAGGAGCAATTCTGCCTGTTAATCACCTGAATCATGTGTGATGGCCGGTATTCAAAACAGGAGAGACCAGTGGAAGGCATATTTGATAGGTGGTGATATAGAATCAGGAGATACTGTGGAAATAATCACATTAGTTGGAGAGTGTAAACAATTTAGTTGCAATTTGGATAAAAAGAAGAAAATGTGGCAACCAAGTACAAGACTTGCTGTTTGACAAACTGGTCCAACATCTCTGCTGCTGCATGAGGCAGCTTTATTGGTATGCAATCTGTTCCTGGTGATTTATTTCTCCTAAGTACTCAGGGAACAGCTTCCTCTTCATTTTCTAAAATTGGAGGTTCATCTACAAATGGTACTTCCTTGAATGAATCTGTGATTTTTTCATCTCTTTTATATAGTTCTTCTGTGTATTGTGTCCTTTGTCTTTCTATTTCTACTTGGTCATGTAATATGTTCCCCTGCTGGTCATAGAGGACCCCCACTCTTGGTTTAAATTTCCCTTTGATTTCTTGTGGAAGGGGTCTCTTCTTCCTTTTTTGTTGTCACCTTCTATTTTTCTTCATTGATTATATAGTAGTTCTCTTTGAACCTGCACACAAGTTGCTGAATAGTTGCATTCAAGGTTCTGGTTCTATTTCTGTCCCCTTTTACATTTGCTTTTCATCTGTCCCTAACTGCTTGAAGAGTTTCATTTGTCATCCATTGAGGTGTCTCTTTTGCTTTGGCTGCAGATAGTGTCTTGTTACATTTCTCCCTGGCAATGTCCCTGGCTTCAGTCCAGAGATCTTCTGGCTCCCAGTCAATTTGGCTTAATAGTGCAAATCTAATTTTTACATTACCTTTAAATTCTACAGGGCTGTTCTTCAGGTAGCAGTTTGGCATGATGGTTGGTTTACTGTTGGTTTAGTCTTCTTTGGTTTTACTCTAACGTTTGATATTAGTAGTTCATGGTCTGTGCCACAGTGTGCTCCTGGTCTTGTTTTTTGCAGGAAGAATGGAGCTTCTCCATCTTCGGCTTCCAATTATGTAATCTATTTGATTTCTATATTGGCCATCAGGTGATGTCCAGATATACTGTTGCCTCTTGGCTTGCTTTAAGATGTGTTTGCAATAAGCAAACTGTTTGCTTCATTAAATTCAGTCAGTTGCTCGCCTACTTCATTTCTTGATCCTAGGCCATTTTTTCCTATATCTTTGATTCTGCTCTCTTTCCTAATTTTGCATTACAATCACCTATGATTAACAAGACTGTTTTTGTGTGTGGTCAATTTCCTCCTAGACTCCAGCATAGAATCTTACCATTTCTTCTTCTTATGCCTCTGTAGTTAGAACGTAAACTTGGATTATGGTTCTATTGATGGGTTTTCCCTGAAGTCTTATAGATATAATTCAGTCAGACTTAATCAGACTAGCCCCTTAGAACATACTTTTGCTGACATTAAAAAAAAAAAACAAACAATTTTTATGTCGGCAAAAGAATGCACCCCCCCCCTGGACTTACCTCCTTTCCCAGCAAAGGCAGCTCCGGCAATAAAGAGGACGTAAACAGAGCCCCATTCACTTCCTTGCTTGAAATCCCATTAAACTTCATTTCACATGAAATTCAAAAATAAAAACACAAATAAAGCATTTAAAGTTTTAAAAAGCACATGCACGCATACACATCCACTTTAAAAGACCTGAGGTTTTGCACACCGGCAATGCTGGCACAAAAGTGGTAGGGGGATCTATTGGCGGCTTAAGCTGTCAATTAAAAAGTACAGATTTGGGGCTGATTTTACCACGAAAGGGTGACATCATCTGATCTGCGTGCCCTTTTGCAGTTATGTGGCGCCATTATGATGCAATATTTTGAGTGTCTGATAAAGTCCTTAGGCTTTACATTATATCCTTTGACTGCTTTTGCTACATCTCTCCTCACTATTAATACCACCCCATTTCTTCTTAGATTTTCATTTCCTAAGTAACATATGTTGGAGAATGCAGCATACAAAAGAATTTCAGAAGAAAAACAGTTTGTGCTTTCTAGATTATAACAAAGCCTATGACTGCATAGATCTTTTTTTAAAAAAAAAAAAAAATCCCTGTAGATGACTCAACAGAAATGAGTGTGCTGCAACATTTGTCTTAACGTTTGACTTATACCCTAGCCATGGGGTCAGAGTATTTAGGGGGAAAATGATTCCCAATTGTCAAAGTTGTTGGGCTAGGGTGCACTTTATCACTCTCTCTGATTTATACATAGATCATATCATTCAGAAAGTGGTATTAGATTTTCATGGAAAACTGGAAGAAGAAGCATCAATAATTTAAGATATACAAATGACACCGTATAATTAGCAGAAAATAACAAGGAGTTGGAATGAATACAGGAGAAAGGTAATGAAGAAATTACAAAGACAGGCTACAGTTGAATATTGAGGGGAAGGAATAATGCCCACAGTTGCTTTATATAATTTTTAAAATGGTCGATGAAGACATTGACGTAGTTAAAGATTTTCTATACCTTGGCTCAGTCATTAATCAAAATGGACACTATATTAAAGAAATCAGAAGAAGGCTAAGACTTGTAAAGACAGCTATGAAAGAACTGGATAAGATCCTCAAATATAAATATAGGCCCTTAAATACCAAAGTCAGAATTATCCAGGTGTAGTATTTCCAATTTCTATGTATGGGTGGGAAAGCTGGACAGTGAAGAAAACTGACAGGACAAAAATCAACTATTTTGAAACGTGGTACTGGAGGACTGCCAAAAAGACAAATAAATGGGTCCAAGAACAAATCAAACCTCTAGAAGCCCAAAGGACTAAACTGGCTATTGTGCTTGGGGCATATCATGCAGTGACATGACTCATTGGAAAGGACAATAGTCCTCAGAAAAATTGAAGATAGTAGGAAAAGAACAAGACATTGCAGACAGATTGACTCAATAAAGAAGGTCATGACCCTGCATTTGCAAGACCTGAATAGGGTTAATGACATGTTCTCTTGAAGGTTTCTCATTCACAGGGTTGCCATAAGTGAAAACCAACTTGACAGCACATGACAACTAGTTTTACTGGGTCTGGACTTCAAAAACCTGTATGCATCACCACCTAAAGTCCAATTTACAGCATAGTGAGTTGTTTCTAGCACAAGAGCTAATTATAAAAGTCTAAATTTACAGATTTTTAACCAAACTACTGATCTCAGAATGAGATAGAAGCCTTTGTACTATCTGTGCTTGCTTTAAACTGAAATCTCTTGCTGAAAGCAGTGGCATGTTCCTTAAGGTAGCTAATATCAAAACAAAGCTGTTGACCATGGTTCTTATTACTGATCTTCATGTCTTCTGCATCTTGATCTGGAGTGCATTGCCACTGATTTCAGGAGAGATCCCACCACCACCAGTATGTATTCTTACAAGTGTCAAAATAGGGGGGAAGTAGCCTTTATAATTCCTGAATTCCTGCATAGCTTTGCATGGTAGAGTGGTATAAATAGGCAAATCAATTACACATAGTGACAAGCTATAGAAAATAGTTTATGCATGATGTACTAGGAGAAAATAATATACTATGAAGGTTCAGTGAACAGGCTTTGTCTCATATTTTATTTATCACTCTCATTGTTTTGCCTGTGGCAACAGCCTTATGGGCCATGATCTTATTAAATCTTGTAGGGTCAGCTCTAGTTATTACTTGAAAATATATGAAATGGTGCCTTGTATGAAATATGTAGGTAAACATTTTGAAGTGACTAGAAACCACTAGTGCTCTGTGTGACTTTGCAGCAACAATATCTAAGCTAAAGCAGCAATGCACAATATTGAAGATGGATGGACCACCTTGAAAGGGTAGGCATATAGGCTTGTGTCTAGGTATGTAGATATGTCTTGCAAAACATCACAATATTTCTTATTTTATACACATAGGATTTCCAGGTCAGGAATATCCCAGCCTCTGAAATTTCAGGGCCAAAAGAGAGACCTAGGGCGACCTGGTGACACTGTTAAATAATGATACATTAACTATGAAAACAGTTGTTCAGACATTGGTCTAACAATATTTCTGTGGCTAGAAATTATTTATTATTTAATTTAACTAATTAAATTAATTAAAACAATTAAATCCTCTTAGCCCTGTATTGAACAGAATACCTTTGCATGCATTGATTTTTTAACAACACGTAGGAGTTGTCCAACCAAAGATTTTACAAGCTCCATTGGAACAGAGAAACACAAACCTGTCCTGGTTTTCTTCTTAAACACTTTTGTAAGTATTGATTTTAACATGTGGGAGTTACAGACCAACCAAACAAAATGTTCCAAGTAAAAAAGAACATTTTCTAAACCCTGCTTTTAAGGGATTGTCACCCATTCTGACTTCAGGAAGAGTGACTAGCACTGGGGCTCTGCTTTCACGGAGCTCAGGGTAGGTGATTTTGCCCCAGTGTAGACAAGCAGTGAACAACTAGGAGATTTGGGGAGGGGAAGAAGGAGAAGAGAGGAAGGAAAATAAGACATGTAGTAGCTGTGAATTGAGGGTAAGGGAGGTAAGACAGTAAAAGAAGATAAGGAGATTATCAGACATGGGGGATGCGCCAAAAAAATCACGTTCCCAACCACACCAGAAGATTGCTAGAAGAAAAGAAAGGGTTTTCTTTGTTACCAGACACCCACATCCTTCTGCCGTTCTGGGGGTGTAGTGCTGCCACGGAGGAGGCTTCCCTTTTCTATTGATGGGGACAAGCTGCTAATAGAAAGGGACACTTTACTCATAGCCGTGCTACATCCTTGGCATGCTGGAGGGTGACATCTTCTGGTAATCTTGCCCCTTCCTGTTCTTCTGACATGGTTTTTGACATGTCTGATGATCTCCTCAGAATGAGAGAGATTATGAGGGAATGAGAGGTTATGTGGGGTGGGGAGAGAGAAGGAGAAAGAGGATAAGATGATAAGAGAAAAAGATTGAGATGCAGAAGCAAAAGGCATCAAGTGCTGATTCACTTCAAAACATTTCTATACCGTAGATGTTTACACACTGTTTAAACCTTTTAATCCCATTTTTACCCCTAAAACTTTTTACCCTATTTTTAATGTCTTGATTTTTCTCATATGTTTTAGTCTATTTAAATTATATTTAAATTGTTAAATTATTTTTATTGTTTAAAATTGTTTTGATCTATCAATATTGTTTTTACTCATACACCAGCTAGACATAGGCCAGGATAGAAATGATTCAATAAATAACTATCTTACTTTCTTTTATGATGTTTTCATTGACAAGGAAGATAAATTTAAACTTATCTCTCTCTCTTTCTCTCTTTCTCTTTCTCTCTCTCTCTCTCTGTTTTGGCAAGAAGGAGTTCCCCAATCTAGACTGGGCCCATAGTGGGAGTATATGGGGTTTTAATAGTTAGAACCTCTCTATTTCCCATGATAGAGACCCAAGCCAGATTGGATTTGCCATGCTTACTTTTGACCGGTATGTGTGTGTGTTGCTATACCTTTAAAATAATATATAGTTTGACTTTGAGTAGGTCTATCACCACTATTATTCTCCACTGACCTCAATTTCTTTCAGAGGCTCCCAGACCTGTGCATATACTGCTGGTGCAGAAGAAATGGCTGGCTATCATTATCACAGATGTTAACATCTAATATTACCACTGATAGTAATTACATTGTTGTCATACTCAAGGGCAATATGGAGATGTTTGCTGGCCAAACATTTGAAGAGGCCAAAATTGTACAGCCATGCTGATCTAAGTTCCCTTGAACTGGCTAACTGCATACTTTGATGTGGCTGGAGATTATGATCTAGACCTGCTAGTATTCATGTATTTATTTATTTATCATCCATCCATCCTTCCATCCATTTCATGTCTGTATAGCTAGATTGTGGTTAATTTATTTAGTATTTGGGTCTTTGTGGACACTTCATCCTTCTTTTTGAGTCTTCTTCTCTATTAACACTTATAGCCTGAGTATGAATGACACATGCAGTGCTCTAATTGACACAGGACATTTTCAGACACCCCTTACTGGCAAGCAGCCTCTGGAGAAGTAACGAGGCTGCTGCGTGGCAGGGGGTCGATTTCGGACACTGCTGTCTGTCTCTCGATGTCGTCCTTGACTGTTCCGGTTAGCATTGAAGGCGGGCATGCTATTTTTCACTCACGGAAGTTGTAAAAAATAGTAAAGTGAGTAAAAAATAGTGCGGCCGCCTTCAATGCTAGCCAGAACAGTCACAGACGATGCCAAGAGAGGGATGGCGTCATCCAAAATGGACCCCCTGCCGCGTAGCAGCCTCGTAACTGCTCCGGAGGCTGCTTGCGCAGTAAGGAGCATCTGAAAATGTCCACATACTCCTTTAAATTGCTGCGTTTTTCCTCAACAAAGATCACATATGTGGAAGCCACTACTCGTTCCACATATTCTATTGAAAGAAATGGCAATGGCAATGTGCAGGTTGGTTTGATTCCAATTTAATGTGAGATGTATGAATACTTCTATTGAAGTCTAAAATCCAAACTGGCAAGTGGGCAATGCATATACAAATGAGTAATATAATAATTAACACATATTCTTGTAAGCAATATGGAAGTCAGGTTAATAAATGCTATAGACTTGGTAATCATTTTTTCCACCCAAGATCAAAATCATTCAGAAGTACTAAAGATAGCACCTGCCAGCCTTCAGAAGGCGTTAAAGGCATTTTCATAGAGACTAGATTATAAGGAAAAGCAGTTTTGCTCTGTTTGTTATTACAAGAGATGATAACAAAAATATTCCAGAACACTGTAAAGCAATGATTTATGAGCTGTCAGTCTAAAATTTCCCAGAACAGATAAAAACCCTTTCTAGCAATGATTAGAGGTTGCAGTATGTTCTGATGTAACTAAAAAGTTAGAACAAATACAGTACATTAAAAAAATACAATGGGGCTGGGGGGAGATTCCAGCTAACTCTTATGAGCCACAGGACTTTCTCTCTGCTTCCTTTCATTCAAATTGTGGCTACCATTACTGCTGTTGATCTAGAAAAAGAGGAAGGTGAACAATCTGACTACCCTGTGGCTTAATCCTCTAGGGACAAGTTGTTCAGCCTAACCATAACATTGCATACCTTTTTCTCTCATTAACTACAAGAAAAGTAACCTTAGGGTGCATTTACACTGTAGAAATCATGTAGTTTGACACCACTTTAACAGCTCTATCTCCATCTTATGGAATCCTGGGATTTGTAGTTTTACAAGGCCTTTAGCCTTCTCTGCCAAACAAAACTACAAGTCTCAAGATTCTATAGAATGGAGCCATGGCAGTTAAAGTGGTGTCAAACTGCATTATTTCTACAGTGTAGATGCACCTTACTCTCTACAAATACTTCCTCCACCTAGGGATGCTGATACATACTCAAAGGAGCTATTCTTCCCAGTACCTGAACCGTTGTGAAGATGCAATGGACAGTTCATTTGCTTGGAACTCCCCCATCCTCTTTCTATCCCAATCTCTCTCACCAGAGTGAGAGGTGATGGCACTTGCTAGAAGTCTTCAGGGCTATCAAAGCTTACACCAAAATGACTAAAGAGAGTGAATACTCCAACTCTTTCTTTTTCCCCTTCGTCATTAGGCTGAAATGTTTACTAGTCCATGCTAACTTGTTAGCATAAATACAGTTCACTGCATACAATTCACTGTATACCACTCCCATCAGGCTCCTAGGCCAAGGAATAGTATAGCTCACCCTACCATGGTGGTAACCAGAAGCTTTTTCTTGTAGCGTTTCTGTTTCTGAGAGAAACAGAACAGCCACATGGGCCAGGGCCAGCATCTTTAGTGACATAATTCATTGGGTCTTTTTGCATCTATCATATCAGTTTTTGTTAGGCAGGTTTTGCACTCAGTAGATCAGATCTAAGCATGTCAGCTATGGAACCACCCTGACTAGAGAGCTACTTGGACATTTCCCAGATATCAACAAGTAACAGCTTCAAGAGAAACAACAGTGATACTATGAAGTTAGTTTCTGAGGAGGTACAAAGGAGATGTCTACCTTGTCCTTTAGGCTAATGCTTTCCCACGTCCCTTACTGTTTGACCATCTGGACACTTGTTTACCTTCTCAGAGGAAAGAATCCTGGCTTTGCTCTACTTTTCCCTTCCCTTCCCCCTCTTGCCATTGTCTTCTAAATCAAATGGGGAGAGACTCATTTGGGCAGCATATTCTAGATAGGACACAGTTGATCACATATGCCTTTGTATCTAATTAGTAGGGGGAAAGATGTGATATATAATTTCTAAGACTGACATTGAGAAGGCAGTTTTATTTTTCCTACCAGTTTTGATTGATTACCATGATTATTCTTTTTTGTTTGGATATTTGGCTGTTCCGCTTCTCAAAAAATTAAGCTATGCATTATTAGTCGATCTGATAGTGTCTTTAAATGTTACATGTTGCTTTGGTACCATTTGGCCTGCTTAGCAGAATACATATTTTTAAATGCATTAGAATTTGATCTTGCCACCTGCGAGGAACTTTTACTTCTCTTTCACTTTCATTGAGAGAAGGGTTACAGTCTAAAGGGAAAGCTTATGTTCTGAAGATGAAAGAGAAATACATATGCACCCCCACCCCACCCCTCACCATTTTATATTCGATTTAAAATAATGAGGCTTGAATATGGTGCACTTATGTACCTAGTCATAATGGATTTTATTATGTTTTAAAACACTTAATTTTGGTAACCCTGAACTCTTTCAACAAAAATTGAATGTGGAGAACCTTACATGAGGGATATGAGTTGTACAGTTGATAAGAGGTTCACATTTTGTGATCAGTAGTTTTTATCAGGCCTTTTGATTGCATACTTTAGATACTGAAACATAACATAATTGAGCACTTAGGCCAATATAGAGAGCAATTATGGCATACTTCTATAATAAATACACTAAACAGCAGATTATCTCCTCTCCAAGAGGAAATGTTGCAGGGAGGACATCGGTAGTATAGGAGATTATCAAATGTGGCAAAAATCACATCAAAAGATCACTAGAAGAACAGGAAGGGGTGAGATTATCAGGTGATGTCATCCTCCAGCATTCCAGGGCATAGCACAGGCATCAGTAAGGTGTCCCTTTTGATTTGTGGCTTCTCCCTGTCAATACAAAAGGAAAGTTTCATCCACCTCAGTGCTATGCCCCCAGAATGGCAAAAGGACACAGGTGTCTGGTAAGGTTACCCTTTCTGTTCTTTTAGTGATCTTGTGACACAGCTGGGAATGCAATTTTTGGTGTGTTTGCCAAAATTTCATTGATTCATCCTCAAACCACACAATGAACAGAGAACAGAGGAACAGAGAACAGAGGAACAGGAACAGAGATTCCACCTCAACATTAGGAGGAACTTTTTGACAGTAAGAGCTGTTCGGCAGTGGAACACACTCCCTCAGAGCGTGGTGGGGCCTCCTTCTTTGGAGGTGTTTAAACAGAGGCTGGATGGCCATCTGTCAGGGATGTTTTGATTGTGTATTCCTGCATGGCAATGGGTTGGACTGGATGGCCCTCGTGGTCTCTTCCAACTCTACAGTTCTATGATTCTATGATTGTATAATGGCTTACTTTGCTATTGTACTTTCTTGGATTACTATGTCACTATCCATAACATTTCATGTGATGTGAACAGGAATGTTCCTATTCCCATTTAAAGTTGGTCAAGGTGCAGCTTACATGTGGCTTGCCAGGACCACCAATGCAGCCCCCTCAACACCCCAAGCACTTTCCCGTCTCCTGAAAACAATCAGTGTAAAAATGGTCTGCTATGCCCCCTGGAACCTCCAGGAGACACAGATGACATTTTAAAGAACAGTCTCCCACCTGGGACCAGTTTTAGAAGTGACCAACTACAAGAATATAACTGGCAAAAGTTCACACCAAAACATTGTTTTCTGTGGTAAGTCATGGGGGTGCTTTAAAGGTGGGGGTTGCTGAGGAGAGGGAAATTACCCTAAGCCTGCTGAAGCTGCTCATCTCTAATTTCCACTAAAGATTGTATATTATTCTCACATAGATCTGGAAAAAATATGTGTGCATACTCATAATTTCTAAATGTTATTTGATTTGAAACATAATGCCCCAAAGTTTATTGTACCATTTTTGACACATGATTGTCTCAGCTCTGCTTCACTCCAGTAATACTAACCTGCAAGCAAACCTCTCTGAAATCAAAGGGGTATTCTTTTTGGTAGTTGTGTACAGGAATGCACTCCACACCTGGTTACCATCATTTAAAAAAAGCAGACTTCAAGCAAATGCTCTCAAAAGATGTCAACTGTCATACGTTAATTAAAATTATTAAAAAATAAAGTATATAATGTTATTAAAGTGTATGTTATGAAATATTCAATACCATGTCAGTGAGAAATACTGTAAAATATTATATACTGGTAGTTTTCAAAACATCATCAAGGGAAACCTGTCTTTGTTTTATTTTGCTTCTGAATGTTCACCAGGACTTCCCAAGCAGACCAGTTGAAGAAATGTTTTTCCACCACCGTTAATCATGCTTTTGTAGTGCAGAACCACAGAAAAAAAAAAAAAGGCCGCATCCACTGATGTGGAAAACCTGGACTGTTAGGGGAGCCAATTCATGTGTGCTGTAATGTAATCTCTTGGGTAACAGCTATTACTGGGTAACAAATCCCATTACAATGGACTTATAAAACCTAAGCAAAAAACTACAAGGTTTTAATTCATGAGAGGAACTGGTTAGCATCAACTAATCCTGCCACAAATAGACAATAGACACATGGACCATATGCCACCTCTGAATTTGCTTCAGCATTTTGCATACTTCTGCAAGTAACTAAGGCCATGTTCTCTTTCCATCAGTCATGTGAATAGTAGAATGTACAGAATTCAGTTCCCTCCCATTGCTGTGTAGCATGCAGGGAGAGAGACATGTTTGGTGGCTTCCTATGAAAGGAGGCAACACTAACATACATTGAGGCACTGTGTGCTGTGATGCAGAGCCAAAGTTGTCAACCCCAACTATTCCTCTTTTGGCTTCCTCATTGACCCACCCTCCTGACTCTGACACAGTGTAAGCTTGCTGGTTACTTCAGGACTCGGTAGAAATTTCCTCCTTTTTTCATGTTTTTTTACCCAAAGGGTGGTGTCTTAAATAAGGAGTCACTTGGCAGGTAGTGGGGGGGGGAGGAATTTGGTGGATACCTATGGCACCCTGTTGGTGAAGGATAGGTCTCTGGAGTGGCCCCTACATGTCATGAGACCCAGGGAATGGGGAAGGAGACTGTCCTGAAGGTTTAGCCCTCAATAAAAGTAAGGCGACTTGAGGGTTGTATCCTCAGGTTGGCCTTCCAGTAGATGGCCACATGGGGAGCAACACAGATTTTGGGTTTCTCCCTAGGGCTGTTTTGCCCAGAGGAAGCTGGGGAAGAGGTCCAGGAGTGAGCACTGCCCCAGCTGCTCCTGCACTAGGCTTCTTCTCCCTCTCCCTACATATCTCAGGAGATAAACTTAAATAGGTGATAGTTAAATAAAGTGGCTCATATTTAAATCCAACTTTGTCTGTGTGGTCTCATTATTTCATGGGTTGGTCAGCAAAGGGACAATCATGGCTTTCCCCCACTTATCACACTTTCTCCACGCTTTGTGGTAATAGATATGTGGAAATGGATCTGTCTGATTCCAGTATCCAGATACTGTGCTCCCGGTAATCAACCCCCTTGCCTTTGTTTTGGTGAGTGTAAGTAATTGTTGAACACTTGAAATAACAGGCCAGGTGGGTAAGACACATATGCTCATTTTTTTCACTGTTATTTTTGCTGAGAAAAAAGAGCTGGTCTAGAGAGATATTTTCTTAATACATTTTAGTAAATAAGCTGAAAAGACCCTTCATTACCAGTAGTAGTAGATTCTTGATATATTTTCTCCATCTGTGAGGGCAGTTATGACTGTTTCATATCTTGACTGCAACATCTCAGCAAGGAACAATATTTTTGCTTTATATCCAGCGATTTTCATTCACTCAAATAAGTTTATAATGCCTTTTATAGGGGGAATTTTATGGTGGTATATTATGGAGATGTGTTATCTTTTGTATGTTTCTTTTATATTTAAAATCACAACTTATCTCAGTTTAGACAGCTACGTAATACTCGTAATACTGTTCTGTGCTTTAAGCAATATGTAGCCTTTATAGAATGTAAATTATTCAAGAGTGAGACTGCATTCTGTTCAAATGAATTGTGGACTTTTTATCCTTCTATTCACTTTTCAAAAATCCCACTGTTATTGCAGAAATCAAGGAGATATGTAAAGATGCTTACTGCACATATTTGTAAAATGTTGGTCAAAGCAAGTATTTAAATGCAGTACCCCTTCTCTTTAAGATTATTCTAACAGAAGATTACATTTATAAAAATGCTTAATACAGAAATTCCATTCTATCTGCAATGGTGTTGTTTATTTTGCAACTGCCACCATTGTTATATGCTGATGGCTGCAGTATTGGATGTGCTGACTCCAACTCATGAGAAGTTCACCAACAGTAAGCTCCTGGACTCTGATTTTGAAATGACAATGCTCATTTTAATCCCCAGATAAAATCTGTCAGCAGGGGGAAAATAGCATTTAATAGTCCAAATAATGTTCCTCAAAGTGAGGGGAAAACCCCTAAGGCCTTTAAGAAACATCTCGAGCAATTGATCACAGTTTATAATCTGACCATTATAGATTACCTCCTTTCATCCCTACCATCACATGAACAACAACAACAACCTATTGAACATTTATAACAATGAAAGTGATGACCAGCCTCAGCCATGGCCAAGACAAGAGCCATCAGGGACTGCTTTATTCCAAGGGCAAAAGACACTATTGCAGCCAGTGGTGAAAAAAAAGTGTTATGGTGAAAAAAGATTTTTAAAAAAGCAAGAAAGTATAAACAACAGGCAAATGAGCATCCAGGGAATTTCAGGATTAGATTATGGGAAGCCATCAGGAAATATACAGATACGGACCCACATGATGAGAGTTTAGAGTCCCCCTTGGTCATTATGTAAGTTGAAGAAATGCAAAAGCCTTTGCAAACAAAATTGGAGGGGAGAGGCCTGCCCAGCTATCACTTTATTTATATCCCACCTTTGTCCTAGACTGGGACTCAAGGAGACTTACAAAAAAGGCATAAAATTACAAAAAAAAAAAAAAAAAAAAAAACCCACACATATAAAATCTTTTTTTAAAAAGAGAAATAAAATAATACGTACAATAGCAAAAAAAAAAAAAAAAAGCAATTTTCTTGGTTAAAATCAATTTCCAAAGGCTAACTGGAAAAACCAAGTCTTAACATGCTAGCAAAAAAGAAGCTATTATAGCTTCCCAAGGGCGGGAGTTCCAAAGTGTGAGGACAACTTTTCCCACTTTCCCTATAAAGGTTGTGGCATAGAAAGAAGTACCTCCCTTGCAGATCTTAAACCTCAAGAAGGCTCATATGGTAAGATATGGTCCTTCAAATAGTGGGATGGCAGAACAAATCCATTAAGGGCTTATCAACTTGTTCTTTCATCTACAATCAGATGCAGGCAGAAAAGGAGAAACTTAAAGATTCAAAGAACCATCTTAGAGCCTTCCAGCTAGAAGAATACCAGCGGAAAATAAGGAAGTCCTCTCCATAAGTCTAGACCCAGGTCTGGGTCACTATACACATCCTCCCACTCTCACTCCCAATTGCACCAAACTAATTCACAAAAATACCAGAATGTGTGCCAGCATTCTTCTCATCAAGGGCCCCAACCTACAGATATCTGTTACTATTGCAAACAACAAGAGCTTTGGAAATGAGAACGCTCAGTTAAACCCACTTGTCTGCCTGCTTCAACAAAATGTGTTCCTTCCATTTTAATTCCACATATTTCAGAACATGTAGTGATTCACTTAATGTTTGCTTGTTAATCACATTTGTCTCTTATCTTTCCTCCAATGAGCTCAAGAAATCATGCACAGCTCTTTTCTTCCCCACTTTTATCTTCCTAACAACCATGTCAGGTAGTTCAGGCTGAGAGTGAGTTCCTGGCCCAAGATCACTGACTAGGCTTCATGACTCATTATTGGACCAGAACCTGGATCTCCCATATCTCTGTGTAGGGACTTTATCACACGAGGCTGAAATTTCAGAATTACAACAGGATAGTAGCCCGAATAGCTTCCCGTTATCACATGATGTCATTGTCATGCTTGCTTCATCCATGCTCTAGCTGTCAACTGTGCATTACTTTGCAGTCATGGGCAAAAGTCGTGAATAGCTATCAATAGCACTGTTTTCGCAGTATTGATGAGTATGCAATAATTCCATCCTGCTGTAGTCCCAATATTACAGCATTAGTGGGCGGTCCTCCTGCTTTCCCCCCTCCCCATGCCCAATGAGAACACATAATTAAGCTTCCATTAGAAAGGATGGAGACGACCTCCAGGATGCTCTTTTTAATGAACTGTCACCTTTTCTTGGAACTTTTTTTTTAAATTGTGAAGTTGTTAATTTGTTACTTAATTTGTGTGTTTTTGGTGTGTTTAATCAAAGTCTTGTCTTCTCATGAAAACAGCTGAAATCTCACTAGTGCAAAATCATGGAAGCAGGAGAATTTTTTTAAAAAAAGTGCATATGCAGGGCATCTCAAAGTGTTAATACTCCATCATTACTATGCAATGTGATAACTAGTGTTACTGTAGCATGAGCATCAATCCCATTCTTAAAACACTAATAGGTCATCATGTGATTTTCCATGGTATTGTTGCATGATTACAGCAATGTACAATAATTAATGTGTTAATGCCATTATAATTCCACTTTTCTCAATTGCAGAATTACAGCATTTTTAGATGCTTGTGTGATAAAGTCCTAACACTCTAACCATTGTGCTTTGAAATTTGTTTTAAAATGCCTAATTTTGTATTTGATAACAGAAGGTGGAATAGCTCAAGGTCATATTTTATTTACTGATCAGTCATCCTGCATGTGTAGAGATGATTGAGCAGCCTTGAAATATTTTTGTGAGCTGAATTCTTCATTTCTACATGTATGAAAAACACTCCATTCACATCCATCCAGAACAGCATGGGAGCTGTTGTCTGGATGTGAAATCCTATATGGCTCCAGAATGCATATGGGTAAGATAGTCAGACAGGCTATCTATCTCTCTTGGGTCTTACCCACCTCACTAGAACCCTATGAAAAGGAGAATGTCCACTGTGTGAGAAACACCTCTGTGACTGGCTGTGCCACTGTGGCTATTTCATTCACAAGAAAGGTACAACCTCATGGATGACTCCTTAGGAGCAGTCTCTAAGCCACTGCAACTTCCATCCAAAGGGGACATAACATCTGTTGCCCTAAAACCAATCTCTATTTGCACTGTTCCCAGACATTCTTTTGGGGAATGAATGAAGTGTATTGAAGCTATCACTCAATTCTTTCTGAGACAAAGATGAGAAGAAAATGAAATCTTGCATTATATAAAGAGTGGGAAAATAGCCTACCTATGATCTAGGGAAAAAAATGCTCATCTTCTAACAATAATAAATAATAATAATAATAAAATTTATTTATACCCCGCCCCTCTTCTAAAAACAATTGGAGCAGCTACAATAAGAAATACTGTACATATCTTGTGTCCTATTTACCCATCCTCTCTTTTCAAAAACAGTGCACAGTTGTCAGGGCTTTTGTTCAGATCTTTTAATTCCCCAGAGGCAGTGCCTCATCTTTTACAGTTCTAGGGGGCCGTTTACATGATGAAAATGTCCTGGGAAGAATTCGTGTCGATCCCTGGCAGTTTACACGTACATCGGGTCGGGTACGTGATTTTCTGAAGGGGGGCCACCTTTTATCCCTCAACCTGAGGGACTTCCAGTCCCGCAGTTTGTGCCGGTTTTTAAAAAAGTCACGGGAGGATTCGGAAAATCGGAAATGTAAACAGCGTGGGACAAAATGTCCCGGTACTGGGATGACCGGAAATGGTGACTGGGGGCGGGCTTAGAGATCAGCGACCAGAAAAGGAGGGGTCAGTCACCCGTTCTACAGATCCAGCCTCACCAGCTGAAAACAAAGGCATCCCTTCCAGCTGCACGAAGGTTGATGTGTGTGTGTGTGCACTCGCGTGTACTCAATCACCTTTTTAAAATGGATTTCTACACTGCAAACCCTTCAGCTTTATCTTTTCCTCAACTGCATGTTACAGAGAGATAGTAGTAGCCCGTTCATCCCCTGCCTTGGTCACCTCCCTGGTACTCCAGCCTCTGAGCGAATGAACACCCTTTAATTCCCCCTCTGTGCCTGTGCCTTTAAAATTGTCTGTTTGTAGCTGGTTTGCTGTAAGGGTTAACATTTTAAAGGGGATACCCAACCCCCCCACCTCACTCGGCTTGATCTCCCTGCGTCTGAGCGAAAGATCTCAGTCTGGTCTTTCAAAGAAATTGCAAGCCTCTACTCGGCTTGCTTTCAAAAGGAAAGGAGATGATTTAATTGTTCCTCCGTCTGAAGTCTTTGAGAAGTGCCTTCTGCCTCTGTTTCAAGGGTTAACTTTTTTTAAAGAAGCGAGGGGAATACCAAACCTCTGCCCCCCTGTCTCCCCCCCCCCAGCCAGCCAATAGCAGCGCTCCTGGCACGGAACTTTGAAGGAAGTGCGTCACTGAGGTTGTGAAAACACGAGTAATCGCATACTTGATTGACAGCCAAAAAACCCCAAAAAACCTACAACCTAAAAAACCCCGGAACTTTGGATGTGTAAATATCAGTCACGGGACCACCTGGGATATCCAGATCAGTGACATAAATTGTATAAACAGCGAGGGGTGGATTCGTGATCAGAAAATCGCGGTAAGCACCGTGACAATTTCTGTCGTGTAACTGGCACCTAGATGTCATTCCTCCAACAATGACCAACCATGGAATAACAAGACCAGACATAGAGAGTTGGGTTAAAGAAGGGGCACTTTATTTGACATATATCCTATTTAAATTAATTGAACCCAAAATGAGCAAGAAGAGGGGGGAGCAACCTGATGCGGGTCGAGGTGAGACTAGGTGTCTACCCTAGACTACCTCCTCAGCCTTCCCTTGGGTGAAACACCTGAGGCCTGAGGGCAGTGCAATAGTTGGGCTGCTCCCTTGATGACCTTTTATTGGAAGGTAAACCCAGGGTACTCCTATCCAAGTTCCAGGATCTTATAAGTGAGAACAACCCTCCCAGGTCAGCCTCAAAGGTAGACACCTTCTCCATTCTCCAGGTCCCAGAGCCCTACCAGTCACCAAAAGTGTGCCAAGGTGCACAATGAAGTCTTAAATTCTCCCCCCACTACCTGCCACAGACAAGGGACAAGCATCTGCTTAGTTCCTTTCCCCCACCAGGCTAGCCAATAAGGCATTCACCCGTTGTTGCAAGTATCCCAGGAAGATCAAATTGCTATCACCCTACCCCTACCAATGTGACATGTTTGTGCTCACAGAAAGCCTCCTAGTCTCTGACCATGGAGGCCATCAAAAGAGCTTCTTTGCCATGCTGGTCCATGTACTCATTCCTTGTCTACAAATTCAGCAGGAACTAAAACGTATACAAGTAAATAAATATAATAATGTAAAAATAACTCATTACAATTCTAATTTAGCTCTTTAAAGAAACTGATTCAGAGATGTAGCCATTGCATAGCTTTACTGTTTTGGCAGAATTATAGCAGAGGCATAAACAAGCCAGTTTTAAGAACATGTTGGGAATGCATGACAACATAATTGCTAGGTACCTTATTTCTGCAATTAGCTGTGAAATCCATGTTTAAATGTTATTAGTGCCTTAATTAAAGAGGATAAACAAAAACATGTATCTTTTAACACCTACATAATAAATATACTTTTGATATTCTAGTCTATTCCTGATTTAATGTAGGTTGAAATCTTGTAACATCATTTCCCCTATTTAGAATAATGTCCCAATTGCCACCTCTATTTCCTTAAGGTATTGTGTAGCTTTGCAATAAGAAAGAAATGTTTAAAACCCTGTAATGATGATAATTACTTTAATTAGTATGTTGCTTTTCCATATGGATGTGTGTAAAGTTACCTATACCAGCAGAGCAGCAATGCAATTACTTTAAAATTAAATTTAAGGATATCTGTAACTGTATTTTACAGAACGGAATGAAATAATCTTTTTCTTGCCATCCTAACCACTGCAATAGCAAAGGAATCACAGAACTGCCTCTGTAATGGATATCATTTTGCCTGCATGTGCACTGTACTATATATATATATAGAGAGAGAGAGAGAGACCTTAGTTGGAATAAATAGTTAGCATGCCCAGATGGGTGGGATCCAGCCATTAGCATAGTAGAGGCTGTTCGTGTCCTCCCACATGATTATGTAGTGGTCTGACAGTTTGGCAGATAGACCTGAGTTGTTGTCTGTCAAGAGAGAGAACCTGTCCTCCAAGATAAATTCAGGGAAAGGAGAAGGAAAAAGCAGAGACGTGCTGACAGTTGTGATCTACCATCTGAGTGGCAGCCTGAAAGAGTAGGAGAAAGTAATAGATCTGATCTGAGTTTGTTAGATCAGACGTTTTTGTGGGAATGCAAGAGGGCTGTACGTAAGTAAAGAGGGCTGTACGTAAGTAAACTCATGTTGCCCCTGCCCCATCCCTAACCATACACTGAGTGACAAGCTCTGGGTGATCTACCTTCATTCCTTTGAATGTGAGTAGAAGATTCCATATGACAGAGGCTCTATGATCTTGCACAGGGTTTTTTTTCCCCTCCCTTATACCCCTTCTGAGTTCCCTGCCAACACAGGAAGGACAAGGAGTAAAGGGACAGCTATGGGTGGGCACAAAGGCATAGGATTCAGGGCCAACTTGTACCACCATTGCCCTCTACACACTAATAGTCCTTAACACATTCAGGAATTTGCATAGGCACTTGTCACAAACATGTCTAGTTCTATTAAGCTTTTAATTAATACCAGGGTTAATGCTAGTGTAGCAATATTATTTCTTATTGTCTTCTTCATGAATCACATATTGGTAGAAAGATGGTATATAAATAAAGGTAAGTTGAAAATAAAAAAGCTGGTCTGTGATTTATAAATCCTACTTGTTTTTACCTGAGTGCACAAGTCCCATCTTGAATATTCTGTGAATCCTGTGACATGATTTTAGAGATTCCTCTTTTCATAGAACTCCCTTAAGATACCTTATACTCAAAACTACTTTCTGTGGCTATATTGTCAACAACATCAAGAGTGTTTCTAGCCCAGCCAGAATAATATTGCAGACAGAATGGTGGCATTCATATTACATCTGAGAACCTTGACTACAGTTAGGTATCTCTTAACCCTCCTTCATCATACTGGAGTGGTGTCACAAGGCACTAATGTGTTTTAAACAAAACTAATTGATCACTTTATTGCTATTACTACTGTAATTAATAAACAGTAGTAGTGCTTTTAGTATCATCACAGTCATCATTGTTATGAAGTCTCCTCATGAGTTAGGAACAAATTTCAATTACTGGAGATTATCAGACATGGCAAAAACCATGGCAAAAGATTGACAGAAGAACAGGAAGGGGTGACCTTACCAGACGTCATCCTCCAGTGTTCCAGGGGTGTAGTAAGGCATCATTTTTTATTAGTGGCTTCTCCCCATGAATGCAAAAGGGAAGCCTCATCCATGGCAATGCGAAGCCCCTGGAATGGCAGAAGGATGTGGGCATCTGGTAAGGTCGCCCTTTCTGTTATTTTAGCAATCTTCTGACGTGGTTGGGGATGCAATTTTTGGCTTACTCCCCCACGTCTGATAATCCCCATAGGGGTTGTTCCTGTGGTACTGTCAGTGGGTATTCCAATTTCATTCCACATGAGATTCAAGCAGACCTCTTTGAGACCAGAAAAAAAAATGAAAATGGCAACAACAGTCAGTTGTAATATAGGTCTTTCCTCATTTCTTTACAAGTTTTTGAATTTCCTTGAACACTGTTTGTAGAAGATACAGACAGGCTTACTTGAGTTGCTGTTGCCTGTTCCATTCATTTATCTATGTTCCAAAAAGGTTACCCAGAATGCTGCCCTTTGAATTTCCACAGTGTCACAGCAAGAGGTATACTCAGGTCGGGGGGGGAAAAATCTATTTACATTGTCACTTTTCCCTGGCAGATTCTTGATAACACAGCTGAGTGGAGGGGTTGCCTAGTGGTCAATTTTTAAATTAATGCTGGTACAACAATTTTTTTTAAAAAAAATATACACTATTCTTCTGATTCTGGGCTGAAATTTGCTTTGAAGAAAATTGTTTCTTTCTAATGTCTGCCAGGGATCATAGCCTCCATATCTAAAACAATTTCATGTCTGAAAGGATTCAGAAAGGAAATATGAATCATTGTCTCAGCCAGTCACTTAGAAAGAAGGGTTTGCCATATTTTTCTCTCTCCATTTCATTCATAAGGGGAAGACTTGGGCAAGCCTACTTCTTGTTACTTACTCAGGTTAAAAAAAGTAAATATTTTCACCTAGCAATTTGTGACAGATTATTATTTGGTTCACTACACTACTTTCAGTTGCCGAGCAATTATCTCAATTGGCACTGTTAGGGCCAAGTATCACTGGAGATGAGTTGCATCTGATACTACTGGGGCACGATTTGTCCCAAATAGCATAGTAGAGATGGAGAAAGTTTGAATCCAGAATTTTGCTGCTAATCCTATTTGGGAAAGAAATACCAGGAGCAGAAGTAATGCCTGTGCATTGGTGAAAAGCAATCTTTCTATTTGAGAAATTTATTTGAAGTTGTCAGTGGTGGGACTTGTATGGATTAGAATAATAATTCCCTGCTTTCATTCTCACAGAAGTGCTAAAATCCAGGAATGAAAGAGCTCCTGAGCCTTTCCCTCAAAGTCATAATGTGCATTATTTGCCTTTTTATACACAGTAAGTGATGTTATCCTAACTAAGCTTTGTACTCATGTGTACATATGCAGAGAAAGAGAGAGACCCAGACTTTCCTATTAATTTAAGCTATTAGAAGCTCCAACTAGAGGAATGGGAGTAATTAAAAGGGGATGGATCTCCTTCCTGTGCAGCCTGTAGTGCCACTTCTTATGTGGACCCAGAGAATCCCCCAAACCTCTGAAGCAGTTTTTCAAGGGGCAGAGAGACCTGCAAGGGGAGGTATTGTTGAAAACAAAGGACTATGTGCATGCCCCTTTTCCCATTGTTGCCAGAACACATATTGTTTATTTTTCAGAGTTTTGTCCCATTCTTATTTGAAGGAGCCCAGGACAGTACATAGGTTTGCATTGGCCTATTTGTCAGGTTAAGCTAAGATAAATTATCAGATGCAGCAAATACGGTGTTATAATGTCAAAACAAGACCGCAAAAGGGCTTCCCTATCCACACAACATTGAGCCCCAGCATTCTGCAAGGGTTCTGCTGCTGTCAAGAGGGTGGTATTTTTATTATTATATATTATTTTTTATTATTATATTAGTGGGGAGAAGCCACCAATTGATCTCCCATGATTTGTGTGTGTGTGTGTGTGTGTGTGTGTGATTGCTTATGTGCAAAACCATGCCCTGTTTTGCTAGCATGATTCCAGCATCAATAGGCGGTCCCCACCAGAACACTTGCAGGTGAGAACAGAAAGACTAGGCATGGTATGCTCTTTTCATGAACCTCCCATCTTGCCTGCAAGGTTTCAAGTATGTTTCAGTGCTTGTGTGTTCATTTTGTTTGGTAATTTAGGTGTTTTTGGACTTTTAAGCATGTTCGTGTCTTCCCACAAGAACTACCAAAATCTCACCCATGCAAAAACGTGGAAGTAAGCAGTGCAAGCAGCCATATTGCCAGAATCCAGGGGCATCTATGTCTTGTGACATAGGACTTTTTCAAATGGGGGGGGGAACGAGGAGGTTGGGAGAAGAACGGTGCTGTCCTGCTTATAGCACTCCATTTCAGACGACACTGTCTTCCTCCCGACCTTCCCCCTTGTTTCTTCCATGCTGTGGGCATGAGAAACAAGCCGCTTTTATTGACAAAAAAACCCTGTCAATAAGAAGCGGCACCTGCAGCACAGAGGAAGCATGGGGGAAGGGCAAGAGGAGGACAGCACCATCTGAAACGGAGCGCTGTAAGTGGGACAGCGCCATTCTTCTCCCAACCTCCTCGGGTTTTTTTTCCCCCATTTGAAAAAGTCCATAGCATGCAAAAAGAAGTGTTATTATGCCAAAATATTAGGCTGTAAAATATAGTACCAAAAGAATGTGTTGGAACCTGCTAAGTCCAATGCTTTCTGACTACTCAGTACATTTTTCCTCTCTGTCCACACACATCCAAACTCTTTCTCAACCATATTTATATTTATTTATTTTATATATGGCTCCAACAATTCTCTGTGAAACATTATCATCATCATCATCATCATCATCATCATTTTGTACCGCTGTGATGAATGTGTTTGCAAGGATGGAACTCTTGGCATATACTAAGAAGGAAGGCTCTTCCCACGAGACAACCATCCAGGTAACGACTAGATCCAGACATCCCTAGATGCAACAAGGTGGGTTCCCCATGCCCCCACGAGCATACCATACCAGACAAATCCAGTTGGATCTTGCAGTCTAGAAAGAAGGGACACCAATGTTGGGATAGAACTTTGCTCAATGATAAACTGCATATGACATTTCTATTTTTTAAAAGTATCTGTTAGCAAGTGAGAGGAAAGACCTTTGCTCAAGACATAATTGCTGTCCTTTAGAGTTGACCTTACTGGACTAGATGGAAACAGAATTGTTTTTCCATCTGGGTTGTCATGTATGAGCAAACCACAAATGCATGCTATTTTATTGCTCCTGCTTACATCTAAGGACTTTATCAGATGAACAAGTTTAAAATGTTATTTTGCCAGCATAGAAAACCCATTTCTATGCCAGCAAATAACATCCCCCCCCGTACTTACTTCGTTTCCCAGCAAAGGCTCACCAGCAATAAAGAGGAAGTGAACAGAGCCCCATTCACTTCCTCAGTCAAAATCCCGTAAGACTTCATTGTGTGGGAAATTAAAAATTAAAAACGAGAAAAACAAAAAGTTGCAGAAAGCACGCACGCACACACACACACACACACACACACTTTGAAAGTCCCAAGTAATCCAGAGAGGGTCATAAAAAAGAGCAAAACTTACCTGGATGTCTTGGGGCTGGTTTACACAGCAGATTTATTGCGGCAACTTGCGCTTTAATTCTTTTCTGCATCTGTGCCAGTCAGGTATTTTTTTCTAATTATGCCACTTTTTCATTCAGACTTGAAAAAGTGTGGGGGGTGTGGCCTCCCAAGCAGACAAAGGCTGTATGGGCATAGACCCTCCTTTGAAGCCTTGCATTTCCGAGCTAAAGACTCACAGACTGCCCAAATAGCAGGGGGGAAGATCAAAGAAGTGGCTCTGTCTCTGTCTCTCTCTAAATCTGCCTGTAAATGAACCCACTCCCTGAAGCAGAGGGAAAGACCTTGCTGCCATGCCGTGGATCCTAAGGTGAACCTATCACAAGTTTTTCCAGCACGATTTGTTTAGTCAGGGTTCACAGACTTGCAAAATAGCAGAGGATTTTTGACTCTTCCTCCCTCAGTCCCCCTCCCCCCTCTCTCTCTCCCTCCCCCAAGCAGAGCTGACAGATGGGAACATTATGACTGAAAGGTCTTGGGAATCCTTTTTCTTGGCAGACCTTCTGCAAAATAGCAGAGAGGATTTTTCAAAGTTTCCTGATCACTACTGAATGCAGTCCCTCTCTTTTAAGCCCGCCCCTTACATCATAGCAACCAATCACAGTAAAGATCTGCGGAAGCTCTTAACGGAATTGTAGTTTACACTGCCAATAAAGCGCTACATTGCAAATATACCGGCAAAAGTAGCGACATCCCCTGGCACGCTATATTTGGGTGTTTTACCTTCCCCCCTTCTGAATGAGGCGATGCTGTGCTGCGATCCATGGGGACTATGAGCTATCTTAGCGGTATATTTAGAAGAATATTTGCCCGTGTAAATGACCCCCTGATCTCATCCAGAAGTGTACAAGCTGGACCGGCTATTGTCAGGGTAAGTATGAGAGTTAAATGGCAGAAAAGCAGCAGAGGGATCTATTGATGACTTAAGCCATCAATTAAAAACCATGGGGGTTGGTGGGGACATAACCGCGAAAGGGGGATGTCATCTGAGATGTGCACCCTTTTGTGGTTATGTGGCATAGTTATGATGCCGTATTTTGTCCATCTTGATAAAGTCCTAAATAAATAGAATGTGGGTAGCTAACACTTTCTCTGGTTTGTTGGAACAGAAACAATCTGGAGAATGGGAGCTACTTCCATTTGCATGACACAATAAACCCCACATCCTTTGTAAATAGGAGAAGGTGGTCAGCATGTCCAAAAGTCTGCTCGTAAATGACAGGGCAGGATTCCCATAGGTTCTGAGCTTGTTGTGTCCTGCAAATTCATAGTCTGACTTGGTGTAAACCAGTTTAATTTTTCTTTTTGTACTTCTAGATTTTACTATTGAGAATATAACCCACAAATTTGCCACTGAATGCTTCAGGAACTGTGAGGAAGTACCAGATGCTTTAAAGATTGCTTATGGATTTTGGAGGGCATCTGTCCTATACATACGCAAAGTTTGGATTTCCTAAGTTCTAGACATATATTTTATTTCTCTTTAAATACAGCTAGTGTTGCTTAGCTGCAGGGTGTTTTGTGGTACATCTGCTATGAAGAACGCTAAAAATATATAATGATTTGTGTTCCAGAGCTCTGAGAAATACTTAGGTTCAGGGGAGTTGTGTAGGCTGAGTTTATTTTATTAAGCTTTATTAGTTTTGTTTTGGTTGTGTGGGTTGAATCAACTGAGATTTCTCCATCCATTATCATCTCTCTGTGCTATGGTACATCTCACAAATAAAAAATGGTTGCTGTGTTCATTGCAAGTAATGTGAGTTACAAAGTGAGCCAAATAATGTTATCTTCTTTGCTGGACCAACTCATGTTGAAGGAACACTATCTTAGCTTCCCCAGATGCACAAATGTTTCCAAGGTTTTAAATTACTTGCAGGAGCATGCAGGGGAAGGTAACAACTTTTTCATGGCCTTTCAATAGCCAGAAGATTCCAATTTAGAGATAAAAATCATTCCCTTTGTTTCAGTGAACTACTTTTTCTTGGCTTCCTGGTTCACACCTAGTCTTGTCCAGCTGGCCATAGTGAGATTAACTCAGATTAATTTCACTTATTAAGTAATAATTTAGTTACTTAAATTAGGCAAGGACTTTCATTCCACTTCTTACTTTCAACTTGGAGCCATACCATAAAGCCATAATCAGTCCTAGTCTTATAAAAAAGTTGGAGGCCTTACTTAGGATACTGATGCAGAAGACCTCTTATGTTGTTCCCTTTGTGCCAAGTCACATAGTTTAAGCCTAGACACATGCCTCTGCCAATGGGGAATAGCTGCCAGCTCAAAGCATGGCCAATATTCTCCTAGCTGAAAAGGCCTCAGACTTATAATACTTATCATGCTTCCATGTTTTAGCTCTGTCATCATGATAAAAGTCATGCATTGTGTTGCTAAATATTGTGACTAAATCTTCAGATCCTGTCTCCAGAACCCCCATCCAATAATCTGCAGTATAGACAACCAAAGCTGCATGCTTTAACTTAGGTCAATTTAGGCTGTGTTAGGTTGTAGTTGTTGTGTCTTCAAATCATTTCCAAATTATGGCAACCCTAAGGCTGACCTGTCACAGTGTTTTCTTGGCAAGATTTTTTCAAAGGGGGGGGTTGCCATTGCCCTCCTCTGAGGCTGAGAGAGTGTGACTTTTCCAATGTCATCCAGTGGATGTTCATGGCTGAGCAGAAATTCATTGTCAAGCAGGGATTTGAGGACCCACATGATGTACTGGTTTGAACATTGGACTATAACTCTAGAGATACTCCAGTTGTAGTCCAACACTCAAACTGCTACACTATGCAAGCTCTCAAAGAAATCAGTTTAATTACATTTAGAGAAAACACTTAGGCTGCAATACAGAAGATGCTTCTGATTTAACTTTTGATTTCATTCTCACAGAACAAAATACTTGTTCTTCAAACTCCCCTGAATTCAGAAAACAACAGGGTTTAGAAGTGATGAATGTCACCAACTGGCATTTTCTTTCTAAATCCTGATCCCATGGTGGGGTTTAATCCACAGTTAGGAGATTTAGATGAAGCCTGTGTGAATCTCTCTCTCTCTCTCTGGCTTTTCTTTGCAAATGAAGATTCAGGAAGGACTCATCCCACGCTTTCTGCAAGCGCACTGATAACTAAAAAGGCCAATCTGAGATAAACAAGTCCGGTTGCAGAAAGCACAGCAGAAGGTCTCCTTGGGTGATGTTTCCGGGATGTGATGCTTTCTGCGTTGTCATTTCTCTTCAAGACTTGTTTGGCATGAGTTCTCAAATAAAGCTGCAGCATTGTGGATAGTGCATCTCCATGCCTCCCAATGTGAGGCCAGGGTAGACCATCGTTGGTGATCAGTTTGGCCGAGCCTGAGATGTTGCTTTAGGGAGTCTTTGTATCGCTTTTTTGGAGCGCCCCTCTTACGCTGACCCATGGTGAGTTCACCGTAGAGTACTATTTTTGGGAGGCGATGGTCCTCTATCCTAGAAATGTGCCCTGGCCAGCACAGCTGTGTTCTCAATATCATGGCCTCAATGCTGGTGATCCCTGCATGCTCAAGGACAGCAACATTCCTCACATAGTCAGTCCAGTGTATATTGTGCATATACAGCGCTGATGAAAGTGTTCGAGGAGTCATAAGTGGTGGTGATAGGTGGCCCATGTTTCAAACCCGTAAAGGAAAATAGACAGTACAATGGCTCTATACACATTGATTTTTGTGCTTTGCCTCAGGTGTTTATTTCTCCAGACTCTTTTGTAAATTCTTCCAAATGTGCTATGTGCTTTTGCTAATCTGTGATCGATCTCTTTGTCAATCTTGGCATCTGAGGAGATGATGCTTCCCAGGTAGGTGAACTGCTGAACGGACTTAAGCACAGATTTGTCTACTGCAATGTGGGGATGGTGGTGTTCATCCTGTGGTGTAGGCTGGTAGAGAACTTCTGTTTTCTTCAGGTTCACTTCCAGCCCAAACAGCTCTGCAGCTGTTGCAAGGCAGGATGTTAGGCACTGCATAGCTGCTTCTGTGTGGGCAACAAGGGCAGCATCATCAGCAAAGAGCAGCTCATGGACTAGATAGTTTAGAGTGTTAGTGTGAGCCCTCAGACGGCTTAAGTTAAACAAGCTACCATCAGTACAGTAATGTATATAGATGCCAGCTTCTTCTTCGAGCTCTGCCATAGCCCTTTGGAGCATCATGCTGAAGAAGATTGTAAATAAAGTTGGAGCAAGAACACAACCTTGCTTCACTCCATTAGCTATTAGAAAGGGCTCTGAAAGAGCATCGCCTGTGTGAATACAGAGAAGCCTATGTGGATAGTACAAAAACACTGAATGCTTTTTACCACTGTTCATGTTGTGAATATAAGGTTGGATGTAGAGATCCCAGGAGAGAGTTCAGCTCATGGAATAAACATGCATCCACGAGGAGATAAGCCAATCTCCCTTCATTTTCCCATAGCCTTCCACACTCTGGGGAAAAAAACAAAACATCCTGTTCCTGAAGATTCATGGATCCTCCAGAACAGCACTGGGTTTGGCACAGGAGAAGGGAGGGGAAACTGGAAGAATCACATCCCCTCTTGCTTCTGTCAGTACTCTGGATCACCACCCCTTCTCCAAGCAGATGGAACACTTCTATCCATGGAATCCATGTTCTGGATTCAAGACACAGTCTGTAGTAAATTTTTTGCCTTATTTCACTTCCATCATTATCATCTTCTGCAAGGACTTATTACTGTGGTAAGGCAGCACAGCCAATCTTTTGTATACCAAACAGGCACATAAAATGAGTAGCGTCAGTAACCCTCCTCTCTTTTTTAAAAATAAAATAATCTTAGAATATGCTTTCATTTCTGATTTAGCTACATAAATTGTCTGATGGAGTGGCATAAATGTGCAGAAAGAGACACATTATTAAAATTATTCAAAAGGCATCATCACCATAAGTTTGCATGTCATTTCCCATTTAAATCCAATAAGTGTCTGAAATCTAAAGTAACTTGCAGTCCTTGAATATTTACACTTCCAGGTCCATTTGAATGACTGGGATTTTTTTTTGTTGTTTCTGACCAAATAGCTGTGCAATTCCCACCCTGCTGTGGGTGGATAGGTAGGGAGGAGATGCAACGTTAGAAAGTGACTTACAGCCTCTTTACAGATAGCAGTTTGGAACATAGTACAGTACAGTATATCCAAACTGACCTGTAGGGGAAATAGAAAACTCTGATCAAGGCTTTAACAAAAATACCTCTGCTGGATGCCAATTAACATCACAAAATAATCACAAAATAACTGAAACAGAAATCAATTTTAACGAGCATGTATTCAGATACATTTTTAGCTACCAATGAAGGTGTGCCTGAGGATTTGTATCTCATCCGCTCCACAAGCAGCGACAATAAATGGTTACATGCAGAGATCATGGGCATCAATCAGCAACCTGAGTGATGAAGATTTCAGGCAGAAAAAGAAAAAGAAAAAAACAACATCCAACTCTAAGGGCTGGTTTACATAGCAGATTTATTGCAGCAACTTGCGCTTTAATTCTTTTCTGCATCTGTGCCAGTCAGGTATTTTTTTCTAATTATGTTGCTTTTTGGTTCAGACTTGAAAAAGTGTGGGGGGCATGGCCTCCCAAGCAGGCAAAGGCTGTATGGGGAAGGGCACAGACCCTCCTTTGAAGCCCTGCATTTTCGAGCTAAAGAAAGACTCACAGACTGCCAAAATAGCAGAGGGGAAGATCAAAGAAGTGGCTCTGTCTCTGTCTCTCTCTAAATCTGCCTGTAAATGAACTCACTCCCTAAAGCAGAGGGACAGTAATCTCTCTGCTGAAAGACCTTGCTGTCATGCTGTGGATCCTAAGGTGAACCTATCACAAGTTTTTCCAGCACGATTTGTTTAGTCAGGGTTCACAGACTTGCAAAATAGCAGAGGATTTTTGACTCTCCCTCTTTCAGTCCCCCCTCCCCCCATCTGTCTCTCTCTCTCTCTCTCTCTCTCTCCCTCCCCCAAGCAAGCTGACAGATGGGAACTTTATGACTGAAAGGTCTTGGGAATCCTTTTTCTTGGCAGACCTTCTGCAAAATAGCAGAGAGGATTTTTCAAAGTTTCCTGATCGCTACTGAATGCAGTCCCTCTCTTTTAAGCCCGCCCCTTACATCATAGCAACCAATCACAGTAAAGATTTCTGGCAGCCCTTAACGGAATGGTAGTTTACACTGCCAATAAAGCGCTACATTGCAAATATACTGGCAAAAGTAGCGACATCCCCTGGCATGCTATATTTGGGTGTTTTACCTTCCCCCCTTCTTAATGAGGCGATGCTGTGCTGCGATCCATAGGAACTATGAGCTATCTTAGCGGTATATTTAGAGGAATATTTGCCTGTGTAAATGACCCCTAAGTGTATTAACACACACACACACACACAAATTTGCCCCAGTGGTTTGGAGCCCAGCGGACCTGGGTGAGAATCAGTCATTTAGTCTTCTTTTCTCTGTCTTGGAAAAGCAAGAAAGAAAACAATCTTAACATATTTAAATTTAAATGAGATGCTGTCTATTAAGAGCAAGCTGATGTGCTTAGTGATAGTGCCCTCTGGTTCTATCAATGACATATATCAACCAGTTCTAAAAAGTGGGTTGTGTAGCCCATGGAAGCCTTGGACTGTGGTTAGCAAAACTGCCAACAAAAAATAACCCCACTACTACATACAAAGACTCTGACTGCAGAAGCAACTTACTGATGTGGGCTACAGTGGTGATGGCAAACTTCATCAGCCTAAGGGTTTGGACTCTTCCAGCCAGACTATTCATGAGCTGAAACTTTTCAGCCCATGCATCTATCAGCCCTAAGAAGAGTGCCTGAAATCAGTCTTAACTCCCACCCACCCCTCTTCCCCCCTAGCCAGATCAACCAATTGCACAATGTTTTTTGTCTTGTTAAATGTTTTAAATTGTTATATAATTTTAGATGGTTTAATTTTTTTCTGTTGTCTATGGCCTGCCTTTGGATCTTTTTTTATATACGGCAAGGTATAAATAAAAATATATATTTCCATAAACAAGGCAATGAACATGGTAGCCATTGTTTCAGGCACAAAAAGGGTACTAACAGGGGCTTTTCATGGTGACTTGTGTGGCATCCTCTTTTGAAATAAGATGAAACAGAAGCCTTCAGGGGTCTCTTATTTTGTGTAAGGCGTGGAGCCATTGAGAAGCTGGAATGTGTCCAGAGGAAGTCTGCCAAAATGGTGGCAGGACTGGAAGCTATGCTCCATGCGGAGCAGCTTAGGGAGCTGGGCATGTTTAGTCTGGAGAAGAGAAGGTTGAGAGGTGACATGATAGCTATGTTTAAATATTTGAAGGGATGTCATCCTGAGGATAGGGCAAGCTTGTTTTCTGCTGCTCCAGAGACTAGGACACAGAGCAATGGGTTCAACCTACAGGAAAAGAGATTCACCTAAACATTCGGAAGAACTTCCTGACAGTAAGAGCTGTTTGGCAGTGGAATGCACTGCCTTGTAGTGTGGTGGAGTCTCCTTCTTTGGAGGTTTTTAAACAGAGCCTAGATGGCCATCTGTTGGGAATGATTTGATTGTTTATTCCTGCATGGCAGGGGGTTGGACTGGATGGCCCTTGTGGTCTCTTCCAAATCTATGGTCCTATATTTAACTCTCAGATGCAATTGAATGAAACTCCAAGCAGTTCTCGTGAAAAGAGCCAAGGTTGTTCTGTTCATCTTGTCAGAGAACTGTTCCCTTGGAAAGAACCAGGGCTGTTCTTTTTACCTCATCAGAGAACGAAAGGGTGGGGTGGAGAGAGAGAGACAGAGTTTTTAAAAGTTACTCTTTGGATTAATGGTGGGACTGCAAGGAATAATTGCAAAATCTCATTCTCAATGAGAGTGGCTGTCTTGACACAATGAGACAACTTGCCAAAAAATTGCCAGTTCAATTAGAGTTCTCACTTCCAGTGTGAGAAAGAAAATAGAGTCCTTTGCACACACTGGATCCCCCACTTTATGAAGCACCCTCCTTCCCAGTAGGATGGGCTGATTGTTCAAAAGACATGAGGAACAAATCTGATGGTTCTAAATTTTAGCAGACTGGGAAACAACACTTTAAGCTTTTCAGTTTGCTCAATTTGCACAAGAAAGCTTTCTGTTTTGAGAATGACAGAAACCATCTCACCCACCTCACAGACAAAAAGTGTGTGTGGGGGATAGTTTCTCATTTCTTGCAGGCAAGAATAAGACAAGTAAGGTTTTACTAGTCTTGTTACCAGGGGAATTGGGGGCATTGTAGTCTCTATAAGTAACTTTTCCAAGCTCTTGAAAAACAGGAGTTTAATGCAGCCATAACCATGTGGAAAAGGATGTCATGCATAGCACTTTGATATATATTTGTGTTCACATTGCAACATGAAAAGGCAGCCTGGGGTGTGACTCTGCTGCACTGCTGCTTATGAGAATACTGCCTCTGCAGTGTGTGGTGTGTGGTGGATTGGAGGGTCTGATTATTGTAACTGTGTGGTTTCCTTCATGTGGAATGAAAATCTGTGGATATGCTCTCTTTTTTCCTTGTACAGTAGAGAGAGGGGCATGAAGCAGGAGGTGCAATTTTCTGCATGGCATCCTGTCCAAAAAAAAAAAAAAAAAATGGTGCCCTGAACAGGATGGAGATTGTTTAAACAAATGGCTCTGATAATAAAAGCTGAGGCTTTATGGACACAAAAATGAAGGGATTTTAAAGAACCACTAAACTGTGGGTTTTGGTGATCCTGCTTTTCTCTATTTTAAAAACTGGATTCAAACAGTCATGGATATTAAATTCCACTATAAGAATATGCAATGGGATGCAGATGGCATTACTATATGATTGCTGTGTGTGAAATTACCTACTGCATGTCAAATGTATCTGTAGTCTAAAAACAATCGTGTTAAAGTTTCTTTTTGCATGTATATGCAATTCATTTCTCTTTATTAGATGGAGGAAATTGTTATTCCTTTTTAACATTCCTAGCAGATATGTTGCATCAATGCAGTTATTACAGTGAGAAATTCAATCTGCTTTATACAGATTCAAAAGAATGGTTCATTTCCAAGCACAGTGTCCATCAAATTATGCTGCACAGTCTCAATTGGAACACTTGGTGAGGGGAAAAATATTTCAGTATCACGTGACTACTGTAATAAGATCCCTAGGACAACAACATCATCTCTCCCCCAACACCAATTGTGTACGGGAGACTTTGCACGGGAAAGTGAAATGTTATATCCCTATATCTTAAGATATTTTCTATTTTGTTTTATTTATCAATCTGTTGGAAAATTAATGAATGTCTTGTTCTATGTGACAATATACTGCTGCATTCTAATGATTGGATTCAGACTTGCCTTGCATAGTTGGAAAACCCTTTATCTGAATTGCACTGAATTTACTGCTGTGTTCCCAAATAGTAGTCTATCTGCATTCTGTGTGAGACTGGTGGTGTCTAATGGTTTTGTTGCTCAGATCTAAAAAAGGAGTTGTAGTTTTTTTAAATGTTTACAGAGAAATATTTTACACTTACCTATTGTATTGAATGCATAAGTACTTATAGGAAAAGGAGGAAAAATCCCAAGAACATAAAAGCTGTTAATAATTCAAAGATATCCAAACCAATCCATTCTTTATTATGCAATCACAGTCCATTAAAACACAAGATTTCAAGATGCCAAGAAAGAGGTAAACTAGTTGCCTTTTGTGAAACTTCCCTAGCAAATATCATATAACTGGACAGATTGTATAAAGCGACAGAATTTAGTTACAGAAGAGAATACTTAATTTCACTTATGCACATGTAGCACAACTTCATCATTTAGACTTCCAAAAATCTGTCATATTGCAGTTTAAAATTAGTGTTTTGTAAGAAAATAGTACCTCCTTTATTTCTATGTATATGAGTGGGGGGGAAAGGTTGTAACATACTTGGGAGTAAGGCTCATTATACTGACTTGGGCTTGTCTGTAAGTAGACATCAACAAAACAGTGGCCCATTAGAAAAACAAGAGAAAACTCCAGACCGATGGTTCTTAACCTGTGGTCCATGGACCCCCAGGGAGCCGCAATGTCCTCAGAGGCAGTCTGTGAAGGCTTGAAGGCTGCTCAGCCCATGTGACAGAAGCCAAGGCAAAGGCTGGTTGGCTTGGCCTTTGCATTGCCATTTAATCCACTCTAGTCACAAATTTGCAGTAAGAAGCGGGAGAAAAGTCTTCCTTCCCCTCCAGTGCCTCTGAGGGAAGGGTTAATGGATGATGTAATTGCATTCTTGTTGTTGTTAGGATTTTAAATCTTGAGTGAAGTCTTGGAGGTCTACAGCAACACAAGATATTTAAAAGGGGTTCCTGGTAAAGAAAATATTAAGAGCCACTGCTCTAGACTGCTTGGTATGAGTTACATGTGAATCAGAACTATGCAGTGCTCCATGAATAATAATAATAATAATAATAATAATAATAATTATTTATACCCCGCCCCTCTGTTAAAACAATCGAGGCGGCTTACAAAAATTAAAATACAATACAGATAAAATCCCCAAACACCCCCCACCCCACCCTCCCCCATAAAAAAATATTAAACAATTATAAATTAAAACCAACTGATATAAAATCACAATTAAAAACAATAAATACTATAAAATACTATAAATAGCCAGTGTACTAAAAGAAGCCAGGATCTCCTGAGGCCGGGATCTAATTAGGAAAGGCCTGCCGAAAGAGATCCGTCTTTAGTTCTTTTTTAAAGCTACTCAGGGTTGTTATCTGACGGATCTTGTTCGACAGGTCATTCCACAATTTGGGGGCGATTACCGAAAAGGCCCTCTGGGAGGTTGCAGACAGCCTAGATTTTTGTGGCTGAAGCAAATTCCTCCCAGAGGACCGGAGTGTGCAGGGAGGATTGTATGGGAGGAGGCGGTTCCGGAGATAAGTTGGACCCAAGCCATTTAGGGCTTTAAAGGTAATAACCAACACCTTATACTGGGCCCGGAAACTGATAGGCAGCCAGTGGAGAGATCTTAACACTGGAGTTATATGGTCTCTCCGAGATGTTCCTGAGACCACCCTGGCTGCCATATTTTGTACCGACTGAAGTTTCTGGACCAAGCATTAGGGCAGCCCCATGTAGAGCGCATTGCAGAAATCTAGACGAGAGGTTACCAGCGCGTGCACCACAGTCTCGAGGTCCTTTACTTCCAGGAAATGGCGCAGCTGGCGTATCAGCCGAAGCTGATAACAGGCGCTCCTGACTGTCGCATTCACCTGACTCGTCATCTGAAGCGATGAATCAAGGAGCACCCCCAGACTGCGAACACAGTCCTTAACGGAGAGCGTGACCCCATCCAGGACTGGAGGTTGCAACCCAACTCCTGGTTTTGGGGCCGCTACAGTGAGCACCTCCGTTTTGTCTGGATTTAATCTCAATCTGTTTTTCCTCATAAAGCCCATTACTGCTTTAAGACAGTCATTAAGAGGAGAGACACCATTGGAATTCGAGGCCGACGATTGGGACAAGGAGAAATAGATCTGGGTGTCATCAGCGTACTGATAACACCCAGCCCCATGAGCTGGGTGAGATTAACTCTGAATAATCTCACCCAGCAGCTTCATATGGATGTTAAACAGCATCGGGGACAGGATGGCACCCTGCGGAACGCCACAAGTAAGCTCCTTTCTGCTGGAGCAACTGTCCCTGAGCAACACCCTCTGGGACCTGCCCGAGAGGAAGGACTGGAACCACTGGAGCGCAGTGCCTCCGATTCCTAACCCTCTCAGGCGATCCAAGAGGATGCTATGATCTATCGTATCGAAAGCCGCTGAGATGTCCAAAAGCACCAACAGGGTCACGCTACCCCTGTCGATGCTTAGACGCAGGTCGTCGGTTAAGGCAACCATGGCAGTCTCAACTCCAAATCCTGTCCTAAAGCCAGTTTGAAATGGGTCTAGATAATCGGTTTCATCCAAGACCACTTGGAGTTGAAGCGCAACTGCCCTCTCAATCACTTTGCTCAAGAATGGTAACATAGAAACCGGCCTATAGTTATACATGTCCAGGGGGTCTAGGGAAGGTTTTTTCAGGAGCGGCCTAACCGCTGCTTCCTTTAAACAAGATGGAACAAACCCTTCTCTGAGGGATGCATTGATGATGTCCTTAAAGAACACCATCAAGGCAGTCCCCCCCTGAATGGCCAGCCATGAAGGGCAAGGATCGAGCGGGCAGGTCGTCTTCTTCACCCTACGAAGTAGCTTGTCCACATCCTCTGTACTCATGGATTGAAATTCATCCAGTAAACTTACATCAACGGAGTTGCTGGACACTCGTCAATTGTTTCTGTCAAATTACTGGCATCTAAGTCGGCTCTTATCCAAGAGATTTTATCGGCAAAGAAATTGTTAAACGCGTCACAGCAGGCTGTTGTTGGGTTAAGCAACGGGTTCTGCGCAGGAATAACCTGCATCAACTCCCTTACCACCCTAAACAGCTCTACTGGACGGGACTCTGCAGACGCAATACGTGCAGAGGAGAAGGGTCTCTGCGCTGCACGTAGTGCCTCTCGATAGGACCAAAGAAAGTTCCTATGACGAGTCCTGTTGGATAAGAGTCGAGTTTTCTGCCAGTTGCGCTCTAGTCATTGTCCAACCCGCTTCATTTTCCTAAACTCTGTTGTATACCATTGCTTACGGTTTGGAACGGGTTGGAAAGGACGCTTGGGAGCGATCGTGTCAATAGCCTTGGTAAGGTCGGTGTTCCAGGTATTAACCAAAGCTTCGAGAGGGTCGCCGGCGTTACCAACCATTAAACCCTCCAAGGCTTTCTGGAATCCTCTTGGTTCCATTAGCCTTCGAGGGCGGACCATTTTAATGGGTCCACCACCCCCGGTGGGGCGGGAAGAGACTCTTAGTTCAGTCTTGACCAAGAAATGATCCATCCATGACAATGCGGTGGTTTTTATAACCTCCGCCTACGGATATTCCTGCTCCGTACTAAAGACTGCATTGAGGGTATGACCCGCACAATGTGTGGGCCCGACGACCATTTGGGATAGGCCCATGTTTGTCATGGTTTCCATGAACTCCCGAGCTGCACCAGTCAGATTTGTCAAGCTGGTCTCGAGTGGAATGTTGAAGTCGCCCAGCACTAAAAGTCTGGGCGACTCCAACAGCAACTCTGAGACCAGCTGTGTCAGCTCGGTTAGGGAGTCTGCTAGACAACGGGGTGGTCGGTATACTAGCAGAATCCCCAAACTATCCCTGGTCCTCAGGCTAAGGTACATACACTCAAAGTGGACTGTGTTTCGGACAGGTATCCTGGTCAAGGTCAGATTGTTCTTATAAACCAGAGCCACCCCGACCCCCCCCACTTCCCCTCACCTGCTCACTGACAGAATACCCGGCTGGGAGGGCCTGTGCCCAGGTGACAGCGCTATCCTCTCCCTGCCAGGTTTCTGTGAAGCAAGCCAGGTCGGCATCCTCATCCAAGAGTAGATCGTATATAATATGAGTTTTATTCTTAACCGACCTGGCATTGCAGAAGAGCAAAGTAAGGTTCTGTGGAATGGTTGGTACGCTCTCCAATCCATTCCGGGAAACAGGGTGAACTGAAGGTGGGATAGCTAACAAACAGCGATCCCGCCTTCTTTTGTAACATCTGTTCACTCTGTTCCGACCATATCTCCCTTTCCCCAGCACAACTCCAATTTCCGCCCCCACTCCATTCCCGGCCTCAGCTGACTCCAATTGCAGGCTGAGAGTCCTTCTGGCTGCTGGCTGGTGTTCCTGAGGGGTGTGGACCACGGCCCCTCCCGCTGCTGCCTCGCTGCCCAGAAGTCCTCAGGGCCCCACTACAGCCTCCTGGCCCGGTGGAATGGGGTGAAAGGCTGCTGCAGGCTAGAGAACCTCTGGCTTGCTGGCTGGTGTTCCTGAGGGGTGTGGGAGTGGCTTAAGACACCAGCCACTCCTGGACACGCCCCCTCCCACTGCTGCCTCGCTGCCCAGAAGTCCTCAGGGCCCCACTACAGCCTCCTGGCCTGGTGGAATGGGGTGAAAGGCTGCTGCAGGCTGGAGAACCTCTGGCTTGCTGGCTGGTGTTCCTGAGGGGGTGGGAGTGGCTTAAAATGCCACCCACTCCTGGCCACACCCCCTCCCGCTGCTGCCTCGCTGCCAAGAAGTCCTCAGGGCCCCACTACAGCTTCCTGGCCTGGTGGAATGGGGTGAAAGGCTGCTGCAGGCTGGAGAACCTCTGGCTTGCTGGTTCTCCACTTTAACACTTTAGTGGTTCTCCACTAAAACACTTTACATTCATGCTTCCCTTTTCATTTTTTTTTTAAATATCATTGCGGATGTACCCAGTGGCTACATCCTATAAGGAGGGTATCATGGTTTGTGCTGGCATAGAACATTAGGGCTCCTCCCCTGTGATGAAGAAGCCCAGGGAGCATCCACACTAGAGAAATGATCCAGGTTGAAACTAGATTATTTGCATGGCTCCTTCCTATGGAATCCTGGTATTTGTAGTTTGTTGAGGAACCAGCACTTTTTGTCAGAGAAGGCTAAAGACCTTGTAAAACTACAAATCCCAGGATTCCATAGAAAGGAGCTATGCAAATAATCCAGTTTCAAACTGGATTATTTGTGTCGAGTGGATTCCAACCCCCCCAGTCTTTTGGCAGGAAGTAACAGCTGGTAGGAAGTAGCTTGCTATTTGAATGATCAAGTAGCAAGGCAGATGCTGAACAACAACTAGTCCCATACCCCATTGCAAGGTCTAACAGAGAAAAAAAGCAGGACTATAGGTGATCTAATTGGCCAAAGTCCCAGTAGATGTCAAACTATTTTGGACGTGCATGACTCATTGTGGATGTTCCTGCCCCTGCATTCAGGCATGCCTCAAACGTACTGGTGTGTGTTGTGGGCATGTCTTCCTCCCCTCCTTCAATGCATACTGAGGGAAGGCAGGAAAGAACATACCCCCATCCATGTTGTCAGCAGTGGGGACCAGCCAAGAGTGTGGGAGGAGACAAAACAAGGAAGCCAGATGGGGAATTTACTCCTGGCTGTCTTGGAAGCTCCCAGGGGTTTCAAAAGAACCTCCTCCTGCCCTGGGTGCAAAGCTGCAATTAGACTCATGAAAGCATCCTCAAAGGACCAGGACAGAAAAATCAACATTTGGACCTTCAAATAATAATATTAATAATTACAATAAGAAGTAAAACCAAATCCCAGGGCTTTTGTCCACTCTGGCTAAGCCTTTAGTTTTCTTCATATGTTTTTCAAAATAACTTTACTTACAATGCATTTTCATAATTACATACAATATATAATGAATGCACTCTCCATTCTGATTAATGACTGTGCCAAGGTATAGAAATCTTGAATTATTTCAATGTCTTCACCATCTCCTTTATAGTTATGTAAATCATCTGTGGTCATTATTTTTGTTTTCTTAAGGATCAACTGTAAATCTGCCTTTGCACACTCTTCCTAGTTTTTTTCTATTTTCTGCTAGTAGTTTGGTGTCATCTGCATATCTTAAATTGTTGATGTTCCTTCCTCCAATTTTCACACCTACTTCCTCCAAGCCTAATCCTGCTTTATCTATGATGTGTTCAGCATAGAATTTAAACAAATACGGTGATAAAGTGCAGCCTTGCCTGACTCTCTTGCCAATTGGAAACCATTTTGTTCCTCCGTATTCTGTCCTAACAGTAGTCTCTTGTCCTGAGTAAAAGTTAAACATCAGGGCAATCAAATGTTGTAGCACACCCATTTCTTTAAGAGTGATGCATAGTTTTTCATGATCCATACAATCAGACTTTGCTATAATATATAAACCAAAGGCTTATTTTCTTCTGAAATTCTTCAGTGCACTCCTAGTGTCTCTTTCTTTCTTGAACCCAGCTTGGACGTCCAGCATTTATCACTCCATATATAGTCAAAGTTATTGTTGTAGAATTTTGAGTATCACTTTGGCTTCATGGGAAATTAATGCAATGGTCCTGTGGTTACTGCAATCCCTGCTGTCCTCTTCCTTGGGGATTAGAATGTATATTCAGTCTTTCCAATCTATGGCCCATTGTTTTGTTTTCCATATTTGTTGACAAATTTTAAATAAAATTAGAGTTGTTTCTGCCTCTATAGATTGAAGCAGCTCAATTTTTTTCACTGTAGTAGCCAAAGATTTCAATAACCAAATCATGTCTATTCTTGAAAATTATCTTTGTCTTTCAGAGAAGTAAGTATATTCCTTCAAATCCCCATATTTATATCTCCATGTATTGGCCAACTCCAAATTGTCCATTTAAAAAACAAAAACAAAAAAACCTTTTGTTAGCTTGTCTTGGGAGATCCTAATACTGTACTTTTCTCAGATGTACTATCTTTCTGGTGAGATACATCTGCATTCCAATATCCAATTATCATAAGGCAGATCTGACAATTTATCCATAAACACAACGTAAAATGTTACCTTGTTCTGATTCATGGCATTGCCCCACCACCAGACACATCAATATGGACCCCCACATACCTGCCTTTTCCATCAATCCATATCAGCTTTGGACCTAAGAATGGGTTTATATACAGAACAACTCCATTTTTCTTCTTCTGTCCAGCAGAAGGAATTTCCCTCTTAACTTTTAAATGCCAAATAGTTAATATCCTTTTTTTGTAGTATGTGTTTCTTGTAGACAAATTATATCTTGATGAAGTTTTTTTCAATAATGGAATATCTTCTTTCTCTTTTGTGAAGTATTAGCTTCATTTATATTCCATGTAGGACATTTGTGACCCTATGTATATGGGTGAAGTTGTGGAAAGTACACAGGAGTAAACTGTAACCTTCTGCCAGCTTGGTGCCTCTTCGTCTGTCTGGGAGTTTACTTATCTATATAGGAAGATCTTTAAGAGAAAATGATGCATATGCTTTGGATGATAAAACAAAGCATCATGGGCTAGAGAGTTACCAAAACTAAAACAACAACAACAAAAGCAATAACTATAGCTACTATATTTTTCTATTCTACTTAGCACTGATTCCATAGATGTAAAAGTTCAGCTGCTCATTATGACCTGGAGAAATCAGAGAATTATTGGGGTGTCTCCAGAAATTTAGAAGAAAATCAGGCTGAGAGTGCTGGCAACTCCAGAGTCTGTAACTGCCACGTGTCTAACTTGAATAGGCTGTTCAGAAGCCACTTTTGTTGACCCCTCTTGTCCCCCCCCCCAATTCATCTTTAATTTTGCCTTTGAGTGAAATTTTGGTGAGAACTCTAGTTATCATTAATGTCTGCTAGCATTCTAAAATAAAACTTGATGCTTCAAATGAAAAGAGGAACCAGGTGTTGCTAAAATTATTCTAAGCCTTGCAGATTATTCTGAGAACCAGATTCTATCTAATTGTTTTGAATTCTGAATAATGAAGAACATTATAGATAGAGTTAATAGATAATGCTAATTTAAAGTGTAAAATAGCTTTAATCACATAGCTAATTACTGAAGCAGAGATCGAAAGGGAAGGTGGAGAAGAAAGCTAGATAAGATTTTGCTCCCAAATTTACTAGCAGAGTTCCACTGAATTTTTTTAATTCCTGCTGACAGCCCTTTGTATAGTAGTTGATGTGTGCCTTTAAGTAATTTTCAGTTTATGACAACCCTAATCTAAACCCATCATGGGGTTTTCTTAGCAAGATTTATTGAAAGGGCGTTTTTTTTTTTTTTTTTGCCTTTCTCTGAGGCTGAGAGTGTGTGACTTGCCTGAGGTCATCCAGTGGGTTTCCATGGCTGACTGAAGATTCAAACCCTATTCTCCAGAGTCGTAGTCCACCAGACAAACCACTAAACCACACTGACTCTCCCTTTGTTTTTAATGTAATTCTAGCATTATTGGAATATGCTCTGGGGGGAAATGTACATCTTTTCCTTAGGAGTCAAGGCACACAGATCCAATGGTAGTGAGCACATATAGAGCTTATACCTTATGATCCTTAGGGTAAGGATAATACTGTGATCCATTAGTAGATCTCCAGTAGAAGACTGAAACATGAGCTAAACCTTTCAACAGAGAGTTCAGCTCACCCCCCTAATGCCGCCACTGAATGCACACAGTAACTAACATCCAGTCGTGTGCTCTGACTGTTGAGCTCCCTTCTCATTGTAGTTCAAAATGCTGTTCCTGAAGGTTATCGTCTATTAAATATAGTGTAAAGAAAAGTCTTCAAGTGACAGGCAGGAAAAATGGGTGAACCTTGTGCATACCTGGAAGCACTTTACATGTGTGTAAGAATCTTTTTAGATCCTAGCCAATGAGCTGCACATAGAGGGGATATCTACGTGACAAAAAAATCTGTACAGGGGTAAAAAATCCAAAAAGGCAGTAATTTGAATGTCTATGATCTGCCTACATGATAAAAATCCCCCCCTAAAATCCATACAACCCCCCTTTGCCCAGCTGGCTGGAGCAAGAGATCCAAGTGGTAGTTTTAAATCTCCCGCCACTTTTTTTTTAATTAAAAAGGTGTCATGACTACGGACAACCATAATCATGTTTATGAAGCCCTCTATATGCTAGACCCTCACCAGTGACCAGTGCACCAAAAAAGATGTGAAGCAGCTCATGGTAACTAATTGTTGCTGCTCTGGAGCAATTTTTGACCCCGGTGTGACTTGAGTGAGTGGGGACTATAATATTCAGTTCAGTTGAGATCCTGATTGGGTGATAAGGCAGAGCTGGATTTGGCTCAGCTTTGGAGGCCATCTGATTCAACTCAGGAATGAATCAAACTCTTATGCCATCAATTGATTTCTTCTAACATGTGGTTTTGTTTTGTTTTTGGCAATTGTACGTGCCTAAATATGCTTCAGAGAGAGAAGTTTGGAGGTTAGGGAGTTAGGATGAATGAAAGTTTTGAGGGTTGTTTTTTTCTCACCTTTCTGCCCAAACAACAGCACCAAAGCCACAGAAACTGTATATGCTTCATCATGGATGGATTGTATGAGTGAAAGTTACTTTATTAAGCAAATAACAGGTGAAGGTTTACACTGTAGAACTTGTACAGTCTATATGGTGGAACAGAGAAAGACTGAACTTTGGAGTGTTCTTGTAGGAACTACCTTCCCATCTTTTTTTTATCACTTTGCTTTCTTCTGTGATTGTTACACACACATGCACACACACACACAGAGAGAGAGAGAGAGAATGCAACACACCCATAACACCTGGGGATAACAGCTTCTGGGGACAAAAGTTGTCCCTATAATCTTTCAGCCAGAGAGGTAGTGATATGGTAGGAGAGCAAAAAGCCTAACTTGCCATCATTAGGCTTCATATTTTGCAGGGTGAGAGGAGGGAGAAGTTGTGTGAAGATCATTTTATTTTCCTGCTCATGCCTAAATCTCTCTATTAAAGTTGTAGGCAACTGTAACAGGTCCTGGGGCCACTTTTATGCCCGAGGACCCTCCAGGCACCACATGAACTGTGAGAAAAAAACAGAACAAAAAACAAAATGGCCAGAAGACCATTTCTGCTTCTCCAAAAGAAAAAAAGAGGTGCATTTTTTATGTTAAACATTTCAGGGAGCCCTTGCAACCTATGTAAAAAGTAAGTGGTTGTACTGTAACCTTCCTGGAACAGCAGTTCTATTTGGCCAGAAAAAGATTGGTCTGAGGATTCTGGAGATGTCAGGGCCATAAAAGCATCTGGGGGAAGGGTTGCAAGTGCCTTCAAGGGGATACTTTGCCCACCTCCCATTCTACTATTATAAGCTATTATCAGTTGCTGATAAGGTGATACCCTGACATAGAGAGATGGATAAGAAATATGTTGGGTTCATGTGGAAAGGCCCATTTGCAGCTGCCAGTGGACCAGGGCATATCTTACCTCTATACATTACCAAGCCTTATTGCACTACACTGGTATAGCACTATTATTCCACTTAAACTGCTCTGGCTGCCTCCTGTGGAATTTTGGGATTTGCAGTTTAGGGAGGGACATTTAGCTTTCTCAGCCAGAGAGCTGAGAACTAAAAATCCCAGAATTCGATAGGAGGCAGACACAGCAGTTAAAGTGGAATAATGGTGCTATAACAGTGTAGTGCAATAAGCCTCTAAGACTCTGAAATGTGTTTCGGGGCTGGGGGGATTAATGTGCATATTTGCAAAATGTGTGTGACTAAAATGTTTGCAATTCAAAGGTCCACGTGAATGTGGAAAGGTAAAATGCATGTAATACATGCATATAAAAATATGTAAATCATGTTTTCATTTAAAAAAAACAGTGTGGAAAAATATATATGAAAATACCTACAAATTTCTTTGTGGGGAAAGAAAAGGTTTCCCATTGGTGGAAATGAAAATATTAATTGAATAATTATAAATTCAATTATAATTATAATTAGACTGGTGAATTTATACATCCCTACTCCAACAGATAATGTATTGGGGTAGCTAGACTCGGGTTGTGGACCTATTGAACTCCACATCTTTCTTGGGCAGGGCTGGTGCAACTTACTGAACAGGTAGGGATGGCTCCAGGTCTTTTCATATTATCAACAGCTCTCAAACAAAGCCATTATGAAATTCCTTAGTATTGATGATGCCAGAGACACAAGCAATCATAATAAGAAGTGGAAACATGGGAGCCACTACTGATAAGTTCCTTCTGGAGCTCTCCCAAAATTACTATGGTTGGAAGGAAAAAGGAGTACTTTGGCAAAATTATCCCTGGGGAGAAGCTAGAGCTATAAGTCACAAAATTCCATATCCCTGCCCTTTTCCTTGGTCTTGTGTTTTCCTTATGTGGAGACCTTGCAGGAGAATATATCAATTTTTGGAGACACATCCATAGAATTGAGTCACACATTCTATCCCTAACCTTACAGAAGTATTTCAAACAATTATGTCATCTCATTGAAGAAGCAACAATCACAAGAGCTATTATTATCCATCTTAGGCCCATGTTTAAATATAGCTTCCAAAAACTATTGAGTGAAGATATGTTTAAATTAGCCATTTAAATTTAATATTGTAGTGAGTCATGGGGTAAATCCAGTTCTTAAGAAAAATGGGAAAGAAATTTTTCTGTAAAGAAACGACTGAAACTATTTTTCAGAACAATCACTGGGAGAAAAAAAATGGGGAAAAAGTTCACTTACATAATGCAATTTTCATATATTTAAATATGTGTGAAGATAAAGTTGTCAAATCACCTTCAAGGAGTTCATGAGCCATTCAGGTACTGACTTGTTGAATGAAAAGTTATTTTTGAGTTGGTGAGTTATGCTGGCTTTTTTTTTTTTAAAAAAAAAAAAGCTCCATAAGGCATTTAAACATTCTTTTCAGAATAATTCAGCATTTACTCACATATACATACATTCTGTTCTTTTGGAATAATGCAATGTTCAGAATTTTTCACAATTAATCTAATACAGTTCATGTTTCTGCTCTGTGATTGTCCACACAGCATATAGTGTGCATCAGATATGTGGTTGATAAAGGAACCTACTGTGTGTGTGATTAGAGTAGCACACCAACTGTCCTTCCCTTTTTCTTTAATGAAGGCATACAGATATCTACTCTTTCACAAGGAGAATAATCAAAGGGTGTGACCTCAATTAATGTGACAGCACTACACTTGTCCTCTAGTAATTAGAATTATAGCAGAAAGCAACCCCAGCCCAATCCCTTTTTGACCCCATTCACAGGCAACAAATTGTCTGTGTGTGGACAGGGTATTTTGGAAGTTAAAGCCTGGAACATGACCCACCAGGATGCCTTCCAACTCCTCTGTATTGTTGTCCACCATGTATGAATCCCTGTAATCCCCCAAAAGATGGCACTTAGGCCAAGAATGCCAATGTTGGCTGCCATTTTGGGCTGCAATCTCCCTCCACCCATGCCCCTTAGAACATTGTGGCATAACATTATTTTACAGTATTGTAAGGATTTAAACATGGCAAAGTGGAGAAACCTGGGGAGTGCCAGTGGGTTTTGCATTCTTGTTCTTGAAACAAATTTGTACTTCCTGAGATGAACAGAAGGCGAGAATCAGGAATTGCAGCTGCTCCATGCTGTTATCACCAATCAGGCAGTAGCCTTCTCAATGAAGAAACTCCTGGACTGATTCTGCTGCCTAAAGCTAACCACTGCATCCTTCTGAGATACTTGTCACAATCTGATGAAGATTTCTGGATAACACAAAAGCTTGCACAGTCTTTATTCCACAATCAGGAAATAACATAGCCCTCCAGATGCAGTTGAACTACAACTCCCATTATTTCTCATCATTGTCTAGAATGGCTGGGGCTGCTGGACTCACAGTCCAACTACATTTGGATGGTTGCATGATTCTCATCCCTGTAATTAAAGCACAGACTTTTTCCTTTCATGGATCAGTGCAATTATTTTTGGTTCTTTTTCTCCCCAGATAAGGAATTCTTAAGGCAGCAAAAAGGTCCTGTCTCTGAGAGCTTGACTATATGGGCATAGCCACAGTGGATTTCTTCAATCTGCAGCAGCTTCATAAATGCCACACTCACTAGGATTCTCTGATTACAGACTGGAGTATCCTATCACACTGTTAGTTGAGTCAGAATAAAAGAATTGATTAAAAAAAAAATTAAAAGCACCAGAAAGGAGTCCCGTCTACCAGATGTCTCACCCCAGCTTTGCTCTGAAGCCAATCCTCAGCCACCACACAGCCAAAAATCTGGGTTTTCCCCTCAAATCCAGAGTAAACTGTGAATCTTACAGATCAGGGAGTGCCTATAGAAACCCCGGAAAAAATGTGCATCTTTGAAAATGATATGTGTCAACTGTGCCATAAATATGGGATGAGTATGGGTTTTATTGCCTGTGTAGACAAGCTCTGAGTCACCAGAGATTAAGTTCCCAGAAGTTAATGTTATAGTCCAGATGCTTTTAGCAAGACTTAATGTGCATTGGCGTATGTGTGTGTATTAAAAAAATACAAATTAATTTGGAAACAGGATAGAATTATAAGTAAGGCTAGCTGGAAATGACATGGACTGGAAATAGGTAGTTGGTCTTGAAGTGGTTTGTTTGTTCATTCAGACATCCAATTTACATCCCACCTTGCTCCCAATGCAGGGGCCAGTTGGGATTGTTCTTTCTCAATTAAATCTGGAAATGTTTGGTAGTCTGAAAGCATCTTGGCTCTCTCACACAGAGAAGCAGGAGAAAGAGACAGATGTTACCAAAAGCCTGTGAGTCCAGGATCCATGGAGTCATAAATTATCACTTCATGACAGAAAAAAAGAGACTGATTGGGCATATCAAATGAACTAATATATTGCTGACCAACCATAGATTAATGAGACCAGACACAGAAAGCTCGGTTGAATAAAGGCCACTTTAACCTAAAACCTATTTAAAAGTGATGAAAGTGGAGAGGAGAAAGAAGGGGAGAGCAACCTAGTATGGGATCAACTGAGGCCAGGCGTCACCCCTTGACCTCCTCCTCAGCCTTCCTGTGGGCAAAACACCTGAGCCTTGGGGGAAATCCAATGGGTTGCTCCCCATCTGGCCATTGACTGGAAGACAGACATGAGGAACTCCCTCAAGTGATAGGGCTTAAAGCGACAGCCAAGTCCTCCAACCAGCCCCTAGGGTAGTCTTCTTCCCCACCCGAGTCACAGGACCTAAAGAGGCAATTCCAGAGCTCTCCCCTTCACCAAATGACAACAAGGTGTTCTTCATACCTGCTAATTTTCTCCCCTCACTACCAGCCAAGGACTCCTCCCTTTGCCAATTGTCAAACTCCTTCAGATACAATGTGGAGTAGGCAAAAAAGAAAAAGAAAAAGAAAAAATAATGCTACCCAGCCCCTGAACAACCAGCAAAGCTCACACTGCACTGGAGCCAGGGGGTGGGTCAAAGCAAACAGCACCAAGGAAGAAGTGAAGGGAGGTGGGAGGACTTAAATAGCCTCTGACTCTGACTCCCTCCATTGACATCCAGGTGCAATCATACCTGACAAACGTACACCTGGCCTCTCTTCCTTAGAGGCCAGCAATGGCAGCTGCTCCCCCAAAGTGCCTTGTGGGAAAGGAGCTGAATTCTTGTTGTGAAGACTTCACTGACTGCCAGTTCTGCTTGCTCAAATTCAAACTTGAGTTACCTTAGTACTTGAGACAGAATTCAAAACACTACCACACAGTTGCTTGATTTTTGTTTTAGAGGAAATACTGATGAAAGCACTTCATGCTGACTTCTGGTCTGTACTAAGCAACGAACACAGCCGTGAAGTCACTCATCAGTACACCCTCTGATTTATGCCCAGAAGTTGCAAAAGACAACTGAGAACAGAGATGATTCTGAGGCTGGCTTTCCTGCTGTCTCCCTGGAAACAGCAGGCTGTGAATTTCTGTCCAGTACATTTTGAGTTCTGTGAAATCTCCAGGTTTGAGTTAAACACTGTATTGAACATTTGGACATGGGTCCACATGCAAATGATCAACTCTTTGTTTTATTCATTATTCAGTTTCGTTTTTCTGTTTTTGTGTTGTCTGGGAAATCAAACTACTCTTATTACATTTTGCTCAGTGGCTTTGGGCATACCACATAAGGCTATACTTACCTGCCCACTGATTTGCGATACTCAGGCACCTGCTTCTCACCAAGATTTCATGATCCATATAGTCATAAATTATTTATTAGAAATACAAATGGCACATTTTTGTTCTTTGTCTTTTAACTTATTGGATGTGGCCACTGCTATGTGCACAGCAGGGATATTTGCTTACAGAAATCTTGCATTATAAAACAACACAAATTCATCATTTTTTCTTTCTTTCTGTAACAGATGTTTTTCTTTAGTTTATCATAGTTGCGGCACCATGAGGCCTAGCAACTCATCTGAGGAAGAAGATTTATTCATTTATATTCCACCTGTTTACGAACTCAAGAGAGCTTACGAATTTAAAGCAATGCAGAATGAAATACATATTAAAAACATAAGTAGAAAAATGTAAAAACTGTCTTTAAAATACATTTAAGCCATCTATAGATTTAAAACCATTTAAAAATTTAATAAAAAGTGGATTATAAAAATCAACAAGACAAGGATTCAGGGCTTCTTACTTATAGTGTTTATTTCACTGGAGAGCTGAAGAGCTGAGGCTTTTTTACCTTACAGAAATGAGTAGCTTAAGAGAAGACAGAAATGACTTGTTCAATCTGCATAACTGAGAAAACAGTTGATTATGAAATGAAAAATATCTTTTGGTATGGCGTTTGAGATGAGTTCCAGATAGTCTGGGAACATTTAATGCACTGTGTTTGAAAGACATTTTCAAGTGCACTACTAAAATCTTCAAGTGTGAACATGATAAACATATGTTTTCATCAACATGTGATTGATTACAACTTGTTAATCTTTGCAAGTTTAATTTCTTTATGTTTATTATGTTTTAAAACATAATAAAAAGTATTATAAAAACATATGATAGGTTACAGCACTGTGTTTATCTGAACTTGATGCCACATAATGCATGAGGAATTGGGCCCAGTTTTATCAACAAGTAGGATGCTTTGAATAAATACATAAATAACAAGACAAAATGTATAAATTATAGCCTATGTTTGAAACTAAAAATGTTGTCTTTTCATTTTCTGACTGCTATCTTGTTTATGAAAATACAACTAGTGTTTTCATACACATTTTCCTGAATAGATTTATAGCAGAACATAACATAGTGTGGACATTTTCAGACAACGTTTTTTCATGACTACCGCGGAAGGAGCTTCCGGGAGAGGGACGGCGCTCTTGCGCACCAGGGGGTCATTTTCGGACACCGCCGTCCCTCTCCCGAAATCATCCGTGACACTTCCGTGAAGCTTCAGAAGCCGCAGCACCATATTTTATTCACGGGCAACCTCCGTGATTAAAATATGGCTCTGCGGCTTCCGAAGCTTCACGGAAGTGTCACGGATGATTTCGGGAGAGGGACGGCAGCATCCGAAAACATCCCCCTGCCACGCAAGAATGCCATCCCTCTCCCGGAAGCCCCTCCCATGGTAGTCACGAAAAAACACAGTCTGAAAATGTCCTGTATCTAATTTTTTAATAATCAAACCTACATTCAAACCATTCCAAAATTTTCTCCAGGCTAACATACTAGATTCAGAAGCTCAATGTGTGCAGAATCAAACTGTGTAAAGCATTCTAGTTATTAGAACAGATTTGTCAGACATGAAGAGAAGGAAGACATGGACATACATGATCTTCTTAATACTGAGCAGCTTTTAATGTTAAGAACTTTTAATGTTAAGAAACAAGATCATTATATTAGAGTATCAGTATACACAATCATCTGTATCACCCCAGCTGAAATATGAGAATTACATATGCACAATTCTCTTATCAGAGTCGTTCTGTCCATGGTACATTATGCTGTTTTTATTTTTAATGTTTAAAAGTTACTGACATAGCATAACATGCCAGAATGATATTGCAAAAATGCTGGGGGTCGGGAGGCAGTTCCATTTTGAAGAACACTCAAGGCCCATCTACATGAGGCGGGGGGGAACCCCAAATACCTCAAACTATTGGAATCTTGCATCAGCAGCAATATGTCCAAAAAAAAAATTCAGTCCTCAGAAGCCCCCATAAGTGTCACATTCCTGATGGCAGCTGCAAGTGATTTACTTGCATTAGTTCTTCACTGCCACCTTTATTTTTAAGTCATCCCAAGGTGTGCTGGTGTGATAGAGTGATTCTCCAAAGCAAAACAGAAAATATTGATCCTTTCTATCGCCATAGCGATTGTGCACTAAGATGAAAATCCAACAGGATGGTAGCAGGCACTTGCCCTCCCTGCAAGTCCCGTCCCTGTTCTCAACCAGCCAATCAACTTTGTGCTTCCCTTTTTTATTGTTCCATAGCTCAAATGAACAAAAATGCACACCCACCTCGTAGTTTGTGAAAATACAGGGAAATCTACAAAGGCTTTTACCCCATTGTTTTTGCCATTTTGGGGGCTCTCCTTCCAAATAATGTGGATTGGCACTGAATCCTGTTTAGACTGGGTAGGATTCCAAGCAAATTTCATGAGGGGTATTTTCACTGTTTAGATGGGCCCTCAATCTAATAGGGATGGAAATGATAGTAATGAGGGAAAAGTTTGCAAGCTGATTTAACACTGCAAAAATGCATGCAATGCTAGTGGCAATACAGCCCTGTGAATCAGTACTCATAAATAAGCCCCATGGCATTCAACAGAACCTATTCCTAAGTAAATAAATATAGCTTTGCAGTCTAAAACTAAAATCTTATATACACGTGTTTGTGTGTGTATGCCTTCAAGTTGCCTGCCAACTTATGGCAACTCCATAAATTTCATAGGATTTTCTTAGGCAAGGAATACTCGGAGGTGGTTTTGCCAGTTCCTTCCTCTGAATTATAGCCTACAATATCTTGTATTTGTTGGAACTCTCCCATCCAAGAACAACTGGCTTTCTACATACACAGGTTTGACAACCATGGATTTGATTATTCATGGGTTTGCCTTTTTTCCCCTGAAGCCTGAGCCCACCATATGCACATTCACACAACAGCCCTGGGATTCAGGAGGGAGGAGCACCAGTGCTTGTCACAGCGGCAACCAATGGCCTCCCAAAGTCGGCTGCTCTGTGGGCTTTGTTAGATGCTTGAGATCTCTGCTGTTCTGCTTTCTCCAAACAATAGGAGAGCAGCGTAGACCTTAGAGAATGTAGAGCATCACTGATGTCTGTTGCCAAGAGCCCCCAAAGCCGGCTGCTGTGCGGGCTTTGGGAGATGCTTTGCGATGGAGATCTCTGCTGCTCCAAGCACTAGGACATCAGCATAGTGGAGAAGGTGGGGTAACAGCAGTTTCTGTTGCCAAGACCCCCTGAATCCAGCTGCTGTGCAGGCTTAGTGACAGAGATCTTTGCTGCTCTACCTTCCCCAAGCACTAGCATAGCAGCGTTGGGTTCTGTGTGAATGTGTGTGACTGTCCCAGGATTTAGGAGGAAGGTCGGTGGATGAGGGGCCTGCCTGTGAGGCCCACATTCTTTGTACTTCCCCCTCCATGGAGGCCCCCAGCTGCCCACTTTGCAAGCCTGAGGAGCCACCTCCACTATATGTATTTGCAGTTTTTTCACTTTCACAGGGGTCCTGCACCCCTAACCCCAGCAAATGTGGAAATCCAACTGTACTAACCAGAACTGACCCTGCTTAGCTTCCAAGATGTGACAATAAATTCCACAGAATTCAGTGGTGCTTGCTTATGAGTGGGCACATGTAGGATTGCAACCTTGATGTGGAGATTCCTAGAGGAGGCAGAACAGAAGAAATGGCAGCACGTTGGAGAAAGGGGCTTCAGCAGAGGTGACTTGTACTGATAATTAGCTTTGTTTGATGTTACAGTTAATTGCTAATAAGCCAAAAGTTACTAATGAATGTTCTCAGCAGTGGCCCAGGAGGTAGCAGAGAAGGGCAATATATCATCAGAGCAAGCTGCTGAAATTCCCTGATATACCTAATATAAGTATTGCCTAGAAACAGCTTGCTGAACATGCCCCTTTCCTCCTGATGGCATTGCTGTAAAGCAGATGAGCCATAATTAAACGGGGCTCACAAAGGAGAGAAACAGTGGATTTAATCATCATGCCATTTACATTACCCTAAATAAGTAAATCATGTGTGGCGCAAAGGGCACGCCTTCCAGCCTCTTCAGATCTGTACAAAATGCTTGGACTGAATGAGTATGTGTTGTTTCTCTCAGACTGAAGACATAATTTGCAAGAGTACCAATTATTTTTATTTTTTAAAAAAATGTAAACACAGCAACAACAAGGATGGTATGTGTTTGATTCCTTCCTCCCTTTCCTACCTTGGAATGATTCATTTGTATTACACAAGGAGGTTGTTAGGGTTCCTGCTTCGAACATCTATTGACACCAAATCCATTATGGGCAGTGATATAGAAATAAAAGCTGAAGGATGCACTTTTGTTGCTGCTGTGCTATCATTCTTGGATGCCTTTTTTAAAACAAAGAAACAAAGGGTTCATCTACATTTGTTAACTCCCCACAAGAGTATCCTGGCTGCAGAGCTGGCCTCTTACCCTCATTACCTGGAGAAAATGGGCCGGAGTCCAAACAGGATACTGGTCCACCACTGAAGCCACTGCCATTTTCCTGCTAATGCAGAAGCCAGGCAGGGGGTCAACAACATGTGGCTTCAGGTGCCCTCCATGTGACCATCCTCCCTGGGAGAACCAGGGAGCTGGTGACAGCAGTAAGGAGCGGTGTGCCAAACAGACTCCCAAGGACACTCAGGGCCCGATCCGGTGTTTGCTGGGTAAACCAGGGTAAACCTCATATTGTATTAGAGTGATTTATCAGGCCCTATCCCAGCTTGCCCCCGTTCCAGCCCTGTATCTGTCCCAGGGGTCATTTGGACTGCCCAGGGGCAGATCAGGGTAAATGCCCTCTGTCATTTGGACTGCAGGGCTCTGGAATGGGGCAAACTGGGGTAAATTGCCCATGTGCATAAGCCCAAAGAAATAAAAATAAGGAATGAAAGACCCCTGTTTTTTACAGGTAGGGCATATCACATGAAATAATACATTGATGAACAACCATGGAATAATGAGACCAGATACAGAATAAGGGCCACTTTAACCTAAAACCTATTTAAAAGTGATGAACTTGGAGAGGAGCAAGAATGGGATAGATAGAATAGATACTGTGGGGAAACATCTTTCTCCACCAAGTACAAATTATAGAGCTAATCTATTGACCTACAGCTGATCTCAGCCAATCTGATGGAAATAGAGAAATGGTGCGGAAAAGATTATAACAATATGGACAGATGATTCTCCCTGGGAAGCACATCCCATAAGCTAGAGGCAAGGAAGAAACTGGAAATATTATCTCTTCTCAATTCTAATCTGAATGTTACCTGCCTTCATCTTAGAATCCTATACCAGTTGATGATGTTGTATTTTGTGTGTGTCTCTCTCTCTCTGTGTGTGTGTGTGTGTGTCTTCAAGTCACCTGTCAACTTATGGTGACTCCATGAATTTCATACAGTTTTCTTAAGCATGGAATACTCAGAGGTGGTTTTGCCAGTTCCTTCTTCTTCAATATAGTCTAGAGCACTTGGTATTCCTTGGTGGTCTCCCATCCAAGTACTAACCAGGGCTGACTCTGCTTAGCAGCCATACATTTTAAAAGTGTTTCTGAATAGAGTTTTGTTTGCACTGATTCAGAGGTTGATTCATGGCAGTTAGAAACTAGATTATTTGTGATGCTTCCACATATAATGTTTGATGAGATGTTATAGTAGATTATCAGACAGGAACGGAAAAAAATCCTGTCCCACCATCTCCACTCATGTCCCTGTCCTGTTCCTGACCCACCACAATCACCCTCCCCATAGCACTCACCTTGTCACCCATCAACAGGGCAGCTCAAGAGTAAAAGGATCTCTAATGGAGCTCCATTCACTTCCTGGATCGAAATCCCAAAGATTGTCACAAGAAGACACGAGTGCAGGAAATCAAAAAGAAAAATAACACAAAAAAGTGACAGCAAACACAAAAACACATTTTAAAATGTTCAAGTAACACAGGGAGGGTCATAAAAAGTGTCACCTGGATGTTCCGATCTCACCCAGAAGTGTTCTGTCAGGAACCTCCCATTGATTCTGGGATCTTGCCAAAATAACGGGGCACCTTGCTGCATATAGGCAAATCCATCACAGAAATGGAATGGTGGATCTATTGATGGCTTATCCCATCAATAAAAGGCAGCACTGGTAGAATGGCAGCAGAACGGGTGCATTACGAGGGGCAAAGGACGTTGTCTGAAAAGGAAGCCCTTTTGCGATCCTGGTATTGTTGTAACACCACTTTTAACATGTCTGAAAATCTCCATAGTGGGCCTTTGCACTCTGTCTGAATTAGTTGAGGGCTTATGGTGACCTAGCATGAAGAATAATTCTATAAAAATATCCTGACAGTGATTTTATATTCTTTCTTTCCAGAGCCATCTCAAATCTCTCTCTTCCTCCCTGCTTCTCTCTGTGCATACACACACACACACACACACACACACACAGTACCTGTAATACTTTTGTGCCCATTTGTTTTTGTGAATGGAAAATAGAAGTTACAGCCATCATCTACTAGAAGGCAAAACCAGTAGAATGTGGGTACAGCCCTGGTCTGCCATCTGACCTATAAGATATGTCCTGACCTGTCTCTTTGTTCAGCAAACACTTGTTAACGAGTTTTACAGCTCTGTATGTGCATTTCAGAATATATGGAGCTCTGGATCAAGGTGAATATATAATTTATATAATTCATATTGATATTCTCTAAATATGGGTGTCTCAGGGCTTATTATTTTGTGACCATGCCTAGTATTGTGCCTGCTCTTAATATATTTGACTTTAAGCAGCGAGAAAATTAATCACTCACTTTTGTGTTTTACATTATCCATCTATAAATGGGAGTCTTATTTTTATTAAAATCTGCAGCACTATTTCATTTTATTTGAATTAAACATATTGCACAACTCAAAAATATAGCTAAAGAACTAAAGTAGATGTATATTTAGTGTTCAGTGAACAACTACATGTAAAGATGAATTTTATATTCACCAGTGCTGAATGAGATCATAAATCTTGAATGAGCATTTCTCCTAGTGTTCCAGACAAGGCAATCTCTGAAGCACTAAAACTATATTCACTACTCGCAGCTAAACTTCAGATGTTTCCCTCATCTTTTTTTCTTGCTACGTTTCTGCATGCAGTAATGTAAGTGCCAGCATTGCTGGGACTTTCCTCATTGTCATTTGATGCAAGAGGGGAAATAATGATGCCACATGAACTGTTTGTTAATTGCATGAGTAGCATGAAGAATAAGCAAAAACTTAAAGAGTGCTGCTTTTATTGATCCAAGGCTTCTGAGTCAGTGGAGAAATGGGGAGAAGCTAATGTTTGTCAGTTCTCTCTCCCCCAAATAGCATATTTGCCACCACTACCCCAAATCTGCATTTGAGGGAAGAGAAGCCTCCATGAACAATGTGGGAAGCAATGGGGTAGGGTGCTGAAGTGGGAAATGGGTGAATGTTGTCCCCTCACCCTACACGTTGGAGGGGTTTTAGCGGAACTCTTCTCAGGAGATGCTACTACCAGCAGAAGGTAAGCTTAGATGCAAATATTTATGGCTAGTTTAAAATATTCTTTAAAAATTCACAGCATACAAAAGTTAATAAGTAATTCAACTATCAAAAATTTAAAACCAGTTAAAGATATAAAGAATAAGCACGTCATACAACGCTCATGTCCTTTAAGCAGTTGATTCTCAAATGCCTGCTGAAATGAAAAGGGCTTCTTCATCAGCTTGGAAAAAGATAGTAAGTAAGGCTTACCAAGAAGATTTTAATGATTGATGCATGGAATAATGAGACAAGCAACAAGATATGGGTTAAAATATAAGGGCCACTTTATTTATATTCTACCTATTTATTGGTTCATTTCCTGGGGTATGTGAACCCATGGGGGAGACCCAGTACAGGACCGGCTGGAGCAGACGGTTGCATTGGACCTGTCTCCCAGCTTCCTTGGGTGAAACACCTGAGACTCGAGGGGGAGACCAGCACCTGGGCTGCCCCCAGCCGCCGTCTATTGGAAGGCTCCACACTAGGATGTAACTGTCAAGCCACCTGACTTCTAAAGGGGGTTACAGCCTAACGCTGACCTCAAGGATAGCCTACCTCCCTACACCCCATCCATAAGAAATGCCGGTGCATTTTGATAAGCCCATCCTTCAGCCCGAAACAGGGTTGCCATAGGTGAATGCCGAATACCCAATCTCCCAACTCCCTGCCAGTGACCACGTATTTAAACAACCACACCCAAAGTCAGTCGTCCAATTCCAAAGTGACAGTATGGGGTAGGCAAAACACCCCCCCCCCTCCGTCAAAGAGTGGGTAAACATTCCTACCCGGCCCAAGATGTGACCAGAGATCTCATACTGTGACAGAGGTGGGTGGGTGGGTCATTGCAAGGGAAAGAGGAGGAGGCCAGGGGCGGCAAAGACCTACGTAATCCAGGCTAAGCTCCGCCCCTGCCTCCTCCAAGCCATGGCGTGGCCATGCCATGGCCAATACTGTCTTTTCCATGGAATCATTAAAACACCTCCCCTGGCTCAATCATTCTTACTGATCCGGGGGTGGCTGTTCTCCTGTGTCCCTACCAGATGTGCCTGTGAGAGTGGTGGGACAGAGAGAAGGGCCTCCCCAGCAGATCTCAAAGCACGGACAAGCTTGTATAGGAGAATACAGTCCTTCAGGGTTCTGTGGATTTTCCCCATACTTTTTTTTACTGTGTTCCATGGATTTGCTTTGTATGCCTTTCTCTTGTTCTGAATACCAATTTCCATAGGGGGGATTTCTAAAATTAATTCCAGAATTGAATAATTCCCATGTACCTTTCAATTCACTCTGCTTGCCATACTCACCTGAAAATTTCTTCTCAGTGTTTATGGGAGTGAACAATACTGGAAGACAAACGATAGGGTGGCAAGTAATATCTCTTCTAGGAAATATATAAATGGGGCTTGAATCCCACTTCACAATATCAGCTTTTGCTGCTATTCATAATGCTAGTGATATATTGCCAGACGGGGAACATGGACAGGATCATTCAGATTATGACATTCTAGACAGATGGCTACCTAGACATCTGCTTAAAATCCTCTAATGAAGGCAAGTCCACCACCTTCCCCGCATAGGTGAAAAATCATTGATTAAAAACTAATTGTAATTTGTATTACAAATTAAAATAAAACTAAAAATAAAACTAATTTCTACTTTTAAATGGCAATTGTATGATTATTTTAATTGTTGCTTAAAATAGCATTATTTGTATTTAACCCAATACAAATATGCTATTTTTGAGCAACAATTACCCCAATTTGTTACTGGCCATTTTTAATAATTTAAAATTATGTAGTAATTCAATTGAGTAACATTTTAATTAAAGAATAAATAAATGTATAACCTATTATATTTTCTTAATGTTTTGATGCTATCAGATCAATTTTGGAGTTAACAATATAACACTCACTATTTAGCACTAAATCTAAGATTTCAAATGTCTGCTTCCAAGGCAAGCTGCCAGACATGTCATAATGCCAAGAAGTTCTTTTATAATGTTCAATTGACATCCTTTTCCTTGTCATTGAAGTGATGTTTGAGGAACTTCCATTTGGTCACCTTTCTGTTAGATATAGAAGTCTAATGCATGCTGCTCAGGAACCATATAAGTAATGTAATCATTCAAATTAAATGTCCTAATCTTCTGATGACTCTGTAAGGGCAAAAGGGCTATACTTGTGGGATATCTCTTGGCTAGCTTTACTCTTTTAATCATAGATAAACAATACAGTATACTGTATGTAATTTGGTATTGGCTGTTGTTCACATTTGAAAAGAAAAACCCATTTAATTACATTTGCATTTATCAATTCATTATCCATACAAAGGCCACATCCACATGGACCTTGAATGGATGTGAACTTAAATTTTCTGATACAGATGCCAAACAGAATGAAGCATCTATAGAACAAAAAGCCAATAACATTTTTAGATCTTATTAGCAGTAACATTTTCGTCTAAGGTTTGGTTCACACTTGGTGCAATGTGTGAGTTCCATAGGACATCTGGCATGAATGAAATTAATGCTCACTTTGTTGAAACAGTTACAGAATATAAATAAATTTAGTTAGGGGTGGAACCATGAAGCCCTGGTGGTGCAGTGGTTAAATGCCGGTACTGCAGCCAGAACATTGTGAGTCCGATCCTGCAGGGCTCCAGGTTGACTCAGCTTTCCATCTTTCTGTAGGTCAATAAAATGACTACCCCGTTTATTTGGGGCAATAAGCTAACAAGGATTATCAAGAACATAGGGGATGAGAGTTTGTAAGTAGGGGGAACATCTTCAGGGTTCTGATCTGAAGTAGAGTTGCCCTGAATAGCAGAGCTAAAGACTAGAAATAACTTGTTTGCAAAGTCCTATTTTACAGGCAACCAAGCTTCACCTACAAAAGGAGGGGGAGAGGGGGAAGGATGAAACCCAGTGAGGATAATTTAGTGAAGCCCATGAAAAGAAGAGCAGAAGTATTTGTCCCTGTCATAGCAGAGAATTTGGTTACAAACATGGTCAAAAACAGTGCATTGAGATACTACAAAGTGGGAAGCAAACAGGAAAGTTGCAGAGTTCTGTTGCTTCCAGCCACATCTAGAAAAATAGCACAAATGTGGAGAGAACTGAATACTTATCATTCAGTGACCTCAAGTCAAGCTGTCTCCCCAAAGCACTGTTATTCAGGAGTGGTGTTGAGCTTCTTGACCCAGATTGGCAGCTACAGTTGTCACAGGACAATGTCCAGTGCCCCTTCTTCCGTTCCCCATTACCCCATGGTTCTTCCTGTCAATAATGGCACTAGGGGGCTGTGGAGAGGCTGAACTATACCAGGTGACACCAGCCCTGTGATGCCACAGTTTCATGAATATGGTCATGTTTGAGACAGAGTATCTGGCTCCTCCTGGGTGCAAAGTGGTTGAAATGGCTTTGAATGGGCCAATCTACATCTAAATCAAATTGGGCTGATCCAAAACACCTTTGACATTATACAAATCAGCTGATTCACTTTGGAATTTGGAATTCTTCCAAAGTGACTGTCTAGCCCTATTTGAGAGAAATGGGTGCATATTTTTAAAGCCTAGGCTAATACAAATAAGATGGAGTAATACAGTCGTCCCTCCACATTCACGGGGGTTAGGGTCTCAAGACCCCCGCAAATGTGAAAAAACCACGAATAAAAACAGGCCTCCCACCGCCTGCCTGCAACCCCCCCCCGCCCTTCCAAAGTAGGTGGGGCTTTTCAACCCCATTGCCCAGTCAGCCACTCCTCCGCCCTTCCCAAAGCGTGACATTAATTATCCATGTTTTACTGTGGAACTGGATTAGCATGAGCTAGAAAAGATTGTTGCCTCCCTCCCTCCTTCCCTCCCTCCCTCTATATGCTTCTGAGTACAAATATAGGGAGCCAGCATGATGTAGTTTGAGTGTGCAACTAGGACTCTTGAGACCAGGGTTCAAATCCCTGTTCAGTCATGGAAACCCAGTGGATAACCTTGGGCAAGTCACACTCTCTCTATCTCAGAGGAAAAGAAAGGCAAAGCCCTCTGAACAACTTTTGCAAAAAACAAAACAAAAAACAAAACAAAAAAACATGATAAGTTTGCTCTAGGTTCACCACAAGATGGAAATTACTTGAGAGCACACCACCACGACAACATCAAAAAATATAGGAATCTAATGTCAATCAGCCACAAATGTGGGACTCCAGAATTAATCAATGCCTGAGGCTCATGAATCCCTTAATCCATTCCAAAACAGAAAACATTTTTCAGCTTGCATTTTTTTTTTTAATGAAGTTGACACTGACCTGTCTTTTGTTAAACTGTTCCTGGTTTTGCACATTTTCTATAGCATACTCTACTGCAGGGAAATAGGGGGCACCACATATTGATTTCTTTTAAAAAGTCAAAATGAATGTGTGCTTCTAATGAAATTAACTCAGCCTCCAACTTCTTGTGGCCTAACCTTAACTACAGCCTAATCTGTTTTATTGTTTATTATTTATATATATTATATTATATTATATTATATTATAGTATAGTATAGTATAGTATAGTATAGTCTATTATAGTCTATTGAGAATCTAATAGTTTCTGAAACAAACCGTACAATGTCATGCCATGTCAATAGTGTATTATTCCTAGATTTGTCCTTCTCTCATGCAGAAATCATAAAATTGACTTGTAATCAAGAAATGGAAGTAAGCAAAGTTACATCTGTTTAAACTAGTCTACTTCTAATTACTCCCTTCAAACTAAGGATGAATTCAAGGAAAATCTTGAATATACACACATTCTTTTCAAGAATATATATTTATGGTTAGTTCCAGTATCTTGCTTCAATGTAACAACAGTAAACAACTCAAATTAAAATGTTTAATACCACATTGTGATTTGGAAATTTATTTACACCCCAAAAGACATTTACATTTAAACCAGATTTTTAGTTCCCAATTAGAACTTTATCAGACAGGGCTGAAATAGCAGAATTACAATGCAATAGTATCACAAATTGGTTCCCGTTATCACATGACATTGTTGTACTCCATGGTCTGTGTGTGCTCCAACCATTAATTAGGTTGGAGATGGGCAAAGCCATCACCCTTTTGCAGTTATATTCTGCCCCAAATCTGTATCTTTTTATTGATGGCTTAAGCTGCCAATAGATCGCCCCATGGTGCTTTTGTGCCAGCATTGCCAGCATATGGAACATCACATTTTCTCCCCTCTCATTCTTACCCCAACAATGGCTGGACCAACCAGAACACTTCCGGGTGAGATCGTGACATCTGTGTAGGTGACAAACTTTCCCTGGTTTACTTCTAAGTTTTAAAGTGTGTTTAGGTGCTTGGGTAACTTTTTGATTTTATTTTTTTGTTGTACTTTTGAATTTCCTGCATGATGAAAACCTGTGAGATTTCAAAGGAGGAAGTGACTGGGGCTTCCTTCACTTCCTCCTTCAGTGCCAGGGAAGCATTTGCTGGGAGAGGAAGGTAAGTGTGGTGGGGGATGTTCTTTTTCCGGCATAAGAATGGATTTTTTATGCCAGCAGAAAAACGTCTTTAGGGGTGGTCTGATAAATCCTTAATATAGTGCAAACTGAAATCCCATTCTTAAACTGCTAGTGGTGGTCATGCAATAATTACATGGCAGTAGTACTGTGCAATTACAGCGACATGCAATAATAACTGTAATCCTGCCACTAGGTTCCCACTTTCCTCAGTTGTGGAATTGCAATGTTTTTAGACGCTAGTCTTGTAAAGTCCATAGAGTAGACTCACTGATTTTATAGAACTTACATAAGTGTTGACTCACTAAGTTTCTATTGATTTTATTTGTCTGTTCTGGTTGGGATTAAGAACAGGATGTGTGCCTTATTCTCCTAAACGATGGTATTGCTACTATCGGCCCTTCACAACACACAGTTATAGCACTATATCCCCCCTTGACTGCACTGACAACAACCTATGGAATCCTGGAGTTTGCAGTTTATGGAGGTGCTAGAAAAGCTCTCTGGCTGAGAATTCTAAATACTCTTTCCTAAACTACAAATCCCAGTATGTTACTTTGGCAATTAAGGTATTGTCATAGTGCTATCATTGTATAGTGTGAATGGGCCCTCAGTTTCAGTCAGATGTGACAGGGCAGCTGTAGGCTGCAAAAGGTGATGTTTGATTTTATTTTAGAAGCACTATTTCAGTTAAACAAACACTAGAAAAGTCTTTCAATTGATTTTTCAAGAGTTTGGGCTGAAAATGAGCCATTTATTACATGTTAATGATAGGAAACAATAATTTCAACCTTCCAAATCAAGCTGACAATATCATTTTAAAATTTAACTGATCCAGCCTTTATTAAATCTTTGTAATGCCTCATTGACTCATATCAAAATATCTGATATATTATAAGGGGCACTATTATGAAGAATAGCTTACAAAAGCTTTCATATTAAGGAAATCAAGCTTAAAAAAATCAAGCTTTAAGTAAGATTTCACTGTAAAAGTGAACCAAACTACTTGGAAGACAACAGAATCCAACAATTTAACACTAGGTAGAGCCAGAATGGTGTATTAACTTGACTGTTGGGACTTTTTCAAATGGGAAAAAAACAACCCAAGGAGGTCACGAGGAGGACGGCGCTGTCCCGCTTACAGGCTACATTTTGGATGATGCCATCCTCCTCCTGACCTTCCCCCATGCTTCCTATGTGCTGCAGGTGAGAGAAACATGCTGCTTTTATTAACAGAAAGCCCCCGTCAGTAAAAAGTGGCACATGCCTGCAGCATGGAGGAAGCATGGGGGAAGGTCAGGAGGAGGACATCATCATCCGAAATGGATCCCTGTAAATGGGACAGCACAATCCTCCTCCCAACCTCAGCAGGGTTCCCCCCCCCCATTTGAAAAAGTCCTTGGACTAGGATTCTGGAACACTGGGGTTTAAGTCCCTACTCAGCCAAATTCAGCAGGTGACCTTGGACAAGTCATAATTGCTCAGCCTAATAGGAAGGCATTGGCAAACTGCCTCTGAACAAATCTGTCATGTACTTGCATTCCCAGATGCAGGGACCTGCAGTTTCAGAGTTAAACAGAAAACTATATTGGCACAGTCATCCAGAAAGCATAACATACGAGATTGTTGCTCAGAATGGAGACCCAGAGAACAGACAGTATACTAAAGGCAGTTTGAAATCTGGTGGGCTACAAAGCTACTGATTACCTCTCCTCTCCTGATCCTTTCTTTCCAAACAATTATACCTCCTCTTGTTCCCAGACAACTCCTGCAGCTGATGCCACCTTATCTCCTGTTCCATAATGATGAGATACTCCCCACTTGAAAGCACTTGTTAGTCAGTAGAGTGAAATGAAAACACAAATAACAGCAATGTTACAGTAAGATTACAGAACCACACAAAAATGACAGGAATAGGCACTGTCAGGGACCTAGCCTGCAAAACTTACCAAGAAGACCCCATGATAGGGTCACCATAACTCAGAAATGGCTTGAAGGCACAAAACAACAACAACAACATCTCTTATCTCTTTGGAAGCCTACAATCATATGAAGCAGAATTTAGTGTAGCCTGGACTGAATACATTAGTAGGTTGCAATAAACTCAATGTGCTTACTATTTCTGGAACAGGCAAAACCATTCTAGAACAAGGGTGGGGAACCTTTGGCCTTCTAGATGTTTTGGACTACAATTCCCATAATTCTACACCACTGGCCATGCTGGCTATGACAGTGGGAGTTGAAGTCCAAAACATCTAGAAGGCCAAAGGTTCCCCCCCCCCGTTCTTGAATATGATGTGTGACCTAAGCCTATTCTAGAAATATGCCCAATCCAATAAAACTGAATTACTGTACTTCTTCAGGTGGCCTTCTCCTAGCTCTCTACCATCACTCTAAAGCTCAGAGAATATTGGCTCTTTAAAATCATTTTTGGTGAACGTTTGCTTTCCATCCTTCCTCAAAAGTTTTTAGATTGTCTTACATAGAGTTTTTTTTCATCTTCCTGATGGCCCCATGGGGAATATTACACTGACTTGTCCAAGCCTGCCCAAAAGCTTTATAGATGATTGCAAATGTGAATCTTATACCCAACCCAACATTCTAGTCATTATGCGGAACTATATCTTACACACTGTACTTGTATGCTGCCCTAAGATTTCACAATAAGAGGATGAGATAGAAATATTTTAAATAATAAACAATCAACAACAATAATAATAAACACTGGTGATATAGGAGATGACAAATAAACTGGTATAATTTAGTTCATTTTAGAAAATTAGCAAATTTGGGGTCCATTCACAATACAGAATTATAGCATTATTATTCCACTTTAATTGTAATGGTTCCATCCTGCAGAATCCTGGGATTTGCAGTTTAGCAACTCCTGCAGTGCCTCTATAAACTACAAACCCCAGGATTCCATAGGAAGTACCTGTGGAGGTTAAAGTGGAATCATAGTGCTATAATTATGTAGTGTGCATAGTCACAATCTTTTCCTTTGTTGTGCCATAATGTGCATTTACTTTGCGCTGCTTTAACTAGCTTGAGGTAATTACAGTAAATTGCCTTGTTTTATTTGCTGTTATCTCCCTTCTTTGCATTGTGGTTAGCTCTTTTCTTCCTCACCTATAAGTATCCTCAGATATTTATCATGGTAACAAGGATTACATGGTAACACTGGTAGCAAAGATTGAAATTCAAATGAAGAATTGAAAATCAAAAGAAACAGTTTTGGCATTTTAATTAAATGCTTTGGGGTGTTGTTTTTTGTGATACTAGACAGGTAAATATTGAATTGGGTAAGTGCACCTGAGTTCCTGTGTAATCCTGTTTTGTTTTCCCAGGAGCTTTCACACACTATGCAAGTAAGGCCTGATGTTTAAGGATACCCTTCTTCCTTACCCCAAATCTGGCACTTGTGAGACACTGTCTAGCTCTCCCAACTTCCTAAGTCACAAAGACAACTGGTAGGTTTGGATGAAAAATTACACACCTATGAGAAATAGCAGTAGCACTTCTATTTCTATACCCTTTATCAGTGTCAAAGCACTCCCTAAGCATTTTACAACATGTTACCTAATTGCCCCCAACAATCTGGGTACTCATTTTACTGACCTACAGAAGCATGGAAGGCTGAGTCAACCTCTAAGATTGAACTTGCAACATTGTGGCTGCATTACTGGCATTTAACCACTGCACCACCAGGGCTCCCTATATGGTGATGAGATACAGGCCCAAATCCCATTGGTAGTCTCAGCTAGAGTACCTGGTTAATCATTAGGATTTACATAATAGGATTCATGCTTTAGTGAGAAGAGAGACCATGAACTTCATTGAATTGCAAGAAAATGCGAGTGTGGGAAATTCAAAAATAAGAATAAAAAGAACACACAAAAATTACAGCAAGCACAAAAACACACTTTAAAAGGTAGAAGTAACCCAGTGAGGGTCATAAAAAGTGTGTCACTTACCTGGATGTCCCAGTCTTACCTGGAAGTGTTCTGGCAGGAACCTCCCATTGACACCGGGATCTTGCCAGCATAACGGGGCACCTTGTTGCATGCAGGAACATTCGTAACAGAAATGGAACGGGTGATCTATTGACAGCGTATCCCGTCAATAAAAAGTAGTGCTGGTGGAACAGCAGCAGAACGGGTGCATAACAAGTGGCGAATGACATCATCTGAAAAGGGAGCCCTTTTGCAATCTCCTGGTGTTCCTATAACACCACTTTTAACACATCTGATAGTCTCCTATGGCAGTTTTGTGTCTCACAGATAACTGAATCAGTGGATAACGAATCAGCGGACTTGGGGGTCCTACTATATATGCTAGGAATGCAAAATTTCTTCAGCTTTGGGAGGCCAAATCCCATCCAAATTCACCAAGGGCTGCATCTAGCTGCCACCAGCCCTCTCCACCCTGCTGCGAAAAGCCTTCTCCTATTTATTTGTATTGCACAGGTCTTTGCAATGCACATTCCTTTTCTTGGGCCTAGTGTTTATATACCTGTAAGCCTCCCTAAAATATTTTTTTCACTGGAAGCAAAGTTTGTACATAAGCACACATTTGTTCATAAATTTTTACTACTTCTCAGGGATTTTCAAGAGCACCATTATGGTCTGAGAGAAGGCGTCCTTGTTACACGTCACTTGCATTTCAGTGAAAACAAGAACAGAAGTAATCATCCCTGCCATAGGAGAGAACTGGTTGCACAAATGTCAAATTTGCTCTGCGTGGGAAAATGGGTGCTGTAGAAAAGGGTATGGGCTGTATTTACATGTGTCACCTAGGGCTGTAAAATGTTTTGTTCTCATGGCCAAGACCAAAAAAGAGCAAACTTGTTCTCCTTGTGTGAAAGAAACAGTGAAATATTTTCTGCTAGTATTGACAAGAGTTCTTGTATTTTCAAGAATAATTTTTGTACATACTGTGCAAAACTGCTGCCTTGCTGCATGGCTGCTGCCATGCTGTGTGGACTTTTCCAGATTAGAAATATCAGATCAGTTGTTTGTGTCATTTTCATCAATCTGGCAGACTGTCTTTCTGTGTTTGCTCTTTGTTTGTGCATTCTTTGCTTCACAAGAGGGAAAGAGGAGTTTTGCACAGATGTTCTGCACAAATTATGGAAACCTTAATTCTTTCCTTTCTTTTTAAACTCTCCTTGTGTTGTTCTCATGCTGGAAGCTCTTACATAAACTGGAAGTTTCTCAGCAGGTTACCTTGATTTCTTGAATGATTGTGAATGCCAAATTCCTGGATATTCTTCACATCCCTTGGAGCATACCCCTGTTGTGTAACAGGTGTATGTGGGTGTAAAAATCATTAAATCATTAAACTTGAAAAAAATGGAAGGATACCTGCTTTACACTTTATGTCTATTTTTCATTATTGATCTCAGATCCCACGACTGCCTATAGTGAGGCACTCTGTCCTGGAACATCACAGGTAACACCACAATGGATTGATGCTAACTCTGCTGTTGCTGCTAATGTTTTTGTGATGTTTTGTATCCTATGTCTGTTTCAACAGTTCTAGAATATGTTTTCAGGGATCACACAGTCAAGAGTACCCACTTCACAGGATGTTGCAAATCAGCATTTCAGTGTGTGTTTGTGTGTGCTATCAGTTCCTCTGTTGACACTTCAGTCTTCTGCTTTTGTATCAATTAAGTATAATTATGTTTTGGTGTAATTTAGATGCTACTTTAATCTTCTTGAAAGTAAATTTCAGATAATTGCGCTTCAATAAAAAGATACAAGGTCTCTGAATTTTCAGAAAATAGCTTTGGATTATTTATACATAACTAATTTTCTGTAAAGCAGAAAAAGAAAAGGAGCTCTGAAACTCATGTCTCATTCACCAGTTGAAAAAGTTCTTCTCATGATAAGAGCCACATGTATGCATACATTGTATCAGCCATTATTACTCAGTCATCCAATTTCAGTATTGTTGATGGATATGATAGTGTGGTGTTATCCGAATTTTGTGGGGTTCTATGGAACCCACTCAGATCACTCAAATTAAGACATTAATATGGGGAATTTTAATTAGGTGAAATATGGTAGTGAGCGGCCAGGTAAGTACGGGAACTTTGCACCTGTGTATACCAGTACTCACTGATGAGATTCCAAGTCAGAATAAAATAAAAATGTTTTTTATTGGAAAATAATCATGGAACAACTCACACATGCACTCATACTTTAAGCAATCACACAAGGCTAGAGAAGAATCAGGAGGAAGTATTGGGATCGAGGAATATATTTTGGAGATGATGGGCTATACTTTACCTGTCTGAAACGCAGAGGTTCATGTAGCAGGGAAAGACTCAGATTTGGGATCTGAGGGTCACACAGCAGACTGGCAGTGTAACCAAGTGGAAGGAAATGTACACATTTTGTTTGTGTTTTGGGGTAATATTTCTACTCAATATTGTATCCTTAAGGGGTATTTTGAGTGGAGAACAATGGTTAACTGGGTTTCCCAGAGTGAAACAAATGGAAGCTCTGGCTTCATTAACTACTGCTAATGGTTGAAACATTAAAACTGATGGATCTGAGGCAACCTTCTATTGTTGGTTAGGAAAGGTGTGAAGGGAGACCTTTGCAGAGTAATTGGTTTTCCAATCACTTGATTATTTTGGAGAATGACTCCTGGACAGGTGTGTCCAGGATGGATTAGCACATTCCTCACTAACAGCTTGTCTAAGGGAGGTCCACATAACCAGTCCTGGTTGTGTCTGAGTTTTGGGAATTTGCCACACTGTTTCAGGGGAATTGGTGAATTGGCCTTAGGGTGGTGCCATAAATATGTAGTTACTGGGTACGTTGTGGGGGAGATGGGACTTAGTTTGATGTACACCCATGGCACCCCTATTGGGTGAAGAATGGGTCTATCAAACTACCTTTGCAGATCATGTGAACTGGGGGATGGGAAGTAGACTGTCCTTGAGGCCGTCCCAAGGGTTGACCCCTTAAGTCATCAGACTTGAGGTGTCTCATCCTGGGGTATTTGCCTTCTAGCAGATAGTGCCGGAGGGGTAGTCCAATTGATGGGAAACCCCCTGGGGCTCAGGTATTTCACCCAGGGAAGATGGGAGGTAGGTCTGGATGAGACCATTGGCTCCAGCTTTTCTCACATTGGGTCTCCCCCCTAGTTTCCATATCCTAAGGAATAAATATTAAATAGGTGATAGAATAAATAAAGTGAGCCCTACTTTAACCTAAGCTTTGTGTCTGGCCTCGTTATATCATGTGTTGGTCATAAAAAGCACTTTTCTTTATTACAGGAGAAAGACATTCAAAAATGGAGGAGGGATGATGTGGTTTATTGCTCTTCCTGTGGTACCTCCTGCAATGAGAGATTTGGGCAATGATGGGTGTGCCATAATAATGCTATTACAGATACACATATACAATAAACACACACACACACACACACATATATATACTCTGGCTTTTCTTCACAAACAAAGATTCAGGAAGGACTCATCCTGTGCTTTCTGCAAGCACGCTGATGACTAAAAGGCCAATTCGAGATAAACACATCCGGTTGCAGAAAGCACACAAACCAACCAATCACAAAGCACAAGGCAGGGCAAATGGGGTGGTGATAATGGCATTAGTGCAGATTTTTAAAAAAAAACTGTGCAAAGCAGGCTATTACAGCACAAATGTGGCAAGGATATGATACACAGTGTCGACAAGGCAACAAGGGGGTCAGCTATTTTAGATCTGATCCTAACCAACAGAGATGACCTGGTTAATGGGGTGCAAGTGGTGGGATCCTTAGGTGAGAGTGATCATGTTCTCCTGGAGTTTGTTATACAATGGAAAGGAGAAGCCAGGCATAGTCAGACACGCATTCTTGACTTTAGTAGAGCTGATTTCAATAAACTCAGGGAAATACTGGGGGTGATCCCATTGTCAGGAATACTAAAAGAGAAGAGACCTCAAGACGGATGGGACTTTCTCAAAAGGGAGATACTGAAGGCACAATTTCAAACAGTACCATTGAGGAAGAAAAATGGGAGGTGTCTCAAGAAACCAGGATGGACGACTAAAGAACTTTCAATGGAGCTAAGTTTTAAACGGAACATGTATAGGAAATGGAAAAGGGGAGAAATCACCAAAGAAGAATTCAAACAGATAGCGAACACGTGTAGGAGTAAAGTCAGAAAAGCTAAAGCGCAGAATGAGCTCAGGCTTGCTAGGGAGGTTAAGAACAATAAAAAGGGTTTTTTTGGGTATGTCCACAGCAAAAGGAGGAAGAAGGAAATGATAGGGCCACTAAGTGGAGAAGATGGCAAAATGCTAACAGGGGACAGAGAAAAGGCAGAATTAATCAACACCTTCTTTGCCTCAGTGCTTTCAGAAAAGGAAAAGGAGGACCAACCTGAGGATAATGGAACAGAGGACACAATAGGGGAAATCCAGCTCAAAATAAGTAAAGAGGTAGTACAGGAATACCTTCTTAATCTAAATGAATTTAAATCTCCAGGACCAGATGAACTACATCCAAGAGTATTAAAAGAGCTGGCAAATATAATCTCAGAGCCATTGGCAATAATATTTGAGAACTCCTGGAGAACAGGAGAAGTCCCAGCAGACTGGAGGAGGGCAAACGTTGTTCCCATCTTCAAAAAGGGGAAAAAAGAGGATCCCAACAATTATCGTCCAGTTAGTCTGACATCAATACCAGGGAAGATTCTAGAGCAGATCATCAAACAGAGAGTCTGTGAACATTTAGAAGGCAATGCCATAATCACAAAAAGTCAACATGGGTTTCAGAGAAACAAGTCATGCCAGACTAACCTGATCTCTTTTTTTTTTATATAAAGTTACCAGCTTGGTAGATGAAGGGAACGCTGTGGACATCGCATACCTTGAGTTCAGTAAGGCCTTTGACAAGGTTCCCCATGACATTCTTACAAACAAGCTTGTAAAATGTGGGCTAGACAAGTTAACTGTTCAATGGATTTGTAATTGGTTGTCCAGCCGAACCCAAAGGGTGCTCAGCAGCGGCTCCTCTTCCTCTTGGAAAGATGTGGCCAGTGGGGTGCCACAGGGTTCTGTCCTGGGCCCAGTGCTATTCAACATCTTTATCAATGACTTGGATGAGGGAATTAGGGGCATACTTATCAAATTTGCAGATGACACCAAATTAGGAGGAGTAGCTAATACCCTAAAGGACAGGATCAAAATTCAGAATGACCTGGATAGACTGGAGAGCTGGGCCAAAGCTAACAAAATGAAATTCAATACGGAGAAATGTAAGGTGCTGCATTTAGGGCGGAAAAATGAAATGCATAAATATAGGATGGGAAAGACCTGGCTGAATGAGACTACATGCGAAAGGGATCTAGGAGTCCTAGTAGACCACAAGTTGAACATGAGCCAACAGTGTGATGCGGCAGCTAAAAAGGCCAATGCGATTTTGGGCTGTATCAATAGAAGTATAGTGTCTAGATCAAGGGAAGTAATAGTGCCACTCTATTCTGCCTTGGTCAGATCTCACTTAGAATACTGTGTCCAGTTCTGGGCACCACAATTAAAAAAGGATATTGACAAATTGGAGCGTGTGCAGAGAAGGGCAACTAAAATGGTGAAAGGTCTGGAAACGATGCCTTATGAGGAGAGACTTAGGGAGCTGGGTATGTTTAGCCTGGAAAAAAGACGGTTAAGAGGCGATATGATAGCCCTGTTTAAGTATTTGAAGGGATGTCACGCTGAGGATGGAGCAGGCTTGTTTTCTGCTGCTCCAGAGACTGGAACACGGAGCAATGGGTGCAAGCTACAGGAATAGAGATTCCACCTCAACATGAGGAGGAACTTTTTGACAGTAAGAGCTGTTTGGCAGTGGAACACACTCCCTCGGAGCGTGGTGGGGTCTCCTTCCTTGGAGGTCTTTAAACAGAGGCTGGATTGCCATCTGTCTGGGATGCTTTGATCAAGATTTCCTGCGTGGCGGGGGGGTTGGACTGGATGGCCCTCGTGGTCTCTTCCAACTCTGCAATTCTATGATTCTATGATTCTATGACAATCAGCTATCATTGCGAGTACAGCTGAAGTGGTTTCCAAATGGTATAATCTGGCATAACAGCGTACCTGGCATAACAGCGTAGTACAATAAGGATCTGAGTTAGAACTGTGTTGATTCTATCTATGAACAAAACAAGAATAAAATCTAATTGGGGAGAAAAACAGTCAATGCTGTGAATTAATGTTCTACTTGGTATACCTTCTAATACAGTGTTGGAACACTTTTCCCACACTTTTGTACTCTAGAAATCCCCATTGAGGCATTCAGTAATTGTGTCCATGGAGGGAAATGAACACCCACATTGGCTCCTCTCCTCTACCTGTGGCCTTCCTATGATTAGTGGGCATCTGTGCAGTGAAAATAAGACTGTGTTTACTCAGTGTTACAAAGCTGCAGGCAACTGGAACTCTGGTTTATGAGGGTTCCTGATCATGCATACCTCTCTAGCCACATCTACCCAGTATGATTTTCCTTTCAGACTTTCCCAGTAAACACAGGAGATTCTCAGGTGGAAGGAGGAAGGGTCATAGTTGATGTGCCATTTTCTCTTTTACAGATGCAATTACCAGATGCTTCAAAGTGAGTTACAGTGTTGTTTCCTTCACAAAACCAAACCATAGTCCTCAAGTGGATGACTGATGCTTGCCAAATACTAGCATGTTTAACTGCAGTCCCAGTGTGACAGAGGTGGTGGCTGTGTTGAAAACCTATTTGTTTGTCTAAGGCCTTTCAGGGAAGAATGGCCTGACAAAAGAAATGGTGGAAGTTCCTGCAGAGCAAAGAGTAATGAGGGTAAAACGAGAAGTTCATCCTCTCTGCTTGGCCCTTTCAGCTGATTTTTTCTTGCTTGGGTTGTCAATTCTTGAAGTAAAAAGCACTGGAACCTGTGTGGGGTTCCATACTGTATGCAGGATCTGGAACACATTCATTTTTGACAGAAAGCTTAGTAGTTTGAGGCAAATTCAGATGTAGAGCACAGGAGAAATACTTCCTATTAAACTAGTATCTTTGGATTGCCAGGGTAGGGGGCTGAAGGAGATAAAGGGCCTCTGCTCCTTGCTGCCCTAGCAGCAGACCCAGAAAGAGTTGGAGAACCTTGTCAAACCAAATGTTCTTGTTTAACAGGTTGATTGACAGCCCCATTTATTTCGCACCCTTGACTGCATATAGTAATGCTTTCTTCAATTTATTTGGCAGGAGTAGAGTGTTGAGTAGCTCTGGGCTTCAAAAATGAGATGACTTTACTTTGTGATTGCAAGACATCTTTTTTTCTTCCGTTTCTCTTTCATGAACACAGCTTTTGATGATATAAAGAAGAGAACAAGGTCCCTGGAATGGTTCATCTAGAAGATGCAATCAATAATTGTCTTTAGAATGGTGCATTAAGATTCCTCAAGATTTGTTATCTGAACACAAATAATATCTGTGACTGCTTATTTATTCTACTATTATCTGCATTGGTGCACTGTATCTAAGAATGCAATTTATAATATGCAGTTGAGTCTCTCATACCCTCCAACTTTTCACAGATGAAAACTGCACACTTGAGGCCAAGCAACAGCAGAGTCTGGTCAAGATGGCAAAAGTTATTAAGGAGGAAGAACATATAAGCTAGGTGAGGCTGCAGCAGTTTTGTTTTGTTTGAAACTACTGGGAAGAACAATAGCCTTCTCCCTCCTCTCCTTTCCCCACTGCTGACTTAATTGAGTGCAAACTACTTTTGCACTTGGAACTCAGTTTGCAACAATGGGAAATAGCTGGAGACAAAGGGAGGAAGTGAGAGGAAGAGAGAGAAATTGGGATATTTTAACAGCATTTGAAAAAGAGGGATTACGAAGGATTAATTGGGACTACCCTTGCCAACCTGAGACAGTTGGAGGGTATGGAATCTATGGTAGCTCTGGTAGAATGCCAGATCATACATGAAATGAAAGATGATGAAGTATAAACAGCCTAATTGGACAAGATTCTAACCAAAGGACATTTTCATACAAAAACAATTCTGATTTAAGTGGATAGGATTTGGGTTCATCAAGGAAATATTCTTCACAGCCCTTCTTAAATTATTTGAATATGTTCTTTAATGTAATTCTCTCAGTTTAGAAATAAATAGTAAGCTTTTCTTTTTTAGACTCAAGAGAACAAAATGGCTTATCCAGAGCTGCTGGGTTGCTCAGGTAAATATGCAATTAGACAAAGAAATAGATATATATTTACTCAAAAGACAATCATATGAGTCTCTCAGGTAAATAGTTGTGTAGTTAGGCTGTGTTTGCAAGAGTGTAATTAAGGAAATATATACAAGAATTCACTATAAAAACCAAGAAGCATATCTCTTGATAATTCATAATTACCCAGACTTCCTTGCCAAAGAATTAACCCTTTTCTAACTAAACCATGGATTGGGGTAATAGACCTTGAAATGGTCTGTTTCAAGGAACTGTAAGTATTACTTATGGATAATTTCTGAACAAAGTGATTCAGGGCCAAACGAGCCATCTTGATACCCAGTATGCAGCTATGGGGGCATTTTTGGGATGATCCAAATATTTGGTGGAATTCAGGTATGTGGAAATTATTTGGGGCGGGGGGCAATGTATCTGCAACCATCCATCAATATGTGGATTCTGGTGGACAAAATGCATCAGGCACACAGTCAGTCCAGACCACGTTCACAGCAAAAGTCTGGTCATTGGAATAAACCCATGGAATTCATGCCAATTGAAGCTGCCATTCCACATTGCAAAACTGGAACATGTGAATGCTATAGTACCATTCCATTTCTTTAATCTTATTCCCCTTTGAGGTGCTAATGCACATGTGTGCATTGCTAAAATGCTGCCAATAATAATTTTGATGATTTTGTTTGCTGCTATAATAAATTATACTGCACAGCATTTTATATATTATACATATAAGTGCATCAAGCCTTTTCTGTGTGGTATTTACTGATATGCATGTGCATTAGCACAGTGGTGTAAAACATTAAGTAACACGTGGACTTTGCTTTATCAATAGGAAAACTTTCTATGCAATTATCTGTACCCATGCAGCAAGTTGATTTGGGAGAGGTAGGAACCAATGTTACTATGTTACATTGCTACACACATGCACACAATATAAGGATTTGAGAGTGCAAGAATGAATGTAAAGAAGGCAATTGTATATGTACTGTAAACATACAATTTTCAGTACAGTATTTCTTTTTATAAAACCAAGAACAACAAAAATTCTTTATTCATGTGGCCTTTTCTTTTATTATGCAATTCTGATCAATAATCCAGGATTGTTGAATTATGTCAATTCTACACGAGATACAAACAATTGGGAGATACTGCAGCATCCCTGTGTTCCTCTTTGAATTGGAGAGTCATCAGTACTTGAAGAAACACACATGAACCAGCTTAGCAGAGGGCACATGTAGTGTGTGTCTACCCCCTACCTCAAAAAAAAGGTTGATGTTTAGAAGAAACAGGAGCTCTCATTCACTGTGAACACATGAAGAGCATTTTGAGGCCATATGTACTCTACCCCAATGTCAAAATCTCCAAGTACCTTTCTGCATGGGGTGAGGAGATATGACAGGGAATGGGATTTAGCAGAATAAAGTTAGAATCCCCTGACAACTAGAAAGCCTGCATTATCAGGTTTCTCAGTTGCAGGGAGTATTCCATCCATGTTCAGTTCAGTGCTGTTAGAATATCCCTTCTTCCTGTCTCACACAATGTGAAATGGAGGAGGTGGAGCAGGCAGCAGTGTCATGCTCAGGAAAGTCGAGGCAGGACCAGCACTCTATCCCCACTCCCACTTGACATGCTCCTTGCCTCTGGTCCTGTCCAGAGAGGGCTGTGAGTTGACTGAAGACATCAGATAGCAGAGTGCATGGGATCTGATTTGAGATAGTGGATTAGCTGTTTTGCACAGGTACCTTCACTTGTATATTTATAGATAGAACAGAAGTGATATAAAAATTATTGTGTCAAATGCTTCCTCATCTAAATGAATCAAGCCAAGGCTGTGTTACCCATTGAATTTCTCTTCATTTTGGGAAGTAGGGAAGCCACCTCCACTGTGATATTTCTATGGTAAAACTGAAAGTTCCACTAGGAACATAGCCATCACTATGCTGTTATCATTATCCTTCTAACAGAATCACATACTGTTAGGGACAGCATGACACCTATGGGTTTGTTGCATCTTCTTTTGCATTAAACAAAAGACTCCCCTCTACCCCAATAAAAAAATGAAAGCTAATGCTGTATGACCCCCATATCTGTGGGACTGGTAACCATGGATTCATCTGAAAAAAATATGGGCTCTTTAGGCATCTTCTAGGTCCTCCAGCATGACTCTATGGCATGCTTCCTCTGTAGTCATGCTGGTGGACCTAGAAAATGCCTAAAGAGGTGCTCTCTGTAGGCATCTTCTAGGTCCTCCAGTGCAAATTTAAGGCATGATTGGGCCAAAAGTCATTTATTCTAATAGGGTTCACTATTATCTGTGGTTTTCATTATCCACAGTAAGGAGATTATCACACTACACAATTACAGTGGTATTATTCCACTTTAACTGCTATGGTTGCCTCTTGTGGATTCCTGGGATTTGCAGTTTAGGGAGGGACAGTCTCATGCAGTAGAAGTCTCAGCCAGAGAGCTCTTAGACCTCACTAAACTACAAATACCAGAAATCCACAGGAGGCAGTCATAGCAGTTAAAGTAGAAAAATACTACTGTAAAAGTGTAGTGTGATAAAGTCCATAGTCTGGGAACATATCACCCGCAGATACGGGAGTTGTACTATATAGGTTGCTGGCTGTTGTGATCCACAGGCTACAGCTAACTATAAGTAGACTCATGCATATGATCACACACACTCACCTTGCTAAGTGCTGATTATTGACACCAAAAGATGGCAGGTTTAAGCACTGCAGCTATCAAGACAGGTGAAGGCTATCCTAATAAACTGTAGGAGGAGAGGTTTTCTTTCTTTAAAAAGTCCTGCTGGGAACAATGGAAAACACAAATTGTTGTTGACATATCAAGGTTTAATTATCTATTCTTGAAAACTAACAACCCAGTGCTAAACCTTGCCCTGCCAGCAAATAAATTGTTAGGTGAGGCATGCTGACTGCTATTATCAGTGTTGTATCTGACAGCATTCACTACAAAGGCACATCTAAGGACATTAAAATGTGGACAGATATTCCAGCACGAATCTTCTGGACAGGCAAGTCAATACAATATCATGTTGATTGTACACAAAGGGAAGTTGCATGTACTGAGTAGACCTGGGGCCTAGCAATGAGCATCTTAGGTCAAAGAAAACATTATCAATTTGAAATCTGTTTGGAATCCAGTTGAATTATACTATTCCTATAACTTAAGACTCACACATTGGTTAAGCTAAGAACAGCTAAACTCTTTAGAATATGCAAGCTGCTATTTGGTAACACTACAAATCATACCATCTCCAATGATAACATGCAAATGGCCTGTCCAATAAGTGCATAACCTCAAATATGCCAAAACATTGTGGTTGATTCCAATATTTCATGCATCCCTACCACATGGGATTAGGGACAGATGACATGATTGGTCAGATATGGCAATGGAAAGAATATCCAAAAGTGGTTGAAAATGGGCTTCTTGAGTGCCAGGAAATCCTGACTGAGGAGAATCCTAGCTTGGTGAGTACCTTCACAGTTCAGGATTTATTCTGTATGAAAAATGCATATGGTGGGAGTTTTTTGTTTGTTTGGGGTTTTTTTTCCAAAGAAAACAAGTTTCCTGGGCAGAAAATAGCATTTCTGCATAAATAATATCTCTGTGGAGAAAATGCTGTTTTCTTCAAAGAGAAATTTTAGTTTCTCTGCTGAAAATGCTGTGGTCTGCATAGGAAAATTTGTTTTATATGCCACACACACACATGCACATTTTTGCATACTGTAAGTCCCAAACTGCAAATATTCTTTGAAAGTTTTCAACAACTTTTTTGCATTGGGAAGAAAAATGGTGAAATCATTCATTCTTGCCAGCAAGAACAAAACATATAAAGATTTACATCCCTAGTCAGATTCTTTCAGGTATGATCTAAACCAATGGTGACTTAACATCCCGATAGAGACATTGCTGCTGAATATGCAGAGATCAGGCAGGGAGTCAACAACAGCAAGCAAAACTCATAATTCCCAACTGTCGTTTGACACTACACACTTTCCTCCCAATTGTGGGCTGATTCAGAAGGGGCAAAAGTATAGTAAGTCTTTGGAAGTAGCAAGAGATTCTACTTGGTTTTGTTTGGTTTTATCTGCATATTCCCATGTCTGCATCCAGACTCTTTCTTGAAATATCCTGAATTTCCCTCACTCCCCTCTCCTTTGTGTTCTTTCCCCTCTCTTTGATCATGAGATCTAGACTCAGGCAACATTTCAGAAATTAAATTTGACCAATTCCCACTGAGTCATCTTTATTGTTATTATTATTCAAGGGTTATAGTTGAAGTGTTACAGGGCTTTAGCAATATTAGGCTAGTTCAACATTAGTTTTATTTTGGTGCAAACTTTTGTCTGATCTGTTGAATCTGTGTCTTAGATGTAATAACTGGATTTACTGCCAATGGCAATTTTAACTAGTTCTGGGTAATACAAACAGATAACCAAGTAGAGATACATTTCATTTTGGAAAATACTGGCTTAATTTAAACTGACCTGGGAAGCAGGAATGAAAAGTATTTGGTAATGCAGGGAGTTCCAAGAAAATACTTTGGGATGAAGAAATCATGTGGATCTCTAAAATAAATCAGTTTGTACAGGAACAAAACTTGGGCTTTCAGAGACTTTTTTCTTATCTGGATGAGCTCTGTATTATCTTTACATGTTGTCTGTGCATCACTGAATGTTTGCATTATGGATTCAAGATTAATTGTTCTAAACAGTAAATTAATTAATTAAAACTTTAATTGGAAAGCAGTTTTCATCCAAAGGACAAAGTCACTACTACAACAAAAAGAGGAGTGCTTTGGATAAAAAGGAGGTCATAAAAGGCTTTAACAAAGTGAACATAGAGATAAACCTTATAGAGTACAAGGAAAATTAAAACGTGGTGGTAAACAGGAAAAAGTCAGAAGGGGACTTAAATTAATATAAAGATTCTGGAAGAAAATAAAGAAAGAAAGAAGCGACCAGGAAGAGAAATTGAATTGCAGCCCACCAAAACATTAAACCATCAAGTCCAATGAGACGAAAGAGGCGGAAGTGGAAGTGAGAAGCAAATTGAGTGACAAAGAAAGTGAATTAATAAATTATTAATAATTGATAGATGGAGACAAAATTCATGACGATTTAATGGTGATTTAACGGTGGTTGAGTGAAATATTAATTAATATACAGCTAATTAATTGATATAAAACGTTTACGAAAGTGACAAATTTATTTTGATATACTCTGATATTGATAATCCTGATATTAAGGGGTGTATGACGGAGGATATAAATTGAATTATATAGAGATAAATTATCAAGTGTGAATGAACGGTAGACTGGTCGGGCCGTTAAAGGCTCGCTTTTCATGTTTGTTTTTGAGCTTAATTGGGAAGGGGAATTTTGGAATGAAATAATTTAAAGGAGAAAGATAAGCAGTGGATATCAAACTGTATTATAATTTGCTTGTCATAAAGTATTTGTAAGAAGTGACCTTGTGAAAAAATGTTATATGCTTTGCTTAAATGGTTATGATGGCAAGGAGGTGTTAAATAATTTAAGTGTGAATGGAAAAACAAAACATTTTAGATATAGTGTTCAAAGTGTTTGAAAAAGTGGTTAGAAATATTTAGAAATATAAACAGATATAAGGTGTTGATTGATATAAGCTGGAAGAAAAGAAAGTCACGGTAGGAAAAGAAGGGAGGAAAAAGTAGAAAGTTATAAAGGATTAGAAGAAGCAAAATTTGAGGTTAGTTATATAAGAAAGAGAACTAGAAATAGAAAATGTCAAGGACAACTAGAAAGAGAACAGGCTACTTTAAAATTTACAAGAAGACCCTCTTTAGAGGCTCCAGTAAAAATGGTGGATCAAACAGTACTTCTAGAAGAGATAAAAAGAATAGGTCAAGACTTGAAAAATGAGGCAAAAGAATTGAGAAAAGAAATGAGAGACCTAAAGGCAGAAATAAAACAAGAGATTAGAGCTGAAATTAGAGAATTGAAAAAAAATCTATAGATGAGGTGTTGGTCCACTTAGAAAAAACTGATCAGAAGGTAAATCTTATAGAGAATAAAACTGTAAAATTGGAAGAAAAATGGAAAAAATGAATGATAATTTGCTTCAACAAATAGATGACACTTTAATCACAGAACTAAAACAAAGAGAACACTGTATTAAATTGAGAGGTTTGTCAGAACAGAAGGATGAAAACCTTCCGGACAGACTGATACCTCCAATAGCTGAATTTTTAGGCATAACCACAGAACAGATGGAATTTGAGATTGACAGAATGTTTAGATTGTGTAATAAATCAAATGTTCAAAGAAAATTCCCAGGTGATATAGTTGTTAAATTTGTAAGGAAAAAAAAACAGAGATCAGATGTTACAAAAAAATTACACAATGAATCTCCAAATAGAGGGTGGGGATGTCCTGATATTGAAAGATATTCCAGCTGAAATATTACGAAAAAGAATATAATTTCTTAACGTTTCAATTAAGAAAAAAAGAATATAAGCTATAGATGGGACAGATTCGAAGGTTTATCATTTAAATTTAAGCAAAAAAACTATTAAAATAAACAACATTGTAGAAGCTAAAGAACTTTGGATGAAATACAAAAGGGAATTTTAATGAACAGAAGAACAGTACACACAAGAACAGAAGGATAAAAATAAAGATAGAGAGGTGGGGACGGATAAGGAGAAAGCAGAGGAGCTAGAAGAAACAGAAGAAGAGATAGATGGAGTAAAACAAAGTGAGGCAGATGATGAGGAGGAAGGAGAAGAAGCAGGGGAAGAAGAAAATTTGTGAAAAGAAAGGCTAGATTTATATAAGATTAGGAAAAATCAGAAAAATTAAAAATGACAATGACAAATTTGAAAATATTGTCATGGAACATTAAAGGACTTAATTCACCTCAGAAACGCAGAAAATTTTTCTTTTTTGTATGTAAATAATACTCCTTCTAATCTGTCCCAGCTAAATGGAATTTTTTCCTTCTTTAATATTTCTACCAGAAATTGATAGTCTTTACGTTTCCTTAATATTCTCGTTGGGATCTCCTTCAGCAAAATAAGCAATTTCCCTTCATGGCATATTCCTTTGTTGAAGTGTATTTCCATAATAAAGTCTCTCACCGCTTTCCTTGTGCATTGAATTATAATGTCTCTTGGGAGATTCCTTTTCATTGCAAAAGTTGATTTTAATCTGTATACCCGGTCTAGTTCATTGCTGATCTGCTCTTCGCCCCACCCTAGGTTTTGCGCCAACAGCTCGATTATTCTCCTTTTAGTGTCCTCATTAGGTTGTTCTTTGAGCCCTCTAAGTCTGATCCATGCTTCCTTCTCCCTTGCTTCCGCAAGGGCTAGTTGATCGCGCATTACTTCCAGTTCCGTGTGTAACTCCTTATTATCCTTCTTCAATAATTGAATATCTTCTTTATTTTCTTTCACCTCATTTTTGGTTTGGATCAGTATGGAGTGGAGGGCATTGAACTTTGTGTTGATATCTTCTAGTTGGACCGTCATATCTTTCCTAAAGTCGCGGATCTCCTCCATAAACTTCATCATGTACTGTGGGGTACCTTCTTCTGTCGAACCTCTTCGTCCTTGGAAATTATAGGGATCCAATGGTCTGGTTCTGCTTCGTACCCCCGACGCCATGTTTTAACTCTCTCAGCTAACAAGGTTGCGGAGGAACTTCTCTTTCACTTCTTCTACCCTCTCCTAACCCCTCCTCCCCCTTCTCTCTTCTTTTCCTTCGCCTTCCTCTTCTTCCTACTTTCCTATGTCCTCCTTTGTCCTTCCCCTTTCCACTCTCCTCTCTCCACTCTCCTCTTCCCTCTTTTCTCCGTCTCACCTCCTCCTCCCCTCCTCCTCTCTTTTCCTCCCTCCTTCCTTCCCCTTTTCTTCTTACTGTCTTCTTGCCCACTCTTGTTCCCTTTACTTTCCCTTATTTCAATTTACCTTCTTTCCCTTTCTTTTTCCCTCTCACCTCCTTTCCCCCTTCTTTCCTTCTCTTCTTCCCTTCTCTCCCTTTGACTTCTCCCTTTCTCTCTCCAACTGCTCTCTGTTCTGAATACTCTTTCTTTCTATTCCACTTACTATTGCTTTCTACCTACTTCCACTCTTTTTTTTTCTTCTTAACCTTTCCCCTATGGGGGGGGGGTCTGGGTACTAGTATCTAGGATCCCGATGTAAATATTTTGGGAGGAATGGGAGAAAGAAAAAGAAAAAAAAAGGAAAAAAAAGGAGGGGGATCCGAATTTATAGGGATACGAAGATTGAAATTAAAAATAAAAATAAAATAAAATAAAAAGTAAAAGAAAACGAGGCAAGATCTTCAATGGCACCCAAAAAAAAAAAAGAAAGAAAGAGTTGGGCACCCCCGAATAAGCCTCCCCTGGGAGGAAAAAGAAAAAATAAATAAATAAAATAAAAAAAAAGAGAGAGAAAAAAGGGGGGACAAAGGGGAAAAAAGAGAGGGAGAGAAAAAAAATATATAGGGAAACAGGCAGGTTAAAATAGCTGCTGGACCCCCAGATGTTAGATCAAAAATTCATATATGGACTGAAAAGACAACTCAAAAAGGAACCAGAAAAAAAAAAGAAAAAGCAACAAAGGAAAAAAAGAAAAAAAACAAGAGGTAAAAAAAAGACACGTATATTGCCTTAGTTTAACTGGGCTTTTCAGGCTGAGTGTCTTGGCTGCCTTCCAAGCATGTGCTTGAAGGTTTTATGCTTTAGCTTTTTCAAGGTCACTTGTATAAGGTTTGCTATGGCAGTTATGACTCAGCATCAGCCAAGACTATATCAACAAATTTAAATCAGGACGATGAGAAAAAAAAAAACAACTGTGAGAAATATAAGGGAGGAAAGAAAGGGAAAAAAAAGCTACAGAAAAATATATGTGCAAAAATACAAAATATTGGATCAAAGTAGAAGTATGAATATGAAAAATAACCAATGCTAGCAGAGAAGAAATAACAAAAGATATCAAAATATAAAATATATATATAAAAAAAATGCCAATATTGCACAACTACAAACTTGCAAAAAAAAGAAAGAAAAAATAAAAAAGAAAAGAAAAGAAAAGAAAAATAATAGAGCAATGAAAAAAAAAAAACCAAGACAAGTCCAATGTCACCTTACCACCAAAAGGAAAAGAAAATAATAATGGTTGCCTTAGTTTAAAAAATCAAAAAACAAAGCCAGAAAAATGGATAAGCAACTGCTAAGTGTCTATGTAACTGTTTCACTTCAAGAACTTATGGCAATGCCCAATGGTACAAAAAGAAGGAACAAATAACAAAAGCAGAAAGAAAAAAATATAAAAAAGCAAAAAAAAAAAACAAAAAAAAAACACAGTCCTGTTCCGTTTTCCACCTGGGCTGGTAGCTCAATTTTACACAAATAACACAAATAACAGATAGCTCAAAGTCAATTCAGTCCCATGAAGATAGTGCTCTATATACAAAGGGGAATTACAGCCTCCCAAGATCAAGCTCCACGGACCTTTCTAAGCAGTTTTCTTTCATTCACACCGTGGTGTCTGGCGGCTTCTTCTGCGAGTGGTGAGTTTGCCTCTCGCCCCACTCTTCATCCGCTGCGGCTGGAAACCGCCATTCAGCTTCGGTGCGCCCGCTCCACCACACTCACCCTTCTTCTGAGCGGGTAGTGCACCCGAGCCCGTTTCAGACGGCACCTTTTGGACCCCCTCGCCTGGGGGACCTTGCGTTAGGGTTTGGGGGGCTTTTTCACCCCCGATGGTTTTACCCTTTGCCGCTGCGGAGGCTATAGGACCGGAGCTCCTCTCGCTCGGTCGTCGCTTCACTCCGTCCCAGACCGGAAGTCTCCCAGACCGGAAGAGAATAGTCTGCTGGACTTATAAGAACTTGGAACAGAAGAAAGGGGAAAAAAACCAATTTAAGTTGGTGACAGTGCATTAACGTAAAAAGAGAAAGTCAAAAATAAAGAGATTTAGAAATTTGTATCAGACTGAATAAAATTTGTTATAGTTAAAATAATCTAAGGTAGCTAAGATATTTGTGTGTGTTTATATATATTGATACAGGTGTATACATAGTTAAAAGATTGTTGATTAATAGTAGTATTATTACTGTGGGGTTAACTAACTTGAAAATTAGTACAAAACAGATGGGTACAACAAAGTTTTTGACTTGGAATGTCAAGGGATTAAATGCTGAAAAGAAAAGAAAATTAGTATTTCATCATCTTAAGAAAAATAAATCTGATATTATTTGCCTACAGGAGACTAGGATAAAAAAGACACATGAGCATTTGTTAACATGTAATTTTTTAGGCGATGTCTTTATATCATCAAATGTAAAAAAGAAAAGAGGTGTGGCATTATATGTAAATCCCCGGTTAAGACCAACTTTGATTTTAGCCGATGAGAAGGGAAGATTTATAATGGTAGAAGTAATTATAGACAACATTAAAATACTAGTGTTGGGTATCTATGTTCCCATAGAGGAGAAGTTTAAATTCTTTGGGGAGTTAAAAAATAAAATTGGGCATCTAGGCTATAATAATTGGTGTTTGTTAGGGGATTTCAATGGGGTGGTGGAACTAAAGTTGGATAGACGTACAGAGACAAGCAATAAAAACAAAAGTAATAGAAAATACCAAGGGAAACTAACTGAAGATTTTTTTGATATAGTAGAAGAGTTACAGCTAACTGATATCTGGAGATTTAAAGAAGGAGCAACCAGGAATTATACTTATTACTCAGAGGTACATTGTTCTTTTTCAAGGATTGATATGATTTGGATTAGTACAAATTTAATAAATAAGGTTAAGAAAGTGGATATTCTACCTAAACCATTATCAGACCATAACCCGGTTCAAATGATGATGAAAGGTGCTAAAGAGATGTCTAATTGGAGAATAAACGAAGCTTTGTTGCAAAAGAAAGAGGTAATAGAAGACGGGAAAAAGAAGTTAAAAGAATATTTTGAATTGAATTTAAACAACGGAGTTAAAAATAGTGTAGTTTGGGACGCCGGGAAAGCAGTGATGAGGGGTGTTTTCAAAAACTGGAATGTTATAATTAATAAGAGGAAACAAGCAGAGCAGAAAATATTATTAGATGAGATAAAAATAGGTGAACAGGAATTAATGAAGAATCCGCACAATAAGAAAATTAAGAAGCAGATTAAAATATTGCAGGAGCAGTTAGCTATGACTATGACAGAGGAGATAAAGAAAAAATTAGATTTTTTAAAACAGAAAGATTTCGAATTTGGCAACAAGCCGGGTAGGTGGTTGGCTTATAGGTTGAGGAAGGAAAGAGCGAAAAGACTGATCACCAAAATTAAAACAGGAGACAAAGAAATTATTGATGAAACACAAATCCAGAAAATATTCCATAATTATTTTAAGACAATATACCAAAAGAAGGAAATATCCCCAGTAAAGATAGATGAATATATTAAAAGATGTAATATTGCTAAAGTAACCGATTCCCAAAAAATGGAATTGAATAAGGATATAACAATGGAAGAAATTATGGCTACTATAAAGAGGATGAAACCCAATAAGACACCAGGGCCAGATGGTCTGCCAGCAGAATATTATAAAACTTTTCAATTAGAACTAATTGCCCCTTTCTCAATGGTTCTACAGGATATATTAAAGAAGGACGAAATCCCTAATAGTTGGAAGGAGGCAAATATAGTACTTATTCCAAAAGAAGGGAAAGATCAATTACAATTAAAAAATTACCATCCTATTTCATTGTTAAATGAGGATTATAAAATTTTTAAAGCGCTATTGGCAAACAGACTCAAGAAATTCTTACAAGATTATATTCAAAATGATCAAAATGGATTCCTCCCCAAAAGACAAATAAAGGATAATATTAGGTCAGTAATTGATATATTAGAGTATTTACATTACCGTAATGAGATTAAAGGAGCATTAGTTTTTTTGGATGCTGAAAAAGCGTTTGATAACTTGAATTGGGCTTTCATGATAAAAGTGATAGAAAAAATGGATTTTGGCCAAAATTTTTGCAAGTGGATTCTAATGATTTATGGGGAACAAAAAGCTAGATTAGTAATAAATGGGAAATTGACTGAGGAACTAAAAATTGAGAAAGGTACCAGACAAGGATGTCCTTTGTCCCCTCTATTGTTTATTTTGATATTAGAAATTTTAATCAACGAAATAAGGAAAGATAAAGGAATTAAAGGTATCAGGATTAAGAAAGAAGAATATAAAGTGAAAGCATTTGCTGACAATTTAGTTCTTATTTTAGAGAATCCACTAATGGGAGTGGATAGACTAATGAGAAAAATAGAAGAATTTGGGAAGGTAGCAGGATTTACAGTTAATAAAGAAAAAACAAAAATTTTAACTAAGAATTTAGATTGGAAAGAAAAAGAGGAATTAGAAAAGATTTCAAAATGTGAGATAGTAAAAAAAGTAAGATATTTAGGAATTAATTTGACAACGAACAACCAGCAATTATTCCAGAACAATTACGAGACGACTTGGAAAACTATTAAAAATGATCTGAGTAGATGGCAAGGACTGAATATATCATTACTAGGTAGAATAGCCACCGTGAAAATGAATGTACTACCAAAGCTAATGTTTCTCTTTCAAACAATTCCAATAATAATCTCAAATAAAATTTTCAGGAATTGGCAGAAGGATTTAATCAAATTTTTATGGGCAGGGAGGAAACCCAGAATTAAGTGGAAACTTTTAACAGATGATAGAGAAAGAGGTGGACTGGGCTTACCAGACTTGAGAATTTACTTTGAAGCGACAGGCCTTTCCTGGATAAAACAATGGGTAACTTTGGAGAATAAAAGAGATTTGGAAATTGAGGGATTCGATTTAAAACTAGGTTGGCATGGATATCTGGGATATAATAAGACTAAAATGGTGAAAGATTTTAAAAATCATGTAATAAGAAGATCACTGATTCGAATTTGGGAGAAATACAAAGCCAGAATATGCCCAAAAATCCCAGGCTGGCTATCCCCTCAAGAGGCCTTTTGTAAAAATGAACTGAGAGATTATAATTGGATAACATATCGGGAAATTATGAAAAAAAAAAGGAAACAAATGGGAAATCAAAGATTGGCAGGAGTTGGTGTCAGAAGGTATCCAAATGCAATGGTTAAGTTATTATCAGATTCGCTCCAGAGTTAAAGAAGATCTAAAAGAAAGACAATATGAAGATGAGGTGTCAGATTTTGAAAAATTAATGATGTCAGACAATAAGAATCTAATTGGCAAACTTTACAAAATGCTATTACAGTGGCATAAGGAAGACGAACAAGTAAAGGATTGCATGGTGAAGTGGGCCAGAGACATAGGGGAAATTATTCAATTAGAACAATGCGAAGCTGTTTGGAGAAGGGATTTGAAGTTCACCTGTTGTTATAATCTAAAGGAAAATTTTTATAAAGTAATGTACAGGTGGTATATGACACCACGGAAGTTAGCCAAAATGAAAAAAGGTTTCTCCTCGCTTTGTTGGAAATGTAAGGCCTGCCCGGGCTCCCTATACCATATGTGGTGGGAATGTAATAGAATAAGAAGATATTGGGGGAAAATTAATAAAGAAATAGAGAAAATTATTGGAATGGATTTAGACCTGAGACCCCACCTACATCTGTTAAATATGATTGACATAGAAAATCCCAAAGAAAAGGAACATAGATCCCTAATACTTTATTTGGTTACGGCAGCAAGGTTGGTCTTAGCCAAAAATTGGAGAAATGAAGAAGTACCATCAAAAGCAGAATGGATAGAAAAAGTTATGGAATTAGCTAAATTAGACAAATTAACCAATTGGATGAGGAAAAAAACAACAGAAGAGTATACAAAGATATGGGAACCATTTATAAAGTACTGTAAACAAAAAGAAGGAAAAATATCTGCCTTGGGTTTTTATAGTTAAACAGATATTACTTATACGTAAAAAACCTTTTTTCTTTTAGACACACTGTGACATGGGGAATTAAGGAATAAGAGGAGAGGGAATAGTTAAGTGATGATCAACGGTCATAGGATAAGGGCATTATGCCCTCACTAAATTAGATATTATCTGTTGGTAGGAACTAACGATAAATCACAGTGGAAAATAAGGATAACACGAAGATAATGTAGGTATTTTAGATTTACTGGTAGAAAGTGTGAAATTAAGGATAAAATTAATTTGAATAGGAGGGTTATTTTAGATTGTGGAATAAAGCCAAGCAAGATCAAGTGGGAAGTCTTTTAACAGTTTGTGTTATGTGTAAGTATTATATAAGTTAAATATTTAAGTTAAATACTTTGTAGATGTCGGGTGTTGGGTATCTTTTCTTGTTCGTCTTTGTTTTTGTTTTCTTTTCTCTTTGTGCATTGTATTTAGTATATGGAATATTGCATATTATATATTATTGTTTTTGTTTTTTGTTGTTTGTTTTTTTTTCCTTGCTCTCAAAGTCATGTGTATATGTTTTTGTAATCTTAATTGCTTGTTGTGTGTTATATTCATTCAATAAATAATAAAAAAATTAAAATAATAATTAAAAAAAAGAAACGCAGAAAATTTTTTCATTATTTGAACAAACAGAAATGAGACATTGTATGTTTACAAGAATCAAAAATTAAACAAACTGATAAACATCTGATTATAAATAAAGGTTTGGGTAAAGTATATATGTCTTCAGCTAAGACCAAAAAAAAAAAAAGGTGTTATACTTTATGTAAATAATAAGCTTAATTCAAAAGAAATTTTTAACGACACACTGGGACACTTAATTGGGGTGGTTAAATATAAATGATAGAAAATATTTAATTGTTGGGGTATATGGCCCAATGAAGAATAAACAAAAATTCTATATGGGTTTGATGATGAAGATAAAATAATTAAAATATGATCTATTAATGATGGGAGATTATAATGGGGTGATAAACCCAAAACTTGATAGAAAATCTGACAAAGAAATAAAGAAGGATCAGGGTAAACTTCTGCAAACTTTCTTCCATTTGATGGAAGAACTAGAATTGCAAGATGTTTGGAGACTAAGACATAAAACAGCCAAGGAATACACATTTTACTCAGAAAGGCACAAGTCTTTGCTGAGGTTAGACATGTTCCTAATTTCAAAATTATGGGCATTGAAGGTAGTTAAAATGGATATACTACCTAGGAACATGTCAGACCATAATGCCATTTTGCTTAGTATACAGAATGAAAAATCACAATGAAATTGGCAACTGGATGAATCCTTATTAAAAGATAAAAATATATTAAAGAAAGCTAGAGAAAGAATTGATCTGTATTTTGAAGAAAATAGTATGGAAGGTATGGGTTTAACAATGATATGGGATGCGGGGAAACCTGTGATGCGGGTTTTTTTTATACAGCAGAAGGCTATTAAGAAAACAAAACAAAAAGAGAAGACAGAAAAAATAAATAATCTAATTAAAGAAAAGGAATTTCAGCTAATAAAAGAACCAGCAAAAGTAAAAATTAGCGAAGAGAAAAAATATTACAAAAACAATTAGACATTACACTAGCAGAAGATTTAGGGGAATAATTAAGAATAAATAAACAAAAATACTTTGAGTATGCTAATAAACCTGGAAAATTGTTAGCACATCAAATTAGATGAAAATGTGAAAGAAATGTAATTCAAGGAATAAAAACTAAAGGGAAAATAAAATATGATCAGAATTCGATTAAAAGTGCCTTTGTTGAATTTTACACCAGCTATTCCAAAGAAAAACAACCCCAGAGGATAAAATAGAAGAATTCCTAAATAAAAATGGATTAGTGACAATTGCAGAAGACCAAAGGGAAAAACTAAATGAACCAATAACAAGAGAAGAGATTGCTTCAGCTATAAAAAGAGGGAAACTAGGTAAAGCACCCGGACCTGATAGATTACCCATGGCTTTTTATAAAGCCCTAAAGCACCAAATAATCATTCCACTTCAAAAGTTATTGAATAAGATAAAAGATAAAGATATGCCAACATCTTGGAAGCAAGCTCAAATCAGTTTAATACATAAGGAAGGAGGAGACCCTTATGATGTAGTCAATTATAGACCTATATCCTTGTTAAACCAAGATTACAAACTATTTATAGATATATTAGCATATAGATTAAAGACAGTTTTAACAAGTTGGATAAAAGAGGAACAGAATGGTTTTCTTCCAAATAGACATATTAAAGAGAATACCAGGACTTTATTGAATGCTATAGAATACTATAGAAAACATCCCAATAAAAAGGCAGCAATTTTTTTTTTTTTAGATATCGAGAAAGCCTTTGACAGTGTGAGCTGGCCCCTGATAATTAAGATTTTGGAAAAAATAAATTGTGGAACAGAATTTATAAAGTGGATTAGAGCTATATATTCAACTTAAAATACTACGATAATTATTAATGGGGAAAATACCAAAAAAATTGACATATCAAGGGGTACCAGACAAGGCTGTCCAATATCTCTGTTACTATTCATTTTGGTGATGTAATTATTAATTAATAATATTAAAAACTCTCAAATTAAAGGGATAAAAATCAAAGGAAGGGAAATAAAAATTAGAGCTTACGCAGATGACGTGATGTTGATTGTAGATAACCCTGAAGAAAATATTGTGGAAGTGGTGAAATTACTGAAAGAATTTGCAATGATTTCAGGGTTGAAAATAAATAAGAACAAAACAGTGATGTTGGCATTCAATTTAACAAAAGTGGAAAAGGATTGGATCGTGGAGACATCGGGGTATAGCTGGGAAAAGAGACTAAAATATTTGGGAATTTCCATCACAAAAAATAACAGTGATTTAATGAGAAATAACTATCAAAAATTATGGAAAACTATTAAGGAAGATTTGGTGAAATGGTCAAGATTGAGATTTTCCCTTTTAGGGAGAATATCAATAATAAAGATGAACGTACTTCCGAAAATGCTGTTTCTTTTCCAGACAATTCGTATTATCAACAATGACAGCATTATATATAAATGGCAAAAAGAAATAACTAAGTTTATATGGCAAGGGAAAAAATCAAGGATAAAATTAAGGAACTTACAAGACGTAAAGAGTAGAGGAGGTCTAGGATTGCCTAACCTCAAATTATATTTTCATGCCTGTTGTTTAGAATGGATTAAATGCTGGATAAAGTTTGATAACGAAGATATATTAGCAATAGAAGGAGAAGATTTGAGATACAGATGGCATGCTTATTTGTGGTTTAATAAAGATATAGTTAATAATGAGATAAACGACCACTATATAAGAAGACCACTACTGAAGGTATGGAAAAAATACAAGGCCAAAATAGGGATTAATACCCCGAAATGGATATCACCCCAGGAATCCTTCTATAGAAGAGAACAGATTCCACGTGTGAAATGGTTAAAATATCAAGACCTCATAGATTGGAATAATAATCAATTAACAATAAAAACCCAAGATCAATTAAAAGCACAAGGTATAATATGTCATTGGTGGTAGTATAGACAAATTTGGGAAAAACTAAAGTTAGATATTAAATTGTATGGTATAAAGAATACGAACTCAAAGATGGAAGAAATACTGACCTCGGAGAGACAGAAAGACTTGTCTAGGATCCACAAAGAATTATTAGATTGGGACTGTGAGGAGGAAATAATCAAAGAACCCATGATAAAATGGGCACAAAATATCAAACACCCAATAATGATGGAAGCATGGGAAAAGTTGTGGAATAAAACAATGAAGTTGACACAGGACCTGAAGGAAAATTGTTGGAAGATGATTTATAGGTAGTACTTAACACCTGATAAGATAGCACGAATATATAAACATACTGAAAACAAATGTTGGAAATGTAAAGAGGAGGGTGGTACCTTTTACCATTGTTGGTGGACATGTAAAGTAACACACAGATATTGGTCTACAATGCATAAGGAAATTGAGAAAATATTGAAAGTTCACCTTCAGATGTGCCCAGAATGTTATCTACTATGTATTCTAGATGAGTACATTACAAAACCCCAACATAGAATATTATTTTATTTAATTTTAGCTGCTAGAATAGTTTTTGCTAGACATTGGAAAAAAGGAAGTATACCATCAAAGGATGAATGGTACCTTAAGATAGTTGAATTAATTTACTTGGACAAAATTACTCAAGTTATAAGAGAAAACACTTTAGAGAATTTTGAAGCAGAATGGAAGGAGATAAAATCATATTTACAAGAAATTTGGGGTAAATGGATTGAAGGGGGATTACTTATTTTAAAAAACAACTTAAAATTAGACCTGTTATACTTTAGCTCAAAAAAAAAAAAAGGGAGGTTGACTCAATTAAGATTTGCCTTAGAAAGGCAATGCAATATAGGAAAATAGAGTTATAGTTTAATCTTAATGGGAAGCAACAAATGAGTTGGTTTGAAAGAATGAGAGCAGGAAGTGAAGGGGATGAGTGGAGAAGAGAAAGGACAAGATAGTGATAGATATAGAGATAGAAGAATTTTTAATTTTAGGAAAAATTATTGAACAAACAAGAGCAATTGTTTTTGTGTGTGTGTATGTTGGGAGTATGTAAGAAATTGGTTGTAAGACATTATTTGACATTTGTTTTGATTTGAAACAATATAATGTAAAGGCACTGTGAAAAGTTAATAAAAATGATTTGGAAAAAAAAAAAGAGGAGTGCTCTGCTCAACATACAATGCAAACACAGCCTTCCACAATCCATTGTTTTATTAATTTTCAACAGTGAATCCTAGAATTAAGCATACTTTTTAAAAAAAAGTTTCAGATATGTTCATATGGAATAAAACATAACCATTCAAATAGTTTTGTTGTAAGAGATTTTTATTTTTGCTAAATTGTTTACATATTTTGTTTTCCTCCAAATGTCAAAAAGACACCACATGTAATTTTTACAAATACAGTTCAAAGTGCTAAATTCTATTGATAAGTGCTAACTACAGCAGAACCACTGAATCAATTGCTGAATGGTAAATCAATACTTTTGTAAAGTGATTCAATGGACCTATTCTGTTTAGGTTAGCAAATAGATTTATGCCGAACATGACAGTTTAACCAGTTATCTGATTAACCAACTAAAAGTAAACTGATTATTAAACTAAAATACTTTTAGTTTTTTAAACTAAATTTTTAGGGGATGCTTAGTGGCGAATGTCTTCCATTGGTGACTTTTGTTCTCTCTCAATGCACAATTTTAGTGTAGCCTAAATGTTTGCCAACATAGTTAACACTGGATTGGATAGTTGTGCAGACAATTCTACAATGAACCCCAAGTCCTTGAGCTTTCCCATTGTGCATGGCTGATTAGCTACCCACCCAAAAAATCAAACTGAGAGTTATAGGTGTGCTTTCAGACAGATCAGCTGCACTAGGGACCATGGTTATACAACCTCTTCAATGTTTCATGATTTTTATGCTACCATAATGGCCCAACAGAATTCCAGCCATATACCTAGGTTCTGTCTTTTGTAAGAGAGCTTTTATATCTCTGGGTGGAATGTTCTCAGACCTCTCAGGATAAAAGATGATCTATAAATGTCAGCTGCTATTATCAAGAGACAGTGAAAAAAGATGGTATTTTCACATGTAGTTGCACATTTATTTATTTATTCATTCATTTATATGCCACCTTTCTCCCAGAGTGGGACCCAAGGCAGTTCACAAGAATAATCAACTAAAACTAAACAATATTTTTTTAAAAAGACAATTAAAAATAATTACATTAAAACCATATAAAATCATTTCAACAGCACACAAAAGTTTAAAAAAGCATAAGAAATCTCTTAGTGAGCAATTATATGTTAAAAGTCTGCTTAAACAAAAATATCTTTGGTGAAAAACACTGTTTTTTCACACTTATTTAAACAGAGCAAAAAGGCCATCTCAGCCAGTAAGTGATCCGATGGGGGGAACTTAGAAGAGTACAGTTCTGGAGAAGCAGCTGTTTGGCTTGCTAATATGGTGCAAAGCTAGTATAAGCACTGAAAGCTGTACATGTTAGTTGGAAGAATGCCAGAAAGATGTGGAGCAAATTATGCCAAGAGAAAGACTAGGACAGTATGCTACTTTTCATCTAATCTGTCCTTTCCCCAAGAGATATTTTGACTGTAAATACTGATGTGTCATCAGTACTATTGTACAAGTGAGACTTGCAATAAAATGTTGCGATGTGTCTCCAGTTCCTGAGTGGAGTGCTTTGCCTGTGAATTGTTCTTCATGAAGGCTGGAACAGGAGCCTTGCAAATGTGGAAATTCAGGCATCCCAGAAAAGGGTGAGTTCCAAAAATAGTGAATTGATGAATTACATTCTCCTCCCATATCTCTCTCTTGCTCTAACACACACACCCTTCTGTGTTATATAGGACTTTGTAACAGATGAGTCAAATATGGCGTCATAACGATGCCACATAAACGCGAAAGGGCATGCAGATCAGACGTCGCCCTTTCGCATTTACATAAAGTCAAAATCACATACCTTTTAATTGACAGCTTAAGCCGCCAATAGATCCCCCATGCTGCTTTTGTGCTGGCATTGCCAGTGTGAGAACCCTCGGGGCGTTTAATTCTTGTCAATGCAGAGTCAATGGCTGGACCATCACAAACACTTCCAGGTGATATCGTGACATCCAGGTAAGTGACAAACTTTTTATGACCCTACCTGGGTTACTTTGAAGTTTTTAAGTGTGTTTAGGTGCTTGGTGTTACTTTTGGAGTTTTATTTTTTAAATTTCCCATACAATGAAATTGCATAAGATTTGAAAGGAGGAAGTGAAGGGAGCTCTGTTCACTTCCTCTTGATTAGTGGGAAAGTCTTTGCTGGGAGGGAAAGGTAAGTGCGGAGGGGGAATTCTTTTGTTGGCATAAAATTCAATTTGTTATGCCAGCAAAAGAACATTTTAAAGAAAATTGTCTGATAAAGTCCATAGTATATAGTGTGCTTATAGGACTTTATCAGACACTCTAAAAAAAACCCCCGCAGAGGTCGGGAGGAGGGTACCACTGTCCCACTTCCGGCAGTCACACACCCCATCCTCCTCCCATCCTTCCTCCATTCTCCCTCTGTGCTGGAGTGTTGGAAAAGGCACCACTTTTGATTGACAGAAACTTCTGTCAATGAAAAGCGGCACCTTTTTCGTCCCTCCAGATAAAAGATGGATTGCATACCTTCCAGCTGTCCTAATTGGGCAGGTGCAGTCCGTATTAATCATCTGCTGTCCCATTGGCTTCCAGGGATTGCTCAGGCCTCATTTCCTATTTATTTATCCTTTTGGCACCCCAGCGTATCCACAGAACTCTCCTCCAGCACCATATCTCAAATGAGTTGATTCTCTTCCTGTCAGGCTTCTTCACTGTCCAGCTTTCACAAACATAAATAGAGATTGGAAATACAATGTCATGGACAATCCTGACTTTGGTATTCCATTATAAATCTTTCAACTTGAGGATGTTGCCTAGTTCCTTCATAGCTGCCCTTCCAAGTCTAATTCTCTTCTAATTTCTTGTAGTTTCCATTCTGATTAATAACTGAGCCAAGGTATGGAAACCCTTTTACCATTTCAATGTCTTCTTCTGTGATCATTATTTTTCTTATCTAAATGTCCAACTGTAACCCTGCCTTTGCATTTCTTCTTTGATTTTCTTCAGTAATCATTCCAGGTTTTTGCTGTTTTCTGCTAGTAGTATGGTGTGGATTGCATATCTTAAACAGTAGATGTTCCTTCCTCCAATGCTCATGCCTCCTTCCTCAGAGTCTAATCCAGCATACATTCAGGATACCAGTTAAACAGGATGATAAAGTGCAGCCCTTGCCAATTGGAAACCATTCTGTTTCTGTCCTAACAGTGGCTTCTTGTTGTGAGCACTACTTAGACATCAAACATTGTGATACATCCATTTCTGTAAGAGCAATCCATAGTTTTTCTGTAAGAGCAATCCATAGTTTTTCATGACCTACACAATCAAAAGATTTGCTATAATCTATAAACCACAGGCTGACCTTCTTCTGAAATACTTTGGTGTGCTCCATTCGCCAAGATATGTATGTGATGTGACCACAGTGCCTCTTCCTCTTCTGAACCCAGCTTGGACATCTAGCATTTTTTGCTGCATATATGGTAAAAGTCTTTGTTTTAGAATTTTGAGAAACTCTTTTTTTTGTTTTTGTTTTTTACATTATCTTCAGATTCTACACGGATTGATTTGGCCTTCTTCTTCTTCTAATTTTTCATATCAGCAGTTCATGGACTATACCACAAGCTGCTCCTGTCTTGTTTTTGCAGAGAGAATCTTCTCCTTCCAATTATCTAGTACTGGCTATCAGGTGGTGTTCATGTATACAGTCATCTCTTTGGTTGACTGAGGAATGTGTTTGTGATGAACAGTTGTTGGCTTCACAGAATCCAGTCAGTCACTTTTCTGCTTCATTTCATTATCCTAGGCTAAATTTTCCTTCAATGTTTGGTTCTGCTCTGTTTCCTGCTTTTGCATTCCAATTCCCTATGATTACCAACATGTTTGTTTTTCTGTGTGATCATTTTCCTCTTGGACTCCAGCATAGAATCTTTCCATTTCTTCCTCTTCTGCCTCTGAGGTTGGAGCATAAACTTGGATTATAGTTATACAGTACTAATGGGTTTTCCCTGAAGTCTTATGGATATGATTCAGTCAGACTTTACATTATATCCTTTGACTGCTTTTGCTACATCTCTCCTCACAATTAATGTCACTCAATTTCATCTTTTTCATTTCTTGAGTAAACCACTGTGTTGTTATATGATTGAAAACATCCCATTCATGTCCAGTATAGCTCACTCACCCCAAGTGTTGCAATGTTTATATGTTCCATTTCTTGTTTTACAATGTCTAGCCTCCTGTGATTCATGCTCAGTGAGTGCCTTCTGACATGAGAGATTCATCTTTTGACACTATCTCTTGTTTTATTTTGGACTGTCTCATCATGGGTGTTTCAATGGAGCAGGCTTCAGGAGTGGTTTACCATTGCCTTCTTATGTGCATTACTCACAAGTGTTAGCTATGGTGCCACTGCTGTTGTCTCTGGGAGATTTTCCACAAGTGTCACACCCACTACTGCTGCTGCCCAGTAGCTGTTTGGTACATTTCATCTCATTCTTCACCAAAAGCCTTTCTAATGTGAGAGACCCCACCAGCTGTGCCACCACAATCAGCATATTTTCTTCCCTCATAGGAACTGTCAGAATTGGCCCTTGACGTTGCCTATTTCTGCCATTTTCAGTGTTCTCTTGTAACCTTGCTTTAAGTTATGTTTTCATTTCTTTGTGCTTGCTAACAAGTGTTCTGGGATGACTGTGGAGGGGAGTATAACATTCGCTAAGGGAATGGAGAAATAAGCTTGCGGTGGCAGAATCGGCATGGGAAAAATGGGATGGACAGTGCATGGGAAGAGGAGGTCAGGAGGTCAGGGGGTGATGGTTAACTAATAATATTGAAGCCCACCAGATTGCAACATGCTTTTAGTATAATGTCTGCCTTTCAAGTTTCAATTCTGAGCAATAACCTTGTATGATATGCTTTCTGGATTTCTGTGCCAATAAAGTGTTCTGTTTAGCCCTAACACTACTGGTCACTGTGCCTGGGAATTGAAGTCCATGACAGGAGCACACAGTTCCAACAGCACAGAAAGGTAGTGCCATGGTGGCAGTAGGCTCAAGCAAAAGAAAAACTGTTGCAGACTCAGTATCTGTGTTTTGCCCTCTTGACCACACTCTGATATTGCTTGGTCACATCAGAGTGGCCTAGTTTTCTCCTAGTCTCCTAGTTTTTATCTGTGAAATGTTGGAGGGTACAATATTGCCACTTTGATTGCATGATTGCAGTGGTTTAAAATTGTTGGACAATGCTTAGGGAACTAGTTTAGTATCTAGCTGGTACTCTTAATAACAAGAACAGTAACAACTCTCACTTGAAAATTAAAAGCCAACCAATGTAAAGTAATTTTTACATTTCTGTTTATAAAAGAGCCATACAGGGCAACTGAAAAGCCTTTGCATTGTGACCTGGCAAAATAGCATGCCTTTGGATTTTGTATCCATTCTAGGTTTGATTTCCAAAAAAGATAATGATGACTGATAAGTATCATAAGTAAAATAGCTTGTTTTGTGTGGTCTGGTTTTTTAAAAAATCCTTGTGATCCATCCTGTGTTCTAACGGCATGTAAGAGAATTGTATATTCAGCTCTATTTACTATTAAGACAAAATTAGTGCACATGCATCATTACAGCTTATGTACTCTGTCTTAGAGTCAATCAATCCACATAGTCATTCCTTCTTTCCAAATATCTCAACAACCAGGAATCACTGGGTGGCTACAAGAAATTGGCTAGTAACCAGTGGAACATAGTCTGCCGAACCCAGATGTTGTGAACTTTAAAAAAATAGCAAATAGCCTTTCCTGAATAGATTTTTTAAGGGGGGGGGGGATAACCAAGAAAAAAATTAACACCAAATGTGCTAATTTTGGTATCTTAGAAAGAAGATGTAGTACTCTGGCTGTGAAATGTATCATTTGATAGCTTTATACTTTGAATTTGAATATAATAATGGCATCCTTTGATGTGCTTGCACCTATGTACTTTTGTCATGATTTGTGTCTTTGACTAATAAAAAATTTATAGGGCTCAAGCTGTTGACGCTGTTGGCACCTGTTTCAGATCCATTTTTACTGACAGCAAGCTGCTGCTGGCAAGCATTCAGCCTTTTTATCATAAAAAATACACATACTGGCACTCCTGGCACTGCACTTTATTCTCCATTAGCAGCTTCCCCACCACCACCTCATGCACACACTGCAAATGCTGTATCTAAATCAGCAATAGATGAGATGCATTGTATAGTCTGAACACTGGAATTCCTTAACTAGAATTGCTGAGCTATGCAAGAACCTATTGGGAGATTCCCTACAAGAAATGTAATAACTCCTTCACATGTATACTGTTGTTTTCAGAATCCTTCATCCACATCATCTTACAGTCTTTATAACAAACCTGTAAGGCAGGATGATTTTATTATCACCATTATAGATAGGAGACTGGCTTGTATGTGGCCACTGAAGGAGCTCATAGCAGAGGTAAGAGTGAATCTAGGGGCTTTCTGATTAGTATCTCTGTCTCATAGCTATTGCTCTACATCAGATCTCAAGTACATATATGTTTATATATAAATGCCAACAAATACAGTCAGCCCTCTGTATCCACAGATTTGGTACCCACAAATTCTACCATCCATGGCTTGAAAATATTCCAAAAAATTAATTCCAAGAATTTTATATAAGTGACACCATTTTACTATGCCATTGTATATTGTAGATTTGAATATCCACAGATTTTGGTATTCACAAGGTGGTGGTGGTCCGGGAACCAAACCTTGGCAGATACCAAGGGCCCACTGTACCACAAAATTCAACTGGATAAAATATTCCATGTTAGGCCTTGGTTTTGAACTTTTAAAATGATCTAAAATTCCTAGAGAAGCTGTCTGTGGAAATGACTTCATGGAGAATCTTTATTTATTTATTTATTTATTTAATCAATAAATTTATTTTATGTAGTTTATGTCCTATGTTTCTCCCAGCATGGGACACAAGACAGTACACAACATAGGTTGAAACAAAATCTGGCTAAAAAACATTCATAGTAGTAAATTCATTTTAAAAAATAAGTCACTGTATCTCCCTCTGGCTTTTCTTCGCAAACGAAGATCCAGGAAGGACTCATCCTGCGCTTTCTACAAGCGCGCTGATGACTAAAAAGGCAAATCCGAGATAAACAAGTCCAGTTGCAGAAAGCATAGCAGAAGGTCTCCTTGGGTGATGTTTCCAGGTTGTGATTCTTTCTGTGTGTCATTTCTCTTCAAGACTTGTTCGGTGTGAGTTCTCAAATAAGGCTGCAGCATTGTGGATAGTGTGTCTCCATGTCTTCCAATGTGAGACCAGGGCGGACCATTGTTGGTGATCAATTTGACCGAGCCTGAGATGTTCTTTCAGGGAGTCCTTGTATTGCTTGTTTGGAGCGCCCCTCTTATGCTGAGCTGTGGCAAATTCACCATAGAGTACTATTTTTGGGAGGCGATGGTCCTCCATCCTAGAAACGTGCCCTGCCCAGCACAGCTTTGTTCTTAATATCATGGCCTCAATGCTGGTGATCCCTGCTTGCTCAAGGACAGCAACATTCGTCACATAATCAGTCCAATGTATATTTAGGATTGTGCGTATACAGCTCTGATGAAAGCGCTGGAGGAGTCGTATGTGGTGGCAATAGGTGACCCATGTTTCAGACCCATAAAGGAGAATAGACAGTACAATGGCTCTATACACACTGATTTTTGTGCTTTGCCTCAGGTGTTTATTACTCCAGACTCTTTTGTAAAGTTTTCCAAATGTGCTATACTAATATGAAATATGAGTTATGAATATAAAAGTGTTTAAAGACATTTTAATACATAACAATGAGGTTAATATACAGCACACACATATGCACATACCTATCTGCTTCAGTTCCCTTCTGCAGCAACCAGTTGTTACCCAAAAGCCTGTTTAATTTTTTTAAAGGGGTCTTTGCCTGCTAGCAGAAGGAGAGCAGAAAAAGGAACAGCTTAACCTCTTATGGGATAAAATTCCACAGCTTGGGAGCAGTCATATGTGTTCTCAATTAACATGGCTGTCACACTGCACTGAGAGAAAGTCTTCCTCTGAGGTTCTCAAAACTCAGGCAGGTTTGTAGGTAACAAAGACAAGCCTATGTTCCATATGAACTGATTGCATTTTAAAAGATGTTGGTGGCATCAAGAATGGCTCTGCCCAAAACATTGTGTTGGTTGTGGAATTCAGAATAGGTGTGATGCCAAGCACAGCTGTTCTTCTCTGCCACATGCCAAAATTTACAATGAACTAAGGAGTGAGGAACAACACTGAACCCTTTTCTCGGTGTAGTCCCCAAGCACACAAGGCAGCTAAACTCAGCCTGGTGATGTCTCTAGGTTGATTTAAGCCATGCCTCATGCTATGAGATCTCTGGTGTGGTGAATGGGTGGTTGTGACAGACACCAGCTTGTTGATGCCTTCAGGCATATGAGGCAAAGCCCATACTTTGGTGCTTTAAAAATACTATGCTGTCTTCTACGGTGTGTATAAAGAATTCTTGAACAGTGGGATAATATACAGTTTCAAATTTAATTAGAGCTTTTTAGAAAAAAATTCAGCAAGGATTAACTAAAATCCTATGATTGTCTGCTTTCATTTTTGTTGGGTTTTTTTTTACAATTAAATGTTTTCAGCTTTGTTGCCAGCTTACTTCATCCTTGTTGAACAGAAAAAATGCAGAGGCTCTTGGAGCATTCCTTCCAAAACAGTCAAATCATTTGTTAACTGTGAAAGTATCTCTGTTAACTTTTCATATTTACATATTTTCATTAACACGTCTCTTTAGAATGCAGTCACTCATTTCTTTGAAGCAAAGGCAGCTACAAGTGAACATAGATAGAAATCCCTTCTGTTCAGAACTGATAGCTGTTTCAGTAGTAGTGTGGTAGCTTCCCTTCTATGTATGGAGCAAATGAAAGAAGTAATATTGCTTAGCATTTATACTGTGTGTTCTGAGAATTCAAAACACTTCACATAACTGTCTTAATAAGCCTTGCAAAATTTATGCTATTGTGCCAGCAATGGAGGTGGAGATGAGACTGCAATGACCATCTTGGCTTGCAGAAGACGCTTTCAGAATTAGGCAATTAGAAGTTCTTAAGTGGTGAGCCAGAGCACCATTTATAGAAATCTACAGTGCCAGTTTTCAACAGAGTAGCTGGTGAGAAAAAAATCCTATTGGCATTTGAGTGAGGATTGGGGCATGACTAGATACTGTTTACAGCTAGCAGGGTCCACTCTGTCATCCTTTTGTAAGATGCTACTTCTCTCCTTGATTCCCTCTTTCTTCTGCTGTGCTGTATGGTCCCATCATGGGGAGTACAGGGAGTCTCTGAGGAGAAAGCAGAAGGTGACCTGTGTTTTGTGTGTGGGGGGTCATCATTGACTGCGTTTTTTTAAGAAGTGACTTCTATGGAGGAGGCTTTTGTTTGTTTAGGCTGTATGCTCTTCCTGAGCACATGGTCTAAAGGGGGCAGGGCTTCTGTTGAGTGACTGACTTGCTAAGTGGCAGAACTAGCAGCCACTAGCTCCATATAACTGCTGCCTCAGTCTTTGGAGCTCAGTCTCTGAGAGAGGGCAGAAGGTAAGCTGTGTTTTAGGGGTTATCCTTGACTCTATGTTTATTCTTTATGTTGGGGACTTTTGTTTGTTTGGGCCATGTGCTGTCCCTGAACACATGGTCTAAGGGGGCAGGTCTTCTGCTGAGTCACTGACTTGCTTGGGTGAAAAGCTGGCTGCCACTAACTCTATATAACAGTCTGGAGCTCAGTGTCTGAGGGGCAGCAGCATGTACTACACAGTAAGTGTTATTACAGTCAGAAAGGCGTAAAACAAATTACTGCAGGGATGGAGGCAGAAGGACCTGTCATTGTCTCCTGCAATATTTGTGCAATGCTTGTCATCTTGCTGAAAAACTTCTCTGACTGCACTTGTAGCAAGTACAAACTGGTGGCTCTCTTGGAAAAGAAGGTCAGTGCACTGCAGCTACGTGTTGAAACTCTTCAGTGCATCTGAGAACATGAAGATTTCCTGGATAGAACACAGGGACAATTGATTGTGCAGAATCAACAGGAAGAAACTGCCAGTGAAAATGAAGAAGGCTGTAACGCTGAGGGAGCACCCTGCTGGAGAGTCACCATCAGGAACAGACTATCCACAAGGGATTTGGAACTGGTCAAACTGATCAATGACTTCCTTGATCTTCATGAAGCTAATGATGGTGAATAGGTGAAAACAGGTAGGGGATTCATTGATCAGGGGTATAGAGGGAACTGTGTAACAGTCAGACAAGATGAATCAGGAAGTGTGCTGCCTTCCTGGTGTGCATATCCAGGATGTCACTGATAAGTTCCCAAAGCTCATCAAGACCACAGAGCAGTACCCCTTTCTTCTGATTCATGTGGGCACCAACAACACTGCAAAGAACACCTTTAAGCAGATCACCTTGGACTATGAAGTCCTGGACAGGAAAGTGAAGAGTTTAGAGGCACAGGTGGCATTCTTACCAATTCCACCAATGAAAGATAGAGGACCACACAGGGACAGGATGATATTGCAGGTGAATGACTAGCTATGCAGACAGTGTTGATGGGAAAGGTTTGGCTTCTGGGATCATCATCTCCAATTCTTAGATGAATGACTATTGTCTACGGATGAACTACATCTCACAAAGATTGGCTTTGGCAAAAGCATGGCGAATCTGATCAAGAGGGTTTTAACTAATTCCTTGGAGGATCTGGAGAAGATAGCTTAAATATCTGTCAAAAAGCACGCTCTAAACACAACGATGTGAATTATAGAAGAGAACTGAGGGAGAAAATGGGAGCCACAGTGAAACACAGTAGAATAAAAGATTAGAACAAATGATACTTTAGATATCCATACACCAATGCACAGAGCTTAGGAACAAACAAGATGAGCTTGAAGTCCTAGTACAGGAAGATAAATATTACTTTATAGGTATAACAGAGTCTTGGTGGTGTGACTACCATGATTGGAGTATAACAACTGAAAGATGTTATCTGTTCAAAAAGAATGGATGGGGAAGAAAAGAGGGGTAGTAGCATTATATGTCAAAGACAAATTCACTTGTACAGAAATCCACAACAGTGATCAAACTGGTCCGTTGGAGAGGATTTGAGTAAAAATAATTGGAGAAAGTAGTAAAAACAGCACTGTGGTCGGAATTTACTATAAGCCACAAAACCACAAAGAGGTGATGGATGATTTTTTTTCTGAAACAAATCTCAGAAATCTCCTCTCTAAGACACTCCAAGAGAACAAGTGAATTCAAATATCAAGATATCTGCTGGGAGATTAGCTCTGCTAAGCATAAACTGTCCATCAAATTCGTAATGGGCTTGCTTATAATTTCCTCTTTCAAAAGGTGGAGGAAGGAGCAAAGGGATCAGCAATTAAGGATTTTATCCTAATCAATAGGGAGGATTTGGTCACTGGTTATCCTTAATGGGACCTGTCTAGCCCTCTTTGTTCCATTCTGTGAAGGCTGTCATCCAGTCCTGGCTGGGCCTGATTGACCCTTCTCTCTCTTCTTTCCACCCCTGTCTGCTGGACTTTCACTGCACTGGACCTCTTCTCTGCAACTTCCTGAGTGAGCTTTGCTGGATGTCACCACCGTTGCCGGCCTCCTTTGCCCTTGCTGCCCCTTTTGACTTCCCTGTGACTGGGCCAGCAGCTCTGCTGGCTGTTGCTGCTGCCTGCAGCCTCCTCCGCTATGACTGCCTGGGTGAACTCTGCTGATCACTGGTGGTGGTGGTGCAGCCCCCCTTTGCCCTCACTGCTCCGTTGTGACCAAGGCTGATTTCTCCTTTGGTGGTTGCTGCCGATGACACAGCCAGTGTGGCTTCTGCTGCCCTCGCTGGTCCAGCCTCTTTCTATGTGAGGGCAGACCCTGCCCTCAATTTACTTTTAAAAATAGATTTTTTTTTGTTTTGGTCCCTCTTATCCCAAATGATTTCTAGTGCTATTTAAATAGTGTACATTGTTACATTGCATAATGGATTATTAATTTCATTATGCTGTCTCCCTTTAAGGTCTCTGTCTTGTTATATTTGTGATCTTTCATAACTTTTCTTTTTACCATCTTTGTAAATCACCTAAAAGAGTGTGCAGGTGGATAAATATTTTTTTAGTGCACACACATTCCCTTTCATACAGATGCCCTGTGCTATCTGCCCACACCTTGAGTGTGGAAGTGGATCTAAGTGACTGTGCTGCAGATCTAAACAGCAATGTATTTAAAGTTGCTGCCTCTTCCATGTTTTTCCCATTAACTTTGATGACAGAGTGACTGCCAGCTGCAAGTAATCCAACTACATTTGGGAAATATTTGACAGCATGGAGCTTGAGTCTTATAAGGCAATTGTGACCTTACAAAGGAAAATAATTGGCTCACAAAGTGGAAAATACCATAGTAAACAGCTCTTTTCTCTCTGCTTAGCACTTGAAACTACCTGCATTTCCCCCCAGATCCAAACATGAAAAAGGCTGGCTTTACCTCATCTTTCTGCTTGACTAGGGGCAATTTGGAACAATACTACAGATATCTGCTCCCATTTTCTTCACAACAATAAGCAGAAGATGGGATAGTGTTTAAGGTGGTGTTAGCACAATGGGTCACATGTTGAGATGTACATTCTCATTTCCAGGGAGCAAGACATTATCAGCATCTCCATCAATGGAGCTGGCTCCTTTCATCTAGAAAGTCAACTGATCTCTCTCATCAAACCTTTTCTCTTTTAATCCATCTGTACTCTACTCTTAGGTGAGCAAATCCACTCATCCAATTTTAGCTCTCTACTTTAATAACTCACATGCTTTCTTATCTGTGTTTGTGCACTCTCTTTTTCCCACCATTCATCATACCTCATGGGACATTTGCTGTGTCTATAGCTTTGTGGAAATGATCGGTCAGATAATCATGCATAAATCTCAGAAAGTTCAGTGAAAATAAGGTTAAAGTATTGCAAAATGCCAACTGAATTAGAAGTGTTATATTCCATGTTTGTCTATTCCAGCAAAACCAACAAATAATGTCAGGCTACTTTGAATACTAACCAATTTATTGACCCTTCATGAGTGAGAACCCACTTTCTCATGTGTAAAAATGGACAGGATTGTATGAGTTACAGCCTACTTCCTATGCAAAAAGAAGATTAATTCAAAATAAAACCTTTGTTTAAAAGGGTTTTTTTTTAACTACAAAAGAAGACTGAGGGCTTATCCACATGGGTAATTTACCCTGTCTTTCCCCCATTTTAGAGCCCTGCAGTCCTGATGATGCAGGGCTTTTGCCCCATTCTGCCCCCAGGAAGTCCTCACTACCACCAAGGTAGATAAGGGACGCAGACAGGGGGAAGAGGGGGTGGGGCCCTTTACTGCATTTTTAAAAATACCTGTTTTAATCCATTCTCATTGGGAAGGAACAAATCAGGCTCCACTTGACTGCAGAAGCCCATCCTGGCAGGCTGGTGCTCACTGCAGCTGCTGGTCTGCCTCACTCTCCTGGAAGTCAGGAAGGAGTCCAGCAGCAGAGGATCTTGGTCACATGTTGCAGGGCTCCTTCCTGCCTTCAAAGATCGCAAGGGAGAGGATGGTGGTGGCAGCTGAAGTGATGGGCTGGCATGCCTGTCTGGACTTCCTCCTGTTCCATGGAGGTAACAGGGGAGGAACGGGCCTGATCCATGGCCAGGATACACTGACAGGAAGCCAGCATATCCTGGCTCATTTAGATGAGCCCTAGGGCTCAATCCTTCTCCCAAAAAAAAAAAAAAAAAAAGCCCCCACAGAAATTTATTATATTAGATTAAAGCCAAAATAGATAAGCTAGAATGACCATGATGTGTCTAATATATACTTTGGGCCTTCATTGAGGGAGTACAAAATAAAATAGGTGGTACATCAGGTTAACCACATAAAATAATAAAACAAAGGCAGAAAAATATAAATTAAATACAAATTGCTTGCAAGTCTATCTGTACTTACTGGTCTATCTATCTATCTACCTATCTAGCTTCAGAAACTGCTGAATGGTATGAATCAAGAAAATGACTGTTATGTGGTGACGTGAAATAATGGCAATAGCATTCACATTGCAGCACAGCTGCCCTGGAAGAGGTTATAGCATAGGGAGTGCACACACCTCCAGATACGCAAGACAAAGACTTGGCTTTGAACCAACATTTCAAATAGTCTCCCAAACCAACAGAAACATTGTTCAGCTCCTTGACACCCTGTGAAATGCAGCCTTGTCAGAGAGCTGCATGAAGAAACTTGGCTGCCAAATTCTGGTTCTGTTTCAGTTTCCAGACAGTTTTTGAGGTCAACTCCACTGATCACTTTAAAGTAACCTCAGCTAGATCTTAACAAGGGTTGTGTGCTGTGAAGACAAGTTCTCTGACATCAACACACACACTGTTCACAAAGCAAATGTGCATGTTGTGGGAGGGAGGAACTACATATATGAGATACATGAAGGTTAGCAACACCCTTAGACTGCAAATTTCATGTTTAGGAAAAAACAATCCCATTCAAAGTTGGCCACTCATTTTTACTCTGAACAAAGCACAGGCCCACCACTACCACCTCCTCCTCTCAAGACTGAGTTTAGGTTTATCACTCTCAGCTTTCCAAGCACTAGGTATAAAACTTGAATAATTTCAAGCTAGTGCCATATGTGTTTGATGTAAAGTATCTATATTAAATCACATTTTAGTAGTCAGCACTAGAACTTTTTTAAAAAGGTAATAAGACTATTACAATCCAAACCAAATAGAATTTTTATGGGGATTAGAGGGCCATTTTACACCAACACCAACATATTTCTACCCCCCCCCCAAAAAAACCCCCCACATCTTTGAATGTAATATTATTTCCTCTTAAATATCTGCAAGGTACAGAACCTTTCAGTAATTACACCCCTTGGGCTTTCTTTTTTCTAAAATTATGATGCTGAAATTCAATGACAATAGCTTACAACTTGGAGCAAATGCTCACGTTTCAGTGACACCCAGTAGGGAGATGTAATTTCCCAGGTGTATGAAAGGGCAGAGATGTAAAAGAGCAAAGGTGAAGACTGTACCCTATACATTGCTTTACTAGCCTTTTTGCTCTTCAGCCATTGCTGTAGCTGTTGTGCTATTTGATAACAATCAGTACTGATTACTGAAGAACACCACTTGGTTTTATATATATCACAAATCCTAAACTTGCTCCTGTAGCTATCGGTACTTCACCCTAATCAAAAAGGGGGCAAATAGGTATAGGATTCACCCAGTCTTAATTCCCTCTTTGCAATCTCATGTTGTGGGCATGTCTTTAAGCAGAGTAGACATAAGAGTTTACGAAGAAGACAGTACATTTTGACTATAGAAATGAATGGTGGCAGATCATGCTGTATGAAAGAAATAATTATCTTATGAATTGATGGCAATCAAAACACCAGACATTACTATTTATATCATCATTGGTGTTAGAAATAGAAGACAAGTCTTTTTAGCTTTAAGTCTAGAAGTTCATACTGAGATGATCACTTTTTAATTTGTCATAATAACAAAGTTTGGTTTTTTGAGTTCTGCTACAAACAAGCACAGTTAAAGGAGAGGTCAGAGGCTGAAATGAAGTGGGGGTAATTTTTGTTAAGGTGTTCAGATGAAAACGGGAGCCACTGTGGTTTAGTGGTTTGAATGTTGAACTACAACTCTGGAGACTAGGGTTGAAATCCCTGCTCAGCCAGGAAAACCCTTGGGTGACCTTGGGCAAATCACACTCCCTCAGCCTCAGCGAAAGGCAAGGCCAAACCCCCTCTGAACAAATCTTGCCAACACATCCCTATGGTAGGTTTGCCTTAGGGTTGTTATAAATCAGAAATGACTTGAACACAACAACAACAAATTCAGATGACTGGTCCATCAAAACATTATGCAGGGATTGCCTCGAAAAAAATACGTCTGGTCTCAATAGGGCCCTGGCTTATATAAACCACAGATCTAATGGTACATCAGGGATCTTCTTATGTTAAAAAAGAACAGAAAATAATTTCACTGGATTCAGCAGTCTCAATATATGTGGACTTCTTGCACTTCCTGAGACTCATGAGAGGAAACACTGATTGACTTGAGAATTCACTCATTCATAAAGTGTATGGACCATTCTGGAAGAACAGTATGTAGGAAAAACAATATGCACATTTTAAAATGTGAATAGCTAACAATGTATATAGTTGTAAATATATATGCATTTGAAAATAGGTACAACTGAAAGAACACATACTTTAGTCAGTGAGGAAAATGCATATGGTTGTTAAAATATATAAATAAATATGTGCATTAGGAAAATCATACAAATGCACAAGAATTGCAGTGAGAGAAGATAAAGCAAATTGTTGCAACCTGATATGAAGCAAGGTCAAGAAGAAAATGCAGTTGAGATTGGAAAAAAATAGAATCAAGGCAGAGAGAATTGCATATCCATATTTTTATTGTATCTTTGTCTCATGCTTCTGCTGGCTGCATGAGCTTCTGCTTTAAAGTGCATAATTTTAGGATTGTGGTATTGTCCTGTTTTCTTATTAATAACACTGTGGACTATGTTTAGATTTTTATTGGTAAACAGAAGATCCATAGTCTGCTCACAAGTTATTGAAGAACCACATTCATTTTTATTTTCTCATAAAGATGTGAGTGCAAAACCCACACCTAGAATGTGTTAGTTCCATTGAATATCTGAGCACAGTGTCAAATAAGGAACTATTAGTTGGTAATGCCTGACATGTTAGTAGACTGGTATTTTAGCTTCCACTCCTTAGAAAAGAATAGTATTGGACCTTTAAAACAAAACAAAAAAAGTTTGGTGGAAAATAACAGTTTCGAGAATAGAAGCTTATTGGTTTTCTATTGTACAGAAACTGAATGTTAATGTTGTCTCCTTCAGAACATTTCCGTTGATGTTGGCATCACTATTTAAGATGCCTTGATTAAAGGAGAAGTAAACATTCTTTCTAGAAAGAACAAGACTGTCGAATGAACACACACAGGAGATTATCAGACAGGAACAAAAAAATGCAATCCCGCAGACAGGAACAAAAAAAATGCAATCCCGCAATCTCCTCCCCCGCCCCTCTCCCAATAACTAAAAGTTTCAGACCTACCTTTGGAGTGTCTTCAGGGCAGCCCAGGAATGAATGGAGCTCTAATGGAACTCCTTTCACTTCCTGGAGTGAAATCCCAGCTGTTCTCATGAGAAGATGAGAGCATGGGAAATTCAAACTTTAAAAGAAAAATAAATATCAAAAAGTGACAGCAAGCATAAAAACACACTTTAAAACTTCCAAGAAAACCAGGGAAGTTTTTAAAAAGTGTGTCAGTTACCTTGATGTCCTGATCTCACCAGGAAGTGTTCTGGCAGGGACCTCCCATTGATGATGGGATCTTGCTTGGGCACCTTTTCAGATGCACGAACATGCATTACAGAAATGGAATGGGGGATGTATTGACAGCTTCCCCCATCCACAAAAAGCAGTGCCGGTGGAACAGCAGCAGAACAGGTGCATTATGAGAGGGAAACAACCTTGTCTGAAAAGGAAGCCTTTAGTGATCTCCTGGCATTGTAATAATGCCTCCCCACACATACAGATATTCCTTGGCTCCCCCTTTTCATGGTGTCACACCATTTCCTCCCATTATCGTGCTGAACAACCCACCAATTGTCACCTGTCATTGATGTCTCTACCACTGCTACTCACTCTCTAGTCTTCTGCTGCTGAACATGCATTGGAGCACCAATGGACAGGTGCAGGAAACTTAGGTAAGGTCAAATATGAGAGACAGGGAGTGTAATAGACATGGATACCCATAATTTCTTGTCCCTCAGCAGACTCCTGAGTTTCTGGGGTAAATGCGTAACTCCTCAAGTATGCACAATGTTATCTCAGGAAGCAGAGGTGATACTAGAACCCTCTGAGCCCTACAGCCATTAGTGGGTGCCTGAACACACCAATGTCCGATGCAGGCTCCCCTTGAAGGATTCCTGATGTTTTCCTAGCATTCACTCAAAAGTCTTTTCATCCGGCATAATTTAAGAAGAGTCTATTTTTGTGTATCTGTTTAAAAGCATGTCTGTCAAACTATCAGAAACCAAAATAACTGGAATACAGGTACTCATGTATAAACTATGAAGTGCTGAAAGGAGTGCTTTAACACCTCTAATATGCTGAGTCATGGATGTGTATAAAGGCTAATGAACAAAGAACAGTTTTAAAAAGGGGCAAGACTTACCAAGGCTGCTGGAAAAGATGAAATCTAAACAAATGTGTGTTTTTCTCCATCTGTATGGCAAAGCTCAGCTTGTCTTCATCTGTATTCATGATGCATTACAATTCTCACTTTAATCTGAGTGAGCTCTTTACAAAATGAAACACACACAAACACATTACACCCTTGATGATTCTGGGAAGAGTTACTAACTTGACCATGGAAAGATCAAACAAAACATCAAGCACTAAATGCAAGAAAGATGGCCCACTATAAAATGATCTAAAACTGAAATACTGGTAGAAGATTTTGATTTACAGAAATGGGGGCGGGGGGAAAGTCATGGAACAATAATGCTCAAGGATAGTGAGGAATGCAAAAACATGGCTATGGAGAAAATAAGGGAGTAAGCCTAATACTGAATGTGTGCATGTGCCTTCAAGTCACCTGTTGATTTATGGAGACCCCATAAATACTTTACTACAAATTACTATTTAAAATGCCCCCAACGTGCACACAGACCTCCAATAATATTTCATTGGCTTTACAACATAATGTGAGTAATGAAAAGTGTTTAAGTCAATTTATGTGATTCTCTTTAAGCACAAACATAAGATGTTTTAATTTTGAAAACACAGAAATATCCTGTCTGTTTTACCAGATTAGTCCTTACAGTATTAAGAGCATAGCCTTCAAGAAGCTTAATTGCCGGGAGCCAATATGACTGTACAGAGATCCAGAAATGATAAAATAGAAACATACTCTCTTAGTGGGTTCTGATGATGGTATTTCTAGATACCCCCATTCTTGGGAGATATCAAGAAAAAGCAATATATTTTTCTTCTCATAGTGTTGAGACACCTGGGAACTTTTTTCCTTGCAATGAAGGGAAACTCCTGAACTTTCTGAACTTTCTACAGAGCATCCCAAAAAGCATCATAGTTTTCCAGAAAGTTTTTCAGCTTTTCCACAAAGGTTATAAGAGCTTTCCAAAAAAAAAAAAAAAGAGAGAGAGAGAGAGAGAGAGAGAAATAAAAAGTACAAATGGAACATTGCACAGCTTTAAAGCTGTACAACTTTAAATGTTGCAGTTTTAAAAGTTTTTTTCTCTCTCGCAAAAGATGGAGGGGGGGAGACAAAATGGAATGGTGTGCAGCATCTAAAGCTACAGAGCTTTCCAAAAAGTCAGATTAAAAAGTGCAGCATGCTATACAATTTTAAATATTGCACAGTTTTAAAACAGGAATGGGAACTACAGCACCAGATGTGCAAGAAACAGGAGGTTGTTCATAGAACAAAAAAACAGCACAGACTACACTTTGTGCATTTTGTGTGTGGGGGGGTATTTTGTGCAGTTTTCCCAAGTGCACATATGGTGAAAAATAATTTCTCAAACTGCGCAGTTCACAAAATCCACACTGTTTTTGTTGTGTTGAGAACAACCATAAAAGTTTCTTCAAAGTTGCAAGAACTTTCTGGGTGCTATTTTTCTTTCCACAAATGTTTCTAGAAGGTCAGGAATGCCAAATTTCAACCCCACTGGAAAACTGTTAAATTTCATTCCTTGTGAGTGTTTGTATATGTTGCAACACCGATCTTTATTTGTTCCGTTAAAGAACAAGTCACGGAAATGATCCAACCCAGAAGGCAAAGCAGCACCATTGACTTTTTCTCCTTAAACAATTTCATGAGTTGACCAAGCATGTGGAGCACAGCATCTGGATTCCTGGGCATGGAAGGGGGCTTCCCGTTCTAGGAAATGGCTGAATATCTTGTCATTTGCTGAACACTGTGCAAAAGATAAAGGGAGGGAGGGAGAGAGAAATTTGATTAGTGCTGCTTCCCTTTGCATACTTTGATGCTTAGCTAGGAAATATTAGTGAGTGAGCTGTATCACACAAACCAACAGAAAAAAAAGGTATAATGTGGCACATTTCTCAATATTCCCTAATTCTCTTAGGGATTGTAATACCTATATTTATCCAGCTGTGTTTCACGAATGGACTGTGAAGACAGGTAAGGAAATCACTGTGAAATATGACATGAAGATTAGCATATATTAAATAAGTTTTAGAAAGTGTGGCCACAGGATATAATCTCCAGCTGAAGTGGGTCTGTTCCTGTAAGCTTCATAGAAGACTGCTTGAAAACATGGCTGATGTGAGTTATTTGATTTTTTTAAAAAAAACAAAACAAAACAGGATGGCTGTGACATAAATAAGAAACAGGACCAATAAATCTGGGACAGGGAAATGCAACCCCAGTGCTGACAGATTATGAAAAAGCCAATAACAGTAGCCCAGAACATAGTTTTTGTTTTGTTTTGTTTTGTTTTGTTTTAAACCTAGCAGAATTTCTGACTAGATCATTTACAAAGCTCTAAAACTGAGAAGGTGGGAGTGGAACCAAGGTTGCCTGAAACCATCACCCCACAGTAAATATTTTGTCAGTACCATCAGTTTTGTATCAGTCATGCCAATGTCACTAGCAGCAACATCCCCTGGGTAACTGGTAGTCATCATTTTATTTTGCAGAATTTCAGTGAAACATAAACTTTGTATTTTGAGGTAGTGAGATATTCAACTGATGGGTAAGTGGGGAAGAAAAAGGATGTTCACTAGCCAGACTGGTGTTCCTGCCTGCAGTAATGACAACTTTTGTATTCACTGGTGGACTACATTTCACTACAATTATGAAAATCACTAGAATTTATCTCCTCGCTCCCATTTGTGTTTTGACCTCCTGTGAAATAGCTTAATAAAATCATACTGGAGCATATTAGGTCAGTACTAATGTTTATATGGTGATGCAGATGACTGAGATGCACATCTAGATCACCCTTTTTAACACACATACACAAAGGTGTCAGTCCCCCGGTTTCATTACCCCAAGGAGGACTCATAATCAGAGACAGGGATATAATTCTTTACTAAGTTTCTTCTTGAAGGTAGCAATGAGTAATTTCAGCAATATTCTTCCTGTTGTGAGAAAGTCTTTGAAAACCACACAACTTTCTAAGGCCATTCACAGTTTGGGACTTTCTCTGCATGAAATTCACATATGGTCGTTTCGTGCAGAAAATATTTTATGTGCAGGAAACAACATTTTCTGCATGGAAAAGAATATTTGTTGTTGTATTTATTGATTTGTATACCACCCTCCCAGAATTAGTACTCAATGCAGCTTACGGTTTAAAATAACAATACAGTTAAAAACAAAATACAGTTAGCCCTCCAAATTCACTGGATTTAGGGGCAAAGGTCACCTGTGAAAATGGAAAAAACCATGAATATCTCTACCCACCCCTCCAACCATATTTAACACACAAAAAGTACAATCCACAGATTCAACCCTCCACCGATGTCGTCGAGGCTTTAAAGTCCCCTACTGCATCATCTGCTCCATTTTCTCCAGTTTGAGCACTTCTGCTGCTGCCCTATGCCATTTTTAATAGGGATTTACAAGCCTCATTGCATGTTTGCCATCTTTCTCAGTCTTGCAGGAATGCATTCCTGATTAAAAATGGCATAGGGCAGTAGCAGAGGCAGCAGCAAATAATCTGCACATAATCAAATCCGCAAAAGTTAAACCCACAAATAATGGAGCGTGGACTGTACAAAATACAAAAACTGGACATTAACATAGAATTAAATTAGTGACAATATTAAGGCATGTCAAACCTCTAGTTAAAAGGTGGGGGGAGTCCAATTTAAAAGATTAAAAAGCTATTAAAACAGTTCAGTTTAAAACAATACAGCACTCCCTAGCTCATTTTTTAAAAAATATTCTGTATTAAAAGCCTGTCAGGATAAAAAGGGTTTTGCCTGCTGACAGAAGGACAGAACCTCCTCAGGAAGTGAGTTCCAGATTCTAGGGGCAGCCGCTGAGAAGACTCTCTCTTGCATCCTCACCAATCATGCTTGTGATGGTGGTGGGTCTGAGAGAATGGCTTCTGATGATGATCTCAGAGCCCTAGCAGGCACATACAGTGAGATACAGTCTACCAGATAGCCTGGGCTTGAGCCATATAGGGCTTTATAGGGCATAACCAGCACACTGAATTGTGCCCAGAAAAAAACAAGGAGTCAGTGGAGCTGTTTCAACAGGGGTGTGGTATGATCTCTGTAATGTGCCCCAGTTAGCACTCTGGCTGTAGCTCTTTGAATTAGCTGAAGTTTTTGAATGTTCTTCAAAGGCAGCCCCATGTAGAGTGTGTCACTGTAATCAAAAAATGATGTAATTGTGGCTAGATCTAGCAGTTGGTACACAAGCTTTAAATGTGCAAAAGCACTCCTGGCCTCTGCATAAACCTGGGCTTCCAGGTTCAAAGCTGAGTCCAGGAGTACACCCAATTATGAACCTGTGTCTTCACAGGGAGTGTAACTCCATCTACTACTGGCTGAATCCCTATTCCCTAATCTGCCTTGTTTGGTCAGACTCACTCTAAGGAGATTTTTAGATGGGGGGAAATAATCCTATGGAAGTTGGGAGAGAACCGGGTCTGTTCCTCTTCCAGTGCTCCGTTTCACATGCCCCCATCCTCTCCCAACCTCCGTTCGTTCTCCCTCCGTCCTGCTTTCATTTTCCTTCTGCTATTTTTTACTAACAGAAGTTTCCATCAATACAAAACAGTGGAAGGAAAATGAAAGCAGGACAGAGGGAGAACAAAAGGATGTCAGGAGGAAGACGAGGGCATGAGAAATGGAGCAGTGGAAGCGGAATAGCCCTGTTTCTCTCCTGACCTCCCTGAGGTGGGGGGGGGTCCTAAGTCTTCTGCCAACATCACTCTCATCTCCATCTCACTCATTTCAATGCAAAATTATTAAACTGTGTGCCAAAAATGCCATTTCTGTGTAGAAAATGATTGTTTTCTGTAGCAAAATTCCAACACCTGAGCACATCATTGACTTGATTTTTCTTGAGGAAAATAGGTTTCTTTCTGCTGCAATCCCCTCAAGTTCCAAAAGAGTTACTGTATCCCAAAGCAAGTTTTGGCAATAGTTCTGTTCACATGCTGTTCACATGCTCTCCCTCCTTCTCCTGGTTCCTCATGGAATTGAGGAAAGTGGAGGAAGAAGTAGAGTGACACCATCAGCAGGAGTGCTTTTTGGTGTGTCAAAGGCTTGTGTTAAACCATCCTACAAAGACTTAAAATATGGAAGGGAAAAGATCAGATCCTGATTTCCAAAAGTAATTTCCATCACTAGATTTCAGCAGAATAAAATAGATAAATTAATGAACAAATCTGATGGAGTTATTAGGCTCACAACACGATGTATTTTCATTATTTTTTATATATAAAAACTGATCACAAGCTTTAGATACTGGCATTATGATTTTTTTTGTGTGTGTATTGATCAATAGTTAGATGTTATCAAATGAAAAATATAGAAAAAAGAGGGCTGTAGTATGAAAGATGATAACACAGGAGGGCCACAAAGCACCAAACTACAGAAAGACAAACGTTTGCAAATCAGTTAGAGCAAGCAAATGAAAATATGCCATACATTTCTCTCTCTCTCTGGCTTTTCTTTGCAAACGAAGATTCAGGAAGGACTCATCCCATGCTTTCTGCAAGCACACTGATGACTAAAAAGGCCAATCTGAGATAAACAAGTCCGGTTGCAGAAAGCACAGCAGAAGGTCTCCTTGGGTGATGTTTCTGGGTTGTGATTCTTTCTGCATTGTCATTTCTCTTCAAGACTTGTTCTGCGTGGGTTCTCAAATAAGGCTGCAGCATTGTGGATAGTGTGTCTCCATGCCTCCCGATGTGAGGCCATGGCAGACCATTGTTGGTGATCAATTTGGCCGAGCCTGAGATGTTGCGTCAGGGAGTCCTTGTATCGCTTTTTTAGAGCACCCCTCTTATGCTGACCCGTGGCGAGTTCGCCGTAGAGTACTATTTTGGGGAGGCTATGGTCCCCCATCCTAGAAACGTTCCTTGCCCAGCACAGCTGTGTTCTCAATATCATGGCCTCTTTTACTATTATGCATTTGGCCTAAATACACTAAAGACATAAAATCTGGTCTGATCTTGGAAGCTAAGCAGAGTCAGCCATGGTTAATGCTTGGATTGGAGACTGCCAACAAATACCAGGTGCCGTAGACTACATTTTAGAGGAAAGAACTGGCAAAACCACCTCTGAGTGTTCCTTGCCTTCGAAAATCCTATGACATCCATGGGGTCACCGTAAGTTGACAGGTAATTATAAAGTGCATGCACACATTCATGATGTTTTATTCAGCATAAAGTTATTATTAAGAGAAAATACCAAATATGTACATAAAAGCTTCCTTAGACTTTTGTAATGAAGATTATTTATATGTTGTTGTTGGGGTTTTTTTTAATCTATTCATAGGAAGTATGAGGAAAGAGTGGGGAGAATGTTTTCAGTGCAGTATTTCAGAACCACCTGCGATCCCTGGTATGAACTACCGTTCCACCCAGTTGCTAAAATTATGCTTGTCATTAGCAGTGATTTAAAGAGCTATCACTGTCTAATCAATGCAGTCTGCAACATTTGGCTGAAGGAAGACATCTAAGGGAAATGCTTAGCAGTGATTAAGACTGTATTGTGTGAGAGCCATCAATGCAGGGAGAGGAGAGTACATCCTGTAAATAATGACATAGCACTGGCTTCTTCCCATGCTTCCTTGTGTGTTCCTTTGAATTGAACCATTTGCTAAAGGAGAAGGGAATTTACAACCCAAAGCAGAGCAAATATTAATCTGGCCTAGCATCTTTTGCTCTCATTTGTTACTTTTATTTGGAAGGTTGTTAAATGGAGTGTGCCAGGAGGAGAACACATCTGCTTCAAGTGTTGATCTCTTTATAAATTCTTAATAATAAGCTCAATATCCTTTTGAGGATTTTTTTAAAGGTGGAAGCAATGCTTCCTCTTCTATCTTGATTATGCATTTGTTGATTCATTCCTTTAAAATTATGCTCAGTCAAAGAAAAAAAGAGGCCCAAGTCCACTTTAACCCACCAATCACTGCTTTAATACAGCACCCATTTATGTTAACAAGGCGTACATTGGGGACAGCGTCAGTACAATTGACAGTAGTCTATGCTACTGATGGACAAATTGTTGAATCATACCTTGCAGCATAATAAGAACAAATCTGCATGACAGTGAGAAATGGTCAGGGTTCAGACTACCTTAAAGACCCTCTCTCTCCATATACACCTGCCCATATTTCAGTTGGAAGGACTACCATCTTGACAGACACATTTGGTGAAGTTGTAAGAGAGGGTTTTCTCCGTGGCTGTTCCTGGGCTGTGGAACTCTTCCCTTGCCTTCCACTAGCAGGAAAAGACCTTTTTATTCTAGAAGGTGTGCTGCTCCATCCTCTGGAATTCCCTTCAACAGAAGGCTAGAATTGCCCTCTCCCTGTTCTCCTTTTGCCAGCAAGCAAAGACCTTTTTTGTTCAAGCAGGCTTGTAACACGTAATGGCTTGCAAGGAGCCTTCTCATGGAGGGTTGCTGTGGTGTTACTAAAGCCGGTGTCACCCCTCCCCTCAACAGTGTCACCTGGCACGGTTCAGCCTCTCCGTGTTCCCCTAGTGCTGCCACTGAAAGGGTGTGTGCTTTATTTTTTTTAACTTCTGTATGCTTTTAACAATTTTATACTTATTATAACTTCTTTTAATGTAATGATTATTAGTTGTGTTTAAACTTTTTATTGCTAGGTTTTTGCTGATTCTTTTTGTGAACCACTGTGGATCCCACTCTGGGAGAAAGGCAGCATATACATGAAATAGATATAGTGGGCTCTTGATATCCACTGGAGTTTAGTTCCATTATATACAATGATATTCCAATATATACAAGTCCCATTATATATAATGATGTAGTTAAATAGCAATAGCACTTCAATTAGCTTATCAGTGCAAAGCACACCCAAGCAGTTTACAATGTGTTAGCTAATTGCCCCCAACAAGCTGGGTACTTGGTGTACCTTATACAAAATGGCAAAATCAAGGTTTACTTCTTGAATTTTTTTTAAAAGATATTTTCAAGCCATGGATGGTGGAATCTGTGGATGCCAAATCTGTGGATACAGAGGGCCGACTGTAATAAATAAAATATTCAGACAGGCTTTTGTCTACGAACTGGTTGTCACTGAAATGTCTTTTAATGGGGTAGGAGAATGTACTTTTCCTTTCTTCCTGTTGTTTGTTTATTTAAAATGTTTTAAGCTGTTTCAATGCAGTGCTTGGTTTTAATATGATAGCTAGTTGTGATTTTTTTTTTTAAAATCAATCTTTAATATTATAACTTCTTGGGATTATTTGTTTTAATTCATGTAGTGGGCTGCTTTGGGTCCTTCATTGGGAGATAGACTGTAAATAAACCAAATAAATAAGCCAATAAACCAATGAATTGAAATCATCTTGTTTCTGGAGGCTCATGCAATGTAACCTAGGAGCAATGGGGAGGACCAGTGTCAAGAAACACTTTTATTATTTTGCAAGATATTAATAGCCTCTCTTAGCTGAATTGTTATCTTCCTCCCCATGTGTTTAAGCAAAGTTATTATGCCTGTATTGCTAAGCACCTTGCAGACACTCTCTGCCCCAGAGGTAGAAAAATAATTACCAGTAAATAGCACAGCATGCTGAGGTATAGAAGGCATTATTGCAACTTGAGAAATGGAAAGCAAAGTTGGGTATGAGTCTAGGCTTGTTCTCTTCCATCTGCTCTCTGAAATTTAACTCCCATCCTTAGAGGGAGAAACCTTGGATCAAGCCTGAGAACCCTACAAGGAAAGGAACACGTTTCAGAATGGTAATAATAGAAGCTTTAAGGATACAAGAAACCTTTGGTTAAGACAATCTAGAGGAAAAGGAAATATGTAGAATATTTGATTTTTGCTGTATCCCTGTGGTATTAATCTATCAAGCTATCTAGCCCCATGTAATTTTCAACTACTTAGATCATATTAATTCCAAGTGTTTATTTCCTAAATAGTGTTTAACGGAAATAAAAGGTAGATAGATGTTTTTAATGAGAACTCGGATATAAGACTAAGATAGAAGTCCTTGAAAGTTCAGCTTCTTTACACCTGGGAGATTTTCAGACCTGCCAAAATGCATGTCTGCCGCGCGAGCAGCCTCCCGAAACTGCTGCACGGCAAGGGTCTACTTCGGACGATGCTGTGCCTCTCGCGAAACCGTCCGTGTCACTTCCGTTAAGCTTCGGACGGCTCGGCGCCATATTTCAATCACGGAGGTTGCCCGAGATTGAAATATGGCGCCGAGCTGTCCGAAGCTTCACGGAAGTGACACGGACGGTTTCGCGAGAGGCACAGCGTCGTCCGAAGTAGACCCTTGCCGCGCAGCAGTTTCGGGAGGCTGCTCGCGCGGCAGACATGCATTTTGGCAGGTCTGAAAATCTCCCTGGTAATAGTTAAGGCATTAATTGTGATTTTCATCCACCTCTGAGCTTATATTGTGTGAATCTAATTTTAATACTGAAATGCATGGCTTAGTTTGGTAAGCCAGTGTGCAATTGTAGGGTGTAAGCCTCGGTTTAAAAACAGAAGTGAAATAATACTGGAAATAATGTAGAATGTGGTTGTCCCTCCATATCTACAGATTTAAGTATTCATGGCTTGAAAATATTCTTAAAAAATAATAATCCTAAAAACAAACCTTGATTTTGCCGTCGTATATAAGGGACACCATTTTGCTATGCCATTGCATATAATGTGACTTGAGTATTCACGGATTTTGGTATCCATGGGGGAGGGGGGTCCTGGAATCAAACCCCAGTGAATACAAAGAGACAACTGTAATATCCTTATAAAGATGGCCTAAATACTCTGATGACACCAGATCCCACCTGATCTTGAAAGCTAAGCAGGGTCAGGTCTAGTTAGTTCTTGGATGGGAAGTCACCAACAAATGCCAGGTGCTGCTGGCTATATTTCAGAGGATGGCACTGGCAAACTACTTCTGAGTATTCCATGTCTAAGGAAACTCTGTGGAATTCATTGGGCTGCCATAGCTCAACAGGCAATTTGAAGGCAGATAGACACAACATGTATGCAATATATGAAAGTTCCTATAGGCCAGGTTTCACACACAACAAATTAAAGCTTTTATGGAATTTATTCAGCTTGGGGCGACATTGACTTCATAAAGTCTTCCTACCCTGCTATTCATTTGGAGTACATAGGTTCCATCTGATTCACAGCATAACTTGTACTTAGAAAACTGTGCCTATGACATCAGTAGACACCAGCATTCCACCATGCTCGTATTAGTAGTTCTGCTGTTATATCCCTCCATATGACCCTAGGTTGTGCGGAACAAATACACCAGCTGCTAGAAACACATGAGGAGTATTTGGCTACTGTCAGTTCCAGATGTTAAAATACTAAATGCTTTCACTAGAGGAGATCCTAATTTATTTGAGCAAGGGGGAAGGTTTCTCCACCTTTAGCATAGTTCTGCAATGGGAATGATTGCCCTAGCACATAAATTATATTTATTATCCATTCAGTCGGCTTTGTTTTCTGAGGAACAAATGGAACAGCACACTTACACACTAATCTTAAACAAGTAACCTAAAACCATGCCCTATCAATTTCCATTGGACTATCTTTGTATAGGACTGGTTTGTATAGGACACATGAGTGCTATTCCAAAATCTTCCTTCCCTTTTCCTAAAATATTTTTTTTTCATTCCCCAAGACAGAACTTTTTATCTTTCAAGGCACCTTGGGATTTCTTTTGAATTTTGTTGGACAATGTTTTTGAGCTCACTTTATCATTTCTCCTTCATTAAGTATGTTTCCACAAATCTGCAGCTTCCCTGGCCACTCACACTTGCTGATCATAAAAAAAGTCCCATGGGAAAAGTTACCATATCACTTTTTCCTCTGGACTTTAACGGAATGTGAAGAGGCTGCTAAACCAGAGAAAATATTGGCCAATAGAATGAAAGTTATTAGTAGAAACCCTTTAGTTACCTTGTAATTAAGTTAAGCCTAAGAACCCAGCCTTTTCTGCTTGAAAATTTCCTCTTTTGCAATTCATTTAATAGCAATTCCTTCACTATAAAATTGAACAAGAATGGTTAAGGAAAACTATGGAAGAATGTAATGGCACAACATTATTAATATGCCATTACTTGATATATTTATCTCTTGTTCACTTTTACCTGGATGGCTGAGCTATTTCCATTCAAAGTAACTATGTCTGAAGTAATGTCAGGTGATGTGAAACACCTGTCTATATGGTATATGGTTTTTAAAATGAGTACCCAGCTTGTGGGGGGCAATTAGCTAACACACATTGGAAACTGCTTAACGCAGTGTAGATGTGTAAATAGCTATTGCTTAAAAACCATTTTGTAAGCCGCTCTGATAGCCTTGAGGCTGAAGAGCGGGGTTTAAATAAATAAATAAATAAATAAAAATATTTCACACATCCATATAATCTCATAATGGTGATTAATCTTGGAATGGAAGTCAAGGCATTACTGAATAACTAGTTTCTTAGGGAACTGCAAGTAGTATCCCATAGGCCCTCCTATCTCAGCAAATAATGTACTTCTTAAAAATTATACTAACTGCATTAATGTAGCTAACAGCTATTTATAATTAAGGGAAATGCAGTAATATGAAGTCTTTTAGGGTAATGTAACATTAATTTGTAGCTAAAAGCTGTCCACATGCTTACTTTGTATGTTATTCAAATTTAATGATGGTGAGAGTCATTAGAGCTTTGAAATAGCAAGGTAGTTCATTTACTCCTATCAGAAAAGCTAATATTTATGATTGTAAATGCTTAATTTTGCCTTTATTATTGGTCTGGTAATGAGCCCCAACCATTTGCAAATGAAGAATAAATCTGCGGAGCTACAGAGCTGTGAAAATGGTGGGAAAAGCAGACCAATAATTTATTGTGTAGTAGAAATACTGAACTAACAGTGAATCTGTGTGTATAATTTATAGGAACATCTGACAAAGGCCCAACAGATAAACTGTCTGATAGTACATCATGGTAAGGATTCATCTCCTGCTATGGTTGCCTCTGTTGATGATCTTTCTGACAGATGTTTGGCACAAACAACCTGCCACTTAAAGTACTGCCAGGAAGCCCATTCATGTCAGACTTGGCAAAATGCATTCCATTTTCATGGCAACAGGCAAGCTAATTTTCATGCATTTTGTTTTACAACTTAAGTTATAGCTTGGTCACAGTGCCAGCTGCCAGTGACTGCTTTTGAAACCTGGAAGTATGCTATCTTCCCTTCCTTATGTATATTAACTTTGGTATAGGGTTGTGCCTGGAGCAAATGGGCACTGTTTTTGCTATGAAGAGTCTCTGCACTGAAGACTTCGCATGTTTCAGTGGACTAGATATGAAGCTACATACCCTCTCTCTCTCTGGCTTTTCTTCGCAAACGAAGATTCAGGAAGGACTCATCCTACGCTTTCTGCAAGCGCGCTGATGACTAAAAAGGCCAATCTGAGATAAACAAGTCCAGTTGCAGAAAGCACAGCAGAAGGGCTCCTTGGGTGATGTTTTTGGGTTGTGATTCTTTCTGTGTTGTCATTTCTCTTCAAGACTTGTTTGGTGTGAGTTCTCAAATAAGGCTGCAGCATTGTGGATAGTGCGTCTCCATGCCTCCCGATGTGAGGCCAGGGTGTAACAGAGTGGACTAAATATGAAGCTAAGAAAAGTAGGTCACAACCAACAACAAAGGTCATGCATGATAAAATGGCACCTTTACTTTACTGTATCATCCCCTTGTTTTGTTTTCCATCTCTCTGTCACCTTCCTTGTTTTACTTTAGTGTTCATTAAGCGTTCCTTTGCCCTACCCCAAAATCTTTTTAGAACCTTGGGAAAGTTAGATCACACCTGAAACAAATTCTGATGTGGCAACTTCAATGTTACTTTCTGTACAGTAGAGTTAGAGTACAGCCAGGAATGTAAATACTCATTTATCCCATTCATCTGTGCAAGAATGAGAAGCCATATATATATATATATATATATATATATATATATATATATATAAAGTCACCTGGATCACCTGGAATTGTCAAGATATCTTCTTCCATTTCTGGTGGGAATTTTTCACAGTTGTGAGGACAATTTCTGTGTAAATTGTGAAAACCTACAGTAGCTATTCAAGACTGTGGTTCTTCTTGCACAATTTTTTTTTTAAATTACTCTTTATTAAAAGATTTTTCCACAGTAAAATATAAAATATATTAAATACACCAAAGACCACATATAACTAAATCACAAAATACAAAAAAAGAAAAGAAAAGGAAAAGAAAGAAAAACATAACACAAAAACATTTATACATTTACACATTTAATAATCTAGTACATTACATACATAATAACTTCCTTCTTATCAAGGACATAAATTTCTTACTTCTATCTTTTTTAATCTTTTCTTTTTCTATACATAATTCCATATGTCTCTATTTCCTTAATCTACACAGTGTTTACTTGTTAACAAGATCTCTTATACCTTTTCTACTATTTTCTATTATCTTTATCCTGTACAAATTAGACAAGGCTTCCCCTTCCTTTATGGTTACATTATTATTGTACCTTTATTTTCTTCCCGTTACTCAATGAGACAATTTCTGTGTAAATTGTGAAAACCTACAGTAGCTATTCAAGACTATGGTGCTTCTTGCACAAATTTTCTATATATATATTAGATTCTATCTCTCTCTCTGGCTTTTCTTCACAAATGAAGATTCTATATATATGAGAATCTAATGGGTCGTTGCATTTCTTAAATCAGTTGGCTAGTCCTGTGCTTCCTGTGTATTTGTGCTATGCTTCTTAAAAGGCAATGAAGTTGTTTTGCACAGAGATATTTTTGAGCAAATTAAGAAAACTGCAATGAAATGCAAAGCACTTGATGAGAAGGAAATCACGGCAGGTGAGAACTCTCAGGGTGCCTGGCAATTCCTTGGTATAAAGCAGCTTCATAAATTAATGTTTACACAGCAACTGCCAAGGAGTGCTGCCTTTGTTGCAATTAGCATGTGAAAAATTATTTGCAAATGCCTCACTCTTTTTGAGTATGAGACATTTTGTGAGATTCTTCATACCCTTCCTTGAAACATAGGCTACAATCCTTACCCAGTGTTTTGTAAATACACATGAAGCTGCCTTATACCAATAGACAATAGTGGTTCATCACACCCAGTGTTGCCTGTACTAACTGGAGTTATCCCTCCAGGGTCTCAGGTAGAGAACTTCACCTGCTGCTACATTATTATTTCAACTGGAGATGTTACAGGTTGAATAAAAAACATTTTGCATGCAAACCATGTAATCACCACTATTTCAGTGCCATCAGTGAGACTAATATCTGAATAATCCTAGTTTGAATGGGGGGGATGTTGATCTAATTAGCAAAGTTATAGTGAGTTGTGAAAGCTTTGCTTTTGTTTGGGACTGGCAAAGGTTGATGATCGCCCTGTGATTTCTCCAAACATGATTGACACACTCCCCTCCCCTTTGCAACCTTTCATCTTTTACTTCATGTTACTAACAAAAATGCAAAATACATACTGCAAGATTTCAAAACTCTACTGGCTTCTTCATCAGGCAAAATATGTTAAAAAATAATAAATAAATAAATTATTCTTTATTATTTTTAACATCTTTTGCCTGCTGAAGAAGCCAGTAGAGCTTCAAAAGCTTCATCATGTGTTTTGCATTTGGTTTGGCCAATAAAGGTATTGATTTTTTGTGGATTTTGGAATTTGTTTTGCTGCATGGCCAACATGGCTACCCCTGAATGTGTTTCATGTTTACTGTCACTGTTGTGACATTGCTAAGACACACGAGTTATTTCCTTACTACTTGTCCATAACCTTGTGAATCTGAGCTACTCATGGGCAAACCTGTTAGTTTTGCTTTCTGCTGCATTCAGATTTTTACAAATGTTGGTAAAAAAAACCCTGGTCTACCCAGGGATGATCATATTACACCAATATTAAAATCACTCCACTGGCTACCAATTCGTTTCTGGGAAGGTACAAAGTGTTAGTTATTACCTTTAAAGCCCTACATGGTTTGGGTCCAGGTTACCTACGAGATCGCCTTCTCCCGTATAATCTGCTCCATACATTTAGGTTCTCCGAGGAACATTTGCTCCAGCAGGCTAGGACTAGGTTGGCAACTGTCACCCAGAGGACTTTTTCTTCAGCTGCCACTAGACTATGGAATGGTCTGCTGGAAGAGAAAGGACACCTGAATACACTTAAAGACCAGTCTCTTCTTGCAGGCCTATCCAGATAATTTTAAATAGTGAATATTAAACTGTGTACTGATCATTTTAAAATGTCTTAGTTTTACTTGTCTTTAAATTGATAAGTTTTAACTGATATGTGCTTTTAACTAATATTATGTTGATGTGTTGATGTGTTGTTCCCCGTCTCGATCCACAGGGAGAGGCGGGTAAGAAAAAAATATTGTTGTTGTTGTTATATATATATATATAAACCTGATTAACACTTATCAAGCCCAAATTGAAATCATATTCACTGTTCCTGAACCAGAGTACAATGCTTTGATTTTCTCATAGTTTGTTTAGATATGCTGTTGGCAATGAAGTGTTAGATCTGAACTATACAGTTTTTTTGTCCCACTCCTGTCTTAAGTCATTTGCATTTCATACTTATTGATAAGTAGAAACAGAACAGGTGTCAGTCCAACCCTGAAAAGAGCAGTATTGGACTACAAGTGTTTGCAAGGGCCCGTTTACATGGCAACATAAGTCTGTGAAGAATTCACTCAGGGCAGGGAAAGATCCGAGCACTTTCTTTTTCTTTCTCTCTCTTTCCCTCCCTCCATCTCATCTTCCCTCAGATGTGCATGGGAGACCATGCCCCCCCACCTTTGACTGTCTGAACCAGAAAGCAAAAAAATAAACAGAGCAACCAATTTCCTAATAAATCATGTAAACTACCTGGCACTGGTGCAAAAAAGCACTAAAGCACAAATTATCGCAATAAAAACTGCCGTGTATCAGTCCCCTAGTTTTTTGCATTCAAATTCTACTTCTAATCTGATTATTTTCAGAGAAGAAAGTACAACACATAACTCATTTCCCTCTTTTATATAAGAATTGCTACTTCAAAAATCCTATGTCTGCTGCTATTTTCTACCTCTTGTAGGCTTACAGAAAAACAAACTTGGAAGGTAAAGCATTTTGAGGTTATGTAATATACAGAACTGTTCTGGATGATCAGATAATCATTATGTAATGTTTATATTCTGTTAGTAATTAAAGTAAGTTCACCGTAGAGTACTATTTTTGGTCCTCCATCCTAGAAACGTGCCTTGCCCAGTGCAGCTATGTTCTCAATATCATGGCCTCAATGCTGGTGATCCCTGCTTGCCCAAGGACAGCAACATTCGTCACATAGTCAGTCCAGTGTATATTTAGGATTGTGTGTATACAGCGCTGATGAAAGCGTTTGAGGAGTCGTAGGTGGTGGCGATAAGTGACCCATGTTTCAGATCCATAAAAGAGAATAGACAGTACAATGGCTCTATACACACTGATTTTTGTGCTTTGCCTCAGGTGTTTATTACTCCAGACTCTTTTGTGAAGTCTTCCAAATGCTTTGCTAATCTGCCTTTGCTAATCTGTGATCGATCTCTTTGTCAGTCTTGGCATCTGAGGAGATTATGCTTCCCGGGTAGGTGAACTACTGAATGGACTTGAGCATAGATTTGCAAGGGGCGCTCCAAAAAAAAAATGATAAAGGATTCCCTGAAACAACATCTCAGGCTCGGCCAAATTGATCACCAACAATGGTCCGCCCTGGCCTCACATTGGGAGGCATGGAGACACACTATCCACAATGATGTAGCCTTATTTGACAACTCACGCCGAACAAGTCTTGAAGAGAAATGACAACACAGAAAGAATCACAACCCGGAAACATCACACAAGGAGACCTTCCACTGTGCCTTCTGTAACTGGACTTGTTTATCTCAGATTGGCCTTTTTAGTCATCAGCGCGCTTGCAGAAAGCGCGGGATGAGTTCTTCCTAAATCTTCATTTGCGAAGAAAAGCCAGAGAGAGCGAGAGAATTAAAGTACAGTCGTCCCTTCACATTCGCGGGGGTTCCGTTCCGCGGACCCCCGCGAATGTGAAAAATCCGCGAATAACTACACCCCTCCCCCTCCCTCCCCAGGCCTTCGCGGGGCCTTCCTAGGCCCCGTGGAGGCCTCACCGGCCCTCCCTCCCACCCTCCCTGGGCCTTCGCGGGGCCTTCCTAGGCCCTGCGGAGGCCTCACCGGCCCTCCCTCCCACCCTCCCCGGGCCTTCGCGGGGCCTTCCTAGGCCCCGCGGAGGCCTCACCGGCCCTCCCTCCCACCCTCTCCGGGCCTTCGCGGGGCCTTCCTAGGCCCCGCGGAGGCCTCATTGGCCCTCCCTCCCACCCTCCCCGGGCCTTCGCGGGGCCTTCCTAGGCCCCGCGGAGGCCTCACCGGCCCTCCCTCCCACCCTCCCCGGGCCTTCGCGGGGCCTTCCTAGGCCCCGCGGAGGTCTCACCGGCCCTCCCTCCCACCCTCCCCGGGCCTTCGCGGGGCCTTCCTAGGCCCCGCGGAGGCCTCATCGGCTCTCCCTCCCTCCCTCCCCGGGCCTTCGCGGGGCCTTCCTAGGCCCCGCGGAGGCCTCACCGGCCCTCCCTCCCTCCCCAGGCCTTCGCGGGGCCTTCCTAGGCCCCGCAGAGGCCTCACCGGCCCTCCCTCCCACCCTCCCCAGGCCTTCGCAGGGCCTTCCTAGGCCCCGCGGAGGCCTCCCCGGCCCTCCCTCCCACCCTCCTCAGGCCTTCGCGGGGCCTTCCTAGGCCCCACGGAGGTCTCCCCGGCCCTCCCTCCCACCCTCCCCAGGCCTTCGCGGGGCCTTCCTAGGCCCCGCGGAGGCCTCCCCGGCCCTCCCTCCCACCCTCCCCAGGCCTTCGCTGGGCCTTCCTAGGCCCCGCGGAGGCCTCCCCGGCCCTCCCTCCCTCCCCAGGCCTTCGCGGGGCCTCCGGAGGGCCTCCGGGCGTCCTGCGAAGGCCTCCCCACCCCTCCCCAGGTCTTTCACGGGGCCTCTGGAGGCCCCGTGTCGCGGTTTTGGGGGGGCCCGGGGGGGCCCTCCCAAAACCACGAATAACCGAAACCGCGAATGTCAAGTTCGCGAATGTGGAGGGACAACTGTAAGTATTGTTAGTAGAAAAACAAGGAAGGTGGGAGAAAGCTTTTTATAAAAAAAATATTGTGCTCATATATAAAGTTCCATCTTCACAGTTACAAACTTTACATTCATTGGCATTCCAACATAGTATGGCTTCCATTCATTTTCTGGGGAATGGGCCATCTGTTCTCCAATTTCTCTATTCTGAACACTCATGTTTAAATATACAATGAATGTTCCAGTCATTTGTGTGCAAGTGGAGTGAAGTGAAGAGTGTTAGTCAGAATGGACTGAATGGACTTTGCCAATGGAAATATTTTAGATGATTGCAAAGATGTAATACCCCAATGGAAAGGAAAATGGGGAGCATTGGCAGTTATAAAAATAGAAGATTAATATAAAATAAAAAATATGAAAGGGAAAGGAAAAGACAGAAATTAGAAATAGAACAAGAGAGAAAGGGACGATCAGTTCCATAATATCATCACAATTAGGGAATACGAAGTGTGTTATTGTTAGATATATGTAGAGTTTGTTTTATGTATTTGTTCATTGTCAATAATGAGATGTTTTATGTAAATCATGTTTTATTATTGTGTGGAAATATAGAATCATAGAATCATAGAATTGCAGAGTTGGAAGAGACCACGAGGGCCATCCAGTCCAACCCCCCTGCCACGCAGGAAATCTTGATCAAAGCATTCCCAACAGATGGCAATCCAACCTCTGTTTAAAGACCTCCAAGGAAGGAGACCCCACCACGCTGCGGGGGTGCGTGTTCCACTGCCGAACAGCTCTTACTGTCAAAAAGTTCCTCCTCATGTTGAGGTGGAATCTCTGTTCCTGGAGCTTGCATCCATTGCTCCGTGTTCCAGTCTCTGGAGCAGCAGAAAAAAAGCCTGCTCCATCCTCAATGTGACATCCCCTCAAATACTTAAACAGGGCTATCATATTGCCTCTTAACCATCTTTTTTTCCAGGCTAAACATACCCAGCTCCCTAAGTCTCTCCTCATAAGGCATCGTTTCCAGACCTTTCACCATTTTAGTTGCCCTTCTCTGGACACGCTCCAATTTGTCAATATCCTTTTTTAATTGTGGTGCCCAGAACTGGATACAGTATTCTAAGTGAGGTCTGACCAAGGCAGAATAGAGTGGCACTATTACGTCCCTTGATCTAGACACTATACTTCTATTGATACAGCCCAAAATCGCATTGGCCTTTTTAGCTGCCGCATCACACTGTTGGCTCATGTTCAACTTGTGGTCTGCTAGGACTCCTAGATCCCTTTCGCACGTAGTCTCATTCAGCCAGGTCTCTCCCATCCTATATTTATGCATTTCATTTTTCTGCCCTAAATGCAGTACTTTACATTTCTCCGTATTGAATTTCATTTTGTTAGCTTTGGCCCAGCTCTCCAGTCTCTCCAGGTCATTCTGAATTTTGATCCTGTCCTCTAGGGTATTGGCTACTTCTCCTAATTTGGTGTCATCTGCAAATTTGATAAGTATGCCCCTAATTCCCTCATCCAAGTCATTGATAAAGATGTTGAATAGCACTGGGCCCAGGACAGAACCCTGTGGCACCCCACTGGTCACATCTTTCCAAGACGAAAAGGAGCCACTGCTGAGCACCCTTTGGGTTCGGCCGGTCAACCAAAAAAATAGAATATTTTTTAAAGAAATATTTTAGTTAAGCTGTTTAAATTATATGCCACATAGTACCTCTTTCGTAGGTATATTATAAGGTGCTGATATATTGGTGCATGTTTTTATTGAGTGAAAAAACAGGTTACAAGAAAAGTTGCAATTGCAGGAGTCATGCAGATAGATTTTGTTGGCTATAATATGTGTCACACAAGAGTACTTACTTTTCCTACAAGTTGATTTGGCAGTCCTCTGAAAAGTGCCTCTGGCCCATTCTTTTTGGCACAGTTAAGATGCCATAATGGAAGATGCCATAGTAAAGCAGCAATGCCTGATTAAGTATTAATGTTTAACATGCACATTAATATTTCTCCTATTAAATATCTAGTCCCACAAGGACCTGATATTTGAATGTTGTAAATATGACTTCAGAATATAATTTCATGCATTCTATCCTTCACAGGCAGACAATACAAATGGGATGGTAGAACACAATCAGATATTTGAAAGAACAAAATTAAAATTGTCCTGTATTTGAATTGGCTCTTGGATTTTGTTTTTAGATGAGAATGTGACTTCATATGGACAATTCAACAGGCCTATTGAACAGTGGTTATAACAATTAGTAGAGATTCAAAATTAGAGTCTATTCCTGTTATTTGGTCAATATTTATTATAGACCTTATACGTGTGTGTGTGTACACTGGGCACAATCACTGAATTACTACAGGAAGAGGAATCCTATGGAGGCAATACATAGCATAATGCCACCTGAGTGGAACTTTATGATACATGTTCCAATGAAGGTTTAGCCAGAAATATTTGTGCTGAAATGTTTGTAATTGATAATAAGCTTAGCTTTCCATCTCTGAGCCAAGAATCAAATTGTCTGTAAGACCTTACCATGTCTAACTTCTGTTTGTTTGCATATACAGTTGTCCCTTCATATTTGCATATTTGGTTCCAGGACCCCCGTGAATACCCAAATCCATGAATACTCAAGTCCCATTATATACAATGGCATAACAAAATGGTGTCCCTTATATAAGATGGCAAAATCAAGGTTTGCTTTTTTGGATTATTATTTTTTAAAGAATATTTTCAAGCCGTGAATACTCAAATCCGTGGATACCAAATCCATGGATATGGATGGACAACTGTATTGATTTTGCTCTATATGCCCAGCGATTTAGATGCTAGGCAATATTCTTATCATTTGTATGGATACAGTCTTTAGCCAATGACCCAGAAACCTCAAACCCTGTTGGTCTGACAGTATGATGGAATTACCTGGCTCAAACCTCCAAAGCCACGTCTGCATGAGCCAGAATACTCCATGTTCTGGCCAGAGTATTCCATCCCCGGATTCCCCCCGTTACCTTGCACTCTGTAGTGCGAATGGGCATCTGTCCACACATATCTGCTCAGATGTATCTGCAGGCGCCTCCTCCACGGCTGCTGGTGTTGTATGCCACACTCTCTGAGGCTGGATAATGAGAGAGGAATTAAGATATCCCTTGATTTAATTATTTGCATTTGTTTGGAAAGTTGGTAAATTCTTGGTGCACACTTGTACTGTAGAAGGAGCATGTGGAAGGGAGGTGATCCAGTACAGGGTGACAGAAAGGATTATGTTTTCAGCAAATTAATTCAGTAATGGGTAAAGTTCTACTGACTCTATCTTTTAGGAAGCAAGTTTGTGGAACTAGTTAATATATTTTTAAATATACACTCTCTGTTGAGGTATGGTACACTGGAGTGATATCAGAAGCCAAATAAAAGCAATTTGGATTCTTTGAAAAATGCTCAGTCATTCAAAAAATTAAAGAATCATGAATGATATATAGCATATTATGCAATGAGCCAGTAGATGCATTTTAGTATTGTGCAAAAATTATATTATAAAGAATTAGCATTCTCATAGAAAAGTCTGAGGGCACAAAGGGAAACAGACACACAGACACATTTCCATTTTGCTATAATTAGTGAGGGTGCTGAAGTCTGCTTCTCAGACTTCTCAGACGTCTTTACATTGCTCCTGAGATGAATTTTTCCTTTTCAGTATAGGTCCCCTGGTTTGGTTAGTTTTGTTTTGCTTTGCTTTGCTCTGTGTGTGTTTTGTTTTTTCAAAAAAGGAGAAAGAATCAGAATCAGGGAGACTATGGCTAGAATTCTATACATACTTACCTAAGAGTAAGTGTCATTTAACTCAGTTGGGCTTACTTGTGCCTCTGAGTAGACATGCATAGGATTACACTGTACAGTATAATTTCCCGCACACTGGTGTGGCAGGTAGTCTCATCAAAATCAATTTAATTTATTTCTGAATAAGGGTTCATCTACACTGTAGTTTAACCACACTTTAAGTGCTGTAACTCCATTCTATGAAATCCTGGGATTTGTAGCTTTACAAGCTCTTTAGCCATCTCTGTGGTGCCTCACAAATCTAAAAACCCCAGGATTCTGTAGGATGGAGCCATGGCAGTTAAAGTGCTATCAAACTGTATTATTTCTACAGTGTAGATGCACCCTAAAACTGCACAAGTTTGCTTTATAAATTGCTGCTTTCCTCAACAGCATGCTGCTATGCATTTGAAACTTAGAAGATAGTCAAAGAGCAAAATGAAACTCTACAGGATCCTTCCAAAGAATGACTTTTTAATCTTGACCTAGATACTGTTGGTTTGGGGCAATTGGGGTGGGGGAGAGAATGTCATTCAGCTTTGTATGAATGCATTCAGTATGACAAAACAAAACAAAACAAAAAACCCACAAACAAACCATCAATATGTAGCTCAAATATATTTGTACAGCTTTGGTTCCAGTTTGAGTAAAAATCTTCCTAAGTTTTAATGCAGCAGTACACCCCACCCAAACTCCATAGCCCTCATATTACAAACATTGTAAATGCCAAGGTGCCTTTTCCTAGTCACATTTTTTCAAGGGCCTCATTTGAAACTCAAAATATTTGCTTCATTACTGTGTGTTTGTGCACCATTGGTTAGCCTAGATTTCTTTTTGTTTGTTTTTTCAAAGCCACCAAATCCTGCAGAACCAGTGGCAGAGGAATGGGAGGAAGCATATCCACTTTGAAATAAAAAAGCATATCTACTTTGAAACAAAAGATTGCACTAAAGACAAGAGCTCACTATTTTCCTGATACCGTTTTTCATACAAAAGGAAATTTATAAAGATATTTTTTAATTACTTGTCCTGCTAATAACATGCACACTATTATTACACTCATATCGTTAGTGGAGTGATTACATAGCGGATGCAGCATGAGTTATGTCAGCACTGAAAAATAGCCTATGTTTGTTGAAAGAAGTTGTGACAAGTTGTGTGTGACAAACCTACAGTGTAGTCCAGAATTTTTATCTAGTCCCCCAGTGTCTTGTTTCTATTTTTTAAGGGGAAAATAACTTGTGTGAGAGAGACAGTGTGGTGTAGTGGTTTAAGTGTTGGACTAGGATTCCAGGAGACTAGGGTCTGAATCCCACTCAGCTATGGAAACCCAATGGGTGACATTGGTCATGTCACACTCACTCAGCCTTAGACAAAGACAATAGCAAACCTCCCCTGAATAAATCTGGCCAAGAAAACGCTAGGATAGGGTCATCATAAGTCAGACTCAATTGATCTAACTATCTATCTATTTATTTATCATCTATTTCTTTGTTTAATTTAGATCTTTACTTTATTACAAGATGTTTGATGTGGTAATTATGGTTCTCTCCACCATGTTTATCTCATATTCATCTCCCCCTACACACACACACATTTTAGCCTGTGAGGACGTTCAAGTGGCTTTCAACTGGTGTTAGATAGCACTAAGAATCCAGGTTATAAGAAGTAATGGACTTCATTTAAGCATGTTTGTATGTTTAGCTTCTAATGCTCCTTGTTGCTACTGCTCTCTCTCTCTGTTTTGAGTGACTTCCTTATAGGTGTTCCCTCAATCTGTGGGTTTATCTGCACTAGCCAGGATATGCCAGCTTCCCGCCAGTGTATCCTGACTCTGGCCCATCCTGCCCCTGTTACCTGGAGAAACAGCCTGGCATCCAAACAGAATGCCGGCTTGTCACTGCTGCCACCACTGCAACTGCCGCTGCCATTTTCTCTGCTGACACAGCATCCAGGAAGAGAGGCTCAACATGTGACTGCAGGCCCCCTGTATGTGACCATCCATGGTCACATGCTGAGGGATCCTTGCCTGGTTTCAGGGAGAGCCAGGGAGCGGTGGCAGCAAGGGATGACATGGTGGAATGGTCTCCCACAGATTAAACTGTGTGTTTTCTTATATTGATGTAAAGGGCCCTATCCTGACTTGGCCCTGTTCCAGCCCCATATCTGCCATGGTGGTCGTTGGGACTGCCTGGAATGGGGGCAAGCCAGGGTATTTGGCCCATGTAGGTAAGCCCTATGTCTTCCCTCTGGGTTACAAGGTTTCTCTTCCTTCCTTCCTCCTAACCTTACTACTTAATTCTACATACATTGATGCAAGGTTTAAGAACAATGGCTGGTCCAAGATCACCCCATGAGTTTCATGGCTGAGAGGATGTCTGAACCTTAGTCTCAGTAGTACTCTAAACACTAAACCACTATCTAATAGCATCCACTCACCTTCTCTCAATGACAGGTTACATTTTCTGACCAAAGTTCTTCTTGCCATCCCCTCAACCCTCCAATAAAGCAGACCTCAGCTGACCACAGAAGACAGTTTGATTCAATTGCTCTCTTTCAGAACCAGCTCAAATCCAACATTAGATACACATGAGACAGCCTCATGCTCCACTGATTAGCTTACTGGCATGTGCACGTTATATTTTTTATTCCAGTGGACCATCATCTTATCATACCAAGTCAATGTTAAAGATTAACTTACTTTCTGTTTTTGACATGTGAGGTCTGACCAAAGCAGTATTGAGTAGTATTATTACTTTCCGTGATGTCGATACTATACTCCTGTTGATGCAGCCTAAAAATACATTAGCATTTCTGAACTGCTTCATCACACAGTTTACTCATGTTTGGCTTGTGTTCTATTAAAATCCCTAGATCATTTTCACATGTACTGTTGTCAAGCCAGGTGTCACCCATCCTATATTTGTGCATTTCAGCTTTTCCTACTTAAAAGTATTAATTTAGAGGCTGTCCAGACAATGAAAATACTCCCCATAGAATTTGCAGAGAAGGAGGGGGCTAAAAACTCCACAAACTATGCAGTAAAAGGATTTGCTGTTTTCTACAAAGTTTACCAGAAAATGTGTGTAGATGCTCATTTTCACACATGTCGACATCTGCATTTGCATTGCTGCACATTTTCACTCTATTGCCCTTTATCAAGGCATGTGGATGCTCCATTCACATAGATGCAAACAAATGCAAATAGGTAAAAAAAATGGTGGAGACAAAACAGAGTCGCTGTAAATGGACAAAAATGTGCACCCACTCATAGACACTCATTGTGTCTAGACAAGCCCTTACATTTATTCCTGTTGAAATTCATGTTGTTAATTTTGGTTTTCCAGCTCTCCAATCTTTCAAGGTCATGTTTAGTTCTGATCCTGCCCCCTGAGGTATTAGGTACTCCTCTCAATTTGGGGTCATCTCCAGATTTGATAAGCATGCCTTCTCTTCCCTCATCCAAGTTGTTTATAAAGATATTGAACAACACTGGACCCAGGACAGAACCCTGAGACTTTCTGCTAGTGATTTATCTTAACATCTTTGGTCCAGTCCATCAACCAGTTAAAAATCTACCCAACAGTAGCATTGTCTAACCTACATTTTACCAGCTTGTCTGCAAAAATATTCTGGCAGACCTTGTCAAAAGACTTGCTGAAATGAAAGTATACTACATCCAAGTCACTCCCCGATCTACCTCTTGCAACTCTATCAAAAGAGAATTGTTTGGCATGACTTATTTTTTTTAAAAAAAAAACTATGCTGCCTTTAGTAGTCACAGCTTTTTCTAAGTGTGCACAGATTGACTTTTTTTTTTTGTTCTAGAACATTGTCTGGTGTTCACATAAATCTGACTGGTTGGTAGTTGTTTGTTTTCTATCTTTTTTGCCCTTTTTGACGATGGGGACAACATTGACCCACCTCCAATCTACTGGGATTAAATCTGCAAGTCCCTTTAGCACTCTTGGATGCAGTTCATTTAGCCTTGGAGACTTTTAGAGTAATGAATTCCTTTACTAATTCTTTACCTATTCTAGGCTAGCATTTGCTTACTGAACTATTTATTTTTCTTTCACCAGTCAGATCACTTTTTTTCTTTTCAGAGTAGATTGAAACAAAGATAGTGTTGAGTGGTTATGCCTTCTCTCTGTCCCCTATTAGCATTTGCTATCTTGTTCATGCAGTGGCCCTATCTTTTCCTTATTCTTTCTCTTGCTCTGACCATGGCCATCCCTCCCTTTATTATTTTTAACCTCTCTAACAAATTTATGCTCAATAACAGCGTTAATTTTTCAGACTTCATTCTTACAAATATTGGCTATTTGTTTGTATTCCTCTTTATGATTTCCCCCTTCTTCCATTCCTTGTACATGTCTCTTTTAAATCTCATCTAATCTGAAAGGTGTTTTGTATGCCTGCCCTCATTTCTTTAGATACCTCCCACTTGTCTTTCTCACCGGGATTGTTTGCAATTGTGTCTTCGATGTAAAATGTCAGGAAATAGAATCAGGCAAAAGCCTGTCTTTAGTTCAACTGAAAGACCTTCCCCAAGGTCTGATCCTGGTGGGACTGTAGGGAGACACAGAACAGGGTGATTGATCAGCAAAGCCATGTTTTATTACATGTACATGATCCCTTCCAGCACAAAGCCAAACATAAGCAGACACACATGCTGAGCTTGAAAACCTAATTTCAACAAGCTTAAGGAAATATTGGCTGAGATTCCATGGTCAAAAATGTTTAAAGGGAAAGGAGTTCATAATAATTTTTTTTCAATAGAGAAACCCCATGATCCAAGCATGTTTAAGAAAAGAGGAAGCTTCCAGATCTATAGATTTGAAACCTTGATGGTATATGACCTTAATGTAGGGAACAATGCCATTTTCTCTTCAGCATCATCCTCTGAATTCCATTCTTAGTGTCCAAGAATTCTATAACTGTTTCATAATATTGTTTATCTTCTCCATTCCAGTGGACATCACCAAGGGAGGTAGAAGCTAAAACATTTGAGTGTTTTACAAATGTTTTTCATTCATCATGTTAAATCTTATATTATCCCTCTGGGATCCTGGTTCTATTGCTAAACAGTGTTGTTCAATTCTATTCCCCTCCCACATCTACTGCATACACATATGTGTGTGCACACACAAACACACACTTAGAGCTGAACTCTTGCATCAAGGAGATGTAATTTGGTGAATTGGAACTACACCATCATGTCTCCTGTCTCTGATCCCACAGGGCTGACCTTTCTCCTGCAGAGCCCCCTCTCCAACAGCTATGTAGTGGCCAATAGAGAGCAGGAGACAGCTATGGCTATAGCCACATGCACAACAATTACATCATCTTCCAGGACTCCTGGAGAACTCCAAGAAGGTCCTAGAGGATGCCACCTTCATCATGGCCATCTGGCTAAAGACACATAGCCAGATACCTCTCAGACATCACCTTCTCCTCACTCTCCAACGGTCACTACATGGTCATGTCAGCATGAAAAAGGTGTGTGTGCATGAAAACTCCGTTCTCCAATTGCAGCAGAATGTCTGAGATTTTTAGATGGTAATCTACAGCGTTTGTTATTTCATGCATATATTGAAGCACCCCTCAAATTTTACTAGCAGGAATTGTACAGATTATACTAGCAGGAATATATACAGGCAGAGTTTGGAAACATAATCTAAAATTAGGAAGAATAAACAGCCAAGTGACATTAATTCTGGCTAACCATGACAGGTTCACTTTGCTCCAATCCTGTAAATCTTTGTTTATACATTGTAATTTTTTCTCCCCCCCCCCCACAATTGCATTATTAGAGTACATATACGTTACTTATCTGCTAAACTCCCAAATATTTCCTAATTTTGTAAACTCATTTATATGGAAATTGAGAGTGTAGGTGATATTGTTTCTGTTGAGAATGGTTAATAGATATAATCTCAGGTTTTGATTGATTCACCTTGAAGCCAGATACTTTGCCATAATTATCTGTATTCTCCTGCACAACCAATAAAAAAAAATCAGTTGAAGCTAAAGCCTAGCTGGCAAACGTAAGAGGGGACATGTTATTTATTTATTCAAATAAATTTATTCAAGTAAATTAAAGAGATTTTTTTAAAAAAGAGTTTATTTACTAGCTAGAGCTTGCAATTTATTATCAGAATATTTTCCCTCTCTAAATCTGTGCCTCTTCTGTGAAGTGTTTGAAGCCATCTGAATTAAACCAATTTATACTATACTAGTTATATGAAATAATACAGGTTGTACTAAACCTGCTTATACTATCCAAAAAGGTGTAAAAAGAGATGAGTTTCATCTATACAGTACATGGTAATGTTACACATTTTACTAGATGACCCAAATTCTAGACAAGGGCATAATAGTGAAGAGAATCATCTACTAATGTGTGTTTCTTTTTTCTTTTCTTTTTTACATACTTGTATCAGTAGAACACTGAGGAGTTGGCTTTTTGGAGTTTACTATATTCTTAGAATACTATGAAAGCTGATACAATACCTGGCTTGAAGGTGTACCCCATGTTTGTATCTTTGTGTTGTGTAACCTTCTTACAAAAAGGTCAACTGAAAAAAAGTTCCTGTAAACAAAGAAAGGAAAAGAGAGAAAAAGAAAGAGGGGCAAAATATTCTGGTGAAATGTATTGCCATGAATACAATATTGATAGATTAATTCCTTTAAAATTTCTCAGCAGCAATATTTCAAAATTGATGACCAACCATGGAATAGCAAGACCAGACCCAGAATGTTGGGTTAAATAAGGGCCACTTTATTTGACCTAGAACCTGTTTAACTGGCATTGAACCTAGAAAAGGAGCAAGAAGGGGAGAGCACCCTGTTGTGAGATCAGCTGAGGCCAGGTGTCACCCCTTAACTACCTCCTCAGCCTTCTCTTGTGTGAAACACCTGAGCCCCAAGGGCAGTCTAATAACTCGGTTGCTCCCTGGTTGGCCATCTACCAGAAGACAAACCTGTGGCCCCCAAAAGTCCCCCCAAAACCCAGGACTTTTTAAATGAGTGCAAAGACCCCAGGTCCACCTCAAGGGAAGACTCCTTCCCCACTCCCAAGGTCCCAGATCCTAAAAAGGCAGTTCCAGTGCCCTACCCTTCACCAAAAGGGTGCCAAGGTATATACCAAAATTCTTATATTTTCCCCTTGCTACCTGCCAAGTGGCAGCCTATATTCAGACACCACCCATAGCCAATTGCCAAAGTCTCCTAGATACAGTATGAGGTAGGAAAAAACCCCTAGGTGAAGGGGAGAAAATTTCTACCTGGCCCCAGTAAATCGACCAGTAAATCTTATGCTGCACTGATGGTGGGAGGCCACAAAGTGAAGATCAAAGAAATACATGCAGTGTCAACCAGGTCTTAAATAGCTTCCAGCTCTACCTCCAACATGAACAGCATCTTGGTACTCTTCATCACATACATAATTTTGGAAGCTGAAGTTACCGTATATTTTTGTATATCTACACATTTGCCTTCTAAAAATCCTACATACTTGAAAACAAATGTATGTCAAGTGTGGTGGTGATGGTTGTTTTTTAATTACTTTGGAAAGGCACTTTAGTAAGAAAGTCACTCAGATACAGAACATAGAACCAAAGTGTGAAGAGTACATATGGCAAAATACACTCATCTCACTTTAAAACATTTTCTCAGTTGTGCTTATTGGTCCTTTAGAAAAACATATGGTGAGTTTTGCTCTCTATATATTTTAGATCAGTATCACTACTAGTAAAGTATCAGTACATTTTCAGTAGCAATGCAGTGAGAGTAAAATGCTTTAGTAAAGTATCTGGTAAAGTATTCTGTGCAGCATCTGGTCAATTATTTGGGATCCATTTCTGTGTTTGAGAGCAGAGGACTCCTGAAACTGTTTGGCCTGCTGCAGTGTGTACTGTATACTCTCTCAATCTTTGCTCATGCTTGTGTATTCAAACTGGCCAAACTGGCAGGGTGCAGAGGGTGGGGTTGTCTGGATGATGGAGGGCTGTCTACCACACTGAAAAGGCATGGTTTCTACTCCTGTAGAAATCATCCCTGGTTTTGGAAGACTAATCAAACTAACAAACACACAGGGAGGGAGGGCAAAGTATTTGAGAGGTTGTAACGTTGCAGATGTTCCTGGAGGACACTGATCATCTTAATGCAATCCAGGTTTTGATTTGTCTTGGTTTCCCCAAGGGAAAACCCCTTGAAGGAGAGGGAACAAAGGGGTGTGATTCTGTTAGTCCTGCACAGCTAATTAGCATCTCTGACACTGACCTCACAAGCCTACTTTACTGGTTGTCAACCATGTGGAGAGAAGGGGATACACTCTGCTAGTGATTGGGGCACAAGCAGATGACACTTCCACCTCCCTACGTCCAGCCAGTAAGGCTGTGATTATCAGAAGCAGGGCCTCACTGGCTGGTGGGAATGTGGTAGACATATCACATCCCAATCACCAGCAGAAGGGATGCCCTTCTCTCCACATGGCTGATGTTGAGGTAGGTTTGGACTGGGAACTATGCAGCTAAGGTTGTTGCATAACTAAGTAGCACCTGTAGAATCCCAGCCCTGGTTTTTAATTGTATTTCTTGTACAATGATTTGAGCCATTGTTAGATTATGAAGTGCAATAGAAATGAAGCCAACCTCAACTAAATCATAAAATTCATTTAACTATACATACTTTGCATCATTTAATCATTTATTTATTTATTTATTTAAATTTCCCAAATTAAAAGGTAAGTCGTCTGCCGGTATGAAATCACAAACAGAATGCAAAAACTATATATGGGAATACTCTGTTTGAGATAGTACAAAAGGAAATGAGAAAAGGAATAAAATACCAATTGATTGGCTATGAGAAATTAGAAGATAGGAAATTAAAAATAAATTTTGCATGAAAAATACAAGTCAAGTGTAACTTCTTGTAGGGATGCATAATTTTCCCCAGCACCACAAGGGTATAAAAACAGGACTATACACTTGAACCTAAGCACGGGCTTAACTTTATTTAAGTTAATCTGCAACATGGTAAGCAGTTAGTTATGCTGACATGAACCTGTATGGTCCCATAACTCATCCCATAAGGATGATTTGAAACACCTCAGTTCTGAGGTGCAAATGAAGCATATGAGGCCTCAGTAGGCTTGGGAAGACTTTTTTGTGTCCCCTCTAACAATATCCCTTTCTGGATTCAAAGAGGTGAAAGAGCTCAATGAATAAAACTCAATTAGTAAATTCAAAATAATAAAAGAACATGATGCCAAAGGAAGCAGTGGCCAAAATAAGCAAGTTTAACCATAAAATTAAGATAAAAGCCTCACTCCCTCAAATATTCCTGTTTAGTCTAAAATATGGTACTTGGATAAATACATGGGAAGGAGTATGCCACAAAAAAGCCCAAACTGAAACCAGACACAGGGATGAGTACTATCATCACAGGAATCGTTCCACGCCCAACAACCCCCTCATTGGCTGACTTTCCCCAAGGTAGGAAAGGCAGACAACTGTGTTCATTTCTTCCCCATGAGAAGCAAGAGAGACTATTATTTTGAGTTCCCTTCATTTTCTTGACTTCTTCGCCTTAAGTTTCTTTTGGCCTGGACCTAAATGATCTTTTTAATGGATTTTTGGTGTGCTTTGTGATGTACAATCCTAAATATACATTGGACTGACTATGTGATGAATGTTGCTGTCCTTGAGCAAGCAGGGATCACCAGCACTGAGGCCATGATATTGAGAACACAGCTGCACTGGGCAGGGCACATTTCTAGGATGGAGGATCATCACCTCCGAAAAATAGTACTCTATGGTGAACTCGCCACGGGTCAGCATAACAGGGGCACTCCATAAAAGTGATACAAGGACTCCCTGAAACAACATTTCAGGCTCGGCCAAATTGATCACCAACAATGGTCCGCCCTGGCCTCACATTGGGAGGCATGGAGACACACTATCCACAATGCTGCATCCTTATTTGAGAACTCACGCTGAACAAGTCTTGAAGAGAAACGACAATGAAGAAAGAATCACAACCCAGAAACATCACCCAAGGAGACCTTCTGCTATGATTTCTGCAACTAGACTTGTTTATCTCGGATTGGCCTTTTTAGTCATCAGCGCACTTGCGGAAAGTGCGGGATGAGTCCTTCCTTAATCTTCGTTTGCGAAGAAAAGCCAGAGAGAGGTGTGATGTATACATTTTGGAAGAAACGTCCTCTTATACAATGAGTTTTTGTATGTGAGTCCCAGTAATTTCTGTGTGCAGTTTTGGGGGGAGGCTAGAGAACAATATTGCAAACATTTGAGAAAGTGAAAATTTTGGTGCGCAACTGTGTTTCACTTCCCATATTGATTTTGTGGGGTGTAAATGTGCTGAATTCTTTGAAAATAAAATCTAGATTGAATACAATCCCCCCTTTGATTTCTAAATATGAAAAAAAACCCAGTCAAAATTGCAATAGATGGAGCAGCATTCTGTGCATTTGGCTCTGTAAACCAGCATTCTGTGCATTTGGCTCTGTAAACCAGAAATTGACAATGTGAAAGGGGCTAAATGAAAAAGTTTAGAGATGTATTAGCAGAATAAAGTGTACAAGGAGAGGAATATAAAAAACCAAAAAAGAAAGTGAGAATGTGTTCACTTAAAGTTAAATTTCATTGTGTCCTTCAGTTGTGAGAAAGCTTCTGCTCATAGAAGGGGTTCACATGGGTTAGCAGAAATGCACCAGTTGAGAAAAGAAGGACCCCAGAGCTTGAGGAGTCTATTTGTTCCAGCTCTTGAGCAAGATTTACACAAGCTCATTCTCAAGACCTTTCTAAGGCAAGAGGAAAATTTATTTACCAGAGATGGCTTTCCCTCTCTTTATTATTTTTTACATTGCAATACCACCTCTAGTGGTGAACAGATTAGGATTGCATTGCAAAGAGCTTGTGGGAAAGCTCTGATCTATTTTGTCCTTCTCTTTGTGGTTCTTTGAATTCTTGTCATATCCAGCAAGCTGTAAGCTGTAATTAATTTGCTCTGATTTCCTGAAAAGGCATGCTTGCGGTCATGTCTCATTAGCAATACTAAGGAATGGAAGGCTGTAGCATTCTACATGGTAGTATGTGACACTACAGTACTAAACACGGATAAAGTACTTAGTGGTTCTAACCACTGCCCATGTTTATTCACAGTATGCACTTTCATCATTTTGATATACAGAAATATTGATTGAAAAGAAGAGTTATATTCCATTTGCCCATTTGAAAGCAATCATTCTTCTGAAAACATTTTAATGCTGCAGCCCAATGCATCAAATAGCTGTCAGATGCAAATGCTTCAGAGTTTTCAAAGCTATAGGAAAAGCACTGTTTGTGACCTTCATGTATCTGATTTTGAAAATACTGTATATTTTTCCACAGCAGTGAAATTATAAGTATACTCAAGTAGCAGAGGTCAGCAACACAGTATTAAATAATAACCTGAAGTACATCTAGATTAAAATATAGACATACTGCTTAGATTATTTTTAGACTCCCTTTGCACCATCTAGTGGGAATTGCAGGTATGAGTCCTGCATCACATATCTGATAGAGTGAAATCAAATACAAGATGTTGGCAACAAACTTTTCTGCACTTGGATCACAAGAGTGGTCATCAGACGGTGTTCTTCGTTTCCTTGGAACTTGTATTGCATATCAGTTTTTTCTCATGTTTGTTTGTTCCTGACATGTCTTGAAAACAAGGTTAAATGAGCCCAAATAAGAGAAAAATAAGTCCCTATGTTGCATTAGGGAAAGTGGCATGTAGTACGTGCCCTAATTTGTTTTAAAAGTACCCTCATGAACTATAATTTAATGTCTCATGTCACTAAATACCACTGTATGCCACATATTTCCCCTTATTTTTCAAGTGTATTTATATCGGGGCAATTAATTTGTGATGATGCTTGCAAGTAACTTTTCAAAAATAGGGACACCGTACACCTACCAGGGTTGAAACAGTTATGACACAGCCCACACCACTGTGTAAATGATCCAAACATGGACAGTCAGAAATTCACTTCCCATCTATAGAATGTGTTTCCCAAGGATGCTGGTATGCTAATACTGCCTGTGAATGGCTAAACCACATGACATAATACCATTCAAATATTGTGGGCTGGCTGCTCATGAAATCTACAAGGTTCTGTTCCTGTGGCTTGCACCTTGTCTGATCCTTAGGTTCGCTTCAATACGCAAACTGCATCTCTGAAGGCACTCTTTTTTTCATCTGGTACTCATTATCTCTGCGTTGTGTGCCTTCAAGTAATTTCTGACTTATGATGACTCTAAATTGATCCTATCATGGATTCTTTTGGTTCAGGGGCTTTGCCTTTGCCTTCCTCTGAGGCTTAGAGAGTATGACTTGCCCAAGGTCACGCAGCGGCTTTCCATGGCTGAGTGGGGATTCGAACCCTGGCCTTCAGAGTCATAGTCAAAAGCTCAAACCACTACAGCACTCTGACTCATTTTATACTTGAACCCATTGTTGCAGCCCAGTTGCTGCAACAAACTATTGTGACCAAATGCCTTTTCCTAACCATTCAAAGGGATTTTCAGGATTCAGGCTGTCTCACTTAGTAAGTTTCTTAGTAGTAAGTTGCTTGTGCTCTGAATAGATTTTTTAAAAATCTATCAATGTATTTACCACAATTACTCTTTGAACCTGGACAATTTCACAGTACCTTCCCGCATATGCACAGGCAGAGATGGAAGAAAAGGGAGAAATGGCGAACATTCTAGTTCCCACATTTCCTCCACCCCAATGTGTTAGCCAATGTATTGAGATGTCTAAAGTGGCTCGTAAGTAGCTACAAATCTATTGAAGGAGGACCAATATCATAGAAGCCAGCGTGATGTAGTGGCTTGTGTGCTGGATGGGCTGTGGGAGACCAGGGTTTGAATCTCTGCTCGGCCATGTAAATCCTCTGGTTGACCTTGGATAAGACACTTTTTCTCAACCTTAGGGTTTGTCTACATGGGCAATTAAATCCATACTCATTCCATATTTGCAGCACTGTTGACACACAATGTTTTCAACACTGCACATTTTCACTGGGGTTTCTGCAAGAAACTCCAGGTCTATAAGGTTTTCAGTTTGCTCTGGATTTGAGAGAAAAACCCAGATTTTTGACTGTGTGGTGACTGAGGGTTGGCTTTGGAGCAAAGCTGGGGTGGGACTTCGAGTGGACAAGACTCCATTCTGGTGCTTTTAAAAATTTAATTAAATTTAATTTTTTATTGTGCACATATCTAGATAAGCTCATCTCCACTTATACAGTAATACAGTACTCTGGAACCACGTATATTCACTTGCTCATATGCACAAGCGAAGGGGGGGGGGCACAGAGCCGCTCCAGCCATGTGTCTGGAAACAGTATGAGATATAGGACATGTGATCAGCGTAGGACTACCCTTTTACTCCAACACAGATTACATTGTGACGGGATAGTCTGATCTACAATTGGAAAGGCCCAATGAGTATTGCATGGTTTCCCATCAGTGTAAACAAGTTCTTAGAAGAAGGCAATGACAAACCATCCTCTGATGAATCTTGCCAAGATATCCCTAGAAGAGGGTTGCCATCAGTTGGAGGTGCACTTTTAGCAATATGATAACTTTCTGCCACCTTGTGGAATATTAAAAAGTTGGCATGTCTTTCACTCTATAGTAATCTTCTCAGTCATCTTACATCTTTATTTGGCAATAATAATTTATGCCTTTTTAGTGTCACATCTGGAAAAAAGGAAAAAAAACTTTCTGTTCATTTTCTGTGCTAGGCATATAAATAACTAAGAAAAACAGATGGAAAATGTCATCAGCACTAAAAAGAAGCACCTTCAAACAGAACACTGACATGGGTTTTAGTATTCTGGGCAGCTGCCTTTTATATTCATGAAGGCTCATGGTTGCCTGAAGCTTAGCTTCTGGGAATTGCTGTGCTGAACTTGAGATAACCACTGCCTTGTTTCTGCTTACCTGGCCTGTTGGCCTCAGTGGCCTCTGTGTTATAATTAAATCTGCTGTAGTGAGGAAGTATGCTTCCACCCAAGAAGTAAAAATGTTTCTGCATGCATTAACATGTGTGTAATTAAAATAAGTCTATAATTCACTGGATCTAAAAAAAAAATATGACTGGAATAAGTCAAACCAAATCTAATTGAATAGGAATTGCTAAGTTAAACAATTGCTCCCCCCCCAAAAAAAAAAAGCTCACCTAGTCACATGGATAATGCTCTTTCCCAGTGGATTAGCAAACCAGGCTCCGGGCCAAACTAGATATGTTATTAAATGTCTGAATGCATTAATGTCTCCTCCTCTGTCTTTCTCCTTGTCTCTTACTATAAAGCTAGATTTATTGAAATAGGTTGTACAGGTAAAAGATAGCTGGCAATGTTATCCAAAGGCTTTCTCCATAAATGGGGCATTTCGGTCATCTTGTTTCTTGTTCTTTGAGGCATCAGATGGATGAATATAATGTTTTCCTAAGTGATCTCTTTTTGTTTCCCTCTACTGAAAATTGCTGAACCAAAGCCTCCATGAATAAAATATGTGGTTAACATAGGGATATGTGAATATTCTGAGAAATTTAATCAAACTTATTGGAACTCATATCACCCCACAAAATTCTGTAAAGGTTGTGTCTAAGCATAATTGTCCACCTTCACTTCCATTTTTCTTTAGGCAAAAATTAGGATTTGACTGTCATGCTGGCTTTGCCTTAGAGAAAGTGTTTCTACTCAATCAAGTCAAGGCTCCATTCCCACTTATACTTTCCATTTCAACCCCCAAAAAACTGGTCCTGAGGATGAAAAGTTATCCAGAGGAGAATGGAATGTGGCACAGAAGAAAACAGAGCACACTGATTCAAGAAATTCAAAATACATTCAGCTAAGGCCAAGCCACTGTTGAAGGCAATGCCATACAACATGGTTATCATGAATTAAATTCAGACAATTCAGCAATCCTAACTTCATTTCATGGCACTTAGCCAAAGGTCCTGGCAAACTTTATATCCATTCATTCATACCGCAAATTTGTAACAAAATGAAAAGTATCTTCATGGTGTATATATAAAAAAACCTGTCATAATTAAAAAAAATGTGGCCAGATAAAACTTTTTAAAAATTAACAATATTAATTAAAAGTATCAACTTAATTTCCTGGCTGTTGTGGTTTATAATGCCTCCAAATAAGTAATATAATACTGTCCTTCACAATATCTTGAGGTATTTTTGTGCAGGTGTTTAATCAAGGAATGTTTGATAAAAACTTGCAATGTGGTTAATTTATAGTGGGCAAAGTGATAAGCGGTGAATTATATTAGGAATTATATTAGAAGCTAGATAGAAATCTACTGACAGATTGCTAGGTGATTTGCAGAACATTCCTGGTTCTCAATCGTTTTCAGCAAGCCTTATCTTTCTCCTAAGCTGGGCAGCTGAAAATAAGAAAGCCTGCAAGGGTAGGTATAGTGCGTAAGCAAATTCCAGGGTTAAACGTGTGCATCTTATATCTTGTACTGTGTGTCTACCTTCCTGAGCCACTATTTTGTATTTGGCTTCAGTTGGTGGACCTTAAGATTTCTGGTGAAAAATGAGTAGATCCTGAAAACATAACATTTGCCTTCAACTAAATTATATCTCCAAATTTGTGCAGCTGAACCTTTCCTATAACACTGTATGCATGTCAGCTACCTCTGGAAAAAGCACAACAAAATAGGAGTCATGTAAAGAAAAAAATGGTAATCCTGGTGACTGTTCCAGACAGTCCAGTGAATGGGGAACATTCAGTCAGACGACAGAATCATGCAAAAGAAGTCATATAATTGACTAGGATCCTAAAGATACTGTAGGGAACTCTAAGCACATTTTTCTCCCCTTGGAGAGGAAAACTTCACAAACTGAGTGTGTTATGTGGCATAGAAAGTTTTTGTTTGAGACAGAGAAGCCTGTGCCCATTTCCCTAGACATTTAGAATTACAGTAGGAGACCCATATCTGCTGATTCATTATCCACTGATTGAGTTATCCACGGGACACAAAACAGCACACATACCATAGAGTCTTCTTAGAAAATGCCTAGGAAGGCATTCTCTCTAGATATTTTCTAAGTCCTCCAAAGCAACTCTATGGTATTTTAAACTGGAAGTCCCATTATTTTAAATGGTGTTTGCTGTTATCCATGGTTTTCAGTATCAACAGCCTCCCCCCAGAACCAATCTCCCACAGATACAGGGGTCCTTATGTAATTATTTGAGAGCCAGTGTGGTGTAATGGTTTGAGTGTTGGACTATGACTCTGCAGACCTGGGTTCAAACCTCTGCTCAGCCATGGAAACCCACTGGGTGATCTTGGGCAAGTCACATTCTCTCAGCCTCAGAGGAAGGCAAAGGCAACCCCTCTCTGAACAAATCTTGCCAAGAAAACCCTGTGATAGATTGGCATAAGTCAGAAATGACTTGAAGGCACACAACAGCAATAACATGATTCTTTGGACTGTGGCCTTTGTGGTGATAACAACAATGATAGCAACTGTTATGAATGTAAGAGTATATGGAGGAGCATCACAAAGAAATATAATTAAGTAACTTCAGATTTCATAAATTTAGCATACTTTTAGATGCACACCCCAACAATCTTGGACATTTATGATGAAAATTTGGGAACGTGGAAGGAAATATTTTCTAACATAAATTAAGCTCAACGATACATTGAAATAATCACTTATCAACTGATATCACAAGGCTTACTCAATAACATCTTGTAAGAAAGAGGGTCCATTGAGAGGTTATAATTTGATGGAATGGTTGTAACAGTAGCACAAAGTTTCCCTTGTTCTCTGCATAGTTGTTGTGCATATCTTCTAGCACTTACATTCAGTTTTGCATCCAAAGAACTGAACTCCTATTCACATCCCTGAAATAGCCAGTATTGTTATTTTGCTGGCTTCACAATTTTTGTGCCAACCCAGAGGAAAGCTATAGAAATGAAAGGGAAATACATTTGGCTTCTTGGTGGTTGTGACAGAGCAGCCCCTATCCAGAAACCCTCACATGAAGTATTGCTTTTTAATGTACCTTTACAGAAATAGAGTGGAGTCAGCCCTGAGAGCAATTTGTACTATATTTGAACATTGGTTTTTGTGAAACATTTCTCACTACGTGAACCCACTATTTAGATAGCTAAATAATATGGTAGTGTCATGTAACCACTTCTTTAGAGTATTCAAAATCAGTCAAAATCTGGGGGTCACCATTGGTTAGCCATCATCTATATGCCCCATTCTCACTCAGTTGTAGCTCTACCCATTGATTCTTATAACATCCACATGTGCAAGGCCATCTTTGCCATTACCAGACAGACTCTACACTCCCATGACTACTCTCACCCACTACATTGTTTCAACTACAAAGAATGCACTGTAACTTAACACATACAGGTTTGCTGGGAGGGAGCATGATTTTACAGGCTGATCCTGACAGGTAGATATACTTAAGTATGTGAGTGACCAAGTCTACAGCTCTGTCAGGGGACAAAGACTGTGGGCCTGTTTATGCGAGAGAAAAAATGTGGACTGATGTGCACTAATGCAAATTCGAAGCAGCTTCTATTTGACTTAACAGTTTTCTGGCAAAAATGTAGGCATGCAAAGCTATTTGCTTTTGCTGTCCCAATGGGCATGCCTGTGAATCAAGATGGTGGCTGTGAGTGAATTACTCGTGTTTGTATTGTTATCAGTTGTTGTTGCCAGTTTTTTTAAAAAACATATCTAAGGTGCAAAAGTGCAATATTCCACTTAAATAAATAGAAAAAAAGAAGAAGAAAGGCTGTTTTGTCACTTGAGTACATGATCGCTAAAGCAAAAATCCAAGATGGTGGTTCTGGACACTTGCCTAGTTAGCAAGCTTCACCCCCTGCCTATCTGCTTCCACTTCTGCTCTTTTCAATTTCAAATGAATGCAATTCCAATCGTCCAAATGAGCAACAATGCACATTCTCTACAAAGCTTTTTAAAAAATATGGGGAAAGACACAAAGGCTTTCTCGGCAGAGTTTATGGTGGATTTGACTCCTCCTCATTCTGAATACTGTGATCCAATGTGGAATTCCATTAGGACAGGTAGGATTCCAAGCAAATTCTATGATTATTTTGACCATTAAGACAACCCCTGTGACACAGTGACACCAGTGCAGAGAGGCCAAGCTGCACCAGGTGACATGTTCGGGTGGGTTGTGAAACCGGCCTTATTAACACCAGAGCTGTGACACAATCTTCTGTTAAGAAGTTTTTCCCCTTGCATTGTAGACTGTGAAAAGAGAGGAAGATGATTTTAAGATTCATTTAAGATTTTATGTTTGCTTACTATATTTTCAGTTTTTCCTGTCATTACTTTTTCTGTGGTGGAATTAGTAGAAGCATAACATTAACAAATACTGATTACCCCCCCCCCAAAAAAAGTCTATCCAGGTGATTTATCATTACAAAATATTACAAAATATTTATCATTACAAAATGCTATTTTTAGATCTGCAGCAAGTCTTGGCCAAGAGCAAGCTGGAAAACTGCAGTTATATCAGGCCACATTAGTCTTTAATCAGCAAACCAAAATTTCATCAGAGCATATCTGTTCTCTGCCTCTGGGAGGACTGATCTCCACACTTGTCAAAGTTGTCCACTCTATGGGCTCATATCCTGCACATGGATCAGGCCCATTCCTCCCCTGTTACCATCACCAAAGGGAAGTCCAAATGGGTATGCTGGTCCATTGCTTCAGCCATTGCTGCTCCCACCTCCTTCACTTTCCTTGAAGCTAGGAAGTTGGCCCGCAACATATGACCAAGCCCTCCTTGCAGATTGGCAGCTGCAGTGATGGGATGTCCTGATGGAATGGGCTCCTGCAGTCATGTGGGGCCTGATCCATTTTTTTGCCAGCTAAAATTGAGTTAACAAGTATTTTTAAAAACAAAAAACAAAAAACCAAACATTTTAATAGGCCTTTCCCCATCATAGCCCCGTCTTTGCCCCAGGGATTGTGGGGACTGCCTGGTTGCAAAACAGAGCAAATGCCCTGCATTGTCAGGACTGCAGGGCTCCAAGATGGGGGACAAGAAGGGGTAAATTGCCCATGTAAAAAAGCCCTATGGTACCACTTCTGAGGATCTTGAATGAGGAAATACCATGCAGGTCTTCATATAAGAACTCAGTATTTGAAATTTCATTTACCTGACCAAATGCCGTTAATGTCAATACCATCATTGTGAAGTAAATGGACTGTTATAGCTATAGTTTGCAAATAAGATATCTGCTCAAGAGATAATTACATTTAGCAAATTTATACACTTTTGATCGAATGTAGTTGTTATCAGACAAGGCAAATAAGGCCTCATAAGGACACCTATTGACTGCGAAAGGGCAGGCGTACCACATGATGTCGCCTTTTTGAGATCATGTCCTCTTTTAAAAAATGTTATTTTTTTTATTGCTGGCTCAAGCTATCAATTGATCCCCATGGCACTTTTGGGCTGGCATTGGAAACTTCGTGCCATTGTACTAATGTAAATGAAGCATCAATGGCTGGTACAGCAAGAACACTTCCGGGTGAGATTGTGACACCCAGGTAGGTGACATACTTTTTATGACCCTCCCCAGTTTATATTGGATTTTTTTTTAGTGTGTTTAGCTGCTTTGTTTTGTGTGTTACCTTTGTCTTTGTTTTTTTAATATTTCCCACTCTATGTATTCTTGTGAGAATATGCGGGATTTCAAATGAGGAAGTGAATGGATCTTTGTTCACTCCTCCATCATTGCTGGGGAAGCCTTTGGATGGGAGATAATGTAACTGTGGCATGGAGAGTTCTTTTGCAGCATAAAAATGGCAAAATTATGCCAGCAAAAAACGGGTTTTGGGGGGGTGTATGATAAAGTCCGTAATTTTCCTCTTATGTGAATAGAAATGCCAGAAGATTGGAAGAGAGTGGGCAGGGGAAATGTCCTTATCTTTGAAACAACCTATAGCATGTTTCACATTCTTCTCGGGGTCTCCTCAGTCCTCCAGAGTACACTTTTAAATGGCGCAGACACCCCACAGGGGAAAAAAAATCTTGGGGGGAAAATTGCCTCATCCTATACCGCAGGAAAAGCATCTTCCCACAGAACCTCTGGGTCCAAGTCTTGTAAGTCCCAGACATGTTTTTACACTACCTAGCCATGTCCCTATAATCTTGAGGCATGGACCTCAATTCTACAACTAATGGCTGTGGGACCAATGAATCATGTCTGAAAGACTTATGTAAACCTCTCTGAGGTTTCTAAAAGGAAGAACATGGCAGAGCAAATCAAAAATCACTTATTGCCAAACAAACACACAAAGAAAAATATTAATTTTGAGAGAAGAATGAAAAACTCAGTGAGGGTGTGGTCATATTAGAAGAGAGGTTCTTCTTGTCTATAATCAAATCCCTTCCTGAATTGGTTCACAATCCTTAACTGAGATTCTGTGTGAAACCTTTTTAAACAGGATTTCTGAATCTGTGGGGTAGAGGTTTTCTGTATATGAACTAAAAAAGTGGGTGACTAGTATTCTTTATCAGTTGCCGAGCAACGGTCATACTCTGAATTGTAAAACTCATTAGCAGGCTGAGCAGGCTGGCATTTGGCAGATGTTTGATTTTGCTTAGTGGAAGGTGATGAGGGAGAGGAGCAGGCGTTCTGTTCAGTGTTCCTAGGCTGCTCCTTAACAACCTCTAAAACTTTAAGGAAACACTCCCTTCCTCTCTCTCTCCTCCCATTTCTTTAAACCGTTCTTACTATACTGATACTGAAATACATACCAAGCTTTTTAATAAAGCACTTCAGGTTTACTTACAATGGCTGTAGCACCATTACTCACATCCTTTGCTAATCTAACGACTGAGCAGATCACAAATTTACTGGATTTTAAAGCCCACTGCAGTTTAGGCATATATTGAGGAGAATGTAGAGGTCACCTGCATATGAACACTAAGTAGAATTTTTTTTAACAGGGATGAACGTTGTAGAAGTATTCGTGTTCATACATACATGCTTTGGGTTCACTACTATCGTGTCTCTTCAAGCACTATATTCACCAGAGACAAAAATGGGTTTTGTTTATTTACTTCTGTGAAGATTTTATAGGCTACCTTTAAGGCTAAGAATGCTTGTCAAAGTGGCTACCAGGAAAAGAGAGATACAAGTAATAATAAACTTTTATTGTAAAACATTGATTTTTTTTAAAAAAAAACAGCCTTGAATGAAATGCCCTGAAAATAACATGCAGTCCAAAAAGTTACTTACAAATGGTACATAAATGCAAGTAAAACAAGAAAGAATAGCCCTGTAAAATGTTCTGTACAAGAAAGTCACAGAAAACTAATAGCTCTTTAAGACTTTTCCAAAAGTCTATAATGATGGTGTCAGGAGTTAGAGACTGAACTCCATTATAAAATGACCAAACAAACTGCAGAGTCATGCCATATCATAATGGCTGACTCCATGAACTGCCTAGTCTTTCTTAGCTACAGAAGGAGGGCTCTTATTGGTGTGTAAGACCATGTGATTGAGGAACGCAAGGCCCTGTAACTGTGTATATAAGAGAGCTCAGAGCAGAGCTCACTTCTCTTCTTCCTGTGAGTGCTGAGGCCTGGTGAAGCAGTTTCTCCTTGAATTGTAAATATTTGTATATATTGCAACTGTTAGAGTTTGAAGATAAAAGTGTCTCCTGCTTATTTGGACATCAAACACTCTGTGTTTGAGTATGCTTGGGAATAGGTTGCTACCGAGCCTACTGATATAGTTTTTGGCTTCAGCCAGGGATTGTGTGTCCTATCATCCATGACAGATGGTGTCTGACAGGCCCCATTAGATGCATATTTCACAAATGCTGTACCACTGGTTTTTGTTTTTATTTTGAGAGAAAAAAATCATTGCTTTTATACAGATGGTTTAGATAATTCATTTCCAATTTCTTTTAAAATCAGAAGTAACAAAATGTGCAGAATTCACATGTGGGAGAAAGGAAAAACGGAATTATTTGTCCATCCCAATGTATGTATTACTTTACAATGTTTCTATCTGGGCCCATATCATAAGATGGGGTGGACAACTTTTGAGGAGGTGGGGGCCATTTTTCATCATACCATGTACAATTCTTGTCACCTCACATTGCATCACTTCTTGATTCATTTTCAGTTGATTTATAGCCAATTTGGAAGGTGTTTTTATATTTTAAAAATCTAAAAATGTGTGGGAGTATTTGGTAAGTGGCTATGGGAGGAAAGCCACTGCTTTTTAGAGCAGTTTGAAACAATTTTGGAGAGTTTTAAAATATTTGGGGGTGTAGGGGCTTTGCACACATTGGGTAAGGTGATTAGGTCCCAAAGGCTTTAATAAAAAGCCAAGTTTTAACTTGGTGCTGAAATGACACCAACTTTGGCACCATACAGTTTTGCTCAGAGAGGGCATCCCACAACCAGGATGTCACAGCTGGGAAGGCCTCCTCCCATGCCTTCATACAATTTGTTTCTCCCACTGATGGAACACAGAGAAGGACATATATGGTGTGTAAAGGATTGATTTTTTTTCTTTTTTAAAACAACAGCAGAATTTACCCAAAGTGACAAAATGCAAATATGGTAGAGTGAAGACATATTTGCTCACTCTTGTTTTTTGCACACCCTTCATTTCAGAGACTTTTTTTCAGATAAAAACACTTCAAAAAATGAAATTACTACCTTTACATATTGAAAATCACTTTATTCCTTTGTTGTTGCAGTCAACTGCTGTCAAGTCAACCAACTTATGCCAACCCCATGAATGAGAGATCTCCAAGGTCTTATTTAGCCCGTGTAGATAAGACCTTGGAGATCTCTCATTCATGGGGTTGGCATAAGTCAATTGACTTGACAGCAGTTGACTGCAACAACAAAGGAATAAAGTGATTTTCAATATGTAAAGATAGTAATTTCATTTTACTCTCTCAGAGGCTTTCAGTCCATATGATGCAGGGCATTTGCCTTGTTCTGCCCCTGGGCAGTCCTTACAACACCAGGGCAGAGATGCAGGCAAGCCAGGGTAGGGCCTGATAAGCTGTTTTCAAATAATACCCAGTTTGACCCATTACCACTGTGCTGGTCTATGACTGCAATAATAATAATAATAATAATAATAATAATAATAAACATTACCACCAGTAAAAACTGGATCAGGTCTCACATGTCTGCAGGAGCCCACCCAGCATGCTGGCCTTCACTACCCCCACTATCTCCCTGGCTCTTCCAGAAGCTAGGAAGGAGTCCCTCAGCATGTGATCAGGGGGACTTCAGTCACATGAGACCTTTCTGATTTCCTTGTCAGCAGAGAAAATGGCAGCTGCAGCAAAAGGGCCAGCATTCCTGTTTGGACTCCAGTCCATTCGGTGATGATAACGGGGGAAGAATGGGTCCACTCGACAGCCAGGATATGCTGGCAGGGAGGTATCTTGGCTTGTGTAGATAAGCCCCAAGTCACCCTATCATCAACAGTCCCGTTAAGGTCTTGCAGATTCAGGGCTGTGGCTTCATTCATTGAATTTATCCTTCTGTAATGTGATCTTCCTCTTTTCCGAATAACTTCTACCTTACCAAGCATTATTGTCTTTTCTAGTGAGTAAGGTCTTCTCATGAAATGTCCAAAGTACTCAGTCTCAGTTTAGTTATTTTGGCTTCTAGGAAGAGTTCAGGCTTGATTTACTCCAGAACCCATTTATTTGTCTTTTTAGCAGCCCATGGTATCTGTAGAACTCTTTTAGAAAGTACAGTTGCCCCTCCACATTCACAACTTTCACATTCATGGTTTTGATTATCCGCAGAAAGCCGCCTGCCCCCCCTCCACTCCGTCCCTTCCCAAGGCAGCGAAGGGGTTCTCAGGAATCCCTTCGCTGCCTTGGGAAAGGGGGGGTGGAAAGCCTCCCTCATTCCACCCCAGTCCCTTCCCAAGGCAGCGAGGGACCCCCTACGCCACTTTGGGAAGGGCGGGGGGGTGAGGGAGAGTGGCAACGGGGGCTTCTGAAGCCCCCATCACCATTCTGGGAAGGGTGGGGGGGTGAGGGAGAGTGGCAGCGGGGGCTTCTGAAACCCCTGCAGCCACTTTGAGAAGGGCGGGGGGGGGTGAGGGAGAGTGGCGGCAGGGGGTTCTGAAGCCCCCATCACCACTCTGGGAAGGGCAGGGGGTGAGGGAGAGTGGCGGCGGGGGCTTCTGAAGCCCCCACAGCCACTTTGAGAAGGGCGGGGCGGGTGAGAAAGGCCGGAGAGAGGCAGCACAGCCTCCTCCCCGCCAGCCTGCTCACCCGCCCGCCTGCTGCTGTCCCCGGCCTTCCAAAGCAGGTGCTGGGGCTCCAAAGTCCCGGACCCCACTGAGAAAGGCCAGAGAGAGTCAGCGCAGCCTCCTCTCCGCCCACACACTGCCTTCCCTGGCCTTTCTCAGTGGGGTCCGGGGCTTTGGAGCCCCGGAGCCCGCTGAGAAAGGCTGGGGAGAGGCAGTGCAGCCTCCTTCCCACCCACACGCTGCCTTCCCCAGCAGGCTCTGGGACTTCTAAGGCCTGGAGTCCCCTCAGAAAGGCCACGGAGAGGCCAGCCAGGCTGGCCAGACACCCTCCTGCTGCCCCCTCCCTCTGGGGGGGGGCGCGCGGGAGCAACATCTGTTATTCGCGGTTTTTCCACATTCGCAGGGGGTCTCAAGAACCTAACCCCCGTGAATGTGGAGGGACAACTGTATTATAAAATACATTATATAAACATTGTTTACATAATATGCAGGATAAAAACAATATCTTTTCTAGTGAACTTTTCCAAAAATGATATAAAATCTTTAGACACTAAATTGTGGCTAGCTATAGAGTTAAGTTCTGAAATTGCTTAAAATGTCTTGTTCTTGAATTGTAATAGGGAAAAAACCCTTGCCCTTAGTTACCTTTCACATATTGGGCAATAATATAATAATAGCAATAGGACATGTCTTTTAAAGAATACCACCTAGAGATATGATTTCTAGAAATTTTGAACCCATGCTGCAAAAAAGACTCCCCTTTAAAAAAAAACAAGCAAACAGGTTGTGGTTGCTTTGTTTTGTTTTTTAAAATGTCATATCTGTCTTTTAAAGGAACATAAAATATTTTATTTATAATTTGGTTTGGGGTAAACATTATAATGTTTGATATAGTGCAGTCTATTCAGAAAGTTCTTTATAAAAATGGAGGGGGAAGTCCAATTTTTTCCATTTTCCCATTGGGGGGGGCTTCACATCTCTGAAGCCACCTCTTCTCATTTGTTTCTTCAGCCAAGATTTTTGATAGTAGTAAACAGTTGGCAGTGATGTCTTTTGTAGTAGATCCTTTCATCTGTTTGTATTATTAAACTTTGGGCTTGTCTATATGGCTTGTCTAATGCACATACTCGCACATTATAGGAAATTCATAGCAACATTCCATTGTTTCCATGGTGTTTTGGCAAAAATGAGAAAAAAATATGAGACGCTGTCCTCTGTGATGTTCACACAGCTGTGAATCAAGATGGCAGCCATGTCAATGTTTTGTTGGGGAGGGGTGAGGAAGCTGTAGGGGATCTGGCAGCACCCAGAGACGATGAGGAGGGCAGCCACTGTGAGAAATAGAAGAGCTGCCTGCCCTTCACCCATCCCAACGGTGGTGTTGGTGGCAGGCAGCTGCCCAGGCAGCTACTTCTTCTTGTTGTTGTTGTTCATGGAAGGCTTCAGGACAAAATGCATTGCAAGCATTCCTTTTATGGTGATATTAGACATTTAGCCCTGCCACTGGGATGGGTGAAGGGCAGGTAGCTCACCTCCTCTTCCTTGTGGTGGCCACCCTCCTTGTCTTCTCCAAGCACTGTGCTGCCTGGTCCCCTTCACCTTCCTCACCCTCCCCCACACAAAACAACACAGCCCTTTGGACAGTACTGTACAGTTTTTTTAAAAAAAATAATAAAAGATTACACAATTTAAAATAAAAGTGCACAATTGCTAGTGCTTCCAGGAGCTTGACAGCAAGCCTCTCCCTGCGTACGTCCGACCAATCAGATGGAGAGTTCCTCCTGCTCTGGACTGCACAACAATTGCATTCATGTTCAAATGAACAGGAATGTGCATTTCCTTCAGAGCTTTTTAGAAAATACAAAGGGCTGCAAAGGCTTTTCCTGCAGAGTATTTGGAGATTTTGGACCCCCTCCTTCACAGTACACCGAATCACTGCAGGATCTGATTGGGACAAAAGGTATTCTCTTCGCAGTTGAAATGATGTCCTCCATCTTCCTTTGATTAAAATTACATTGGCAGGTTCTCTTTATACAATTCTGTCCATCTATTTCTTCCTAGAGAGGACAATTTGAATCACTGTTGCATTTACTCTCCTTATGTCTCATCTCCATTGTTCAATATAAATTTCTGGATTTTGTTGTTGTTGTTCCTTTGAATCCTGCATTTAAAATACTTGATGAAGATAAGCAGAGTCTGTGACTTGACTATATCTTCCACGAGAATAGTAAACACATGCAATGTCAAAGAATACTAATCTTGAAAATCCAGGAATGTCATAGGACTGGACAAAGGTTTGTTACTACAGTATCTGACTTGCTACTGAATTCTTCCTAGACTTTTGTAGAAGCTGTGTTTTTGTATGCAGTATGTTAACATTTATTTATCTGGTTTTTCTGTTCAAAAAGTGAGAACTGAAGTACATAAAGTACCAAATGCTATGAATAAGATGCTATTGTGATAACTTATTTCAGCTTCACCTATGCAGAATAAGCATAATCATAGCAGTATTGTATTTTCCTATTGCTCATGCAAGAAGGAGTCATTGAAAAGGGGCCTTTTTGGTGTATGTATCAAGTTTTCCATAAAATAAGTACTTGATCTCTGAAACAATTTGCAGTACTTCACTCGTAAGGTTTGTAAAAATAACCAGGATAATTTGAAATGAAGTTTTGTTTGCTTTCGTTTTCTATTTCACTTTTATTTTGCTCTTCTTTTGGAAAACCCAGAGTACCTTTCATGAGTCTCCAAAGTGGGTACCTTCCACTCTAAAACTTCTTTGGCTTATATGAAAAAATCCTTCAGAATGTTTCCTGAACACAATAAAATTAACATATATGGTTTTAAAGAAGAAATATGTATGCCTATAAACATAATTTGAAGAGGTGCTGAAACTTAGGCCTTGTCTAGATGGGCTATTTACCCTATCTTGGCTCCATCTTGGAGCCCTGTGGTCCAGGTGACACAGGGCATTTGCCCTGTTTTGCCCCCAGACAGTCTGCATGACCCTGGGCAAAGATGGGGCCAAGATGGGGCAAAGCCCTTTACACTGGTTTTAAAAAATATACCTGGCAAACACCTCTTCAGCCAGCAAAAAATGGATCAGGCTCCATGTGACTGCAGGAGCCCACACTGCAACGCTGGCCCATCACTGCAGCTGCCACCTGCCATCACTCTTCTGCAACCAGGAAGCAGGCCCGCAGCATGTGAACAGGCTGGTTACATGTAGGGGGTATTTATTGCTCATGTGTTGTGGGCCAGCTTCTTGGCTTTGCAGAGTGGGCGGCAGGTAGCAGTGGCAGCAGCAATGGGCCAGCATGGCAGTCTGGACTCCATCCCATTTTGTGCTGGTAATGGGGAAGGAACAGATCTGATCTGTGGGCAAAATACAACAGCAGGAAGCCAGCATATTCTGGCCCATGTAGATGAGCCCTTGAATATCAAGCAAAACTGGAATTTTTCCTATTGAGATTGATGGAAGAACAGTTGGAGGAGAAGGATGGGGGAATTATACAGTTCACGATTATACCTGCTTGAATTTTATATGCACAGAAAAGTAAAGACTTTGTGATTCCATTGCCTGAAGATTGGCTATTGAAATTATATGACCTTGTTGAAATAGATAAATTGACAAACCTAATCAGAGAAAAGTCTTTAGACAGTTTTTTAAAAAGAATGTGAGTTGTATGAGGGGAAAGTGGGGGAAATAAGCAGTTACAGGATTTTAAGAACAGAAGAAAAGCATAACAGGTAGAAGTGTATTATATATGGTTAAATTGAAGACCAATATATGTTTTTAAGATTTTCTGTAGAGAAAGTAGATTTACTGGAAGATAATAACCACTGGCTGGCAAGTTGGGGAATTGTATACACTTTTTTGGCTTTGGCTTTTATATTTTTATTTTATTTTACCCAAGATAGTTGTGTTTTGTAGTCCTGTGCTTTGTATGTTGCTTTATATTATTGAATGTACATGTTAATAAAAATATTTCTTTAAAAAAGCCAATAAACATCTTTCAATCTGGGCATTTGAATACTATTACTGAAAAGTTGTGTCCTTAATCAAAACATATCAAGTAAATGTCCCCTATTCAGAGTTTCCTTACTGTCTTAGCAAAGTGAATAGTTTTAGTAAAATTGAATATAAACATAAGTAGATATAACTCAGAATAGGCATTAGCCAAAAAAAAGGAAGAATTTTGTACTGTGAAATGTCAGGACTTCATGCCTGTATGTCAAGATTTGTTTAAATGTCTAAGAGTGCAATTCTGTACCCACTTAACTGGATGTTAGCCACATTGAACTCAATGGGACATATTTCTGAGCAGGAATAAGGGAAGTTAAAATGAATAAATATAATGACATGCTGAAGTCATCCATAACTAAGTGGTGTAGGTCCCAGAGCATCATTGTGCCACTGCACAACAATGGGTAGCTTTAGAATATGATTATGTTCATGTTTCTTAAAAGAAACTTTCCATGTTCTGCTTCTGAGCAGACATGCACAGGTAAGATTCTATTGCAAGAAGGCCTTTGTGGGTTTTTATTACTGTGATTTGAGTGTTTATGCTTTTCACCATGTGATGAAGGACAGAAAATATACACAGTGAAATACATACATTTCAGTACATTAATTTTTTATGTGAGGGGGATGTATTTGATGTTTGCTATATGAATTAATTTAATCAAGACTAATGATTCTAAATTATACCATTAGAATGCACTGGGTTCACTGGGGCTATTCTCAGATAGGGTATGTGACATCTTAATCCTAAACTTATATGACTGAATCTCTGCTTTGACTCACTTAAAAACTTCCATACATTACCCTTTAGACTTAAAAAACAAAGCCATAATCGTATATTCTTTGAAGGCGAACAACAATGGAAATCAGCCTGATGAGTTTCTCGTGTGGATTTTCATTTTTATTTTAATCAAGCAATGCTGTTTCCATTGAACCATACAAAGGCCAAGTGTCTGCAAAAAGGTATTACATAGCTGAAGTTCAAACAATTTTCCAGCCATATGATTCTCTTATAACATTCTCAGAATAATTATGCTTCTGTTTTTCATTTGCACAAGAGGTAAAAAAAAAATCTCGCTTTAAACATTATGACTGTTTAGAATTCTTTTATGCTAATTCTCTGCTTCTGTGAGGTTTCTGAATAATTTCTGAATATTATTTAACAAGATTGTAGAACAACATTCATATTATATGGTTGCTTTCAAGATGTAAGAATCTTACCCTCTTTGTACATTTTTTTTACAATCCCAACACATTTCAAATACAGATTGACTATCCCTTATCCAGAATTCCAAAATCCAAAATACTCCAAAATTGTTGACTAAGGTGGCTGAGATAGTGACACTTTTTCTTTCTGATGGTTCAATGCACACAAGCTTTTTTCCATGCACAAAATTATTAAAAATATTGTATTTTAAAGGGTGTATGAGGTATATACAAAATATAAATGGATTTTGTGTTTAGATTTGGGTCCCATCTCCAAGTTATCTCATTATGTATATGCACATATTCCAAAATCCAGAAAAATCCAAAATACGGAACACTTCTGATTCTCAACCTGTATATATTTTCAGTCTCTTCTGAGATATTTGCCAAATATTGGCACTGTCTGTGGAAATGTGGCCTTAAAATATTCAATTTTATATTTGATTTGGAGCCTGGAAAGTTACTTTTTCAGACTATATTTCCCATAGCCAGCATGGGCAAAAAAAAAAAAAGTAATCTGGGAGGGCAAATGCTTTTCTAAGCTATGAGCAGTGCAGTGGGATGAGCAGAAGTTACAATGTTCTTTCCTTCCCTTTATACATCATGGGAAGCAAACAGCTGGTTTTTCTTATTAGTTCTGTTCTTAGTTTAGATAAATTGTGTGTGTGTTGTGTGTGTGGCTGTTATTTTAGGGTTGTTGGTTTATAATTGAATGCTGATGCATGAGATCTGTGTTATTAATGAAAATGAGGGTTAAAAAATATATAGAAGAATTTCGAATTTGTAAGCAGAGTGGAAACAACAACACCCTACAATGCAGTCTTTTCTTCCATTCACTGTCAGTACTTCTTCATCATCATCATTTTACTTGGACATTTTGTTTGGACAAGTTTGTCCATGGTAAAGCCACACAGAGCAAAATAGGAATAATGTATCCAATCAAACACATGATTTCTAGACAGTTCAATAGGAATTAAAAATTGGAGTAATTCCAATTCCAAATTGAAAAGCCATACAAATAAGTCATATACTTCACAATGATAAATATACACTGAGATTGAACATCCATTAATAGTGCATACTAAAGCCTAACCAAAAAAGAGAAAGAAATAGTAAAGCAAGAAAAAATCAAAACAATAGCAAAAATAATTATCCAAAGGGGATCTTGCAGAGGAACACTATGTAAGCGGTGTTTGTATCTAAAGCCTATGCAAACTTTCAACAAAGAAAATACAAAACCAGTACCATGAGCAGAGGGAGGGGCAAGTAGCTAGCAAAGCTTATTTGTCACAGCTAGAGCAGCTCTCAATGACAGCAGCTCTAATTGCAAATTCAAATTATATGTTTATATGTTTCAGCTTCTATATTGCACACCGAGTCAGAGAAATAACGAGACCACACACATAGTTTTGGGGTGAAATAAAATAGATGTTTATTTATCACCCTACTTATTTAATTCCCTAAATCTTTAGCGGGGGAAGGCAACCTAGTGAGGGAGAAGCTGGGGTGGATCATCCCTTCTGGACTTATGCCCCCAGCTTCCCCGGGCGAACACCTGAGCCCTGTTGAGCAACCCCAGGACTTGGGGTTTCTTACCAGCCGGTCCGTGTCTGGAAGGTCAACCCAAAAGTCCCTCACCAAATCCATACAGATTAAGGTGAGGGGATTATCCTTCAGGCCAATCCCAAGGTAGGTCTCCTTCTGTTCTCCCAGATCATACAATCTAAGGAGGCCCTTCCAAAGACCGTCCCTTCACTGAAATTGGTGCCATAGGTGTACACCGTAATCTACGCCTCCCCCTATTCCCGCCATAGATAAGGGGCAAGCGTCTGCTTCATCCCTTAATCCCCCACTAGCTTGTCCAATAGGTCCCTCAACCCCCGCTGAAGATCCCCCAGAACAATAGATTACCAGTGTCTGAGAGATGTACGCCGTCCGCTCTGTAGAGCTTAGGCCTATCAAACAAAATCTCAGGGTGTGCCAGGTAATGCCCTCCCATTGAAAGTAAAAACTTTCCCATCTGCCTGTTGACCTTACACCTGGCCCTGTCAATCAAGCAGGGATTTCCCTCTCCCCACCAGATCTGTCTGGGCAATATGGCCGACCACATAATGGTGACCGCAGGCCATTTAGACCTGATCACCTCCAAATCATGTGACACTTGGATTATGAGAGCTTTGCCTTTTAGAAGGCCAAGATCATTACCCCCAAGGTGCAACACCAAAATGTCAGGCGGAGGCCCAACATGTTCAGTAAACAACAATGGCATGAACCCATGCCATTGCAATCCCTGCTTCCCCAACCGCTCGATCACCTCCATGTCTCCCAGGCCAAGGTGAGGTCCAAAATATATTAGTCGGGACTGTCGGGCCACCCAGTAGACCATACTATGGCCACAGATCAGAACCCGCCATCTCACCAGCTGTGGTCTAGGACCTGGAAGACAAAAGGGGAAGAAACTCAGTTAGTAAGGCAAAGGACGAACATATCTCCGGTATGAGGCGGACCTCTATCGCCCAATCCTCTGGATGGCCATAGGCAACAGGCCCATACCCACGGCAGTGGAGGCGGCCCCAATCCGGAAAGAATGCGTCCCGAACTTGACACCTGTAAGGCCCAATCAGTCTAATGCCTTAGCCGTCACCTTCCAGAACTGGTACGTAGTTAGAGGGGAAGAATCAGCATGAATAAAAAGTGCTCCTGGGAGTTTACCCCAAACTCAGAAATATTCCTGCAATGCAAGAACCGGACATATAGCGGTATCACTGCAGCTCTGTAGATGCACAGTTTTACCACACCCTAACTGATCAGTCTTTGAGAAACTGATCAGTCTTGAGGCTAATCAGCCCCTCTGTCACTCATATGTCTCTTAATTCAAGTGCCCTACCTGAGGTGTCAGCCTTAGAAGACACCACCAGTTCGCTAACTCGCAGTGCGCCAAAAAAAGGCCAACAAGGAGGCAGTGTGGAAAAGCAGTGCCTCATAGGGAGAAAAGCAAATCTCTACCCAGGCATGATGCAATCCCTTCAGGATGTGTGGCGAAAGAGCAACACGAGAGTCCTTTTTCTGGCCTCGCTCTCGGGCCCATCCTTCTAGCGTCTTCCGAATACAGAAGTCGCCGGTATTATCAGGGGCCCCTTGTACCTTAAACCAAAATGTTAAAGCAGAGAGTTTGCTCCTAATGGATTGTGGAGCCAAGCCTCGTTTATGAAGATGCACATAAAATTGCAGCAGATGTGCCACGGGTGCCTCAGGTCCCAACTGAAGACCAAATTGATCGCTAAATTTATAAAACTCACTAACAGCCCTGGCATATCCTTTTCGTGTGCTAGGAGCTACTGACATACCTAGGACCCTCCAAATTTCGGATTCCCAATCTGCCATAGTTCCTCCGGCATCCTGTTGCCCTCGGGTTCCGTGTCTGGGGCAAGCTCTCTGAAGCGCTCCATCTGCATGCTGGAAAGAGCATCAGCAATCTCATTGTTAATGCCCACCACATGCTGTGCAATAAATAAAATATTGTATCTGAGGCACTGCAACGTGAAACGCCAAACCAGACGCATGACCCGTGGAGACCTGGATGTGAGAGTATTTATTACCTGGACTGTTGCCGAATTATCGCACCAGAAATGTACTGATGAATTCGCCAGTTCCCATGCCAAAATAAACGCAGCAACCAAAATCGGGAAAAATTCCAAAAAGGTGAGATCAAGGGTGATGTCTGTCCCACACCATTCAATGGGCCATGTCCTGGCACACCACCGGCCACCAAAATAAACCCCCAAACCTACAGAGCTGGCGGCATCCGATGAAATTTGCAGTGCTCCCTGGAGCAACCTTTCCTGGCGCAAGAATGAAATGCCATTTAATTGATCTAAAAATTCCTGAAAAACCATCAGGTCATCCTGTATTTGCCTGGTAATACGAATCTTATGATAGGGTTTTTGCACTCCCATAATGGCATCACATAGCCGGTGGAGGAAAGCCCTGCCTGGGGCCACCACCTTGCATGCGAAGTTCAAGTGTCCAATAAGAACCTGAAACTCGCGCAAGGTGGCCTTATGTCTAAATTTAAATTGATCAACCCAGTACCTTAAATCCTGTATTTTTGAATCTGACAGATGGCAAAGCTGATTGACAGTGTCAATCTCAATGCCCCCAAAGGCTAAAAGTTGTGAGGGACCCTCTGTCTTTTCAGGACCAAGGGGAACACCCAGCTCCCCTGCCATCCTTTCAAAAAACTGCAGTAAAAATCTGCACTCAGAAGAACCATACTTTCCAATAAACAAAAAATCATCTAAGTAGTGAACCACACCAGGTAAACACGTCCTGGCCCTAATTGCCCACTCCAAAAAGGTACTAAAGGTTTCAAAGGCATTACACAATACCGAGCACCCCATGGGTAAGGCCCGGTCCATATAACAAAGCCCCTCAAACTGAAACCCAAGTAACTCAAAGTCGTCGGGATGAACCGGGAGAAGACTGAAGGCTGACTTGATGTCACACTTTGCCAATTCTGCTCCAGGCCCATGCCTCCTGACCTCATGTATCGCTGCATCAAACGAAGTATACCTAACAGAACATAATTCATAAGGAATGAAGTCGTTTACCGACTCTCCCCTAGGATAAGATAAATGATGTATAAGTCTAAACTCACCAGGTGCCTTCTTGGGAACTATCCCTAATGGGGACACCCTCAGATTAGGCACTGGTGGCCGAGTAAAGGGGCCAAGCACCCTCCTCTCTGAAACCTCCTTATGTATTTTTTCTAAAACAATATGTTCCACGCCCTTAACTGACCTAAGATTTTGGGCTGAAAAAGGGCGCCTAAGACCTTGATAAGGGATCCGAAAACCAAAATGAAAACCATCTGATAAATAACGGGCGGCCTGCCTATTGGGATATACGGCCAGCCATTAATGAAAATGAGGGTTAAAAAATATATAGAAGAATTTCGAATTTGTAAGCAGAGTGGAAACAACAACACCCTACAATGCAGTCTTTTCTTCCATCCACTGTCAGTACTTCTTCATCATCATCATTTTACTTGGACATTTTGTTTGGACAAGTTTGTCCATGGTAAAGCCACACAGAGCAAAATAGGAATAATGTATCCAATCAAACACATGATTTCTAGACAGTTCAATAGGAATTAAAAATTGGAGTGATTCCAATTCCAAATTGAAAAGCCATACAAATAAGTCATATACTTCACAATGATAAATATACACTGAGATTGAACATCCATTAATAGTGCATACTAAAGCCTAACCAAAAAAGAGAAAGAAAGAGCAAAGCAAGAAAAAAATCAAAACAATAGCAAAAATAATTATCCAAAGGGGATCTTGCAGAGGAACACTATGTAAGCAATGTTTGTATCTAAAGCCTATGCAAACTTTCAACAGAGAAAATATAAAACCAGTACCATGAGCAGAGGGAGGGGCAAGTAGCTAGCAAAGCTTGTTTGTCACAGCTAGAGCAGCTCTCAATGACAGCAGCTCTAATTGCAAATTCAAATTATATGTTTATATGTTTCAGCTTCTATATAATCTCCCTCCAGTACTTCCAAAAATGAAATATAAACCACTGTATTAAACCTGTGCAGTATAAACCGATGTATTCCAGTATGCTGTGGGGTAATTGGTTCAAATTATCTTTATGTGGGCATTAAATTGCACAGGAAACACATTAATAACTTTGGACTACAAAAGTTTAGATAATGGAAGAGTTACAATACAAAAGCCAACATGCTCCTCCCCAGTTCTTTAGAGTACAGCATTTTACTAACTGGTACAGTCACTTGTGCTGTAATTCCCACATATTAAAACTTCCTAGAATCTGTATTTAATGAAATAAATAATTTCAATAGATAAGATTGCTTTTCTGAACTATGCATGTGTTTATCAGTAATTTGTTCACAACAATAATCTCAGTAGGGGAATGGAAAAAGATATGAAGGAACAAAAGGAACAAAAGCCTCAGTAAAGGACAATAAACTACAATTTCACATTGTTGTTGTTAAACATGTTCAGAAAATGGAGGGTGGATCCAGACTAATGATTTATGCTACTAGGTGCTTCATCTTCTTGCTACTTCTTCATTCAAGCATTCTCCTGATTTTTTTTCTTTAAAAAATTCAGTAAATAGGTGACACATTTTGCTGCATTTGTAGATTTTGTTTCTTATTACATTGGTTACAATGTCAGATGTTTACATGTCTAATACCCTCCTCATTTTGCCTCTGGTTTTGTTTCTGGATGTGTTGCTATCCTCATAAAATGTCTTTTCTCCTTAGTGCCTTCCTACCATTTTTAACTTTTAAAATGCTCTCTAGAACTTCAGCCCTTGCCACAATAGCACCCCATACACACACACTTTGTTGTCAGTCTCTTCCAGTGCTCCTTTTTTTTTTTTTTTTTTTTTTGAGAGGGGGAAATTGGGCTAAGAAAGAGCACAGCAATATTATGAGAGCAGGTTATATCAATATTGTGATAGTCATAAAGTTCTGGAGAGAAGGCAAGCTGGTTGGTTTTTTGTAGCTCTCTCCATGAGAGAGAGTTTCTCTGGAGATGTATTGGGAAAGGGAGAAATGAAACAGGCAAAGGCAGTGTACTATGACATTATGAGAAATTAACATCCATTGCCCACATCATATGACACCATGGGAATGATTCTTCACTCTCAAGCTCTCTGTCTCTCTCTCCCTCCCCCCCCTTCTCTATATATATTGTGAAGGAAGCAACAAGTAATTTTACCGTTTTTTTCCTGCTGCAAGGAACTCTTTGAAAACTGGAATTTTCAAAGACTAATTAAAATTTTGGACTTCTTCTCCTCCAAATTTGTACACAACTGTTTCTACAGAAATAACTCTTTTTTTTACACAAAATTGTGTTTCCTGCAAAGAAAATGCTAATTTTGTGCAGCATAAGTACACAACTTCAGCATTTTCCAGAAGCAACATTTTCTGTGCAGAATATATTTCTGCACAAAATTATTATTTTCTGCACAGAAAACACTGTAACATTAGGTACACATATGAATTTGAATTCTAAATTGACCAAAATCTACCTGGACATGGAATAGCGCTGTATTCAATTGAATTAACAAGTTGCAGTAATAGATGGGAGTTACCATGAAATACCCTGGGACAAGAGAAACATAATTTGGAACTAAAAAAAATCCATAAATACAATAAAAATGCCCCATCCTGACACATATGGCTAGTCTGCATGAACCTCTAAATTAGGAAAGAACAAACCCACAAATCAACAAAGAAATAAAGTACAAGAATACAAGGTTCCCCATGACATTCTTGCAAACAAGCTTGTAAAATGTGGGCTAGACAAGTTAACTGTTCAATGGATTTGTAATTGGTTGACCGGCCGAACCCAAAGGGTGCTCAGCAGTGGCTCCTCTTCGTCTTGGAAAGATGTGACCAGTGGAGTGCCACAGGGTTCTGTCCTGGGCCCAGTGCTATTCAACCTCTTTATCAATGACTTGGATGATGGAATTAGGAGCATACTTATCAAATTTGCAGATGACACCAAATTAGGAGGAGTAGCTAATACCCTAGAGGACACGATCAAAATTCAAAACGACCTGGATAGACTGGAGAGATGGGCCAAAGCTAACAAAATGAAATTCACACAGGGGTGGTTTACATGGGCAAATATTCCCCTAAATATACCGCTAAGATAGCTCATAGTTCCCACGGATCGCAGCACAGAATCGCCTCATTCAGAAGGGGGGAAGGTAAAACACCCAAATATAGCGTGGCAGGGCATGTAGCTATTTTTGCCGGTATATTTGCAATGTAGTGCTTTATTTGCAGTGTAAACTAGCATTCCGCTAAGGGTTAAAGCAGAGCTGCATTGTGATTGGTTGATGATGCAGGGGTGGGCTCAAAAGAGGGGCAGGGAGGGAGGAAAGACTGTAGCGTTTAGAGGAAACTTGCAAAAATCCTGTCTGCTATTTTGCAAGCCAGTTTTCAAACAAAAAGGATTCCCAGCTATTTTCATTCAGGGAGCATTCCTTCTCACCTTCTCTGCTGTTTCAAAAGTATGTAAAACTTTTTTCCTGTGCATGGGGGAGGGAGAGAAACGATTTCACGAAGGGCTGTAGCAAGCTGAACTGCTCTCCACCCCCCCCTCTCTCTCGCTCTCTCTCTCTCTCTGGCTTTCCTGTATTTGGAAGGAAATGCTGTTTCAAGCAAGGAATAAAACTTTCTAAGCTGTTCAGCTCGGAGATGGGGCCAGGGCAGGCATTCCTATGGCATTCCTTTCCCTCTCCAATGCTTGGCCATGCCCCCACCACATTTGGCTGTGGGAACGCCACAAAATATAGCTGTGTAAACAATTACCGTATAAACTACCCACCACTGATGCGTGAAAACACTACAGCGCAACTTAACGCAATAAAACCTGCCGTGTAAACCAGCCCACAGAGAAATGTAAAGTACTGCACTTAGGGCAGAAAAATGAAATGCATAGATATAGGATGGGAGAGACCTGGCTGAACGAGACAACGTGTGAAAGGGATCTAGGAGTCCTAGTAGACTACAAGTTGAACATGAGTCCAGTATGATGCGGCAGCTAAAACGGCCAATGTGATTTTGGGCTGTATCAATAGAAGTATAGTATCTAGATCAAGGGAAGTAATAGTACCGCTCTATTCTGCCTTGGTCAGACCTCACCTAGAATACTGTGTCCAGTTCTGGGCACCACAATTCAAAAAGGATATTGACAAATTGGAGCATGTCCAGAGAAGGGCAACTAAAATGGTGAAAGGTCTGGAAACCATGCCTTATAAGGAGAGACTTAGGGAGCTGGGTATGTTTAGCCTGGAAAAAAGACGGTTTAGAGGCGATATGATAGCCCTGTTTAAGTATTTGAAGGGATGTCACGCTGAGGATGGAGCAGGCTTGTTTTCTGCTGCTCCAGAGAGTGGAACACGGAGCAATGGGTGCAAGCTCCAGGAACAGAGCTTCCACCTCAACATTAGGAGGAACTTTTTGACAGTAAGAGCTGTTCGGCAGTGGAACGCACTCCCTCGGAGTGTAGTGGGGTCTCCTTCCTTGGAGGTCTTTAAACAGAGGCTGGATAGCCATCTGTCGGGGATGCTTTGATCAAGATTTCCTGCGTGGCAGGGAGTTGGACTAGATGGCACTTGTGGTCTTTTCCAACTCTACAATTTTATGATTCTATGATTCTAAGAAATCATTTCATTCCCAGCTAAAAGAAATAGATAAATTTTCAGCTTCAAGTTTCTAAGGCTACAATCCTAGGAACACTTACTTGAGGGAAATATAGTGGGATATATTTCTGACTGAGCAAACATGTATAAGATTGTGCTATAATTTTGTTTTCCTTTAAACTCCCTGCCTTTTTTGTACAGAATATTGTATACAGTCATTGGTGTGTTTGAAAAAGTATTAAGCTGAAAGGACTTCTTTTGTAGTCCTGTTTGTAATTCAAGATGGAAAAGAAATTGCTTGAATTCTCATATCTGCACAGAATTATCCATTCCACACCTCCTGAGACTACTAATGGAACTGTGTATTTGTGAGGTTTGTGATACATTTTGGAGTGGGAGAAGTGCACACCAAACAGTGGATTTCAAAAATCCTCATCACTTATTATGTTCACTAAGAAAAAAAATGAGAACAAAATGCATACCTTGGAAAATAGGTGCACAAATGTATGAACTGGGGGGGGAGGGTCAGATATACTGTTGGACCCCCCCTTATCCGTGGAACTAATATCCACTGTTTCACTTTTCCACGGGGCACCAAATAGGGGATATATACCATAGAGTTGCACAGGAAAATTCCCATAGAGGCATTTTTACCAGAAGTCCTTTATTTTAATAGGGTTTACTGTTATCCACAGGTTCTGGTATCCATGGTACTGGGAACCAAACCTCCACAGATACAGCGGTCCAACTGTACAGAGAAATGTCTTTAGGAAAGCGCTGAGTAGGGGAGATTCATAGCTCAATATGAATCTGGGATGGGATAACAGTGCAAGAACGAATAAGACAGGTTTTCCACATCCCTATTTGTGATATTCCTTTATAGGATTATTTGCATAATAAGTTATAAGGACTGGAAACCTTAACTGGACATCTTTAACAACTTTCCATCACTTCCACAATCACAGTCATTAACACAATAATAAAAACAGGAGTCAGACAATCCACATGCATCCCTGTGGGGAAGCATTTAATTGTTTTGCAGCTATCAATAGAACAATCCATGCTGACCTTTCTACATAATGGAAATTGCTGATCAACCCAGGAAAGCTAACTTCATATAAAAATAATCCTAAGGCAGAAAGAATTTCACATTGATTAATCTTGAGGGGAAAAAAGGTAAGTGAGAAGCCCCATGGTTTTGATCTTTTAACTTTTGCGGGCCATGGACTATTTATTTTGCCATATTGCAAATAGCATATTTTCACACTCAGGGGGTGGTGGTATTTTCCTCTGCCATCCATTTACTTGGTTGTGAATGTGAGGGCTGGTCTGTTGAGCCTGAGACTTGATGTGGAGAACAGGATGGTGTTACTCCTCTTTGGTCCTTGGTTCAGCAAAAGAGCAGACTAGATGCAGGGCTGGCCCTACTGTGAGGCCGAATGAGGCAGCTGCCTCAAGTGGTGGATCTTCATGTATGGTGACTTTACTACTTTCCTCACCCTGGAAGCAGGGTGTGCTGCTCAGTGACGCTCTGTCCAGAGCTGAGTCAGTCTAAAGCCCTGCAGGATAAAACTCACAACGTTGTGACATTTAACCACTGTGCCACCAGGGCTCCTTATTATTATTATTATTATTATTATTATTATTATTATTATTTTACCCCGCCCCTCTGTTAAAAACAATCAGGGCAGCTTCCAACAATTAAAATACAACTAAACTAAAGGGCTTAAAGGAAAGGGCTTGTAAGAGGGTGCTGTACAACTGTTTTAAACTGTACAACTGTGGCTGCTTTTTTTTTCTTTTAAGGTTTAAGTTTGTGTATTTATTTTATTTATTATTATTATTTATACACTGCCTTTCTCCTGGCATGGGACCTAGGGCAACTTGGAAAGTCTATTATTTATTTATTTTTTAAAAAAAGTTTTTTCCATGTTATTAAAAATTGTTAATTGTGGCTGGAATCCTGTTGGTGATTTATGTACGCATGAAAACCATTTTTATACTGCTAAGCAGTGCATCCCATCCCAATCCCCCCATCCCCACTTACTGGGAAGCAGCAGCTGTGATTGATGAAGGCTTGTTCCCCTGTTGGAAGAAGGGAGGACAGGGGATTCAGCAGGGACAGAAAGAGAGAGAGGAAGGGGGAAAGAAAGGAGGAAGAAAGAGAAATGGGGGAAAGGACCAGAGGAAGATGCATGGGGACAAATCATACCTCCCCTCCAACATAGTACAGTGTCACGGGGGAAACCATTTTTTATGACCTCCATTGATCTAGGACAGAATAACTTAAGCACTATGCACCATTGTTGCAGAAATCATGAAACAGCAGACCCACGGATTGGAAAGTGAGTTTTATTACACCGCTGGGCCTGACTGGAATATCTTCCAAAGAGTCAGAGCCCCGAGCCATGACTACAGAATACCTTTATACAGTAATGACAAGTATGCAAAAAGTATTCCCTCCTCCTTCTCTCTGGTGTCTTTGGTGTCAGCAATTTCTCTTCCTTGAAACAATTGTTGATAGTTCAAGGCAAGATAGCTTAGGAACATTTGGGTACAGTTCGACCGCTATTAGAGAAAGAATTTGTTTACATCAATATCTCATATGTTTATGGAACATAGAGTTGATTAGTAAAGAACATTGACTAGGCCTGAGAGAAAGGAAAAAGACTTTGCAGAGTCCCAGAGTCTCATGGGCTATCTAGTCTGACCCCCAAATAGTGATTGTAAGATTACAGCATTTAGCAAATAGATATTAGAGTCTACATGGCCACTATATTTCTCCCCTTAAATTAAATGATTAATTTCAAAGACAATTAATCCATTTCACACAAGGAAATCCCTATTTAAGCCATCAAAGCATATCCAGTATTGATCTGTGTAGGATAGCAGGCAAGAAACAAAAGATACATGATATGACCATGCATAGCAGAACAATGAACAATGCCAACAAGAATAATATAAACCATCCTAGGTTCATTATAATTAATCTCCTTGAATGAAAACAATGAAAAATTCACCCCTGAAATATTTGCCAATTGTAACCATAGGTTTTTCTGAAAACCTTTTGTAACAGTGCCCTCCCTTTTGGCTGTAGCATAAGACAATACAATCAACATTACAGCATGCAGGTTAACTTTGTTTGGGATCTGACCATACGTTGAGCAGCCTGATGGAACTTCCAGTCATCTGGTCAGCTGCAGTAAGGTCTAGTCCCCATCTTCTTTCCTCTCCAGTTGCAGGTTTGATTTATGTTGAACGAGTAGCCTCTGGAGTGCCCATAGTACAATCGAACCTGAGTCTTCTTGCCTGCCTCTTCTGGATCACCTAGAGTTTTTAATAAGTGCAATATCCCTGACACACTGAACTAACCTACTGAGTCTGTACACAAACAATTACTGTGACTATGGGAGTGGGGAACAAAAGCTGACTTTTTGGTTTGGCTGCTTTTGCACTCTGAGGGGATTCTTGAACTGCATATAGTTAAAATTTCACTCAAGTTATTACTTTTTCTGTGACAGGTGTGGGGCTATGGGACTTTAACTCACACCTCATTCCCTGTTTGGAAAGTGTGAACTTCTGTGATGGGGATTGGGGCATGTTTTTCTAACACATAACAGCATTGGGTTTGCAATACATTATCTAGCATTTGCACCTCTTGTTGCAAGCTAACATTTACTAACTCTTGCATGTTCCCCCCTTAACTTAGCCAAAATCTGGGGTGGCCTACTATACATCAATTCAAATGGGGATAAGCCAGTAGTCTTATGTGGGGTACAACAAATACTAAACAGGGCCAAGGGTAGCATTTCTGTCCACTTTTGCTTGGTTTCCTGGCACAGCTTAGCCAGATGAGTTTTGATAGTCTGATTCATCCTCTTCACTTGTCTGGAACTCTGAAGATGATATGCACAATGTAAATTCCACTGGATTTAGGGTGCCCAGTCTGTTATATTCAATGGACTCTGCTTCTGCCTTTCAGATGAAAGGAGCCTCTTCACATACCTCTGCTTGTGTTTTCATCTGCCAGTTGTCTCCTCCCTCTTCCATTTCAGTCTCTCTCTTCTTCTTCCATCTGGTCATTTGTATTCACGCTGCCAATGTCCTTCTTGTCCACACCAGGCACATTAATTCCTTCTCTGCCTCTTCCAGGCTTTTTCTTTCATCTCCACATCTCCACATCTCCATGTCTTCTTTCATGTCCTCTGTCACGCTGCTCCACCAGTGCTGCTGCGAGCAACTCCAGCTTCTTGACTATTTTCCTGTCCTTCTCTCACTTCTCTTCCTCGTCTCTATTCACATACTCTACACCTTCTGTTCACATACACTACACCTTCTATTCACATGCACTATGCCTTCTGGGCTACTTCCAACAATTCCTTCATATTCTTTCCTGCAAAACCTTCATAACTCTGTGTTACAAAAGTCATGTTAACCATCCTCATGTTATTCAGGGTTGAGGGGGTATACTGGTGGTATATATTCTTTATTAATTATTCCATTACAAATACCATCTTCTCGTCATCTCATTTTGCAATTACATTTTACACTTATTGTTGTTGCAATTGTTATTACAATTATTACCCTTATTTCAATGTTATTCCCCGATTCTTTCCAATCTCTATAATTAATATTGCCTCCTTTTTAACAACCCAAATTAACTCCAATAAGTCAGAACATAAAGAAAAAAAAATATTTTGACTTCCCCTACCATCAGTTCACCATTTGAAGTTGTTATACTTCCCGCCCCTTGCTGTTCTACCTTGAGGGGGTATACTGGTGATAGGCATCTAGAAGGCACTCAAGTTAGGCCCCAGGGGCTTCAGTGGCTCCCTCCAGTACTTTTGAGACTTTAGTCATGTTAGCTTGCTTCTTTATCCCATCATGGCTTCTAATAGTAGGGTCTGATATTGGATGAGGCGCTTTATCTGTTCCAGCTCATAAGGATCCCAGCAGGGTTGCCCTGATGGCACTCTCTGTTGCATCCTCCTTTGAGCATCAGCATGATTCTTGGGAGCTCTGGCCAAAGCTATTTACTCCTGCTTGTTGTATAATGCATCGCCTATGTTCAGTGGTGACTAGGGTTAGTAGCTGCTGTTGGCAATCTAGTCAGTTTTGCATATGTGAAGCCATAGTGTTAGCACATAGCTCTACAATCTCTTGAAGTTTCTCTGTATATGAGGTGTAGTGGGTATTCCAATTCATACAGTTCCAGGTCATTAGGGTAACCTTGTGCTGGTCAGTTGGAAGTCAGGCAGTTGCCCTGCATGCCAGGGGCTGAATGGGTAACTTATCTTGTTTAAATGACTGGGATGACTGTAACTCTGTCTTCCTCTGTGGAGAAATATTGGGTCACATTCCTGTACTTTCTGCTTCATCTGTTTTGGTAGGGAGGCTGAAAGAATCAGTGCAGCATGGGCAGTAAAATGAGGATCACAAGCAGGCATGGATCCTTTCTCTTTAGTTAGGGGAGCATCCTTTGGCTTATCCAATAAGATAGGTGGTGGAAAGACTTTTTTTCTTTTTTCTTGGGCTGGGTTTGCATAGCTGCTGGAATTTTATTGTAGATGGGGATGCATCTGTAGTACTGGACATTTTCGCAAGAGTGTTAACTACTTGGGTTTTCAGGGCTTCCTTCAGTGATAGTAGAGAACCATTACTTGCAGAGTCACTTCCTGTATCACTACTATCTGTATTTGTAAAATCTGAAAAATGCACTGACAGCTTTCTGAGAATCTTTGTCTCGGGGAGTGATTTCAGAGGGGCTGGATTACTGTTAGGTTTTTTTTGGGATGATTTCTTTCATCAGCATGAGTTTTTCTCTTAGTTTAATTATTTCTTGATTTATAGCCTAAGCTTCCTCCTTTAACGTGTCTTTAGATTCTCCCTCTTGGATTTGGTAGGCAGGCTTACTGCTTAAATTCTCATGACTTTTATTATGTCTCTGTGATGTTGCTGTTTCTCCTGTGATGAGGTCCCGAACTTCCTCATCCTTAAAGACTCTGATAGTTTCGATATAGTGTGCATTCCAAAGGAATTTTCTTTTCTGCATCAGCCTGTTGGGGATATTTGCCTGATTGAAGGTCAGAAATATACGTTTAATTGCTCCTGAGCTGGGTAAAAAATGGCAGTCTAATAAGTCAATTGTTCTGCTATGAGAGTTTAAAAGTTGAGAAAGAAGTTTCACAATTGATTTGCACTGTGATGTATTTCTAAGACAAGCTGATTTTTCTGTAGCACTCAGCAGTGTTTAACTATATCTGGTTGTTGTGATGGGGTTGGACTGGCTGCCTCCCATGTGCCATATGAGTTTTGCCTTTGAAAGGCTTGCTGGACATTCTCTATATTCCTTGCAATGTCATTTAATCTTTGCAATATAAGAATCAATGTTTCTACAGACAGTTGGCAGAATTCGTAGAAAGGCTGAGTAGCGTTATTGTAAGATATACTGCCAGTAAGTTCCAGGAGTTTATCTCTGTTTTCTCCTTGTCCTGGATAATAGTTTACATTTTAATTTTTGAGGAGCTACTTTGTTTAGTTCAGATTTCTGTGGTGTCTTAGAAAGTGAAGAAGCTGTCATTTTTGCCATCAGGAAAAGTGAGTAAATTCTCATCTGTTTTTCTTCTTTGAAAGATCCCTGGGTTCTAGTGTTATTGCTTGGGCTGGTCTGAATTCTTTTCTTGCCATTGGGTGGCATTTTTTGGTTATATGAAGTGATAATATCAGATAGTGATGGGAGGACAGTTCAGAAGTTATTAGTCTGTCACCATCTTGGCCCTCCTTTCTTCATGATAAGGCTGCTGATCCTGCGCTTCAAGTGTAATGTAAGGTGCCATTGGCCCTATCAAGTTGTTGTCTCCCAGGGAATCTAACACTGGCTTTAATTTATTGGCCAATTTTCCTTTTCTAATTACCAGAACTTTGGCTTGGGATCTCTTGGCACTTTTCAACCACTGGGGGGGGGGGATTCAAGGACCACTGTATCTCCTGAGTCAATGTAGGGGAACTGATTTGGATGTTCTGGATCACCAACATTTACAGAATACACACTAAATTTTATCTAACTTCAAAGACGCCTCACTGGGCCACTGAACACCAAAGGAGGGCCATTCTATCTCACAAAGGGATTGAACCCCTTTTTGAAGTTCTTTAACATACAGCTCAAGTGGTTGCAAACTTCTTTGCTTCCCCCTCCACCTGTGCCTCTTAAAATAGACACAGACAAGAGACACAAGGGAAAAACAAAAAATGCATGGACAGTAGGTAAGGGGTCCTATTGCCCGAACCAAGAGGAAATGGACACCAGTCACACAGCTGCCAGCTTGTACTCCCGAACACTCAACAGCAAGTAGCAAGAACCACGACAGCCACGCATACAAACACACACAAGTTTCATGTACTCAATGCACAGGCATACGTTCCTACCTCCCACTTTTCCCAAATTGCCTCAAATTACAATATTACCACTTTGTCAATGCTTCAATAGTACAACGGTTTCACCAGTGCACCCTCACTGCGTCTTATCTGGGTACTCGGGTTGCCCTTTAGGGGGTGATCAAGCCCCTCTTCCACTCTTATGGAGTGGGCCACAATTGTTCCCTTGTTTACTTGCCTGTTTTCTTTAGAGGCAGGGCAGCTCAGTTTCCTTCTCCGTTTACTGGGTTCTCTTTGTGCGCGTTGCTGTTCAGGCAGCCATGGCACAGACTCCCGTTCTTCCAACAAATGGTTGGTGTTGCCACGAATGAGTGTGCGTGCTCATGGCCCCTTCCCAGCCACGGCAGTTAGAGCAGGCAAATGCCATCTCCTGTTCCATCACCTGCTGCTTCATTCCCAGCCAACACACCATTTATGTTGCAGAAATCATGGAACAGCAGATTGGAAAGTGAGTTTTATTATACCGGTGGGCCTGACTGGAATATCTTCCAAAGAGTCAGAGCCCCGAGCCATGACTACAGAATACCTTTATACAGTAATGACAAGTATGCAAAAAAAGCCATTCCCTCCTCCTTCTCTCTGGCATCTTTGGTGTCAGCAATTTCTCTTCCTTGAAACAATTGTTGATAGTTCAAGGCAAGATAGCTTAGGAACATTTAGGTACAGTTCGACCGTTATTAGAGAAAGAATTTGTTTACATCAGCATCTCATATGTTTATGGAACATAGAGTTGATTAGTAAAGAACATTGACTAGGCCTGAGAGTTAAAGGAAAAAGACTTTGCAGAGTCCCAGAGTCTCATGGGCTATCTAGTCTGACCCCAAATAGTGATTGTAAGATTACAGCATTTAGCAAATAGATATTAGAGTCTACATGGCCACTACACCATGACTAAAAGGGTGAAGGGGCAGAGTGATACATTATTTAAAGCCATGCCATCCCAACTTTTCCTCTTGCTGCCCTGTGATTGACCCACACTCCTGCCTCTAACACAGTAAGAGTTCACTACCCACTTTTGGGCTGGGTAGGAATTTTTTCCCCTTTTCTGCAAGTTTTTTGCCTACCCTACTCTGTCAAATGGGGACTAGAGAATTGGCAGTCACTTGGCCCCAAGGTATGGGGGGGGGAAGAGAAAGGAGGAGTTAGGTGAATACCTGTGGCATCCTTTTGGGGATATGCCTCTGGAACTACCCTTACATGCCATGAGACCCAGAGGGTGGGGAAGGAGGCTGTCTTTGGACTGGTCAGAGGATTGAGCTCTCACTAGAGGTCATGCAACTTTAATGTTTGATCCTCAGGTTGGCCTTCCAGTAGTTGATTGGCTATGGGGCAAGCCAACCTCTGAGTCCTCCCTGGGGCTCATGTCTTTCCCCCAAGAGAAGCTGGGGAGGTAGGACTGGGGGGAGACCACTTGTTCCAGCTGCTCCCACAGTAAGTGGATCCCCCTTTTCTTGAACATCCCAGGGGATAAGACCTAAATAGGTGATGGATTAAATACAGTGGCCCAATGTCTTGTGTGTGGTCTCATTATTTCATGGATTGGTCATCAAGACAAATGCAGAGGAGGGACAAAGAGATAAGGATGAGAAAGAAAGAAACGTGGGAGAGGAAAAGGCAATCAGTAGCCCCATCAACCACAGTTTCTATCCCTGCCTATTACTGACTTGAGTGACACCCACCACCAGCTCTAGACTCATTTAGTTTTGGTTTTGGCCTTCATCCTCCCCCCAATTTGATGACACTCAGCTCTGTTATGCAGAGATTCTCTTTGAGGGAACATTAAAAGAATGGAGGGGTTCTCCAGTTATGTTCTAGGATATAATCAGAAGACAAGCCACTTCTGAGTGTTTATAGTCAAAAAGGATATTGCAATTTCTCTCTCTCTCTCACGCACACACACACATATATATAAACCATGTTTTTGTGCTTGACTTTCTAAACTTTTTAAATTTATAAGACAAATCTTTCCTGAAATCTAATGGTTCATTTTTTAAAGTAAGTGATATCACCCATAGCAACATAGTACAGTACTTGTTATGTTTTTCGAGGCAATAATTTATTGTAATTCATCATGTAGAAATATATATTTAAAGGAACTTGATTGGGAACTGTAGTAATGACTTCAAAATAATCCTACCACCTGTTTTCTAGATTTAATCAGCTATATAACCATGTGTAGCTTCATTTAAGACAGACATTATTAATCTCTGTACTGTGAACGTCTGCAAATTACTTTTTTATTATCTAAAACTACTAGGCTATTACGGAATTTAAAACGTGACATGTGCTGTCAATGATGTATTCAAAATCCAGAATATGATTCAATATTTTTATTATCTAAAAAAAAAAAGAAAAGATTTTCATGGTTCAATCTTAGATTGTTTCCTATTTTTCTTGAATTACAACACTTCTAGCCCTGTCAATTGCTTTTGTAACAAGAGTTAATATAGTGCTAATAATGGGCTTCTCATCCTTACTGAAATAAATTACTTTCAGTAATAAGTGCTAAATTTCTTTTGAATGAGATTGATCTGTCAAATGAATGCAAACAGGCATGTGTGGGAAAGGGTATACTGTACTGGGGCCAGTAGTCTAGAGAGGCACTGCCCAGACGACGATTTCCATTAGTAAGGGGGGGGGGATAGGATAAACTGTAGATTGCATTGGAAACTTACTTTTTTGTATAATATTTTCAGTTTGGGAGATTCTGGCTGCTGTAGTTAGTTTTTTTCTTTTTTAAAAAAGTAATGTCCTGTGCTTAAGTCCGTCCAGCAGTTCACCTACCTGGGAAGCATCATCTCCTCAGATGCCAAGTTGAAAAAGAGGTCGACCACAGAGTAGCAAAGGCACATAGCGCATTTGGAAGACTTTACAAAAGAGTCCGGAGTAATAAACACCTGAGGCAAAGCACAAAAATTAGTGTGTATAGAGCCATTGTACTGTCTATCCTCCTTTATGGGTCTGAAACATGGGTCACCTATCGTCACCACTTACGACTCCTCGAACGCTTTCATCAGTGCTGTTTACGCACAATCCTAAATATACACTGGACTGACTATGTGACGAATGTTGCTGTCCTTGAGCAAGCAGGGATCACCAGCATTGAGGCCATGATATCGAGAACACAGCTGCTCTGGGCAGGGCACGTTTCTAGGATGGAGGACCATTGCCTCCCCAAAATAGTACTTTTCGGTTAACTTGCCATGGGTCAGCATAAGAGGGGCACTCCAAAAAAGCGATACAAGGACTCCCTGAAACAACACCTCAGGCTCGGCCAAATTGATCACCAACAATGGTCCACCCTGGCCTCACATCGGGAGGCATGGAGATGCACTACCCACAATGCTGCAGTCTTATTTGAGAACTCATGCCGAACAAGTCTTGAAGAGAAACGACAACGCAGAAAGAATCACAAGCCGGAAACATCACCCAAGGAGACCTGCTGCTGTGCTTTCTGCAACCGGACTTGTCTATCTCGGATTGGCCTTTTTAGTCATCAGCGTGCTTGCAGTAAGCATGGGAAGAGTCCTTCCTGAATCTTTGTTTGTGAAGAAAAACCAGAGAGAGAAAATGTCCTGTCTATAAAAGGGGAAAAAATACACTCTCCTCTGAAGAAACAGCAATTCACAGTGCTTGGACTTGTCTTAATAATCAGTAGAGCCCCTCTAAAATTCTCATGACCCCTAGCCAAGATGGCACCCACGAGTGAATTACACACACTTTTAAATCTGTGGCCCCTTATTTTTTTTATAAAAAGTTTACCATGGTGCACACATGCAGTATTTCATATTTACCAAAAAAAAAAGAAGATAAGAGTAAAATATTGTTGTTTTATCAACTTACCAGGTTCTCACATAGGCAAAAATCCAAGATGGCAGCAGCAGGCGCTCTCCCTGTTTGCTAGCCCCTCCCCCATGCTCATCTGGCCAATCAACTTATGCTGCCTATCTCAGCAAGGCAAATGTGACTGTCCTAATAATTGCATATTCGCATGCCCTACGGAGCTTTTTAAAAACAACAAGAAAAGCTCCAAAGGCTTCCCTTCAGAGCTTTACAGTGGATTTGGCTACCCTCTGCTTCTAAATGAATATCCATTTAGGCAGATCGCCGTCCGTGTGATTACCATCCAGGTGATTTGGATTATTTTCACTGTTTGGACAGGACCTAAATTTTCCAGACTCTGCAATCCTGAAACAGCCCACCAAAATAATCCCTCTTCAGATCCATAGATGTTAATGAGTGAGTTGAGCACATTCTTAAATTTCTCTCACTGAAATCTTGGGAAACACAAAGGACTGGATTTACCGTAGCTTAGTCCTAGACTGGGCTTACTCCAGTCCATAGTTGTGTATCTTGCATAATAGATCCAATTCAGTGTGACGATAATTAATTTCACTATCACTTCAGTATACAGTGTTTTCTTTAGACTAATAATGCCATAGTGGCCATCAAACATTCTGATATTATAGTAATTAGATTTGATGTTACTGAATGTAGGTGAGTAAGATTAATCTTACTGATTTATGATGAACATCAAACACCAGCAAGCAGTAGTGAACTATACAGTCTGTTGTAATGATTAATGTGGACTCATTTATCTTTCATACAGACACAGCAAAATGACTTTCTCTATTGTGCAAGAGTTTGAATTAGATACTTAATTATGAAGCAAGGAATGCTCACTGTATATAACATTCTCACCTTTTTTGTAGTAGGAGATAAATAGCTCATATTATTTCTAGGACACTTCTGCGTGGTCATATATTGCTTTTGCTTCATGGCACAGAATGTGATGTATGGTTAGGAGGAGAGTCAATTTTTGATAAATATGAATACTAATGTAAGTTTACAATGTCTCAGTAAACAAGACAGTTAGCATTTATTCTGATCACAAGGAAATAAATGGGGGGCCATATCATTCTTTCTGGATTGCTAATTTGTTCTTTGTGCTTGTTGCTGTCCCTTTAAAGACCACCTTCGGGTTGATTATCTTTTAAAGAAAAGAAAATAGAATTGGCTTAGTTTGACAATTATGCAATAATTGGCTCTGAAGCATCCAGTGAATTTTTGCATCTACATTCCTATATATTTTTCAATAAAAATTGGAAAGCCTTCCTAAAACTGAACTAGTAGCTGAAAATGTTAAAAACAAACAAAATAACAACAACCACTGAATCTGGGTCTGCTGAAGGTCCAAACCTCTTATCTAAAATCCAGCACTGTAGAAACAGGTAGAGAACAGAGACACCAGTCTTCTGTCCATTCTGCTTTCGACCAGCCCTAAGGTCTCCTCGTGGTCATTATTTCACAAGAACATCTACCACATATTCACTGGCTATGCTTTCTTCCCCTTCATTTCCAAACCAAGAAATGGAAATGATTATTTTCATGCAATCTCTCTAATAATATTTTTCCCTGCTGTATGTTCCCACATGATTAATTTACCATGAATACAATAGTAGGGACATTTTCTTAGCTGACCTTTAACAAAGAGATGGTATTGCTCTTTGAAATAAGCCCAATTCCAACTTCAGACATTAATAAAATAAGAACAGCCCTACCGGATCAGATAAAAAATCCAGCTACTTCAGCATCCTTTGTCCAGCAGATGCCAGCCAAATGCTCCTGGGATGTCCCCAGGCAGGTCATGAAGGCAATAGATCAAGAACGTCAGGCTAGAAATCAGTAATAAAGATGTCTGGAGGTGAGGGATATGCACAGCAACAAGCTGTTAAAATTCATGTCCACAGATTTCAGTGGGTTTAAATGCATTTGACTCTGAGGTGAATTGTGACCTGTTGGATTTACCCTTTTGTTGGATCCAAGCTGCATTACTGTAAAAGGAGAAGGTGGGATATCAATTAAATAAATAACTATTCTCACTCAAGATTTGCATAATATATCAACCATCTGTGGAAAATACTCAGTTCACTATATTATTCCAGTTAGCCTTTGATTTTGTTTGTTTTTTTAAAGAACAACTGTCTTTTAAAATATGTAAACTGCTTTATAGAAGACTGTTTTAATATGATTTATTACACATTGCTTTGGAGGGTAGAAAAAATAATTCATGATTACTTCAAATAAGAAAAATGTTTATGAATTTGAATGCATTATCTCATATCTGTCAAAATGGCATGGTCATTTTAGTGCTCCTTTAAGTGCTTATTAATACAAAAGGCATACTTTTATTCCTGAAAATTTAATATCTAAATAGTAACCCTTGCAACCTTTGGACTTTGCTGATGTATTTGCAAACCTGGATCTCAAGAGAGGAGATGTAGAGTGATTTAATTAAGGCTATGGCTTTCTTTTAAAATTTTGGGTTAGCAAATGTCATTTGGCTGTCATGTTCAAAACATGGAACTTTAATTATACATTCTAATTCCTGCCTTTCAATCATTGCTTCTATTTCCAGTGTTCAATATGTAGGTGCTCTTGGCTATTTAACACTAATTGTACTACCAACACACAAAGAGCTTCAGAGAAACAACAAGCAGGCTCAGGTCAGTGGTGTTGAAGGTCTCAGAGCAATGAATTGGGATGCTTTAGAGAAGAGAGGGGTCAAAACATAACCTAACGAGAACAGAGTGTATTCAGAATGCTGACTGTTGTGTTAGAGGACACACACTTTAGAAAAGAGGTGGAGAAGATTGGTGGAAGGGAGTGACATGGTGGAGGGCATGGTTGGCTAGCTGAAAAAAATAAAACCCTGTAAAATAATATTCAGTTTTCAACATTTGTTCAATGTGCCCATACATTTAAAAGCAGACATTGTATGAACAAGTAGGTGACTAGTGATTTCACTGCCCAAAATACTCATAGCATTGCCAAGTGCAATCTGATAGACACCCCAGTGGGAGGAAACACACACACACTTGAATAGCATAAATTACAGTATTTCCTCTTAGAACTTTATCTGACAGACAAAATACAGCGTCATAATGATGCCACATAACCGCGAAAGAGCACGCAGATCAGACGATATCGCCCTTTCATGGTTATGTCCTATCAAAATCCCATACCTTTTAATTGACGGCTTAATTAATCAATAGATCCCCAGTGCCTCTTTTGTGCCAGCATTGCCAGCGCATGAAACCTCAGGCCATTTATCTCTCATCACTGGAGCAAGAGTGGCCAGTCTGGCATGAACAGTTCCAGGGGAGATCGGGCATCCAGGTAAGTTTTGCTCTTTTTATGACCCTCCCCAGGTTACTTGGGACTTTTAAAGTGTACCTAGGGCCTTGTGTTACTTTTAAGGCTTTATTTTTGTTTTCAAATTTTCCACCCAATGATGTCTCACAGGATTTTGAATGAGGAATTATTGCCAGGGAGCCTTTGCTGGAAGAAGAAGGTAAGTATGGCGCGGGGGAACGTTCTTTTGCCGGCATAGAAATTGGTTGTGTGTTTGTTTTTAATGCAGGCAATATAAGATTTTAAGAGGGGTTATCTGACAAAGTCCTTAGTTTCAATATTGCCTTGCAGATTTAAATTATTTCTATACAAAGCTTGTTTGGCACCAAATGCTTTCTTAAGGATTTATTTGCCCTACTAATGCTAATAGCCATTAGTGGTAGTAACAGAGTGGGCAGATTATATTCATTATAAATTTATTCTTTCTTTCTCTTGTGCCATTTCTCTGGCTTAACAGACCTATTATACATCACTGATCCATGCTAATTCTTGGTGTCCACAGCATCTCTTCTATACTTTTAATTCACTCCTAAAGCCCTCTCCTTCACTTCTTCCTCCATTACTTTCAGCTGATGATTTTGTAACATTTTTCAGTACTAAAATTGAAACCATCTATTCTTCTCTCTCTGTTTCTGAATCCTCCTCATTATCATATCAACTGCCCAGCTGTTCTAAATTCTCTTCTTTTCCCCCGTCTCATTAGATGAATTATCTAAACTATTGAAGTCTTCAAATCCTTCTACCTGCTCTCTGGATACTGTTCATTTTTAATTACTATTTCCCCCGCTATTCTCCCTTTTCTTTATTATCCTAGTACTCTGCCCCTTTCCTCTGGTTCATTTCCTTCTGAGTTTAAACATGTCACGGTCTCTCCAATCCTCAAGAAGTCTTCACTTGACCCATTCTCTCTCTCAAATTATCATCCTATTTCACTGTTGCCTTTCCTCTCAAAAGTTGTGGAATGTGCTGTTTACACGTGGTGCCTCACCTTTCTTTCTCAGGACTCCACATTGGATCCTTTTATAGACTGACTCAGAGAAATAAAGAGATCACACACAGGAAATGGGGTGAAATAAAAGGGTTTTTATTTAACCCTACTATTTAATACCCTCTAAATCTTCAGCAGGGGGAGGCAACCTAGTGTGGGAGCAGGTGGGCCAGTTCGTACCTCCTGGACTTAAACCCCCCAGCTTCCCCGGGTGAACACCTGAGCCCTGTAGAGTAACCCCAATTACTGGGGTTGCTTACCAGTTGGCTCACATCTGGAAGGTCAACTCAAAAGCCCCTCACCCAATCCATACAGATTAAGGTGAGGGGATTATCCTTCAAGCCAATCCCAAGGTAGGTCTCCTTCTGTTCTCCCAGGTCATACGACCTAAGGTGACCCTTTCAGAGACCATCCCTTGACTGAAACTGGTGCCATAGGTGCACACTGGAATCTACACCTCCCCCTTTCCTGTTCCATTTAAGGGTTTAAAATTTAGCCTAGTTTAGCCACCACCCTAGACAATTTCCCAGTGCTGCCTTCCTAGTATGGGGTAGCAAAAACCCCCGAAGTAACCATTATCAAACTATTCCAGTGGTGGAAGAGTGGGTCACCAAATTGAAAGTGAGAGGTGAGGGGTGGCAAGGCCTTAAATAGCCTCTGGCCCCACTCCTTTCCTCTCATCGTCGGTGCGTGCCGGCAATGCTACATCTGGGTCTTCAGTCTCCTCCACAGTCAATAAATAGGCTCCCTGCCTGAATGGCTGCGCTGGACGGTGGGGAACCAGGTTCAGTCTGGATTTTATCCTTTACATTTTACAGAGACATCTCTCACAAAAATAACAGATGATCTCCTCCAGGCCAAGTCAAAAGGCCAATGCTCCATCCTTATTCTCGATGATCTTTCTGCAGCCTTTGATACAGTCAATCATGTTCTTCCATTAGATTCACTTCATTATTTAGGGTTCACTGACTCCGTTCTCATCTGGTTTTCATCGTATCTCTCAGGCTAGTCATTTAGCATGGTAGCTGGTGGTTATGAATCCCCCTCCTTTCCCCTTTCAGTTGGGGTTCCTCAGGGCTCCATTCTGGGCCCCTTATTGTTCTGTCTCTACATACTATCTTTAGGCAATCTTATCAGCATATGTGGGTTTCAATATCAGCATATGTGGGTTTCAATATCACCTTTACGCTGATGATACTCAACTGTACCTCTCTATTCCTGAACTTTCTTCAGATTTTGAACATCTCACTACAGCATGTCTTTCCGGTATCTCAATATGGATGCTTCATCACCACCTTAAACTTAATATGGCAAAGACAGAACTACTCACCTTTCCCCCGAAGCCTTTTTTACATTATACATTTTCCATTACTGTCGATAATGTTCCCATCCATCCTGTGAACGAAGCATGGAGTCTTGGCTTTGTCTTTGACTCCTTTGACTCCTTGTTGTCCTTTGTTCCTTGTATTAAGGCTGTAGCAAAGTTGTGTCAATTTTTCCTTTATGACAGCACTAAAACTAGACGTTTCCTTTCTGCTTCCTCTGCCAAGACTTTAGTTCATGCTTTAGTCATTTCCCATCTTGATTACTGCACTCTTCTTTTGAGTGGACTTCAATTATCTCATCTTAGTCTTTTGGTTTCCATTCTTCACCTGCTGCTAAGATTATCTTTTAGCCCATCGTTTTGATCATGTTACCCCACTTTGGATATCCCTTCATTGGCTACCTGTTCCCTCTAGGATTCAGTATAAGCTGCTTGTTCTGACATTCAGGGCCCTGCATAACCTAGCTCCTCCTTACCTTGCAACTCTTATCTATTTTTACCAGCCTGTTAGAAATCTTCACTCTGTGAATTCTGGGCTTCTTACCCAACCAAGGGTTTTTTCCTCCTTGGCTCTACTTTGTCCTTTTTCTCTTGCCACCCCTTATTCCTGGAATTGCCTCCCACTAAACTTGTGGACTGTTTCTTCCCTTGATGTTTTTAAATCCAAATTGAAAACATATTTGTTCTCACAAACTTTGGATTAATGTTTATATCATTAATGTTTATATCACATTTTGGATTAATGTTTATATCATTATTGTATTTGATTACCTGTACTGATTATTTGGTTTATTCTGAATTATCTGTATTTTTTCCTTTTCTTATTGAATTTTAGTTGGATTCACCCTTTTGTTGGATCCAAGCTGCATTTTAGTATTTGCTATTATTGGAATAGTGATTGTTTTATTCTGTAACCTTTTGTAAAGCATCCTGTACATCAATGGTGCAATATAAATAAACAACCACAACAACAATAATAATAAAAACAGCAAGAGACATTATATAAAATCAACAGCAGTAGAAGTACATACATATATATTGCTCCGTTATAACCAGATCTGCAAAGCAGTCATCTGGAGAGAATCTAGGGACCTTTTATGTTAGGAAATCTCTGAAAATATCCTAGTTACCATTTTCCTCTTGTGACTCTGAGCATTCTAAAATAGATTATATCCCTGTCTTTCTCCTTTATGTCTCTAGGAGTCTGCAATATAATGGCATTTTTCTGTGACTCACAATTATTCTTGTCTTTTGTCATTTATCTCTCATTTCAGAAATTTCCTACAGGATTTTGATTTAAACAAATTACTAGTCAACTCAATTTTCAGACAACTATTTAAAGAATTTTTAAAAGCAACCGAAGGGTAACAAGTATAAAACTGTGATTTCAAAGCTTCTGAAAACAGCATCTGAGGGGTTTCGATAAAGTATATATATATATATATATACATATATATATATATATGTATATATATATATATATATATTACTGTTTTGCAAGGAGGGCAGTCTAGAAGAATTGGTCATAGGAAGGTAATTTTTCAAAGTATTCCTTTTGTGTGTGTGAAGTAAGACAATCCAACTGTCATTACTTCTCCCTACATTCTTCAAATTTGTAGAACAAAAAATCTAACTTCAACTGATTTATTTTGTACATTTTAGAACTCATGACTGTGTGTGTGTGCATGCACGCATATGTATATGAAAAAGAAAGAGAGAGAATGTAAATGTATGGAATTGTCAGTTTTCTATTTGGGTGCCATGAATAACTGTTTTTTTTTTGTTTTTTTTTTACTCCTAAAGAAAATTCCATACGTATTCATTTATTGTGAATATGTGTCTCCACCAGACAGCAATCTACAGGTAATACTGTCAGAATTGTAGGATAAAGACAGTGAAGTAATTTGGCATACTGTTGACAACTGAGCTATTGAAAATATTTATACCTGTCATTTATCCTCAAAGGATGAGATGCACAGCAAGTTCATTATATTACTGTTCTCTGTGCTTTTGGGGGCGGGGGGGGGGGACAAGGGAGTTTATTTGTATACAAGGAGAGGAAGATCCCTGACAAATCTGACCAAACACAGCTTATCAAGCTTATTCTGTGGCCATGTTCCTTTCCATCACCTTTGCATCTTTTCAGTGTAATCTAGAAGAACTTTTATCACAGTCTGGTCTAGAGACCTTTGTGCACCTTTGGTAGCACAATGTGACAGATTTTCAACACTTTGAATGCAATGTCCCTCATCCATTAAGACTTAGTCCTCATCTACCTGAGCCAGGGTACACCATCTCCCAGCCGGTATATCCTGGCCACAGATCAGGCCCGTTCCACTCCCATTACTTCTTCCATGTGGGAGGAAGTCTAGACAGGTGTACTGGCCTGTTTCTGCAGCCACTGCCACCAGTGTCTCCCTCACCCTCCCAGAAGCTAGGAAGCAAGCCTGCAACATGTGGCCAAGGCCCTCTGCTTCAGAGAGAATGAGGCTGGCCTGCCGGGACAGCCTCCTATGGTCTCATGGGGCCCAATCTGTTTCTTCCCAGCAGGAATGGATTAAAGCAGGTATTTTAATATAATGATTTATTGGCCTACCCCATCTTCCCACCGTCTTAGCCCCATCTTTGGCCTGTGAGTCATGATGACTGCCTGGGGGAAGAACAGGGCAAAAACCCTGTGTCATCAGGACTACAGAGACCTAAGACAGGGGCAAGACAAGGTATATTGCTCATGTGACAAGACCTGCAACTCAACAAATTTATTAGCAAAATCTCTGCAGATCTTTGGACTAAGTTGACTAAATGACTTTCAGTAACTGAGATCTAAAGATGTGGACAAGGTACTTGAGTTGAGCATCTGTTTACTTGACTCTTATAACACGAGCCTTGATCCTTATTACTTTAAGAGCTGATTTCTAGCTGGGTCAGGATATTACAAATTCCTTCTTTTAAAAAGTGGTAATGTCATGTCGCGTGTGCCTGATGAGGCTATAGAGTCAGAGTAGGAGGAGGACATGGCAAGGAATGGCCCTAGGGACCCTGGCACAGGTGTAGATACACCATCCCTGAAGAAATTTGGGTTGAACCCAGAAGTTATAGAAAACAATAGGCTGCATGATGAGACCTCCTGTGGAAGACTGGTATAATGGTGTTGTGGTATCATGGACTTGGGGGTATAAAATGTTGTTTAATTTTCTATTTATATTAGAACTACTAAGGTAAGAAGCTGTCAGGAGGGAATGAGAGACTGGAGTGTTGAGAGTAGGTGATGGTTGATGGAACGTCTAAGGGGATTTGAATAATATTGGTGAAGGACAGTTGGGATGACAGTTGAGATGATAACTGAGTCAGAGTAATTAGTGTGGTTAGTTAGAAAGAAAAATGAGTGAAATTAGAATTAGGGTTAAGAGAATCAGGCTGCTGACACATTGCAGAAATATTGCAGTTTGATACCGCTTTAACTGCCATGCCTCAATGCTATAGAATTTTGGGATTTCTACTTTTTTGAGATATTTGTCAGAGAGCTCTGGGGCTGCAACAAAGTACAAATCCCAGTATTCCATAGGATGGAGCCATGATTGTTAAAGGGGTATGAAACTGTGTTATTTTTGTAATGTGTCAGCAGCCTCAGTCTGTCAGGATTAGAAATTAATGAGTGTGAATTAACTAGGAGTGGAGTGTGTGAGGGAATGTGAGATGTGTTTTAAATGTATTAAATAATTAATCTGTTTGCTTATGTTCAACTTCTGTTATTAAAGTACTGGCTTTGTATTTATATATATACTTTTGGCCTCCAAGAAACTTGGATTCAGACAGTGTCTGTAGTGACAGAAGTGAATAAAGAGAGGTAGTGTCCGGTGGGGATATAAGTTGCATAATATCTCACTCACATACCTTGAGGGCATCTAGGTGGTCCGCACAGTTGGTCACAGTAATAGGACAGGAGGAGGTCCTTACATTGGTGGCAGAGGTAAGGACAAGGGGAAGCCCTCACTCTTGGTGGCAACAGTGTTCATATTTGGCAGCAGCAGAGATTTAGGCAGAGCTTCACACTTTGTGGAAAAGTGGTGGGTTAAGTGGTAAACCCCCACAAATGTCCCTTTCAGTATTATCATGCTGCTGTGCCACTAGGTTTTGGAGAACTGTGGGAGTGGGCTGTAAAACGAATAGATTCCACTCTTAGTTTGCATATTTAATTTCAAATACATACTATTAACTCATTTCTTTACCTTGTTATCCTTTCAGTAGCTGTGTTGAAGCATGGGAGAAAGACAACAGTGGTTTTAATTGTTAATACAAATAATGCATTTCTTTACAAATAGTATTTGTATCATATATCTAAATAGACATTAAATATAGAAAGAGCTGTTTACTCTTCCCAACCAGTTATATAGATGGGTTATGTCTTCAATATCTTCATCACAGTGCTTCAGAGTTCCCTTTGATCTAGTACTATCAGATCACTGCCTTCTGCTTATGTGTTCTCTCTCTCTCTCTCTGGGCTAGTCTATATGAAGGGGAAAATGTGGATTGATGTGCACTAATGCAAATTTGAAACAGCTTCTATTTGTCTTAATGGATGTTTGGCAGGATCACAGGCATGTGAAGGGATCCTCTTTCACTGTTCCAGTGGGCATGCCTGCAAATCAAGATGGTGGGTGAGAGTGAATTACTCATGTTTTTATTCTCACCAGTTGCCACCACTGAACAATATTTTTTTAAAAGCATATCTAAGGTGCACACATGCAAAAAGGCTGTTTCATCACCTCAGTGCACGATCACTAAGGTAAATACAATATGGCAGTTCCAGGCACTTGCCTTGTTAGCAAGCTCTACCCCCTGCACACATCCAACCAATCAGCTTTCCACTTTGGCTCTTATTGGGAATGCAAATGAATGCAAATCAGTTGTTCCAATGAGTGGGAAAGCTTATTCCCCATGAAGCTTTTTAAAAACTTCAGGAAAAGCCACAAAGGCTTTTCCTGCAGAGTTTTTGGTGGATTTGTCCTTTTGAATACAGTGGATTGATGTGGGATGCCATTTAGACAAATGATATTCTCCTTGACTTCTATGAGGAGTATTTTTGCCATTTAGGCAACCCCCCCCCTCTCTCTCTGGCTCTGGAGTTATCCTGTCCTGTCTTGAGTGAATTTTGTCTGAGTTGAGGTCTTTCCTCAGCCTTCACCTTCTCATGCTGGCCTGAAGTCTTCAGTTTTTTCCACGGCCTGAAGTCTTCAGTTTTTCCCAGTCTCTCCTGATTGTTTTTCCTGTGTCTTTTTTCAACTGCACTACAATCCTAATTGACTCTTTACTGGCTGGTTGACTGGTTTACATACACTTCAACCAAAACTTTCACCCAATCAGTGTCATAATGGTTAGATTTCCATAACCCCACTTTTCTCTAAACAGAGGACAAATCAAAGGTCATGGTATGCCTTACCACCAATAAAACATTACCAGTTTGGATTCCTTTTCTTGTTATACAACAAAATACAAAATCCACAGTGATACCTTTATTGGGCCAACTTTAATGAGCCCCCAAACCATCCTAACTGACAACAGAAGTAACATGTGAGATAAAATGTGGTCCTGTGACTCTAACATTGTCACTTCTTTTTCTCCTGTTTGATTTGTAAAATCTTTGCTGGTTGAAGAAGCCAGTGTAGCTTCAAAAGTTTGTGTTTTGTGCTTTTTAGTTGTCCTAATAAAATTATCAGTGTTCTGTGTATTTTGTATTATTTTGCTGCATGGCCAATGTGGCTGCTTCTGAATATGTTTTCTTGTTAAGTAAGGGCATGTCTTTATGGAAAAAATACCATACAATTTGAGGAGAATACCTTTCATCCCAGTAGGATCTCACATCATTTCACCATATTTGGAAGGAGGGGGGCAAAAATTCCAAATACTGCACAGGAAAAGCCTTTGCAGCTTTTCCTGTTTTTTTTGTGTGTTTTTTTTTTAAACTCAGAAAGAAATGTGCATTCCTGTTTGTTGGAACAATCGATTCACTTTGCTGTACATTCCGGATAAGAGCAGAAGCAGAAAGCTGATTGGTTGGACATGTGCAGGGGACAGAATTTGCTGGTGAGATCAAAATACTGGCATCTAAGCCAGAACCACCATGTTGGATTTTCGCCATAGCAATCATGCACTGAGGTGATGGAACAGCCTCTCCCCTTTTTTCTGTTTATTTAAGGAAAAGATTGCACTTCCACACCTTGGGTTTGCTTTAAAAAAAATACTGTCTGGCAAGGGCAACTGGTGACAATAAAAGTGTGAGTAATTCACTCATGGCCACCATCTTGATTCACAGGCATGCCTGCTTGAACAGCAAATGTATATGGCTTCGTATGACTGCAATTTTTTTTTTTAAAAAAAACATGGAGACAAATGAAAGCTGCTACAAATTGGCGTTAATCAATCCACAGTTTATTGCTTAATATACATAAGCCTTAAGACTGATACCTCTCTCACAGTCAGGTTAACTACAAGCTATAATTGTCAGTTAAAGGATGTTTGTCATCCTGCCAGCATGACCTTTAAACTTTATCACACTCTGGTCTAAGTCCCCAACTGAAGATACAGTTCATTCACCTTTTCCTACTTCATTGTAAATTCTGCAGAAGCACATTCACTTTTTACTTCACATACATACAGGTTCTTCACTGTTTCCTTGCTGAGCAAGATGTTTGAGGGAGTGTTTGCTAGGGACCTTTAGTCTCACTTAGAGGAGCCTGCTCTTCTTGATCCCTTTCAATTGGATTTCAGTCCTGGTTTAGGAACAGAAACCATCCTGGTCACATTTGTCAAGAGAGAAGCAGCAAGGATAAAGTCCTGTTTATTCTTTTGGATCTCTCAGTGTCTTTCATTCACCACAGTATTATTCTTTATTGTGTCCCTACTTTTATGTTGAGAGGGAATTCATTGCAGGGTTTCACTCCTACAGTAAATTCTAAATGACGGTCCTGTTAGCTTATTACTTTGCTCACTTGGCAAAATATGCTATTGGTTCCATAGGATGCTATTTTAATAATAATAATAATAATAATAATAATAATTTATACCCCACCCCTCTGTTAAAAACAATCAGGGCGACTTAAAATACAAGTATTAAAATACAAATACAGGCTGTTCGTATTTTTTGTCCCCCATACGGATTTTTTTATGATTGTATAGCCGCACCCATAATTTGGGGGTGATTACAGAAAAGGCCCTCTGGGAGGTTGCAGACAGCCTAGATTTTTGTGGCTGAAGCAAATTCCTCCCAAAGGACCGGAGTGCGCAGGGAGATTTGTATAGGAGGAGGCAGTTCCAAAGATAAGTTGGACCCAAGCCATTTAGGGCTTTAAAGGTAATAACCAACACCTTATACTGGGTCCGGAAACTGATAGGCAGTCAGTGGAGAGATTTTAATACTGGAGTTATATGATCTCTCTGAGATGTTCCCAAGACCACTCTGGCTGCCATATTTTGTACCAACTAAAGTTTCTGGACCAAGCATGGGGTAGCCCCATGTAGAGCGCATTGCAGAAATATGGATGAGAGGTTACCAGCACATGCACCACAGTCTCGAGGTCCCTTACTTCCAGGAAAGGGCGCAGCTGACCATCACATTCACCTGACTAATCATCTGAAGCGATGAATCAAGGAGCACCCCCAGACTGTGAACACAGTCCTTAATGGAGAGTGTGATCCTGTCCAGGACTGGAGGTTGCAACCTAACTCCTGGTTTTGGGGCCGCTACCGTGAGCACCTCCGTTTTGTTCGGATTTAATCTCAATCTGCTTTTCCTCATCCAGCCCATTACTGCTTTAAGACAATCATTAAGAGGAGAGACGCCATCGGAATTTGAGTCCGACGATTGGGACAAGGAGAAATAGATCTGGGTGTCATCAGCTTACTGATAACACCCAGCCCCATAACTCCGAATAATCTCACCCAGCAGCTTCATAAAGATGTTAAACAGCATCGGGGACAGGATGGTGCCTTGAGGAATGCCACAAGTAAGCTCCTTCCTGCTGGTGCAGCTGTTCCCAAGCAGCACCCTCTGGGACCTGCCCGAGAGGAAGGACTGGAACCACTGGAGTGCAGTGCCTCCGATTCCTAACCCACTTAGGCAATCCAAGAGGATGCTATGATCTATTGTATCAAAAGCCACTGAGTGGTCTAAAAGCACCAACAGGGTCACATTACCCCTGTTGATGCTTAGATGCAGGTCGTCGGTCAAGGCAACCATGGCAGTCGCCACTCCAAATCCCGTCCTAAAGCCAGTTTCAAATGGGTCTAGATAATCGGTTTTATCCAAGACCACTTGGAGTTGAAGAGCAACTGCCCTCTCGATCACTTTGCGCAAGAATGGTAACATAGAAACTGACCTATAGTTGTTCATGTCCAGGGGGTCCAGGGAAGGTTTTTTTCAGGAGTGGCCTAACCGCCGCTTCCTTTAAACAGGATGGAACACACCCTTCTCTGAGGGATGCATTGATGATGTCCTTAAGGAACACCATCAAGGCAGTCCCCCCACCGGGTGGCCAGCCATGAAGGGCATGGATCGAGACAGCAGGTCATCTTCCTAACCCTACCAAGTAGCTTGTCCACATCCTTGGTACTCACGGATTGAAATTGATCCAGTAAACTTACATCAACGGAGTTTCTGGACACCTCGTCAATTGTTTCTGTCAAAATACTGGCATCTAGGTCAGCTCTTATCCAAGAGATTTTATCTGTAAAGAAATTGTTAAACGCGTCACAGCAGGCCGTTCTAGGGTTAAGCAATGGGTTCTGCGCAGGTATAATCTGCGTCATCTCCCTTACCACCCTAAACAGCTCTGTTGGACGGGACTATGCAGACACAATACGTGCAGAGGAGAAGGATCTCTGCACTGCACGTATTGCCTCTTGATAGGACCAAAGAAAGTTCCTATGACAAGTCCTGTCGGATAAGGGTTGAGTTTTGTGCCAGTTGCGCTCTAGTTGTTGTCCAACCCACTTCATTTTCCTAAGCTCTGATGTATACCATGGCTTACAGTTTGGAGCAGGTTGGAAAGGATGCTTGGGAGCGATTGTGTCGATAGCCTTGGTAAGGTCGGTGTTCCAGGTATTAACCAAAGCTTCGACAGGGTCACTGGCGTTACCAACCAGTAAACCCTCCAAGGCTTTCTGGAGTCCTATTGGTTCCATTAGCCTTCGAGGGTGGACCATTCTAATGGGTCCACACACACCCCGGTGGGGCGTGAAGAGACTCTTAGTTCCATCCTGACCAGGAAATGATCCATCCATGACAATGCGGTGGTTTAAATAACCTCCACCCATGGATATTCCTGTTCCGTACTGAAGACCACATCGAGGGTATGATCCATACAATGTGTGGGCCCGACGACCAATTGGGATAGCTCCATGTTTGTCATGGTTTCCATGAACTCCAGTCAGATTTGTCAAGCTGGTCTCGAGTGGAATGTTGAAGTCGCCCAAAACTAAAAGTCTGGGTAACTCCAACAGCAACTCTGAGACCAGCTGTGTCAGCTCAGTTAGGGAGTCTGCTAGACAACGGGGTGGTCGATATACTAGCAGAATGCCCAAACTATCCCTGGTCTTCAGGCTAATGTACATACACTGAAAGTGGACTGTGTTTCGGACAGGTATCCTGGTCAAGGTGAGATTTTTCTTATAAATTAGAGCCATTCCCCCCCCCCCACTTCCTCTCCTCTGCTCACTGACAGAATACCCAGCTGGGAGGGCCTGCATCCATGTGACAGCGCTATCCTCTCCCAGCCAGGTTTCTGTGAAGCAAGCCAGGTCAGCATATAAAAAATATTTAAATGAATAAATATTTTATTCATATTTAACAGCCATGTGAAGGTTCAGTCCTTCATGTCCCCAATATGCAGATGACATGCAAGCATATTTTTCTTCATTTCATCAAATAAAGATAAGGCAGTGGGAGGGTGCAGCCTGAGAGTCTGAAGCTCTGTAGATTTCATCGATGCTATGAAAGGGGCCCTATGGGCCATCAGATTCAACCCCCTGCTCAGTGCAGGATCTCCAGCTAAAGCATTCCCAGCAGGTAGCCATCCAGATTCTTTTTGAAGATGTCCAGAGAAGGAGACCCCACCACCTCTGTAGGTAATTGATTCCATTGCCAAATCACTCTCAATGTTGAGAAGTTCCTTTAAATGTTAAATCAAAATCTACTTTCTTGTAACTTAAAACCATTAGACCTATTTCTACCCTGTGAGGCAGAAGCGAATAAGCCTACACCCTCCTCTTTGTGGCAGCCCTTGAGGTGTTTAAAGAGAGAGATCATGTCACTCCTCAATCTTCTCTTCATCCAGCTGAACATGCTCAGCTCATTCAACCTCTCCTCATATGTTTTATTCTCCATACCTCTTATCATCCTCATTGTTCTTCTCTGAACTCAGGCAACATGTCTATATACTTTTTAAAATGAGTTGCCCAGAACTGAACACAGTACTCCAGATGAGGCCTGATCAGTGCAGAATGTGGTAGGACAATTACTTCCCTCAACTGGGGAACTATGCTTCTAGTAATGCAGGCTAAGATACTATTTGCCTTCTTTGCTGCAGCATCACACTATTGGCTCATGTTCAACGTATGATCAATGATAATCCCGAGGTCCCTTTCACATGCTGAGCCAAGTATCCACCATCTTATACCTGTGCATTTGGTTTTTGTGGCCTACATACAGAATTTTGCATTTGTCTCTGTTGAATTTCATTTTATTAATTTCAATCTAATTTTCTAGTTTATTAAGGTCCCTTTGAAGTCTGTTCCTATTCTATTTAGGTGGGTATCATGAGTAATTCTTTTGTATATGGTTCCTCATACCTATTCCTTTATGGCTATAAGGAAGAACATAGGATCTCATCTTGGGAAATGCCTGCCTCATGTACACAGAGCTTACAAAGGTGATGAGGACTGACTTGTCTTGAAATTTAAAATATGGATGTGAAACAGGGAGCCCATGGTTCAAAATGGTATGGACACCTCATCCTGTCATTCTAGGGTGAGGTGCCCAGCCTGTATCATGAGAAGGGACATACTTAAAAGAAAACCAAGCCATTGATCAAGAGCAAGGAGAACCTACCCATGAAGGAGGAACCCTTTAATGCATATCCCCATTTTGTAAATAAAATAAAATACAGTTGGGAACTCTCAGGAAATCCAATACTGGACTCTTGCCTCTTTATTTCAGTGCATAATGGTGTTCTTTGTCAAATAGATATTATACTATAAGATCACCTTTGGTTTGGTTTCTCCATCTCTAAGTAGTGGCACTGGAAAAGAGGAAGATAGGAAAAAAATGGTTTGCTCCTTCTCTTTAAATGATTTTTCTAATTTCTGTTTTTCCCAAAACAAAAACTCAACATGAGTTATCACAGTACCCATACTGTTCAATCTACTTCTTTCTTCTCATGTTAATTCCTTTTGAAGAAAAATCAAACATCAGTATACTTACAGTTTTTCTGCTTCTCTCCACTTATTTTTAGAGAAACTACATTGAGAAGTGCCTCAAATCTTATGGTTTACTTATGGGGGGAGAGATTAGTGGGCCATAAGAGAGATCAAAATAGGACTCCAAACTGTTAAAAAGTAATTAGAGAAGAATAGTAGATGTAACCTATTGACCCATGCAGCAGTAAAACCCTTTTTTGAAAGGATGTAACCCTGCTGAGGAGGTAATTAAATTTAAATAGTTTTGTTTAATTGGCTGGCATTGTGATATCACCTTAGTGACTTCAGTTAAATCTCTCTCAGTAAGAAGTAATTAAAAATCACTTTTCTGCAATGATCTTTCCTTTTGGTCAAGGTCTTTGCTTTATTCCATTGATAATGTTTTCCATGCTGAATTTGGCTTACTACACTGGATACTCTGCAAATGAAAGGCTAATACAGTGGAAAACAGACTTGAGGGCAGCAAAATACACAATACATTTACAATGCAATGTTATACATGTCTACTCAGAATGATGCCCCTATTGAGTACAAGGGAACTTACTCCCAGGTATGAGTGAAATTGCCTATATGTATTTATCTGGAAGGACGCCACATTGAACTTTAATAGGATATAAGTGTTGTTCATTTCCTAAATGTATGCCTTGTAGGGGATATTGTTATCCCTATGTAATGTAAAAGCAGATCCCAGCCATTTCATAAGTCAGAAATACTTCATAGAAAATGGTGTAGGAAGAAAAGAGGGGGGGGGGAACCACAAAGAAATTGCTTACTTACAACAGGATGGGGGAAAAAATGTGGGTCTTGACAGCCTTTAGGAAAGTAACATTTCTGTATGCTCCAAGACTTTTGAGAAAATATATATCTCACTTCAAGCATTTGCACAGTTTAGAAGCTTATAGTCCATTTCTGAGAAATAAAGTATGTATAAAATAATGCAGTTATTTAAAAACGGGGAAATTGACATCATTGCAGAAAAATAAGCAGAAACATTTTTTAGTCAGTGGAAACTAAACTATATACATTGAAAAAATAAATGCACGAATTATGAAAATTGGGAGGGGGGCATTCAAATGTTAGTGCAGAGAGAAAATAACTATTTTCTAACTCTAAAAGTCACTCTAACACCTCCACATTTCTTTTCCTGTGTTTTTTTAACACCTTTTTCCTGACAAAGAAGCCAGTAGAGCTTCAAAAGCTTGCAAAATGTAATTTGTGCACTGTGTTTTAGCCAATAAAGGCATTGTTCTTTTGTGGATTTTACATTTTGTTTTATTTTGAAGAAAATAAAGTCTCACAACCAGATAGAAAACAAGGACTGGAAGAAAATACAAATAGGATTCTTAGAAACTCAACACATGTTTCAGATTCCTAATTATATAATTATAATAGAGTTGCCAACTTTGGAACCAGGCCCTGTAGCTGTACCTTAAGCAGCAGCCCGACCTTCAATAATTAGGAGGGGGCAATGTCTGCCTCAAAGCTATACTGCCCCCTCAAAGCATTTTTCTTCTAGACATTGGCAAGTGTTTGGATGATTGCCTAATAAAATGCAATGACAGCCTTATCAAATAAGTTATCATTTAAAAATCTGATTATTTGGATTATTTCAATCTGGATTTGAACCAGGTTTGGGAACAGGTCTCGTGGATGGCCTGTACTTGGGAGTACATCACTATTTGTTCTGCTGGATCTCACAGCAGCTTTCTTTAATATCAAGAATGGTATCCTTCTGGCACATTTGGCCAGCATAGGACTTGAGGTCACTGTGTTCCAGTCACTCAAATCTAATCTGGCTCAAATAAGGTGGTACTGGGGGACTACTGTTCAGCCCTGTAGCCACTGGCCTGTGAGCTTCCACTGGATACTATGCTGGTCCCTATGATGTTTAATATATAGATGAAGACACTGGGAAAAGTAATCTGGCGTTTTGAAATGGGATTGCACCACTGTTCTGATCAGCTGTGTTCCTCTTTGCCAACTGGTGCTAAGGAGGCTGTTGAAATCCTGAATCTGGGCTCAGGGATGATCTGGATTATATGTAAACTGAGCCTCACAAATGGGGTCAACAAGTCAATGCTCAGTTGAGGGAAAAAAACGGAGAGTAGAACTGGAAAGGAAATTAACTGCATTCATATTTTCTTATGGAAATATTGGTTTTGTACCTCTTGAAACTGCCAATGGAGGAAAACAGATCATGCATCAGAAATCCATAACTATTTGTGCATATCATATTGAGCAAGAATGCCCTTTTCTTAAAATAAAAACAATATTTTATTGACCAGTTCTCTAATTACAGTTGTCCCTCCGTATCCACGGATTTGGTATCCATGGATTTAAGTATTTACAGCTTGAAAATATTCTTTAAAAAATAATAATCCAAAAAGCAAACCTTGATTTTGCCATCTTATATCAGGGGCACCATTTTGCTATGCCATTGCATATAATAGGACTTGAGTATTCATGGATTTTGGTATCCACGAGGTGGGGGTGTCCTGGAACCAAACCTCAGCAAATATGAAGGGACAACTGTATGCTGACTTCAGTTGAGTGACATTATATTATTAATCGATTCACACTTGAACACACGGTTCTTGAATGTCAAATATGTATGAGGACAGGTGGGAGGTTTTCCCCCTGCTTTTATATGTCACATGCTGGTCGACACATAGCTGCCATGTATGAACAATTATTTATCTGCATATGCTGTGCATGTCTTTGTGCTGTGGAAACATTAGTAGAAGTGAGTTCTGTCCAATGTGAAAATAAATTGTTACTAGTTTTAGTCATCACTATGTACATAGTTGGCAATTTTTGTCCCATAAAAACAGCTGCTCAGGCATGTACAATGTCCTGGAAAATGTGAGAGACATTAGTGGATCTCTCAAGATAAGTAATCAAATTGGCAAGGCAGAAGTTGAACAACAATTTATGGAGCTGGGCATGTTTAGTCTGGAGAAGAGAAAATTAAGAGGTGACATGATAGCCATGTTTAAATATTAGAAGGGATGTCGTACTGCGGATGGAGCAAGCTTGTTTTCTGCTGCTCCAGAGACTAGGGCACAGAGCAATGGGTTCAAACTACAGGAAAAGAGATTCCACCTAAACATTAGGAAAAACTTCCTGACAGTAAGAGCTGTTTGGAAGTGGAATACACTGCCTCGGAGTGTGGTGGAGTCTCCTTCTTTGGAGGTTTTTTAAATAGAGGTTGGATGGCCATCTGTCGGGAATGATTTGATTGCATATTCCTGCATGGCAGGAGATTGGACTGGATGGCCCTTGTGGTCTCTCCCAACTCTATGATTCTATGAAGAACCAGTCCCATGCCCACCCATGCACATAGAGTCCAGCAGATTTTTTTAAAATAACCTTCTTTGTAAGGGATATAAAAGCTTTATGTACAATATTTGTGCATACTCAAGTACATGTTCTAATTGAGGAAACAGAGAAAAGAAAATTACTCCATGTTAGAAGGATACAGAAATGTGCAAAAACAAAAACAAACAAACAAATAAACAGGAAGCCACCATAAACACATACTAAGCCTAAACTCCTATAGAATAACATGCAAACTGTACTGTATAACATACAAAGTTTGTTCATACTAATATTGTTAATAACTTTTGTAACTTTTTTGTATTTTTTAGGTCTATATCAAATAGTTTTTAGGTTGTTAATAGTGTAGCCTTTATGGAAAAAATGTGTAATTGTGCAAATGCAAAAATGAAACTTTTGCTAGGCTTGCTTTGACACAGCTTTTTGTTAGAAGCCAACATTTAAGAAAGAACACTCTGCTTATGGAAAAAAGGAGTGTTGCGTATGCTGCTAAATTCTGTGCCTTTATATTAAAAGATGTAAAGTAAGAGTTTCACGCAACCTTTTAAATGGTTAGGCTTTGATTTTCTATTATTTTATTGTTTCCTTTTTGAGCATTGCAACTACAATAAACAGCAGAAGACATCAAAGCTAAATGCCTGGATAGACTGTTACTGCAGTGCAGCAGTTGCTTTAGGTGCCTGAATGGAGTCCCAGAAACATAAAAGAAATGTTTTCCAGATAGTATTGTACAGACACCACTGCATGTGTATAGGAGAGGGCAGATATAGATATCCAGATTAACACCAGATCCTGTAGTTTGCAAGCAAACTACTTAGAATTGCTTTATTACACTGCTCATGCAGGTAAACTGCTTGTATGAGTTACTTGCAGAATATGGCTGATGGCTGAAGTCAATAGTCATTCTTACAGTTTTTTAGGATTTACAATCACATGCACACACACACACACACACACACGTATATACAGGTTGAGTATCCTTTATCTGGAACTCAGAAATCCAAAATACTTCAAAATACAAAATTGTCCACATGGGTGGCTGAGATAGTGACATCTTTGCTTTGTGGTGGTTCAATGTTCAAACATTTGTTTCATGCACAAAATTATTAAAAAGATCATGTATAAAATTACCTTCAAGCTATGTGCGTAAGGTGTATATGAAACATAGATGAATTTCATGTTTAGACTTGGGTCCCATCTACAAGATATCTCATTATGAATATGTAAGTATTCCATAATCTGAGAAAAATCCAATTTTACGGAACACTTCTGATCCCAAGCATTCAGATAAGGGATACTCAACATCTATCTATCTATCTATCTATCTATCTACCGTATCTATCTAGCCATATGCATTTAAAAAAAACTTATTCTGCTTCTGTAATTTAAAACAATCCAAAATTTTCTCACAAACATCTGATTAAAAATAGCCAACTCAATAGACCAGTGTTAAATTCAACAGGAAAATATCCAGCAAAAATTAGTGAAGCAAAACTCAGTTAAACCTCTCAAATACCCTTTTGTAACAGAGAAAGTTTTAACACCCCAGTAGGACTCCCAAAGGATAGGGGTCAAACTTAGGTTTAAGAAGAGGGAACGCCAAACCCTATGTGCAGTGACCACCAAACCTCTCCACCTCGTCTTATAAGGTCTGCAAGACATGGAATCAGGCCCAAATTTCACATTATGTTCATAGTGTATACCTGTTCCTCTACTTTGCACTTACAAATCAGTATATGGAGCCCTGATCTGGACTGGAGCCATTGAAAATGGGGAGTTGAGATTTATGCCATCTTCTTCAGTTGCATCCTTTTCAAGATTCCCTCTCCATGTGGAGACTTTTGAAAGGGGGAATGGGAAGCACGTGTCCTGACTTATGAACATGTAAAAAGTAGAGGGGCATCTACATGATACAATGTGCTATTTGGCCTGCAGTTGATAATCTAAGAATGTATCTGAGTTTATACAGGAGAAGGTATTCCCTGACCTTCAATTTAACTTTTTACTATCAAGGTTTAATGCTTTAAAGATGAAGTTCAACATGTTTAATTGGGCTTAGATGCAATAGGAAATCAGTGTGATCAGTGTCTAGGAGAGTTGGTGCAATCAATATCAGTAGCATGTGTCTTTAATTACATGCTCTCTGGCGCAGTTGCCATTTTGAAATCTCAGTTCCATTTTTGTCCCAAATACTGCTTCTGTTCAGTCTTCATCAGCAGTCCATGCAGAGGATTTCAGAGTTGTCTAATCTGAACTCTCTCAAGGCATACATGACTTTGCCAAGGAAAGTTCTCACCAGGAAAGGCTGCAGGTAGTTTACCTAGTGGTGAAAAAGCAGTCTTGGCTGTTTACCCAACCATTGCTTGTGAATTGCTGGGAAAAAGGGGAACTGCCATCAGACCTCCGAGATGCAGTCATCATCACCCTGTACAAGAAAAAAGGAGCAAAATCCGATTGCTCAAACTATCGAGGCATAACACTGCTCTCTATTGCTGGAAAAATCCTTGCAAGGATACTCCTGAACAGGTTAGTTCCTGCTATTGCAGAAGAACTTCTCCCTGAAAGCCAATGTGGCTTCAGAGCCAATAGGAGCACTACAGACATGGTATTTGCCCTTAGGCAACTGCAAGAAAAATGTAGGGAGCAGAACAAGGGTCTCTATGTAACATTTGTCGACCTCACCAAAGCCTTTGACACTGTAAGTAGAAAAGGTCTGTGGCAGATCCTGGAAAGACTAGGATGTCCCCCCAAATTCCTTAAAATGATTATCTTGCTACACGAGGGACAGCGTGGTCAAGTCAGATATGGCGATGCTCTTTCAGAGCCCTTTCTAATAACTAATGGAGTGAAGCAAGGTTGTGTTCTTGCACCAACTTTATTTACAATCTTCTTTAGCACAATGCTCCAAAGGGCTATGGCAGAGCTTGAAGAAGACGACGGCATCTATATACGCTACCGTACTGATGGTAGCTTGTTTAACTTAAGCCGTCTGAGGGCTCACACTAAGACTCTAAACTATCTAGTCCGTGAGCTGCTCTTCACCGATGATGCTGCCCTTGTTGCCCACACAGAAGCAGCTCTGCAGCGCCTAACATCCTGCTTTGCAACAGCTGCAGAGCTGTTTGGGCTAGAAGTCAACCTGAAGAAAACAAAAGTTCTTTACCAGCCTGCACCACAGGACGAACACCACCATCCCCACATTGCCGTCGGCAAATCAGTGCTCAAGTCCGTTCAGCAGTTCACCTACCTGGGAAGCATCATCTCCTCAGATGCCAAGATTGATAAAGAGATCGATCACAGATTAGCAAAGGCATATAGTGCATTTGGAAGACTTCACAAAAGAGTCTGAAGCAATAAACACCTGAGGCAAAGCACAAAAATCAGTGTGTATAGAGCCATCGTACTGTCTATCCTCCTTTATGGATCTGAAACATGGGTCACCTATCGCCACCACCTACGACTCCTCGAGCGCTTTCATCAGCGCTGTCTACGCACAATCCTAAATATACACTGGACTGACTATGTGACGAATGTTGCTGTCCTTGAGCAAGCAGGGATCACCAGCATTGAGGCCATGATATTGAGAACACAGCTGCGCTGGGCAGGGCACGTTTCTAGGATGGAGGACCATCGCCTCCCAAAAATTCTATTCTACGGTGAACTCACCACGGGTCAGCGTAAGAGGGGCGCTCCAAAAAAGCGATACAAAGACTCCCTGAAACAACATCTCAGGCTTGGCCAAATTGATCACCAACAGTGGTCCGCCCTGGCCTCACATCGGGAGGCATGGAGACGCACTATCCACAATGCTGCAGCCTTATTTGAGAACTCACGACGAACAAGTCTTGAAGAGAAACGACAACGCAGAAAGAATCACAACCCAAAAACATCACCCAAGGAGACCTTCTGCTGTGCTTTTTGCAACCAGACTTGTTTATCTCGGATTGGCCTTTTTAGTCATCAGCGCGCTTGCAGAAAGCGCGGGATGAGTCCTTCCTGAATCTTCGTTTGCGAAGAAAAGCCAGAGAGAGAGCTTATACAAGCAGAGGAGAATCCAGAAACACTTCACAGGAAGTACTCCTCAGTCAGTACTAGTGGCATACATAAAAGTATGTCAGTTTCAGTTCCAGTCAACAATACCTCAGTCTTGTCTGGAGAAGATGGATTTGGCCACAGTGAGATGTGACTTGATCACTTCTCAATTAGATTATTATAATGTACTGTAGATGGGGCTGTCCTTGAAGAGTGTTTGGAAATCACAAGACACAGCAGTCTAATTACCTGAAAATGACAAATTTCAGACTAATCAATAAGTGTTTAATTGAAAAAGGGTTTCTTTTCCAACAAACAGTGACTTAATCAATTGCTGTTTCTTTTTGGGCTTGAGGGATAAATCCCCACTGCTTATCTCACACATCCATCATGCCATGTTTTGCCACTGGCAAAATGAATAACAAATTGGAAGGGTCCAGAAGGGCCATCTAATCCAGCCCACTGCCATGCAGGAAAATGCAACTAAAACATCCTGAACAGTGCCCATCCAAACTCTGTTTAAAGTCTTCCAAAGATGGAGAGTCCGCTGCCATTCAAGGCAGTATATTCCACTGTTGAAAGGATCTTACAGTAAATATGTTCTGCCTAATGTTTAGGAGCAATCTCTTTCCTTATAAGGTCAATCCATTGGTTCACATTCTAGTCTCTGGGGCAGCATAAATCAAGCTTGCTTCATCTTCTACATGACATCCAGATATTTAAAGGCAGCCATTATTTCACTACCACTTTTCTTTATTTGGATACTTTTCTCCTGTTGATGCAGTCTAGAACTGCATTGGTTTTTGTTTTTGTTTTTGTTTTTTGCTACTACATCACATTACTGAGTCATGTTTAGCTTGTGGTCTATTAAGACCCTAGATCCTTTTCACACATACTGCTTTTCAGCTAGGTGTCACCCATCCTATATTTATACATTTTGTTTTTCCGACCTAGATGTAGTACAGTTGTCCCGCCGTATCCACGGATTTGGTATCCACAGATTTAAATATTTTCAGCTTGAAAATATTCTTTAAAAAATAATAATCTGAAAGCAAACCTTGATTTTGCCATCTTATATAAGGGATACCATTTTGCTATGCCATTGCATATAATGGGACTTGCGTATTCACAGATTTTGGTATCCATGGGGAGTCCTGGAATCAAACCCCAGCGAATATGAACTGTTGTCATTCATTTTGTTAGTTTTGGCCCAGCCATCCAATCTGTAAAGGTCATTTTGAATTCTGATCCCCGCCCCCATTTGGGTCACCCCTGCCCCATTTAGTGTCATCTGCACATTTGATAAGCATGTCTTCTATTCCTTCATCTAAGTCATTTATAAAGATGTTAAACAACACAGGACCAGGACAGAACTTGAGTTACCCCACTAATCACTTCTGTCCAGGATGAAGAGCAACCATTGGTAAACCATCTCTGGGTTTCATCTCTCAACTAATTACAGATCCACCTAACCCATACTTCACCCCGCTTGGTGGACTCTTGTCAAAAACCTTACTGAAGTCAATATATACTACATTTATAGCACTCCCCTGATCAACCAAGCCTGTAACTCTCTTTTGTTTTTAAGGATATTAAATTAGTTTGTCATTACTTGTTTTTTGAGAAACCCATACTTGCTCTTAGTAATCACAGCATTCATTTCTAAGTGAGCACATGCTGGTTGTTTAATTATTCAGAACATTTCCTGGAATCAATATTAGGCTGACTGGTTGGTAGTTGCTAGGGTCCTATTTTTTGCCCCCCCCTTTTTTTTAAGATGGAAGGAACATTTACCCTCTTTCAATCTGCTTGGACTGCTAGGTAGCTATGTATTCCTTTACCACCACTTTATCTGTTGTGGACTGCAGTCATCTTACTGCATCATTTATTCTATTTTCACCAGTTAGAGCAGTTTTCCTTTTGGGAGAAGATTGGCATAGAAGGTTTGAAACAGTTGGGCTTTCTATGTGTCCCCTATTAACATTTCACTATCTTTCCTATGCATTGCCCCTACCATTTCCTTGTTCTTCCTCTTGCTCTGAACATAGCCAACCCCTCCCTTTGTTATTTTTAACCTCTTGAGCAAGCCTGAGCTCATATCCATAATAACATCCATTGTAAATTTGTATTTCAGGCAGGGAAAGGATACACTTAACTGTAGTTGCAAATGATTTTTTTGCCCAATTATGCCCAGGAGTACTAAATCTAGCATGATGCCTGCTGCTGTGTATTTTTAACCCAAGCAATCCAAATTTTCTACTAAAGTAACATAATTTATGTAGGCCAAATAAATCTGCCAAATGATATAAATAGATAACACTTTGTATTTAAAGCCACTGACTCTTAAAAGTGCAACGTTTTCATTGCTGCAGTTTAACTTTAACTTTAACATGTAGTGTTCCCCATGGCAGTGTCATGAGTGATGGCCTCTAAATATATAGGGTAAAATATTAATCAGATCCTTTGGTTTCATTCTTAAGCTGCAGTTCTGAGCAAACATGACTATGAACAGATTCATCTGAATGTAACAAGTCTTACCTCAGAGTAGATGGTTATAAGATTACATTGCTATCTGTTAGTCCCTTTTCTATAAATTGTCATTAAATAATTAGCGTAGCAGAAGGCTGTGTAAGAAAATAGTACCTAATCGTTCTATAAGTTGTCATTAAATAATTAGCATAGAAGAAGACTATATAAGAAAATATTTAATAATTTAATAATCTTTAATAATAATCAATAATCTTTCTATTGGTTCCAAATTGAGTTTGTTATTGATAAGATACATATTATGATTAAAAGTTGGAACTGTTTTAAAGGGGGAAAATGCTTTCTGAGCAATACAGAATGGTAATAAAGAATTTTGCTGATATGCATATTTCAAACATTGACCAGAATCTTGTTGGGCAGTTATGCAGAACCTAGAGTTGCACACTCATGACTGTTATGTACTCATGATCCCAATGTAACTTCTAGTTTAAAGGTAACATAAGGACCATGAAAATCCCTCAGTCCCCACTTACCAGGCAGCAGCTGCTGTGATCAACAGGGGTCTGTTCCCCTTTCGATCAGGAAGCAATTGACTGACATTCCCACCCCCATTGTGTGAACAATCTCCAGCAGGAGGTGGAATTGGGACAGGGCCCCTGCTTCTGTAACACTGGAGATTGCTCATGGGAGGGGGTAGCAACATCAGTCAGCTGCTTCTCAGTCTACAGGGGAAGATACCCCCATTGATGACAGCAGCTGCTTCCCAGCAAATGAGGATTGGGAGACTGGGATAGGAGTCACTGTGTAGTACCATAATTATGGTGCTTACTCCCTTGTAACTTCCCAACAGAATTCTGGCCATTATTTACTTAAGACAGTCAAGGGGCACTTGGTCTTTGTGGTCCAGGGCAGAGTGCAGTGGAGAGTGCCTCCCCTTGCCATTTTGGACAACAGGCTATTAGGGAAGAATCCTCTCTACAAACCTCAGGTATGCTATGGGTCAGCAAGAAAGATAATTTTCTCAGTTGTGGTGCCTCCATTAGATAATACCATCCTTGTGTAAGTGTGACGATTGCCAGCACTACAATTGTTCTGACACCAGTACAAAGCCCTTTTACTTATCTAGTCATTTTAATTGACTCAGAGTGTTTTCTTATATTTGCTTTCTTTGTTTGGATGACATGTTTTGAGAATTTTATTGATATCATCATCCTCACCATCCTCCTCCACATTATTTCTATCCTACCTTTTCCTTAGAATCAGAACTAGGGATGGAAAGAGTAGTTGGAATATTTGAAAAAGTCATTAAAAATGTTTCCTGGGACAGAAAAAGGAGACTTACAAATTGAAATATATAAGATGGAGACAAAAACATTGTCCTCCCGAAACTAGGGAATGAAGACAACAAACCTGGATTTAAATATGGGGTTCACTATATTTCACTTTAATCAATTGTGTGAATCAGTTACCTATGTGAACATCAAACAGTGTGATCCAAGAATTCATCTCATAAAGACAATGTGATGGTGAAACATACCAGCTCAGACGGATGTATTAGGCAATGGATCATTGGGTGCTGTCATTGTCATTCCAAACTGAGAAGAGAAAGAAGAGGTCCTTCCTGGTGAGCTGCAGTAGGAGTAGGTAGCCCCTGTGAGCCCCCCCTCTTCCCAAAGTGCATGCCCAAAGGAAGAGCTCCTCATCTAATGGCTGTGAAGATGTCTTCAGTGTTGTTGCTGTTAGCATTTATTTACATCATCTATGTGTATGGCGCTTTACGTTAAAACAAGCAAAAAACAAAATAAGCACACACAGAGGGAAGGAAAGAATAATAAACATAACACTATAAAATACAATTGCAAAACAAATAATCCAGCTAATTACAACAGCAGCAATAGCATATAAAAATAAAACAAACTGACCAATATATGCGATCAAAATATGCAAGATTACAAAACAGTATCAAACTAAAATTCCAAAAGCTTTGAAAAACAGAAAAGCTTTCAATTGGGATTTTAAAACACCACTAGAAGAAGCAGTCTGCAAATGTTCAGGGAGGGAATTCCAAAAATATGGGGCAGTGAGTGAGAAGGGACAAAGCCGAGCCAGGGAAGAAGAAACCCTTGCTTGGGTGAGACAAATAGTGCATCATGTAATGCCTTCAAGGTGTTCATTAGGAAGTCCAAATTTGCATACCTGTTTTGGACTGTACTGTGCTACCTAACCTCAAATAAAAGTCCAATTAGCTAAACCCAGACCCATAGAACAACCCGATGAATATAGGACCAATTAACCAAATTCAAAACAATAAAAATAACATGATGCCAAATTAAAAAGTGGTCAAAATAGCCAGATTAAGCATACAATAAATTAAGGGGTGAACCCCCATGTGGCACAGTATTTAGTAGAGGAAATAGGGGAGGGTGATTTTAGCCAATCTCCTCAGAAATTCCTGTTTAATCCCAAATATGGCAGTTGTATAAATGGGTAGTAGGGTACATGCCACAGAAAAACTCAAAACTGAAACCATATATAGGGATTGGGATTGTCAGTACAAAGATCACCCCTCATAGGCTGACTATCCCAGGTTGGGAAAAGCAGCCAATTGCCTTCATTCCCTCCCTATTGTGGGGTGAGTGGTAAAACTGATCGCCATCCATTCAGAGGTGAGGAGTGGCAGTAACATTACAATGTTATTAAACTATAATCAATATTTAAAAACAAATAAAAACAGAAAGGAAAACAGTTAAAAGCATTATAAGATCCCATTAAATGCATTTAGTGTCTTGCAAAGGACAAAAGAGACCCTCTCACAGCTGCAGGAGTTTACCGCATACCCTGCAGCTGTGGACAAGTTTACATAGGGACTACTAAACCAGTGTACAAACACAAATCAAGGAACATGAGAGACACTGCAGACTGGGCTAGCCAGAAAAATCAGCAGTAGCAGAACATATTATAAACCAAACTGGACACAAAATACTATTTAAAAACACAGAAATTCTAGACCAGGCCAACAACTTTCATGTCAGAGTGCACAGAGAAGCTATTGAAATCCACAAACACCTGGACAACTTCAACAGGAGATAAGAAACCTTAAAAGTAATCAAAATCTGGCTCCCAGTTTTGAAATATAATCGAATCAAAACTCAACACTTACAAAAGAATTCCACCCAGGAACAGGGGGATTCCCAGCAGATAATGGCCCATCAACCAACCATTAGCCAAACAGACACTAACGAGCCTTGCATTTGTATACCCAGAAGCTAACCATTCAATTACACAAATTTACATATACTCCCCAACAGCGGTTCACAGCATATAAACTACACACACACACCTACACAACCATTCTCTGAGGATGCCAGCCACAGATGCAGGTGAAATGTCAGAAAGAAACTATTCCAGAACACTGCCTCACAGCCTGGAAAAAAAACCAAGAAAAATCTATGGATGCTGGCAGTGAAAGCCTTCGACTTCACATTCCTCATAGAATTTGCAGAGAATAACTTTTGCCCCAATGAGATCCAAATGACTTTCACAGTACTGTATTAGGAAGGAGGGGGGCAAAAAGTCATATACTGCATGGGAAGAGCCTTTGCAGATTTTTGTGAAGATTTTAAAATAACATGTGGATATGTTGGTTTGGACATCCAATTCAGAAAGCTGTGCATTTTTGGCAAAGGCAGAAGTCGACAGCAGGTCGAACATGTGAGTGAGGGGCGGGCTTTCCAGCAAGGAAGGAGCTGGATGTGCCATTTTCACATTCTGTATTCTTGAGTGTGCACTTTTTTGCTGCACTAAGGTGACAAAAGAGCTTTTTATAAGTGGAAGATCGCACTTGTGCAGCTTTGATTTACAAGTTAAAATATATATACTGTGCAGTGGCAATAATATGTGTGGAGAATAAAAATGCTCTGTATTCTTGGCCACTATCTTGATTCACAGGCATGGCTCCATGTGCACTTCAAACATGGATAGCTTCACATACACTCAATTTTGCCAAAAAAACCCATGAAGACAAATTAGTGCTGCTTCGAATTTGCAAGAATACACATCAATCTGCATTATTCTTATTGTCTAGACAAGCCTGGAGAATATATTCATCTTGGTGGTGACGTTTTAAATATAGTCATTCCAAGATTATCCTGATTTCTGGCATTCACTTGGCTATCGGCCCCAGTTCGGGGTGAAAGGAGTGTCTATTACCTAATGAATGACATGCACTGGGAAATTAACATTTGTCCAAATCCCTGTTGCATCCCCTAGTACTATCAGCATTGGGTTCTGATATCGCGTGATGCTGTCCTCCTCTTTTGCTTTCTCTGTTCTCCCTCCGTTCTGACAGGATAAAAAAGGTGGTGCTTTTCTTTAGCAGAAACTTTTGCTATTGAAAAGCGGCACCTTTTTCATCACTCCAGCACAGAGGGAGAATGGAGGAAGCACGCCAGGAGGACGGCACATGTGATATTGAGACCCTTTAGAGGTACACCCTTGGGTTTTTTAAAAGTGTCTGATAATCTCCTAACTGAGAGAAATACATTGATAAGGAAGTAGACCAAGGGTATGGCTACACTGTAGAAGTAAGGCAGTTTGACACCACTTTAAGTGCTGTAACTCCATCCTATGGGATTCTGGGATTTTTAGTTTTACAGTGTCTTTAGTCTTCTCTGCCAAAGAGTGCTAGTGCTTTATAAAACTACAAATCCCAGAATTCTATAAGATGGAGTCATGGCAGTTATAGTGGTGTCAAACTGCATTACTTCTACAGTGTAGATGCACCCCAGTTCTACAAAAGCTTATGCTACAACTTTTTTTTCTCAGTCTCAAAGGTAGTACAAGTTCCTTTTGCATACTAATATTCCAGACTAACACCGCTATGTCTTTGAATTCTAACCAGCTTAAACCCATGCATTTCATCTATTGTGATTTTGAAATGTAAAGAACCAGAACTTTAGGTCAAAAGTTTTGTGCATCTGAAACTTACCAAGATATGAATACTAACTGCTAGAAAAGCCATACAGATTCCTGAAAATTTCTTCCCAAAAATATGACAGAGTTTGGGTGCATCTACATTGTAGAAATAATGCAGCTTGACACTGCTTTAAGTGCTGTAGCTCCATTCTATGGAATCTTGGGATCTGTACTTTTACAAGTTCTTTAGCCTTCTCTGCCAAAGAGTGCTGGTGCCTCACAAAGCTACAAATTCCAGGATTCTGCAGGATGGAAGCAGTTAAAGTGGTGTCAAACTGCATTCTTTCTACAGTGTAGATGCATCCTTTGTCTAACTATTTTTTTAAATGGCTCATTATAGTTAGGATAATGAAGCAAGTTTTATCAATTATGGTTCTGTGTGATCCTCAAATGGTCTAAGGCAGTGGCTCTTAAACTTTTCTTTACCAGGGACCCCCATTAAATATATTTTATTGCTGCAGACTGACAAGACTTAACTCAAGATTTAAAATAACAATAACAAACAACAACAATACAGTTACACCATCCATTAACCCTTCCCTAGGAGGCACCGGCAAGACTTTTCTCCTGCTTCTTCTTGCAAATTTGTGGCTGGAGTGGATTGAACAGCATTGCACAGGCCAAGCCAGCCAGCCTTTGCCTTAGCTCCTGTCATGGAGGCTGAGCAGCCTTTGCGGACCATCTGTGATTACATTGCGCCCCCCTGGGGGTCCAAGAACCACAGGTTAAGAATCACTGGTCTAAGGGCTTGTCTACACAGGTGGAAAAAAATCTACTTCCAATTGGATTTCCCTGGTCTGAAGTGACCCCACACATATCTTGTTAAAGCAAAGTGAGAGTGGCATTACCAGTCATACATTTTCCTTAGGCAAGCTAACTTCAGTGTAAAAGGGCAATCCTGCTATGATAATGTGTCCTATACTTCACATTATTTTCCTATATAATTTAATATTTCTTTAACCTCCCTCTTTGCAATTTGAGGTAGTACAACAACTAAGTAGCATTTTTTCAGACACTTCTCAGAATTTTGATTTCTAAATTTCTGGACCCTATAATAACTTCTATATTGTATATAAATTCTGAAGTGTAAAACATTAATTGTACCCTTTGCATGAGTTACTTATATCAGAAATATTCCAGTTGCCTTCCTTTTGTAGGATTGGGAAATGTGATATATGAAAATGAAGCTCTTCTATTCTTTCTCCCCCGCCCCCCCCCTTTTATTTTTGGTACTCTTTAATATGCAGAATTAGTTTGTGCATGTGGCAGCTTCAGTGATGTGAATGGTGAATGAGAAGAGAAGCTCTGGAGGGATAATGACTTCAATGTTCAAATTAAATTTCCCCCATGGAGGCCTTGACACAATAGACTGTAATGGTTCCTTAATGATCCACAGATTATGTGAATGTATAAAGTCTGAAGGAATTTTAAAACCTATCATGAGATCAAAAATTCATTTCCTCAATTCAGATATTGAAACTTGTTTACATCTTCCACAAACAAAAGTCCTGAAAGAAACAAGATTAAAATGAGTGAAACCCAGCAACTACTCATAATGAAGAACCACAAGCACCTAACATTTAATATAACTTCCTAATGTTTTACTACATTATAGGGGGCGGGGGAAGGACATTGAATATTGTGCCTAATTTTACAAAAAATATTTTAATTTAAATAAAATGTTTGCTTTTTAGGATGCTCTTTACAGTCAGCCTTCTCTATCCAAGGATTCGGCACCCACAGATTCCCCCATCAATGGCTTGAAAATATTTTTTTAAAAAATTCCAAGAAGCCTTGATTTTGCCATTTTATAGAAGGGACACCATTTTATTATGCCATTCTATATAATGGGACTTGAGCATTCATGGATTTTGATATCCACAAGGGATCCTGGTACCAAAACCCAGGAGATAGCGAGGGCCCACTATATTAGCTTAGGTAGAAAGTGAACAAACTAAAGCTAAAGCTAAAGCTAAACTAAATGCTAAAAAAACTAAGCTAAAAAACCCTAAAATTTAAAAAGCTTTTTAATTGTGTTGCTTGCTTTTTAAGATGTTCATTGTTCCAAGGTGGCATAGAAATTGAATGATAAACAAAATATAATACAATTATGAGTTACTGAAAAAACACATACAAAGCTAATGTTCAGTACCATGTAAAACAACAGCAGAACATAAAATCATGATTAAGATGCACTACAGTCAGACCCCCACATCCGTGGAAGCAATGTCTGTGGTTTCAGTTATCTGGAAGACACAAAATAGGGACGCATGCCAGTCACACTGGAAAATGCCTAGAGAGGCATCCTCCAGAAGTCTTTTATTTTAATAGGGTTCACTGTTATCCGTGGTGTCCAGTGTCCATAGTAAGTACAGGAACCGAACCCCCACAGATATGGGGAAACCAACTGTACAATAAAATCACCCAACAGCAGACAGGGAAAATGAGTTTCTAAGGTTCATTAAAAACACAGAAAAAAGGGACAGTGTTCCACAATGCAGTCTATATACAAGTCATGTAAACCAGATAAAATTAGAGGCCTTTTCACAATAAACATTTACAGCACTCTGATACCACTTTAACTGCCATTCATTGATTGCATAGGATTTCATGGGTGCATCATATGGAATCCTGGAGTTAGTAGTTCGTGCAGTTGCTAGAGAAGCTCTCTAGCTAAGGGCTTGTCTAAAAAGTGAAAATAATCCTAATGGGATGCGAATGGAAGGTGATCTGTAAAAATGGACATTCACATAAATACGTGTCATTTGGAAGGGGGAGGAGACAAATCCACCACAAACTCCATGTTGGAAGCCTCCAGGGCTTCCCTGGGTTTTTTAAAAAAGCTCCGTATGGCATGCAAATGTGTGATCATTTGGACACTTGCATTCGCGTTGGTGCAACCAGGGAGCAAAATCTGATTGGCTGGACAAGCATGGGAGGGGCAGGACTAGCAAACAGGGAAAGTGCCTGCCCCAAACATGTTGGATTTTTGACTAAGCAAGGGTCTGGTAACTCAATAAAACAGTAATCTTATACTCTCTTTTTTCCCTTTTTATATAAATGAAATATCGCATGTGCACACCAAGGTAAACAGTTTAAAAAAAAGAAAAGAAATGGTGGCAGCACATTTAAGATCACTCACAGGGGCCATCTTGGCTAAGGGTCATGCAAAGTTTAGGGGGGCTCTTTTGACCATTTAGACAGGTCGCAGCACTGTGAATGGCTGCTTTTTCAGACATGTTTGTATATCTCCCGCCCCTTGTATAGATGGGATCTGAATGTGAAAATTGCAGAATTCCATAGAATACTGCCATGGAAGTTAAAGTGGATTCACACCAGCTATTTATAGCACTATGAAAGGATCCCTGACTGTCTATTTTCTCCCCGTTAAAAAAGAGGGAGAAGAGTTTGCATAAATGGTCTCTTTATGCAGTTACAATCCATTGGTGTGTAGAGCCTGATTCATGTTTATATATGATCAGTGTTTTCAAAAGGAAAGAGTACTTTATTTCTTTGAGACAAAGAAAAAAATGACTATTGCTGTTGGACACTATACAAACAGATCAGTACTGTTGGGAAATAGTAAGTGTTGTTGTTGTTTGTTGTTGTTGTTGCTGCTGCTGCTGCCGCTGCTATGTTGCTGTTGTTTTATATATTTCCCATCCTTTTCCCAACAAGGAGACTCAAGGCAGCTGACAACTTATTAAAACTAATGTAGATGAAAAGTATAGTACAGATATAAATAACAGTTGTGTTGTACAGTCTCCTAACTTTAGATACGTCTGGGATTTCCTAAGGCTTAGGTCTGGTGGACTACTGGATTAGGAGTGTAGAAAATACTTGTCACTGACAAGAAAACACGTTGTGATACACTGAAACATACAATTTAAAAAACCTAGTTCAACCACTGCAAGTTTTTTATTATTATTATTATTATTATTATTATTATTATTATTTTGCATTTCCAAGCTTTTGTATGTTGGGGGGGGATTAGAAAATTGGCTCCAGACTGTCTGAAAGAATTCATCTCCTTCTATGAGCCTCCTCAGCTTTTAAGATCTTTGGGGAAAGGCCCACCACTATCACAGGTGCATTTGGTGACAAGGAAATAGAAAGTATTCTTGATGACTGCTCCCAAACATGTGGAATCCCCTCCTGTGGTAGACTCAGTTGACTCTGTGGCTATTGTCTTTCTGCCAGAAGGCAAAGACCTTTTTATTTAGACAATCCTTTGGCTTTTAAATTACTTTGGCAGAACAATCCTTTTAATGGGATGTGCTATGCTTTTATATTTTTACTATCCTTTTATAATAGGGCTTAAATACCCTAAAGGCACCAGATCCCATCTAATTTTGGAAGCTAAGCAGACTCAGATCTGGTTAATATTTGGATGGGACACCACCAACAAATACCAGGTGTTGTTGGCTATATTTCAGAGGAAGGAACTGGCAAAACCACCTTGCCTAAGAAAACCCTATTAAATTGTGAAGTCAAAGGCTTTCACAGACGGCATCCATAGATTTTCCCTGGTTTTTTTCCGGGGTGTGAGGCCGTGTTCTGGAAGAGTTTATTTTTGATGTTCCACCTGCAAATGTTGGCTGGCATCTTCAGAGAATGGTTGGGTAGGAATGTGGGGGAGTTATATACTGTGAACCCCTGTTGGGGAGGATATGTAAATTTGTGTATTCCACCCAGAAACTAGCCATTCAAATACACAAATTTACATATCCTCCCCAACAGGGGTTTACACTATACAACCCCTACAAACAATCCTACTCAACCATTCTCTGAGGATGCCAGCCACAGATGCAGGAGAAACATCAGAAATAAACTCTTCTAGAACACAACCTCACAGCCCGGGAAAAAAACCAAGGAAAACCCTATGAAATTCATGGAGTAGCCATAAGTTGACTGGTGACTTGAAGGCACACACATACACACTGCATTTTTAGCTGTTTAAATGTATTGTCTTTTAATGTTATTTTTACAGGCTCCACATGTTTTTTACAGTTATCCACATGCAGTGTACAATGAGCCACTGGTATCCACTGGGGTTTGATTCCAGGACCCCCATGGATAAAATCCATGGATGCTCAAGTTCAATCATATACAATGCCAAGGTAAAATGGCAAAATCAAGGTTTGGTTTTTGTATTTTTTTTTTGAGGGGGGGGGATATTTTTAAGCCATGGCTGGTTGAATCCATGGATGCTAAATTAAGACTTTCTTAATTTGATGTCCACAGCCTTAGATTGCAGCCTATGAGAAAGGCAGGATATAAATAAAATAAAATGTCCCCCAAAAAACTATGTCCCATGGTATGAAAAATCATTGAAAATTGGGGGGGGGGGATCTTGTACTCACACACAGAAGAATTTTTTTAAAAACCTGTTACAATTCCTCATTTCTGCATGTGGAAATGAAATTAGTGAAGAAATGGATCCCTAATCAGTACCTGGGCCCCGTTTACATGGCAAAATATTCCCTTAAATAAATTGCTAAGATTCCAAATTGTTCCCACACATCGCACCACAATATCGCCTCATTCAGAAGGGGGGAGCTCAAAAACTCAAAAGTAGCATGATAGGGGATTTCACTACTTTTCCTGACTTTTTTGAAAAGTAGCACAACTTAGTGCACTTTCGATTGTGTGAACGACCATTTTGCTAAGGGCTAGGTGAACTATCAGCAATCTTCCCGATACAGTAACAGTAGAGCTGAGCTGTGATTGGTTGGGCAGTCCAAGGAGTAGGTGGACTTGCAAGAGATGGAGAAGCCTCAAATGAAAAGCTCCATCCACTGTTGTTTCTAGCCACGGAAAAGATCCACCCAGTGCTATACCCATCCCAATCGCCCAGCTGTCTGCCTCCTGGCTTGCTTAGTTGCTGCCGGCTGAAGGATCCACAGTTAGCCTTTTCCCGTCTGTGTGTGTGTTCGTTCCCTTGCCCTGCTGAGATCCCATTTCTCTGTGTGAGGAGGGAGAGGGAGAGGGAGAGTGGCTGAGGGGAAGGGGACCTTACAGGGGATGGCTCCTTGGCTGATACTCCCTGCGAAAGCAATAAAAATTAGCATGCATTTCTCTGGTAATCAGAGGGAAAGGTGCCAGCACTTTCTCTCTCTCTCTCTCTCTCTCTCTCTCTCTCTCTCTTTCCCTCCCTTCCTCCTTCGCAGCTCCTTGGCATCTTCCCCCAGATGTGCTTGGGAGGCCATGCTCCCCACCTCTGTGTGAATTACAAAGTGGAAAACTAAAGAGATCAACCGATTTAGCAGCACTGGTGCGAAACTGCGATAAAGCACAAACTAGCACAATGAAAACTGCCATGTAACTGAGCCCCTGGTCTCCTGTACCAGCAAAGTAGGGTTTACACTGGGTCCCAAGGCTTAAGACATGCTTTATCTCCCAAGTGAAATACTGCTATAAACATGTCTATAATCTTCTCTAAGTGCTTAAATAAAAAGTTTCTAGTATCTAGTATACTGAATTTTTAATTGCAGTTAGTAATTAATTTGCGTAATTTTTTTCTCTAAACTTATCTTTCAAATACCATTGTTGATTTGCTGATGTGTCTTTCACAGCAGCATAGCTATTTGCATTTCACAAGCTTCAGGTCAGTGCTGAGGAAAAACTCCTGCCAATAGGCCAGATACTGTATATCCCTTTCTTGCATAATTGATTTAATAACATATTCCTAAAATATTCTGTGTATTATGAATGCTTGGGAAAGGAAGTCAGCAGAAATGTAGTATTTTGGGTTTCAGTTTTCAGTACACCTTTTGGCAAACTCTAATACTGTTTGTGAGTCTCATCCCATCTGTAACTATCAACAAGGCTATGTATACATGGATTTTCTGTTGTTTGAAGAACTGGCTGCCTATAAAACACCTTCAACTGAAGGGACTAGTAACGCTGGTGCACACAATTTTACTTCCACCAGTTTGCTTCTTTCTTCAGTTTTCAATTATATGTTCCATAGTAGTGAGACTATCACAGTTCAAGCTTATTCCTCAGAGGAAATCTATACACATCCTGATCTTTCCATTGAACTAGAAAAAAAAAAGATAAGCTTATCCAAGGTTGACAGCTATAGATTCTTAGAGGCAAACAGAGTCTATTTTATGGCTCTGCAGACAACTAACTTTCACAACTAATAGCTTCAAAATGTTTTGAGCATTTACAGTTTACCAGTGTTGATGGATTAGAAAGGAAAAAAAGAAAATAACAGCACATTCTACAGTCATTTGCTATCCTGCCATAACTCAAATGGGCTTTATTATTTCAAATAGCTACAATTCCATGGTTCATTCATGCAGCATCTGGGAGGAAAATGCTTAGCATCGTTCCCACTCTTTATTCTTTACTAGATTGAATCCTCAAATCCTTGACTGAACAGGAAGGGTAACATCCAGTTAGCTCTTCCCACCAATGGAATGGCTTTAATCAAGATAACAGGAAAGAGAAGATTCCTCCTTGAAGCTTAATGTTGCTGAGTGATTAGAACTGCAAAAATAGAAGAGTGGCAAGCATCTGATGAGCCATAATTCATGGCAGGTGGCTACTTGTGGGACACAAGTTGAGTAGGTCTGACCTTTTCAAATATGCTTAAAACATCAGTCCTATTGAAGTATTATTCACTATGCTTTATTGAACAAAGGAGTGGGGGAGGCTCTAATCCTGTTCCCACTATGAGACTGCTTTCCTCATATTGAAAAGAATGCACTGGAAGAGAAGAGGTCCTTGTTCACATAGAGGCTTTGGCTTGTATGGAAACATGAACTAGATTTGGAGGGACTAAGAAGTCAATTAACCCCATGTTCAATAAAGTGTGGTGAATAATACCTGAATAGAGGCATGTTGGATCAGCGATGGGGTAATTGTGTATATAGTGTTCTCTGAATAATATTTTATTTTAGTTATATTAACATATCTGCCTATGTGAGGGCTTCAAGTTTGTAATTTAAAACAAAAAAAAATTGCTTGTATCTTGAAGCTACAGCCCAAATTTATTGTTAATTTACAACATAGTGGTTCAGCTGTTATAGTGACATCCAGATATATGGCTGCAAGTCTGTCCATACACACATGGGAATCAATCAAGCTGAATGCACTTGCTTATAGAATCATAGAATTGTAGAGTTGGGAGAGACCACGAGGGCGTGGGAAAGGGTTGTAACATGGAATATGACATTACAGGATACAACAAATTTCTAATTGTTAAGTACAACTTTGATCTACAGTCAGGACTTTTGACTAAAGGAGGAGACAATCTGAAACAGTATTTGAAGAAATCCTGGAGCTGGATTGGATGAGGTTAGCAAAATACTGTCAGCATAATGCATAAAGTTGTGCACCTCACTTCGGATTTTAATTCCTACTACAGAATATCGTCTAAGAAGTCAGAGATTCCAATACTAAACTGAATATTATAGAGAAGGCAGGGGTTACCTGCCAGATTCGTTTATATAAATGCAATAAAAATGTGCCCTGTTAGCAGCCACTCTAGAAATGGGAGCTTAATATATTAGATAAGCTTGTTTATGCATGATACAGGAAGTGTAGATGTCAGCATGTTAAAATACATTTACACATATTTAGATGTCAGCAAGTTTGAATACTTGTGCTCATTCCCCCGCTAAACAACAGCAACTGTACTGCTGTTTTATTGTTTTATCTCTCCAGTGCTTTTATTGCAATAAACTAAGACTATTGTCATCAAGGCAACTGTGTAATGTTTTGTGCAAAGGAGAAAAAAAGATACAAGGAATGATGATTTCTAATCCTCTTGTTAGCTCTGAGTACTTACATGAATTGTGCTCATCCTGCCCCATCCAGCCATGGTACTTCAGGAGAGAAATTCATAGAGAATATGCAGAGCTTTCCCTTAGTGTGTAGATAATTTTAGGGCCTAAATATCTTAAAGGCAGCAGATCCATCTGATCTTGGAAGCTAAACAGGGTTGTTACTTGAAATGCTCAGGGGTCTTAAGGACCCTCAAAATATCAACAATAATTTGGAGGATTAATGTACTCAGCTTGGCTATGTAAGAGTGGGGACAGATAGCAGAATCTTTTGACTATGTTTACCGGTACTAAGGAGGAGACATTAAGCAAGATAGTACAATAATTGATCTTTATTGGAAAAAATAACAATAACAACGTTTACGCACACATTCAGGCTTCAAGCATTCACACAAGACTAGCAAATAAAGTGAGAAATATTGGGATAGAGGAATAGAGAAGGGAGTTGTTGGTGGGAGATACGACACCTCTCCTGTAGAGCAGACGTTCCTGCAACAGCAGGGTCTCAGAATGAATTCTGAGGGTCAGCCAGAAACTGGTACCATGGATGTAGGAGGAGGAGCTGAAGACGCTGAAGACAATTTTGAAGGGGTTTTTATAGTCAATATTTGTCTTTAGGGGATGGAATCCATAGTAGAAGACAATACGCCTTGGAGGTGCCCAGGGTGAGACAAAGGCACTCCAGATATGTTAATTGCATCTTAATGTGTGGATACCTTGTGATTGAATGAGGGAAAGCAACTTCCTTCGTTTGGTAAGGATAAAGGAAAGGTGAAGAAATGAAGGTCATTTACAGGTTTGCATCTCCCAACCTTGGCTGATAGGATTAGCCAGGTGTTCATGCCTTCAGCTGCCTTGCAAATTAGCATTTTGGGGGGATTTAAGTGGCCCCTCCTTAAGTCCATACTTGACTGAGTCTGAACACTAGTCTTTGAAATTTGCTGGAATTTTCCAGCTTTAATAGCTGCACCACATGGAAGGCCACATTTGACCTAATTATTAAATATTGCCAATTATTAATATAGGTGTGGGGCTGGGAGTGTCAGGGTAGGTAACAGGGTCAACCCTGATGGGAGACTGCCAATGAATACCAAGTGCTGTAGGCTATATTTAAGAGGAAGGAACTGGCAAAACTACTTCTGAGTATTCGTTGCCTAAGAAAACCCAGTGAAATCCATGGGGTCACTTAAGTCAACTGATGACTCGAAAGCACACACACACACACACATAACTTTTTGTTACTTTTGTATTTACAGTGGTCTGGTCTTACTAAATAATGGCAGAGGAGTATCATGTGATTCAAGTACTGGCTAGTACTTACTTTCTGTTGGTACTTCATGTTCTGTTGTGGATAATGAAGGAAATAAGGTAAAAAGTGGACAACATGTTTCATACCACAGCCTAGCATGTAGCATTACAATTTTTTTAAAGTACTGAAAAGTATTTTTATTTAGAAAAACAGGACCTATTCTTTTTTAAAAATATATATATAACTAGAATGTTAATTACTTTTGAGACCTCCAGATTAAGCCTGTGTCTACTCTCATATTTTTAAAATAACTGTTCAAGCTCTGATTTAAATATAGGGAACATTCATAAATGTGATCCCTCCCACCAGGAGTTTGAAGTAATACAGTGTTCTGTCCGATCACCTCCTCCTTCTTACACTCTTTTGAATAGGTAAATCTAGCCTCTGAACATGGAACAGAATGAGGGTACCTAAGTGTCAGGACTTTATCAGATGCAGGGGAACGTCACACAAAACTGCATCCCAAACCACATCAGAAGAATGCTATAAGAACAGAAAAAGAGATGTTATTATATGCCTGCCTCCTCAGCCATTCTGGGGGCATAGTACAGGCATGAATAAAGTGTCCCTGTTTTATTGACAGGCTAAGCCATCAATAAAAAGTGATACTTTATTCATGCCCGTGCTATGCCCCAGAATGGCTGAACAATGATGTCGAATAGTAATGTCACCTGTTTTTGTTCTCACAGCATTCTTCTGATGCAGTTTTTGCCACGTCTGATAAAGTCCTCAGAATGTACTAGGGACATAAAGGATACTCATCAAATATCTTGTTCTCAGTGAGACACTCTGGTAAGAAATGGTGAATCACCATGTTCTTTCCTGCCTCCTACATAAGCCCATGGTGAGAGGACTCAGTGCAAAACTAGTATCTTTTGCCTTTGTGACTGGAAAAAATTCATTCTGGAGTACAATCTCCAGAATCATCTAGCTTTCTACCTGCAGGATTCTGATACTCGCAGTCAAAAGAGCAGGCTCTGGTACATTTTGTCAAAACAAAATCTAGAATACAAGAAGACATTCAGAACATTTTTAGGGTGCAAAACCCAATGTATATCTTAAATTTTAGTCCACCAAATACTGGAATTCCTAGAAACAAAATTCTCAGAGACTGAATTCCATCAAACTTGCTACTCATGACATTGAATAGGTTTTTGTTTGTTTGTTTGTTTTTGTTTTTGTTTTGCAACTCTGAACTTTGGACTTCTCTACACTAAGGAAAGAAACCAAACTTACCCTGGACCTGGTGTGATGTGTCCAGATGACACATGCAGCAAATCTGCTTAAGCTGTTAATCAGGCTTAAGAGAAACCATTGTAAACTCTTGAGTTCCTCTGGTTCTTTTTCTCTCTGGACAGCTGGATCTGGTTCAATTTGGCACATGCAAATGCAGCACCATCTCTTTTATGCTGCACTGAACAGTGCAGATAAAGGGATGGATCTTCCTTAGACCTACCACGACCACTGCCTGGTGCTTCTGTTGAGATCAGAAATTGTGCCCCTGCAATCAGTGAGGAAGGGGTAGATACATCCTCCTTGTTGATCACGTTTCTGGTTGCCTTGTTCTGACTTCAGCAGAAGCAACAGTGCCAGCCAGGCTCTCACCGGGGGGGGGGCTGTTTTGACTGTGAGGCAGCTGCAGTGGGGACAAGTGGACAGGCCAGCAGGGCCAATGCAGTGTTGGCCCATCTGGACTCTGACATGGATTCACCCCAGGTATGTGTGGATGCCATCGTATTGAATCCGAGACCAGCCTAGGGCATAATGCTCCAGACTGGCCCCAGATTAAGGTGCCAGTATAGACAAGTCCTTAATCATAACTAGCTGAACTTTTTCTTAAGGGTTTTTGGTCCCTTTAAAACACAACTAGACAATGTAAAGGATGATATCAACTTCATACTTAACATTTCAAACTTAATTAATGCTCACATTGCTGACTGAAATGAAAAGACACTGATGATAAAATGGGTCATTTCTTCAAAAACATTGTGTTAATTTGGTTCTTATCTTGAATAAGCATGATTTTATGCACCATTATACTTTTTAATATTTGCTTAAATATCTGGATGAATCCTTATACATGATTATTTCCAATCCTTAAAGGAATATTCATCATAGCACTTATTTTCATGCCATGCAACATAAATGTTTCAATGACATCAGCTGAGAAAATACTGTTGTAATTTTCAGATGAATAACACCACCCTGTTGGTTCTGACGGCATTATTAAATTATTTTTTATTAAAAGTTAACAAACAAACTGAAACAAATCCTACAAATAGAATCACATTGAAATTTTATTGAAGGTTAGTGTTTTGCCCCAAATCAGCCAGGCTACCCATTGCTGATTTTGCTATTAAGCTCCATATTATTCTTGGGAAAAGTGAGAGTTCTGTATATATTCATATCACAAGCTTGAAACATTACTACTTGAAATGCAAATTTAATGTGCTGAAAAGTAAAATAAATGTCTTTGAGATTAAATTATTCAACCTCTCCCTATAGTGACCTCTACACAAAAACACATATTAGGAGCTTTACAAATTTAATTTATGGTATCTTGTAAATATGCATTCACATAACAAAAGATACCCTCAGTAAAGCCAAGTTCCCATTGAATACATGTACTATTTGCAGAAATAAGGAAAGGAAAGGGCTGCTACCTTCCAAATTGGCCAGTGGCACCCCAGAATTCAGTGTGGCTATGCAACAGAACAGACAAGATCCAGGGATCAGTCAGTTGATCTGATTACTCCTTGGGAGGAGACGTCATTGGATGCATCTACACTGAAAAAATAATGCAGCTTGACACTTTAACTGCTATGGCTCCATCCTACAGAATCCTGGGATTTATAGTTTTGTGAGGCACTAGCACTCTTTGGCAGAGAAGGCTAAAGACCTTCTAAATCTACAAATCCCAGGATTCCATTGGGAGAGGAGGGGCAAGATGGCGACGGACTAACAACTTCTGAATTGTCCTCCCACTAACATCTGGCATTACCACCTACATATACCTCAAAAATGCCATCCAAAGGCAAGAAAAGAAATCGGACGAGCCCCTGTAATGATAATGACAATCAGGAATCCTCCAAAGCAGAAAAACAGATGAGGATTGACTCACTCTTCCCAGCGGCAGAGACAACACAGCTCGTGAGTAACAGATCTATAACAACAGCTCCTTCTTTACTCCCTAAGCCATCACAGACACTTGAACTAAACAAACCAGCCTCCTCAATTCCTCAAAGTGTAAATATGAATTGGGCCAGAGCAAGTTGATAACAAATTAAAACTCCCAGAGCTTGGCAACATTCCCTACGATAACAGTGCTCAGCTCTTTTATGATTTCTGCAAACTGTCCATAGAGACATTGATTCTTATTTTGCAAAGACTAAACAACATTACAAACAAGCTTTCCCAACAAGATTTTCAAAGGCAAAACCAATATGGTACACAGGGGGTTAAAAATGTAGCAGATTTGGAGGAAATGTGTCCTGCCACGTCACAGGATGCAGTTAATCACTGCCGAGTGTTACAGAAAAATCAGCTCCTGCTGCAAATACATCACAAGGGCCATATGTGGAACAGACAGAAGTCAGTTGTGAGATATCTTTCCCAACTTTTAAACATGCAGAGCAGAACAATTGATTTACTAGACTGCCACTTTTTACCTAGCTCAAGAGCTACTAAGCAAATTTTTTGACCTTTAGACAGGCAAATATTCCTAACAGGCCAATACGGAAAAGAAATTTCCTCTGGAATGCACATTATATAGAAATTAACAGAGTTTTAAAGGATGAGATAGTCCGTGACCTCATCATAGGGAAAACAGCAACAATAACACAAAGAAGCAATAATTCTGCACACCAAGAGAGAGAACCTAAACACACCTCAAAGGAAGAAGCTCAGGCTATAAATCAAGAAGTAATTAAACTGAGAGAAAAACTCACAGAAATTTGGGAACACACTCCCACAATACAGCTGACGAGAGATACCATCCTGAGTCAATCTAACAGCAATCCAACCCCACTGAAATCAGCCTCCTGTCGCAGAAAACTATCCGTGCATTTTTCTGATTTTTCTGACAATGAAAGTTAAAGTGACTCTCTACTTACAATCAAGGAAGCCTTGAAATCCCGAGTTGTAGCCAACACCCCTTCAAAAATGCAATATACTGCAGATGCACCCCCATCTACAATTAAACCCCAGGGGTCTCAAATATCCCTATGCAAACCTAGTTCAAGGGAAAAGCAGTCTTCACTGCCACCTACCTCATCTCCTAAGCCAAAGAATATCCCCCTCACTAAAGAGATGGGATCCTTTCTTGCTTGTGATTCTCATTTTGCTTCCCATGCTGCATTGGCTCTTCCAATCTCCCTTCCAGAACAGGCAGGGCAGGAAGAACAGGAATGTGATTCATTACCCCTCCATCCACAGAGGAGGACACAGCCACAGTCAACCCAGTCATTTAACCAACTGCCATCAGATGAATTACCCATCCAGCCTGTGGCCTGCAATGCGACTGCCTGATTTCCAACAGACCAGCACAAGGTTACCCTTATGACCTGGAACATCGCTGGGTGGCCGACGGCCCACATAAATCCCTGTCCTAGTGACTTCCTCACCCAACATGACATTATACTGATCCAGGATGGACTAATGGACTAATAAGGATCTGTTATTAAATGGCTTTCACTCATTCTCAATTCCGGCAGAGCCAGGGAAAAAGCATGGAAGAGCTAGAGGTGACCTGGGCGTTCTGGTTTCCACCACCCTACGTGCCATAACAAGGCCTCTTTCCACTTTTAAAACATATGCCACAGCAGTGCTAATTCAATTTAACCATTGCACTTTGCTGATAATAAATGCCTACATGCCTCCAATGAAGAAGAAATCCCAAATCAGAGGCCTGTGGGCTGAATTGGAATCATACATTGCTAATCTCATGTTGCAGAACCCAAATGCATTTGTAATTTTTGGGGGTGATTTGAATGCCAGACTGGGCCCCAATAATCATACCCCATATGCCCAGCACAAATGCCCTCCTCCTGATTTTGAAGATGATGGAACCCACCCCATCCGATGCTCAAAGGACAAGAAATCAAATTTTACAGGACTTTGTCTGGATCAAACAGCATTCAGGCTGAACCTTCAAATCCTAAATGTTGCCCTGAAAAATGACTGCCCAGCTGAATTCGCTTATCTCTCTGGATCCAGAATGAGTGCCATTGATTACATAATCATTTCTAGGGACCTTCTTCCCTATGCCAAGGAATTAGAAGTTATGCCCAGATTTGAAAGTGATCATTTTCCAATTTGGCTACATCTTAGTGACTTCACTAAGGAGACACACACCAGGGAGTGCTATCGTCTCTCTATGACACCATCGGGAAGGACTGAGCTAAATGGACCCCCCAACTAAACCAAACAATAAGTGAGGTATTGGCTTCAGACCAACTTCAGCATCTTAGGACTGCCCTGATATCAGCTGAGTCCCCTGATGAAATCTTGGAAAATTACAATACACTTACACCAATATCTAATCCATCAAAATAGTGTACATCAGTGGAAACAACAACAGCACCACTCCAAACCATGGTTTGACAAGAAATGTGTTAATGTTAAAAAATCCCTCTTTGATACTTATCAGGGTTACCTATCTAATAACATCCCAGATGCTGTACCAATTCTGCTTCAGCAGAAAAGAGACTACAAAAAGCTGCTGATGAACAAGAAAAAAAGAAGCCATGAAGAATGACTGGACACAACTTATCCAGGCAGTCAGATCCAACAACACAACTCTATTCTGGCATATTACATCAAGTTCCCAGAGAAATGGGCCAGCTGCAGTGGATTGTCACATCCCTCCAGGGATATGGGAGGATCACTTTCAAGCACTTTATAAGGACAACTACATTGAAAGGGGATGCACTAGCCAAAATATAGAAAATATCCAAGGGTGGCCACCAGTGACAGCGACAGAGATCAAGAACCTTGTAGCCCAGCTGAGAATGGGGAAGGCTCCAGGGGAAGACTTAATACCTGCAGAAGCCATTAAAAACAACCTTGAATTTGGGGCCCCTATCCTGGCCTCACTTTTTACCTGTATCAACAAATATGGTCGAGCACCCAAGGATTGGGGTCTTGAAATCATCGTTCCCATATATAAAAAAGGAAGCAAGGATGAGCCTGTCAACTACAGACCAATTAGTCTCCTCAGTACAATCAGCAAACTCTATGCAAGACACTTACAGTGGAAATTTCAGACCTGGTTGGAACAAGAAAACATACTTGCAGAAGAACAAGCTGGCTTAAGGGAAGGCCGCTCCACCATAGATCAGTGCCTTGCACTCCACCACCTTATTGAAAAATATTCCACCTGCAGCACAGTTTCACTCTATGCTGCCTTCATAGACTTTAAAGCAGCTTTTGACTCTATATCCCGAACCAAACTATGGAAAAAACTGGAGGCTTCTTCGATCGACCAACGTTTACTCCATCTAATACGTATGCTGCATGAAAGGACCTCATTAAAAGTAAGATGTAACCCCCAGGGACATCTCACCAATGACATTGTCACTGAGAATGGTGTCAAGAAAGGCTGCATTCTAGCTTCACTCCTGTTTAACTTCTACATCGATGATTTGGTGGATCACCTCAACAACACTAACTTCCACCCCCCAAAATTAGAGGGAAGGCATATCTCAACACTGCTTTATGCGGACGATGCAGCAGTACTTTCAGGAATTCCCACTGGACTAAAAAGAGCCCTAAGAGCACTAACACAATATTGCAGAGTGGAACAGCTAGAACTCAACTATCAAAAAACTAAAATCATGGCATTCGCTAAAAGGCCTAAGAACTAAAACTGGAATATAGATGGCAACAAGATTGAGCAGGTCTCTTGCTTCAAATACCTGGGGGTAATTTTTCAAGCCACTGGTAGGAAAGTACATGGGGAGTATGCTGCTTGCAATGCGCAGAGGAGTACAACAGCCATTCTCCCATTTTCTTAAGACAATAGGAGGCCACTATTTACCTGCAGTGCTCAAACTCTTTGAAGCCAAACCAGTAGCACAACTGCTTTATGGATCCCAATTGGGACCCATCCCCAACCCTGCTCCATTAGAACTTGTCCAATCCAAATTTTTAAGATCAGCTTTCCAAACTCCAAAATGTGTCTCTAACGCAGCTCTGAGACTGGAGTCAGGATTTATGAAAGTGGAGGCCAGAGTGTGGGTGACCATACTCAGCTACTGGCTCAGGCTATCCCTCTTTCCCACTGGCCTTGCTCCACTAACCTTAAGTGATGATTTCCAATCCAGCTGGAAACAGACAGTGATGACTAAAATTTCAATGCTGGGCCTTTCTCCAGATCTTCTGCTTAGCCTGGGATATGACAGGGTGAAAGCTACTATCAAACAACGGGTAGCAGATATAGAGCAACAACTGGATGTAGCCAGCACTCCACCCTTCATTGCTAGTGACTCCAATAGATATCTGGCCTCTCTTTTGGCATACTTAGCAACACTTGAAATACCTAAACATCGAAGGGCCTTTACCCTTGCACGGTGTCGTGCCCTCCCTTCAGCTGTCCTTGAAGGCCGATACGAGAAGATCCCCTTCTCAGACAGACTGTGCCCCTGCAACTCAGGCCAAATAGAAACAACAGAGCATGTATTACTCCAGTGCTCATACTACAGGGACATACGTCTCAGCCTTATTTCACCCCTGTTGCATAAATATCAAGGGCACACTGGACAATTCTACATAAACTTGTTGCTTTCAGACACCAACCCAGGAACAAGTTATAATGTTGCCAGATTCTGCGCAGCTGTGGTAAAATTCGACAGACAATGTCCTCAGCAGTAGAATAGTGTCAACCTAGTCTTGTTATACTGGGGCTAACATTTTAAATACTGCTTTTAGCCTGTTTTTATCCTGTGTTTTTACCTTTATTTTTACCTGTGGTGGCCTATGACCGTAATAAAGATTCTATTCTATTCAGGATTCCATAGGATGGAGCTCCAGCACTTAAAGCAGTGTCAAGCTTCATTATTTCTACCGGGTATAGAATCATAGGACTTTTTCGGACAGGCTTTAGTAGTGGAAACAGCCTCGTCCCCATTGCGAGGCTGCTGTGCGGCAGGGGGTCTGTTTCGGATGACACTCTCCCCTGCCGATACTGTTGCGTAACTGCTAGGATGCTACAGTGTTATATTTGGCGGTTTTCTAATCACTTAAGTTGATTGTGAATACAAAATTGCCAAATATGGTGCTGCAGCATCCCAGCAGTTATGCAACAGTATCAGAAGAGGATCGGCAGGGGAGAGTGTCCTCCGAAATGGACCCCCTGCCATTCAGCAGCCTCGCAACGGGGATGAGGCTGCTTCTGCTACTAAAGCCCGTCCGAAAAAGTCCATAGAATTGTAGATTTGGAAGAGACCACAGTAGATGCACTCTTTCAATAGTCCAGCCCTTGCCGGTTTATTCTGGTCCTGAACATGACCCTGTTATCTTTGGCCAGTGTGGACTAATTATATAAATTGTCACAACCACACACACCCTGGCAAGAATGAATAATTTTATTTTATTTTTCCTTGCTGTGAGAAAGTGGTCAAAAACAACATACTTTTAAAAGATTATTAGCAGTCCATGATGTTTTCAGTGAGAAAAAACCATCTTTTTGTAGAGAAAACAGCATTTCTGACCAAAAATTAACATTTCTTCACAAAAAAACCAGACTTGTCTTGTTCTATAAGAGAATCACACTGTTTTGACACTTCTGGCGGTACAGCTTTCTTGTTTGTTTGTTTTTTTCTTAAAACACACAGAGGAAATGGGGTCTTCAGCCATTGGCCATTTGAATCTCATCCTTCCAGACTAATACTGACATTTCTTTCTTCCTTTTCTCTTTTTAAAAAATAGCAAGAAATTGTGGGAACCTAGTTTGCAATGACAGAGGGATAAAACAGAAAATATTTTTTTCTTACCACCTGGAACCCAAATTTGAAACCACTGACCCAAAAGTTTTTTTAAAAAATTAAGAATCTTGAATATGTAGTGTAGTGTTATTTTATGATGAAGGAACCACAATTGTGACTTCAGAAAGCACATTTTTCTCTATATATTTTTTTTCCTCTTCACTGACAAGGGAAACTATAAATGATTTGTGTTTTCAAAAGGAAAACACACTACAGATCAAAGCAGAAAGGGGGATAAAATCCTGAAGAATGTTTTGTAATTCAGTGTGGCATACAGTACTGCTTTAAAAATGGGCCTCAATGTTTGTTTTATTTAGTGTTTGGGAATTTAATTATAAAATTATACGTATTAAATATGATTATGAGTTAAGTAAAAATCCTGTGGGCCATATGCTTCAACACCAGCACAGTTAATTGAAGTAGCTTATGCAAACATTTCCCTTCAGCTTTTCTTGATTGAGGCTTTCTGACCTTACAAAACTGTAATTGCATAATCAATAGTCTATGAGGGCAAAATATGCATTTCTTTTAGCTCGAAAGGCAATGTCTGTCTCTTAACATAAAATATATACTTCAAAAAGGCTTATTAGAAATAAATTGGTCCAATTCTGTAGCGTTACTAAGGCCGATGTCACCCTTCCCTCCGACTGTGTCACCTGGTGTGGTTCAGCCTCTCCACATCCCACCAAGGGCCACCACTGGTCCAACTGAAAATGCTGTAACTTGTTTCAGCCTTATTGTTACAATCTCACTCTCCTGGCATTAAATTGGAAGTGGTTTTTCCCTCCCATTCCCCTTAGAAGGAACAGGATGCCACGTTGCCACATTGCTGGCATTTCCTAGGTCCTCTAGTATGATTCTATGGTAACTTCCATTGAAGCTTTCCATAGAGTCACACTGGAGATGGCTAGAGAGGTAGCTTCTCTAAGCATTTCCTAGATCCTCTTGCATGATTCTATGGGGTTCGCTATTACCTGCCATTTCAAGTATTTCTGATAAGCCTGGGAACATATCCCCTGCGGATACATTGAGAGACCTGAATTGGTAATCAGTGAATTTTCTTTCCTGTTTATTAGTGACCTTCCCTGGATATACAGTATCCTTCCTCTGTGTGGCTTGTATTTTAATTTTTATTTTGAAGCAAAATTCCATGCAAAAAGGAGTCCCTTTCTTCACTCATGTAGGAATAATATTGTGCTTCTCTCCTTTTAAGCAGGAAGAAAGACAAGTGAAAATGAGCGTGCTAGGAGGTTGTGATAGGTGGCAAGAATGATGGTTGCTCAGAATGGCAAAACTTTTGCTGGCCAGGGTATCTTGTTCGGTATGCTTAGGGCAGGGGTGGAGAAGTGTATTTGTCCTGAGGATTGGCTTGTCCATCAAGTATCAACCTGGAAGGCTGGATGATGGTACTACAAAAGGAAATCTGTTCCTGCCCTAGAGATGGGAAAAGAATTCAGTAAGGAGTGATAAACCAACTACAGCCACAGATCAGCAAGCCTGGTTCTTCTTCCTCACCTGGGAGGGAAAACTATCTCCTTTTGAAATTGGTAGCCATTGTATTTACCTCCAAAGGAGCTCTGGTATTCTCAGCAAGGAGTAGGTAGATTATGCAGTATGTACTATTTATGGTATGATGAATGTTCCATGTAGCTTTGCTTTTATCATAACCATCCAAGGGTGAATGCTGTTATCATGTCACCTGGGCCTTCTTTAGACACTCCACAGGGGGTCCTGTGACCTCGCTACTTTCACAGTGATTTACTGCCAGAAGAATTTCATGTGGATTAAACAATGAACACAATTTAAACCAACGTTATAACGTTGGTTACCAATTTAAACCAACGTAATAACCATAACGTTATTAGGAAAACTACAGGACTAATTTGATTGTTTTCTGTAGGGAGTATAGGCAATGGATATTTAAGCATAGTTGTATTTTTCATAGATAAGAAGAAATATTGTGTGCTATGTTTCTTTTAGTAACTGAGGCTGTAATTTCTTCCCAGCCTCTATGTTTAATATGAATGTTAGCCAAATTAATTACCAAATGACTGATTTTACAGTTTGTGGTTGTTTGATATAGATTGCCTACACAAAGATTTTGTAAGTTTGAAATAAATTGGATACAGTATGCCTATTAAATGTTCAAATCACTCCCAAACAGTGTTGCTGCTGCACTGGTCATCTTTACAGCACTGCTTCAGTTTATTTATTCAGATATAAGCCAGAATCATCTAGTGATAGTTTCTGTATACTTCTCTGAAAATTCCTGCTGGATTTGAGCATAGCTTGCAGTAGCTTTATGGACAGCCTGCTTAGAACCTTTGCTCAGAGAGATATGATGACAACAAAGATTTGGCTTTCTTTCCCCTTCTTCACTGGCAGATGGCCAGGAATATAATCAACTGCAAGAATTTCCAGTTCATGTGCTTTTCTCATAATACATGGCAATGGAAAGTCCAAGGGCAGCTATTTGCACTGCTTATCTGGCTGTCTCTGGCTCAGGATTTAAAATATGTATTCAGCCATCTTATAAATTACAGGAAGACATATGCAGCCATTGTTGTACTGCAGCGAACTATGATGAGTAGAGCTGTCATTGTAAATGAAGGAACTGCAGTGCATTTGGAGATAAGTTGGAGCTATTGCCCTCTTTTTAAAAAACAAAACAAAAAACCAACTGGTATGAAAGTCACAGTTATACAGATATTTATAGGTGTCACAATTCATTCTCTATGTCTAATTACAGATTTCATTCTTTTGCCTCAATGCATTGAGTCATATTAAAATGCTTCCTAGATTTGACTTCTGGGAAGTCTCCTTTTAATAGAATAAAAGAAATCATGATTGCTTCATTGTTGTCAGCTACATGTTATCAGAGGGAGGAGAACAAAAACAGGACTCCTTCACTCTGTGTATTTGCTCTGAGAAATGAAGCAGTTGTATACCAAGCCAGCTAGAGTTATCTTCTGCCAATCATTGTTGAGTCCTTTCCAAAGTATTATGGTTCAAAAAGGCCTGGTTCGCTCTAAGGATCCTGGCAATCTATGTGTTCTTGGCTTAGAAGGAAATAAAACTGTTAGTATCTGTGGTAAATCTGTCTACCAGAATTCCTAGTTTCTGCCTCACAGCCAAAGCAGTATACCAAATGACCAATAGGTGGCGAGCAGGATAATACATGTTTCCTTCCTATATTTCATCATTACCACCCATTCAAGTGCAAGCCAGATTAATAGGTAGAGGACTTGGAGGGGAGCAGTTTTTGAAGAGGAGGTGGCTTGCAGAATACCAGGTAGGGTTGCCAGACTAAAAAAAAAATGGAGCTGCTCCTGTACCTGTAAAGGTTGTGTAGAAGAGGGAATTTCAGCAGGTATTCCTTGTCATAACACCAGGTAACAAGCAACTCCTCCTGGCATCCCTTGTTTTGCACAACCAATAAAGGTACATGAGCCAGCTCCAGCTTCCATTCTGGGAGTAGCCACTCATTGTTGGCAGCTGTGGGGCTCATAGCACTCTTCCCCCAGTCCAGCTCCTAGCATAGATACAAAGAGGACCCCCCCCCCATACATGCAGGTGACCAGGATTAGAAATCTGGCCACCTAGTTCATGTTGGGGCATAGAAAGACACGCTGTGTCCACCACGACCACCTGCAGAGTTGTTCCACGTCAACAGGACGCCAAAGAGAAGGTTTTCTGGAGAGACTTCTGCAAAAGACTTCAGGCTGAGAAGGAAAAATTCCTTCACCCCAGCACACTGCCTTGAGCTCTGGCTTGCCAAATAAAGACAGCAACAAGGCCAGCCTTCACTCAACTTGAGGGCTTTAATCTTTGCAGTATATTTACAATATATATACAGAGTATAGGACAATTTCTCTTAAACCAACAAACTGCTTCACAAACCACCATCCACAACAAACCCACACTGGAGACAATTCCCATCTCCTTTTTATAGGCAGTTAAACAATGCCTGTTACATCAGGCATCTCAACTGTGCATACTCCCAAATGCTAACACACACACACACACCTGCCACTGGAGCTCAACCACTTTCATTTCTAAGCTTACAGTTCCATCTTGTGGTCACATCCATGTCATTTCCTGACAGTTCAGACATGGCACATTGTCCTTTTTAACATTTGGAGGACTTCTGTTCATCACTATATGATGACCTAGATCATATTGTTATTCCCACCTAGAGAAGCCCCATTGAATCAATAGGATTTACATATGTCCTGACTCGCCATTAAACAGTTATTCCAATGAGTCTGTTCTAATTGGGACTAATGATATGATGCAGACCTAAATTTAAAAAGAGATTTACAGTGGGACCTTTATATCCGCTTGAGTTTGGTTCCAGAACCACCTGTGGATAACAAAATCTGTGGATGCTCAAGTCCCATTATATACAATGGCACAGTAAAATGGTGTCCCTTATATAAAATGGCAAAATCAAGGTTTGCTTCTTGGAATTTATTTATTATTTTCTTTGAATATTTCAAGCTGTGGATGGTGGAATCCGTGGATGCCAAATCCATGGATACTGAGGGCTGACTGTACCTTCCAGTCCACTTATTCTTACAAGGGAGAAAAAGAGCTGCTCTGTGCTAACATCCAGCATCTCAAAAACAGGTTAGGAACCCATTCTTATTGAACTGGATAAAGCTCTGCTCTGTGTACCCTCTCCTTCTGAAAGGACAATATCATAGAATCATAGAATTGTAGAGTTGGAAAAGACCACAAGGGCCATCCAGTCCAACCCCCTGCCATGCAGGAAATCACGATCAAAGCATCCCTGACAGATGGCCATCCAGCCTCTGTTTAAAGACCTCCAAGGAAGGAGACCCCACCATGCTCCACAGGAGTGTGTTCCACTGCTGAACAGCTCTTACTGTCAGAAAGTTCCTCCTAACATTGAGGTGGAATCTCTGTTCCTGGAGCTTGCATCCATTGCTCCGTGTTCCAGTCTCTGGAGCAGCAGAAAACAAGCCTGCTCCATCCTCAACATGACACCCCTTCAAATACTTAAACAGGGCTATCATATCGCCCCTTAACCATCTTTTTTACAGGCTAAACATACCCAGCTTCCTAAGTCTTTCCTCATAAGGCATGGTTTCCAGACCTTTCACCATTTTAGTTGCCCTTCTCTGTTCATGCTCCAATTTGTCAATATCCTTTTTGAATTGTGGTGCCCAGAACTGGACACAGTATTCTAGGTGAGGTCTGACCAAGGCAGAATAGAGCGGCACTATTACTTCCCTTGATCCAGACACTATACTTCTATTGATGCAGCCCAAAATCGCATTGGCCTTTTTAGCTGCCGCATCACACTGTTGACTCATGTTCAACTTATGGTCTACTAGGACTCCTAGATCCCTTTCGCATGTAGTCTCGTTCAGCCAGGTCTCCCCCATCCTATATCTACGCATTTCATTTTTCTGCCCTGGTGCAGTACCTGACATTTCTCCGTATTGAATTTCATTTTGTTAGCTTTGGCCCAGCTCTCCAGTCTATCCAAGTCATTTTGAATTTTGATCCTGTCCTCTATCAACTGCTAAGAGAAGGACTTTTACAGCAATTTCAATGAGGCTTCCAAGTAACCTCACTGCTAAAGTTAGGGGGTGCTCCCAGATTTTCTCCTTGCTTTCTGTAAGGGCATCAAGCAGACTCAACTTTTTTGGCTGGCACTGACTTGTTAGTTTTACTGCTTTCTTTCAGGAAACCATGGGTGCTGTGTGTGTGTGTGTGTGTGTGTGTGTGTCTTCAAGTCACTGTTCAACTTATGGTGACTCCATTAATTTCTAGGGTTTTTTTTTAGGCAAGGAACACTCAGTTTGCCAATTCCCTCCTGTGAAGTAAAGCCTACAGTACTTGGCATTCATTGGGGGACTCTCATCCTAGTATTAACCAGGGCTGACCCTGCTTAGCTTCCACGATCAACCAGGATCTATTGCCTTTAGGGTATTTATTATAGTAATAATTCACTTTGTTTAAAGCACTGTTTTAAATTGTTAAATATTATTATTGATTATCAAGTTTTTTTCTTCTGCTGTGAAGCCACTTGGAAGGTAGCAAATAAATAAATAAACACACTGAGTGTCTCTTGCTTCTCTGACTGGGATGGATAGCAGCACCCAGAATGGTGTGCTCAATTCTGTTCTCAGTGGTGCTCAATAAGAGCACCAGGAGTATTTCAAGGAAGTGCTCCATCCTGTTACTTTGTGAGGAAACACACATCTGAATGAGATCCAGGTATCCTATAGACTGATGTAGAGAAGTCTGTTGATGTACTGCCTGGAAAAGGCTTTATTAATCTATAGGGACTGTGTCTTCTCTGAGCAATCTCCTTGTCTTAGGTGCACCACAGCCTACTATAAAGATCAGAGGTCTCATGATCCCATAAGACCATAGTGATTATTTTCAAGAATACATGTGGTATAAGCATGTCCTTATTGTTGACTCAATGGAACAGAACAAATGAGATTGTGGACTGTATCCAATGCTGGACAGTGAAATGGTGAAATCCAGTGAAAATACAAGAGGGGCAATTCTTGTTCCTCACTGCAGCCCCATGTTCATTTTGGGGGGTGGTTTATAAACCCTCTGAAGCTGGTTTTCAGCTTGTATGGAGAGATGCATTAGGGAAGAAAGTTTTCTTGCACCAGTGTTGCTGTGTGAGTAGTGACTCTGGTTTCTTTGTCCCCTCCCCTTTTGGGTCAGCAAAGCATTAAAGCAAGTGGAGACTGAATGATGCTAGCAAATTTGCAAAATGGCTTGACTTTGAATTTATATTCAGACTTAGATGATTTATATCATATGCAGTCTTAAGTGAATAACATCAAACTGATCACCTTATAACTAGTTCATGATTTCTAGGAAGAATGCCTTTGTCTAATGTAGATCTTGGAACATAACATGGCAAGTGAAGACTGATGGGTGTCCCCTAATGTGCTTGTATTTGGTCTCAGTAGGAAAAGATGAGCTTGTGCTGTCACTTGAATGTGGCAACAACCTCAAATGGATGTTCCTACTAATATTTATGGTTTTACTCAACATGTCACATCCACCTCTGAGATTAGGAATGGTAATATATCTTGCATAATGCCAGTGGCCTGCTAGAAAACCATAGAAACTGCAACAGGTTTGTTCAATGGAATCTAATTCAAATTCCATTTAATTTTCAGCACCAACACTTAAGCAACTCTAAATCTTTTAAAAAAAAAATACTTTCAAATTTTAAAACATGTTAATTGATTGTGATGACAAAGATCTATGGATCAGGAGATGCTCCCATCCCATTTTGCACTTGTTACATGGCTTGCCTCCAATATTCTTCCCTTGACAGTTTCTCTCACACACAGCCATATGTGCAAATAGATTCAAACATCTCACAAAGAAGCATTGTGATACAATGACATCATGACTCCTTTGCATGATTTTAAGTAGAGGTGCTCATGTTGACAAATCAGCAAGAAGAGAGAGACAAATTGGCTAATTTTATTTTCTCCCACATTTGAACCTTTTTACTCTGAAATTCTTTCCACTAACTATATGAAGAAATTTGTGAATGTTGTTGTTGTTTTTAAATCAAAAATAAACTTGGATTTGAAAAAAAAAACCACCCTCAATTATCTGCAATATTCTTCAAATTCAATAGGTACAGCTGTGTTCAGTAAGGAGAGGATCATGTTGTACCTACCTGTTTTGGAACTGTCAAAGATAAAGAACTTGTTAGTTACAAGAGGTTGCAGCCCTAACTCAGCACTTCAAACATGGGTATTCAAACACAGGTTCAAAGGCAGATTTATAAAAGTTAAATACCGGTACTCAAAGCCTTTCTCCTAGGTGGACAAATCTGTCAACTTTGCATTCTCTCACATTCAATTTTCTTTAAATCTCAGTTTCTTTCTTTCCACTGAATTTATGGAGCTGCCAGACTGATCTTCCCCACTGGTGGCTTGTTTGCGATCCCGGCTGTCACCCTTTCCACATGATGGGAAGGGGCGGCATGGGCACCACCATGCTCCAGAGTCTTCTTCCCAGCCTGCTTTGCAGGCTGGGAGGAAGACAGAGCACTGGCCAATCAGGGGCAGAGTCAGCTCTGCCCTGGCTGGTTTGAACTCACTCCCAGACAATCAGAGGCTGGGAGGTGGGACCTTGCTGCCTTTTGCAGCAATTTTCACTCAGTTCCAGCAGTCAGGTATATATTGCCGACCACCGCACCTGCGGAGGCAGTGGCTCTTTGGGAACCGACCCACCGACCAACCCTCTTTTATGTATTTCATGGTTTGTTATAGCATGTATATATTTACTCAGTCTCACAACTTTTAGGCAGTTGGCATGGGTTCTGATCCAAGGTAGGGGGGTTCCATCAAGTTCAAGGTCAAGGTCACGGAGACTCCGGGGGACCAATGGCAGGGAACATGCCAGCTTGGGGCATGTAGGTATGGAATGCCCCCCTTTTCCAGTTTATCTGGTGGCGGGAGGGTGAGGGTGAGGGATAGGCAAGCATTCAACGGGACCTGCCGAGACTCCTCCCCCTTCCTGACTGGTGATTGCCAGCATGCGGGCTGACAACGGTCTCATCGACCAGCAAGCGGGTTGGTCAATGTCTAGATCTGAACCCATGTGTTGAGCCAACCAACTGCAGCTGTCATCAATAAAGTTGTGGCTTTTATTGTCAATATATTTTCTTATAGAACCAATTCTACTTATGTTATCCAATATATTCTTTCAAACATATATCGTGTCTGTCTTTCTTTGGGGAATGGGTGAGAGGGGACACATCCAACCTTGGATACGTGATAAGAAATTTGTGAATTTGTGTGTGTGTGTGTGGGGAAATCAGAGCAAAATTTGTACTTGCTCTCAAACAGAATATAAAAAATAATCTTCAGCCAATCAAGTGACTGAATTGGCTGCTTTTTTCAAGCAATTTTACTTATGCACATATGTGCTCATGCACAGCAGGTACTATAAGGGAAGCTAGAAAGAGCTGCATAAGCATAGTGATGTGACTAAATCTGGAAATAAAGGATGAAACAATGGCAGATTGCTAACACACCTGTCCCCAAACAATATCAAATTATTTGGAATCCCAAATTGAGGGAACTACAGACAATATTTATTAACCACATCTACCTAGTTTGGAGTAATGCTAGTATTAGCACTACAGTACTAGAATTTTGATATCAAAGGGGATTTAGATGAAGTGTCCAGATAGTATATCATTTTTTGCCCTTAGAATGATAGGTGAGAAAGCCAATATATGGATTGGTTCACCATTGCCTTTTTCCTGCATTGAGAAATACACTTTCACATTATTTTTGTGCTAGTTCATAATCAAGCTAAATTCTCATTAATTGTGATATGAGGGTACAGTACAAGTTTACATTTCTTACACTGAAGTTAGAGGGATATCAAGTCTTTAGAAGACATGATGGGAATGAGGTAGGAGAATCAGGACATACACGTATTTAATCAGGATTGAAGTTAAACTGATAATTTGATTTGTACAGGGAGCAAGGCCTTGGAAACAAATTCCCCTAAACCTTGCCTTGTTGAAGAGTTGGCTGGCAAGATTCCAGATCCGAAAAAGGTTTATACCTACATATAACTGAAGGAAACTACGTTGGCTCTGCCTTAGCAGAAAATCTTCCTGTTCATGCTATACAGGAAAGCTAGTCTTATCTGATCCTTCTTATTCCCTGCAAGTTCTTTCATTCCTGCCCCACCACTAATTGATCAATGACCTTCTTGAAGGCAATGAAATGTGGGCCAATAGGTGGGGAAGGATCAGTGAAATGTATATGCACTGACTTGTATGAAGGAAAGCGTTTTTGTTTTTGTTTTTCCAGTAAGGCAAAGCCACCACTAGATACCAGTCTATATGCATTTTGAGTGAACTCCTTGAGCTATAAAGTTAAAAAAAATGTTTATGTTAACCCCTTTTGGTGGTTAAAAGCACACTGATGGTTTTGTCAATGCTATCCTTTGAGTTAATAGGAAAGTGAATAGCACTTACTTCTGAAGGAGAAGGAGGAGGAAATGAAGAAAAGCTTGCAGTATTGGGTATCAGCATTTAAAGTTGCTTGTATAGCAATGGTAAAGTCTATGCTGAAAGCTTGTAAGGCCATGACCCTTTTAACCATTTGGGACTTGTGAAGTCAATTAGCTGTTTGCAACATTTCTCTCTCCTTTGCTCTTGTTGTGTATACCAAACTTACTAAATATATCTTACATTACTGACAGAGCTAAGAGCATATAGCTGAGGAATCAATATGCTAAGCTTTCTTATTATAATTGTTAAGAAAAACATTGTCATGGATGTTAATACAAATACATTTGAAAGAAAATTATCCATGAGAAAAAAATGTTTTATTCTCTTTGAAACAGTTTTAACTCACCCCTCCCCCAACAAACCATTTTGCAGAAGGTGAAAATATATTCAGTGTGCTTTTGCATGACTGTGAACCATATAAAGGTACAGCATTTTTCAAGACAGTAGCTTAGTGCTGTTTAGTTTAACAAAGATACCAGTCATAAATGTTAAGAGGAATAGTTATTGATAAGCAAGTCAGCATTAGTAACTAGGGTTGTGTCTGCATGGGCCAAAAACACTGTACTCACCTTGAATCTGGTGCTAGTAGTCATCATGCCATATGGCTACTTCTGGGGAGGTAATGTGGGTTTTAGTCCTTACCCTGACTTTGTCCCATACTAAGCAAAGTCGGGGAGAAGTCCAATCTTTTCTGGAAACCCCGGAGTGACATTGGATTCTGTTGGCATGCAGATAGCTGGATTGGGTCCAATTAGGCTGATCCAGTTGTCCACATGACAAGAGCAGTGCCATTCCATTTTCCTGTGCTGAGCAGTGCAGGGAAGGGGATGGCCTACCTATGGAGCACTGCTGTCACCTCCTCGCAAGCAGGAGCTCCATAGAGCTCCTTGTTGATCACATGTGTGGGTGTCCATTTCTGGCCTCAGCAGAGGCAATCCCACTGCTGGTCAGGCTTTTGCAGGGAGCTGCTTGGCTGGCAATATGGTGGCAGCACTGGGCTGGAGGAGCTGATGTGGTGTTGGCCTGGCTGGCCCATGTGGACAACATCATGCCACCACACTGGATTGGCCCCAATGTGTGTGGCTGCCATGGTGATCAATCCTGGGCTAGTCCAGAGTATCATGCTTTGGACTGGCCCTGGATTAAGCAGCCAATGGGGACAAGGCCTAGGTGAGGATATTGAAAGTGTTCACAGGAATGCGTCCACTGCTGAAGCCTCAGCACGGGGTGTGTGTGTGTGATAATCATTGTGAGCCTTTATGCTGAATAAGGAGCTGTAAGTCCCATTTAGGCATCCTAGTTGTGTGTTGAATATACACATGAGGAGTGGGAGCATTCTACTCCTACTCCTTGTCACATATTGAGGGTGACTGCCTGAAGAGGGGAGTCTTTTTTATCAATGAAGGCCTTCATGTGATTCAGAATACTGGATAATCAAGTGTTCCAAATCAAGTAGAGAGTCACCACAGAGAAGGAGGCTCTTTCCCTGCAGAAATTTGTTTTCCCCTTGTATAAGGCAATGGGAATGGGGATGGAGAAGGGCAAAGCTAACATTATCCCCCAGCCCCATCATGCATTTATTCAGCAAACAATTATAATGCCTAAAAACAGATTGTACTTACAGAGATCATATTTATGAAGGATCATGAAGATATGATAAGAGATACTGGAGACAATCTGTCTTCCCATCTCCTCTCATGTGATTCTCTTTGCCAAAGAAACAATCCCATTGATTGACCAGGGGATTTATGGCCCCAGCATACCTCATATCTTTAAAAGTGCCTCCTTAACTTATATATGGAGAAAGCCTCACTGGCGTACAAATAAAATTGGTGAGGTCAAAAAACAGGGTGTTCTGAGTTTTCATTCCCAAGAATGCAAGAGCAGCACCTGACCTATCCAAGAATTAGATATAAGGTGGCTTGACCAACAGATAGATTGACTAGAAGCCAGTCAGAGACAAAGCAAGGCTGAATAGCAGCTCCATGAGAAGAATGTTGTCTTTGTAGGAGCCCTGGGAATTCTAATTCCTGCTCAGGCATTCTAACTCAGTGCAGAGCAAGTGTGAGAACAAGGGGAGCATGCTGTCCCTACTGCTCTTAATTTCCTTTTCCATTACACTATACCCATAGAAGGTAACTATCTGAGGAGAACAGCCACCTCTTCTATCCATATTCCATTCCAAAGTACATCAGGAAATTGACTAACTGGGCCTTAGCAATTGGAAGCAAGAGCAATCTCCACAATCTGTTTCAGATATATTGTCCTCATGCTGACAGAAGCTTCTGATGTACTTTGGCGACTTATGAATCCTTCCTTTTGGTAGAGTAACTCTATTAGGCTGGATTTTTAGTTCACACTTCCTTCAAATATAAAGCACAAATAAGCAATCATAAACATGACTAATATATATATATATATATATATATATACCCAGAATGTTTACAATTGTACAATATATAATGAAGCAATAGGGCAATAATAATAATAATAATAATAATAATTATTATTATTTATACCCCACCCCTCTGTTAAAAACAATCCAGGCAGCTTACAAAAATTAAAATACAAATACAGATTAAAATCCGTAAACACCACCCATCCCCACCCTCTCCCATAAAAAGATATTAAACCAATATAAATTAAAAACAACTAATAGTAGAATAAGCATTACCCCAAATGTCAGGTTTAGAATGAGTGTCCTTTGTTTCTCTTTTCCACTAAAAAAGAATATAAGTCTGTATGTGAGAATCCACAACCTATATAGTGTGATTTAAAAATAAAAAATAAACAGTGAGCAATACAGCACCACAGTTTAAGGAATGAAGGGGAAAGTGGTTTTTTTTCCTGATTCAAACTTTATTTTTTGAGCAGGAATATAGACTGGAGGTGGGTAACATCTAAATGAACATTCAGGAGACATTATCAGATACAGCAAAAATCATGGGATTACAATGTCAGGATAGCGTGAATGTGCCCTGCTATTGCACATCATCATCCTCACATTATTATCCTGTGCTCCAAATGTGAAAACAGGTGTTCTTTCTCAATCACGGGACAAGCTGTGAATAGATTGTGAATAGTGCTCTTTTTGTTCTATTGATGGTGTGTGAAAACACGTCCTGGTGTAATCATAAGATTACAGCATGAATGGGCGGTCCTCAGTGAGAAAAAGTCCAGGTGAGAACGTGAAAATGAAGCACAGGACGCTCTTTTTATGAACTGTCCCCTTTAGCTTGCACATTTTTAGGTTTGTTTCAGTGCTTGTCTATATTTTTACTTTCTAAATTAAGGTTTTTGGTTGTTTTTTTTTTTTTAGTTTTAAGCACATTTGTGTCTTCTTGCAAGAACGGGCAAAATCTTGCTCATTTCAAATCGCAGAAGTAATTCCCATTCTTGAAGCACTTGTGGTTGTCATGTGATAATTCCATGCCATTTCTTTCACATGATTACAGCTACATGTGATAATAAGTGTTCCTAATTCCATGATGTTCCTACTATCTTCATTTATGGAATTACAGCATTTTTAGGCACTAGTCATAATGTCCAGCGATATAAGTAAATCCAAGTGTGTGCTGACTTTCTGGTACTGTTAGATTCCTTTTCAGAAATTATGTATGGAAGTACATTGATTTTTCAAATACACTGTTTCTGTTTTTATTTGCACATGTGATTTATTGGAATACTAATGTTTAATATTATGGCACTTCAGGGCACTCACAGTTTTTAAGCTCATTTTCTCAATTAATCCTTAAAATAACTTTGTAAGGTAGATCATAATTAGATTACAATCTCTGTATCATGTGCCAGACCATTGTATCCATATTGCAGATGGGAACAGGGGATAAAAAAGCATCATGTGGAGGCACAGTGACAGAGGAGTACATGCTGGGCCTTTTCCCCAGGATTTAATCCCCTCTGAGAAATCTCTCCTGCACTCATGCAGATAAATGGTTGCAGAAAAAAAGCCCCCCTCCTTCAGCTTCAGGCATGCTGTTTTTGTTGTTATCTTTATTTTTACCCCACCTTCCCCTCATTGGGACTCAAGATGGCTTACAATTGAAAATGAGTACAATACAGCTAAAAACTCAGAAAAGATCAACATTAAAACGGATTTAAACTATTAAGAATATTAAAACAATGTAAGAGATAAAAACAATTTAAAACCATAAAAAAACATTTCAGTTAAAACAATACACCATCCTTTTAAAAACCTCTTCTTTAGATACCTTCATTTCTAAAAGCCTGTCAGAATCATCATCATCATCATCATCATCATCTATTAATGATTGATGCATGGAATAACAAGACAGGACACAAAAGATGGGTTGAAATATGGGCCACTTTATTTTTTATCCTACCTATTTATTTATTTGTTTATTTCCTGGGGTATGCGAACCCAAAGGGGAGACCCAGTGCGGGACTGGCTGGAGCAGATGGTCACCTCAGACCTGTCTCCCAGCTTCCCTGGGCAAAACACCTGAGCCCCAAGGGGGATCACAGTTCCTGGGATGCCCCCCGGGCACCATCTACTGGAAGGCCCTACACCAGGACATAAATCCTCAAGCCGCATGACTTCGAACGAGGGTTATATCCTGAGACCGGCCTCAAGGATAGCCTACCTCCCTGCACCCCATCATCATGATATGCAGGTACAGTTTGATAAGGTCATCCTTCAACCGAAATGGGGGTGCCATTGGTGAATGCCAAATACCCTGTCTCTCCATTCCCTGCCATGGATAAGGAGCAAATGACCACTTAGCCACTATCCCCCACCAGGGAGGCCAATACGGCCTCACCCTGGCTTGCATACCCTCAAGAAATAACTGAATCCCCTTCTTGGATAAGTGGACCCCATCAACCCTATACAGATACACACTCTTGTATGAGATATTAGGGTACTGGATGAAATGGCCTAAGCCACTGTCCATTGCCCTGTGGATGTCTCTATTCACCTTCTTGCGGGCTATGTCCAGCGGCTTGGTGTCCCTGTCTCCAGGGTAAATCTGTCATGGAATTATGTCTGACCAAATCAATGTCACATGTGGCCATACTGCCTTGATGTACCGCATGTCCACTAATGCCTGGAGGATCAATGCCCTACCCTTAAGTGGAATAAAATCATTTATAGACTTCCCCTTTGGATAAGATAGATGATGTATCAGGTGATATTCGCCTGGCATTTTCTTTGGAACAATCCCCAATGGTGATACTCTTAGGTTGGGCACAGGTGGGTCAACAAATGGGCAGACAACCCTGCCCTCATCAACCTTCTTTTGTATCTTTTGCTGTACTATGTGTTCTAGCCCGTGTACTGATTTCAAATTTGAAGCCCTAAAGAGCTTGCATTCACCCTGGTAAGGGATACGAAATCTGAATCAAAACCCATCTCACAAATATAAAGCTGCCTGCCGATTTGGATATATGGACAACCAGGCAGTGAGATTATACAATTTAATTGGGCTGGGCCCCTTTTGCATGTTGAGGAGGGTTACCAGAGCCCTTCTTCTTACCCCTTGCTGATCGTTATTAAATTCGCTCTTTCCTTTCGTACACTTCCAGAACGAATGTCCCCCACCACAAATTGAACATTTGTGGTGAAAATTACAAGGGCGGCGGGAACATGCCCCTTTTGCACCAAACTCCCAGCATAGGAGTTTGGCTGAGAAAATTGGGCAGGTTGGCGAGAAACATTACCAGATCTGGTGTTCTGAAGCAGATGCCCACTCTGTGCCCTTTCTCCCAGTATAGGGCGATTTGGGGACATTACCTGTAGCCATAGGTGCAAGTTGATCACATCCCACCACATGGATGGGTACGATGCAGCCATTAATCTGAATGACTCATCGTAATGCAGCCAAGCAGGACCCGAAAAAAACCACATATGTCCCATATATAATGTCGAAGTACCCAACAAGGGCATAGGCTCTGTGAGGCTGGCTCTGGGAAACAACCTCAGCATATATCAGAAACCCGGCCAGCCTGTTGGACCATGTTCTATCAACACACCTCTTTTTTATTTTCTCCTCCCTATTATCCAGAGCTTCCTTCTCCTTCTTTTATCCAGCTCCCTATACAAAAGAGAGAATATGTCCACACATTCTCCCTTAAGGATCTTTTCTTTGGTAGCTGGGGCAAGGTGCTCACCCAAAGAAGACACGTATTCAAACCCAAATGAATTAAAGGGAAGCCTTATGGCTGCCGTATTAAAAAATGGTGCCCCTACCAGCCCTGGTGTAAATGGCTGATTCAATAGGTAAGGAGATATGAGCAGCATGCCATTACTACCCATCTGAAGTCCTGGGTACCAGCCCTGTATGCCAATGGCTGCAGCACCCATATTATTGCTAGGGCCTTGCGTGTTTAGCTCATTGTTGGGATCAGCCCACATTATTGTTGTTGTTGATGTTGTTTTTGCTTGTCAAAGGAAGGACAGCAAGGAGGGGGGCATTCTGGTCTCCCTCCGTATGCTCTCCAACCTTTGAGTGCGTTACATGGTTGTCAGAGTTTAACTATGCTCACATATTTCATTCAGCACAGATGCTGTCTCTGTGTGTATGTACACAGACTGTTGATTTGTACCATTGGATAGTTATTCTCATATAACATTCAACACATGACTATGACTATATGTTCAAGGGACTTACAGACATTACACGGAACATGTTTTCACACTCTCTATACACTAATAATAATAATAATAATAATAATAATAATATTTATTTGTACCCTGCCCCTCTACACAATACAATTGGGGAGGCTCACAGCATTAAATATATATATATAAACTCCTCCATCCCACCCCCCCACCCCTTAAAAGACAATTAAATAATTAAACATTTAAAACATACTTAATAATTACTAAAAATAGTAAAAACAACACAATAAAAAGCTGGATGGGATCGGACTAATAAGATTTTTTCTCCCTCTGATGGCCGGGTATCTATTCAGGAAAGGCCTGCCAAAAGAGATTCGTCTTAAGAGCTTTTAAAAAGTGATTTAAGGTGGTAATGTGACAGATTTCATCCGGCAGGCCGTTCCATAATCTGGGAGCAATAGCTGAAAAGGTCCTATGGGAGGTTGACGAGAAGCTAGTTTTTAAAGGTTGCAGCAGTTTCCTCCCAGAGGACCTGAGCGCACGGGGAGGATTATATGGAATGTCTGTTTCAATGTCTGTGAGAATCTCTATTGCTACACTTTTTAGGGCTTGAAATCTCACCCCCATTTTAAAAATTAATTTGAACTATGACACCATCACAGAGAGAAGTGGGAAGTGATTTTTTTGTTTGACACAAACATCAGACAATTAACAATGTTCTAGGAAGAACAAACAGAAGTGGTCTTATGATTGATTGACAGCTTGGCTACCCAGTGAAGATTATGGAACAACAGCTTCTCCTCAAACAGAAGAAGGGGGAAAGACTTACCTCAGAGTTCCAACATGGAAAAAAATTATATGTGTGTTACTCTGGAAAAGGCATTAGCATAGGAAGGGGCTGTTCTGCTGACAGTGCTCTGTTTCACACACCCCTGTCCTTCTCCCGATCTCCATTCGTTCTTCCTCCATCCTGCTTTTATTTTCCTTCTGCTATTTTTTACTAACGGAAGTTCTTTGTTAGTAAAAAAAAATAGCGAAAATGGCAGACGGAAAATGAAAGCAGGATGGAGGGAGAACAAATGGAGATTGGGAGAAGGATGGGTATGTGTGAAACAGAGCGCTGGCAGCGGAAAAGCTCTGTTTCTCGCCCAATTTCTGCAGGGGTCATTTCCCCCGTCTGAAAATCTCCTACAACACACTGCATCAGCTCTCAGGTTTGGGGTGGTGGAAAAGATAATTAGCAAAGATGAAAAAAAAGTTTTGATGTGAAAGTAAAGGGGATGGATTTTAAAGTTGAACTCTTTGACACCAAAAGTTCTCAATGAAGATCTCAACCTCATTTCATTAAGGTAAAGCCACCCTGCACACTGTCATTTTGTAAAAGATTTTAAATTAATATATGTTTATGTTTATTGTAGTTCCAGAAAAAGGCCAATCAGTTTATGTATAGGCTGAAATGCATCGGGCTTTTTAAAGAATAAATTCAGACCATCAAATAAGCATGGGGAGACTAGCTTCCCTTTTCTGTTGATCCATATAAAGCCTAAGGACTTTTTCAGAAGCAGCGAAAGTCTTGGGATTACAACGTCATAGTAGCATGAATGGCTGTGACTGTTGCAAGATATTGTCATCATCTCGTGGTTACTGTGTGCCCCAGCCACAAATAAGGGATTTCTTTTAATTCACGGGACAAGCCGTCAATACATTGCCAGATTCACTTTATTTATTTATTTATTTATTTGCAATATTGAGGGCATGCAAAAACATGTTCTGTTGTAATCGTGATTCCAAATTCTTGCTGATTCCAAATCATGGAAGTAAACTCCCATTCTTAAAGCACTAGTAGTCATCATGTGGTAATCCATGGTGTTTCTTTTGCATCATGATTATAACTTTGTGTGATAAGTTTTATAATACCACAATGTTCCTGATATCTTCATTTGCGGAATTACAGTGTTTTTTTGACACTAGTCAGATAAAGTCCTAAGACTGTGAAAGATGATGTTTTCCCTAAGGCCCCACTGAGCTCATGGCTGTGGTGATGTCGTTATTGTTGTTGTTGTTGTTTTAGAATTTGTGACTGAGGGTTGGTTCTTGTTGTCTGGTGCTAAGTTTGCTGGTGTGAGTGGTGGTGGTGGTGGTGGAAGTGAGGATGCCACAGCAGTGGTGGCAGCATAAAATGAACACAGACACATGGACAGTGTGTGTGTGTGTATGCAGGCAGAGGCAGGTGTCTATATCAGAAGAGAAAAGGCTTTTCCTGCTGTCACTCTACCACTGCTATGCACCAAAAAGTGCCTTATACAAGGGTTATGTACTCTTACACTGCTATAAGTTACCAACTGGATGCCAGGGTTGGTTCACAGCTCAGTTTGTTAGCCACTGTTAGCTATGCAATTCCAAGTAAAAAGCTATTCCCTTGATATATTTTACTTGGCTACACACTCCTTTAGCCACAACTCTTTCCTTCTTTATTCAAATTAGGCAGAAGGAAAAGATGGGGAAAGGAATAACAACAAAAAAAGCTGGATCTTGGTCTGTGGAGATTTTCAGACACGGAAAAATCGTCCCTTGCCGCGCGAGCAGCCTCCCGAAACTGCTGCGCGGCAAGGGTATTTTTCGGACGACGCTGTGCCTCTTGCGAAGCCGTCCGTGTCACTTCCGTGAAGCTTGGGACGGCTCCGCGTCATATTTCAATCACGGAGGCTGCCCGTGCTTGAAATATGGCGCGGAGCCGTCCCAAGCTTCACGGAAGTGACACGGACGGCTTCGCAAGAGGCACAGCGTCGTCCGAAAAATACCCTTGCCGCGCAGCAGTTTCGGGAGGCTGCTCGCGCGGCAAGGGACGATTTTTCCGTGTCTGAAAATCTCCTGTCCCTTTGTGTCAATTGTTATTGCTGTTGCATACCTTGGCATAAGTTTTGCATTACGTACTAACACACATTTATTTCCAAATTGTACTTCCAGTACACTTTAAATGTTTAGCACCCTAAACATTTGTTTAGTGCTATAAAAATCACAGCAAAAGGTCAGGGCTACTAACAATTTAGTACTATATTGCGTATTAAACATTAATGTCCAATAAACCATGTGGCTTCCTATTTAGACAGGCATTTGCTGCATGAACTTAATGAGTATGGCATTGCCCATTTGTTTTTATCATATTGTTGTTGCAATTTTATTGCATTTTATATGTTTTCTTATATTCTTGTATTCCTATTTATTCATTGTTTCATAAAGGTAGCCAACTATCAAAGTTCAAATTCCTTTTCTAATAAGTGTTATGTTTCCATGTTGCATCCCTGTCATCCTTGTAGTGTTGGGGAATTGTATCTGTGAAGGGCTACTGAGTTCTGGATGAGTCACCTTGCACAGAATCTCTGCAACTAACTCTTGGGATTTCACACATGGGATGCTGTGAAGGTTACCTCTTGCCTCTGTGTGTGCATGCACACAGCTGAGAAGCAAGGCTACCTTTCGTGATTCAGCTCAGAGTCATCCTACCTAAGAACTCTCAAGCTGGATACTTCTAGACACACTCCCAGGGATCTCTCTAGCCTAGAAATCCTAGAAATGTCTTTATTGTTGCCTCCACCTTTTGATGTTAAGAGAATCCCATCTTATGTGATTTCAAGAGGAAAACCACAGGGTATCTAGGCTTTCCAGCCCTAATTGAGATTACCAACCTCTCCCCCTTCTTCTCAGAAACAGAGGAGAATCCAGTAGCATGACTCAAAGCAACAGGTGCATGGATGTTTGGCTATAAGTAAATCTAAAAAAAGCTATTTTATTCAAGTAAGCAAACACATTACAGAGGTAATCATATCATAAAGAAAAACACCTTCTTCTTCAGGTGCAGCTTAGGTTACTGATAAAGCAGTTTAGAATTATATCCAGTCAAGGGAAAATAAATCATAAAATCCTGATGCGATCTAGCTAAAACTGTCCCTACACAAAATAAAGGTCTACTCACACTCTGAAGTCCATAAAGAGCAAATCTGGTGTCCCAAGTGGCTAGGCCACATGCTTAATCAGTAAGCCAGGCCTAGCCAGCCTCTGAGATTCTCAGAGATAGTTCAGAGGTCTACACTCATGGGGGTCGTTTACACGGCAAAAATAATCCTCAAAGAATTTGCCTAGAATTCTTATAGTTCCCATGTGTTCCGCATCTGCATCACCCTTTTTGGAAGGAGGGGGTCTAAAACACCCGTAAGTGGCGCACTTAATGACACCGCTGATTTTTTGCCTTTTTTAAAAAAGTGCTGCAACTTTGCGCATTATCGCATTTGGGAACTGTCCGTCATTTTTAAATTCGCGATGTTTAAAATTAGGGATGTGGGAGGTTTTCTATAGTGACGCCACATAAACCCGCCTACACATCCGGCTTTCCTATCAGCTTTGAAGCTTCCCTGTAAACATCTATCGTTTTCCTAATGGAGTCAGTTCAGAGAACAAAGAAGGGGGGCAGGGGAATAGCTTGGAGTCATGCCAAAACTCTTGATTTACTGCATCTTTGGGGGGAAGAGAAAGTACAGGAGCAGCTACATCTATGTCACCGAAATATTGATGTCTTCGAAAAAATAGCTGCAGAAATGCACTGTGTAATAACGCTGCCCGCATGCAAGGCAGCTGATTAAGGACGTTGAATGCGGTGATAATATTCTTCTTAAACACAGAACGCATACCCAATTACTCTGTCAATTTTTTTTTTGTTCTTTACGGAGTCTTTTGATTTTTATAATTAGGATTATTCTTTGGTAAGAACGACACTTCTCAGAGAATGAAACCATTGTAGAAAGCACTCTAATAGCCAAATACAAGCAGGAAATGAGCGTAGCTAATACCTCCATGGCTGCAACAATGTACTTGCCACCATTGAAGAGAACAAAGACGATAATAGATGACGAGATGCCCAATCAGAAGCCCAAGATGGGGGAAGTGGATGACCAATGGGAGTACGGGTGGCAGGAATTCCCGAAGGAAGTACGTCTAGAACGAATGACGTACTTCGTTGATTGACAGGTAGTGTTGTCAAAATATGCAGAATATCGACGTTGTGGGAACTGAAATATTCCAATGTGTAGAAATTTGCACATTAATATAATCCACATTATATGCACATCGGAACTACCTCGCGGAATTAAACAGGATCCAAAATTTAGCTGTGGGAACTCCGCAATGCAAAATCGAAAGTGCGCTAATGCGATACATTGCGCAACAAAAGTTGCCGTGGAACCGCCCCCATGGTCAGACCAAAGCCAAGTGTCTCAAACAAAGGGCTACAAACTGTTCAAATCATCTTTGGCCAAATCTCATTGGTCAGTTCAGACTTGTGATGTGATGTCATGATGATGTCAGCCTAGGAGATGAGCCCCACCTTCCACTTCTCTTAACCCTTTGTTTACCTGTTCTTGATGATCAGAGAATTGCTGATTACAGATACTGGGAACTGTAGTTCTGGCATATGATGGGAGTTGCAATATACCTCGAGCAGGATGATGGAACTCCATCATGACAGATGCCCATAGGGAAAGGTTAGAAAAAGCCAAGATGGGAATTGACTAAATTGGACTTATGATTCTGGAGACCAGGGTTTGAATCCCTGCTCAGCCATGGAAACCCACTGGGTGTCCTTGGGCAAGTCACATTCTCTCAGCCTCAGAAGATGGCAAAGACAAACCCCCTCTGAACAAATCTTGCCAAGAAAATCCAATGATGTTTTCTCCTTAGGATCGCCATAAGTCAGAAACAACTTGAAGGCACATCACCACAACAATATAATGGTTGTGTGTTTCTGTATTGATATCTACTACAGCCATGGTTCCTGAGAACATAATATAGAGGAACATCCCTTCTGGGTTTGATAGAAATGAGGTGGGTGATTCAATCAAGCAACTGGTCTGTCCTCCTTTCTCTCCCAGAACTTACATTCAAGTGCCCTTCTTCCCTCAGGGAAACAGGAAAAGGCAAATTCAGATTCAGGTTACCTTTCCTCTCAAACAAGTGTCCAGAATGACTGAATTTACTACTGGACAAGACTTTTTTAAGTGGGGGGGGGATTTGGCACCATTGGATGTAATATCACACTTGGTACATAAAGGAATTTTGCACAATATTATGTGAGGGGGGTGATTTCATGTGCATACTAGGACACATTCAAACGTGTGTAGGATTTCTCTTTGTAGACCAAAGTGAGAAATCTTATGATTCAGGGGCTGAATCATATAGACATTTTGCTTTGGCTGTAAATTCTTTGCTGCTGCTAATCTCTTCTCTTTGGCTAAAGAAGCAGCAGGCTACAAATGGTTTCTTCAAAAGCATAATGTTTCTCTCCACAGTAGTGACTTATGCTAACTCTTCTAAATGATTTTTTGAGGATTGTGTGGAACTTAGCATTCCCCATACTTTATCATTCAAAGAAACAAAACGCCCTCCCCACTAAAAAATTAAAAATAAAAAAAATCCAGAAACGTACAAGGGCCTCCACCACTGAGAACTGTATGCAGACGCCCCTCTGGCCTCCATGTGAAGGAGATCTCTTATTAATACATCCTTTGTGAACCATAGTCTCCAGTACTTATTACTAGTTGCTTTCTTAGCTAATTCAATATTGGTTCACTTGTAGTCATGCTGGTTCCTAATTTAGCCCCTGTGGAGGGTAGTGTATGAGCAGCTAGACTTAACAAGGAATTACCTTTTAAAAGGGGGTATTGTTCAAAGTTGCTTGAAAGCCTTTGTGAAACCCACAGGTAAATACAGTATTAAATCAACATACAGTCTTTTACATCAAAATTGTGTATGTGTGAGAAAGAGGAGTGGGGAGAGAGGGGGAAATACAGAGACTTTTAAAATTAATGATCTTTACCAAGGAGTGCAGTCACGTGCAACAAAGTAACATCATTTTTTGAGGAAAACTTACTTTTAGAATTCACATGTGGGTAGTTCTCATCATGAAATACTGCTGCACTCTGACTCCCATCAGGATGGAAACCTCTGTGTGGCACTGTTATAGATTATGACATCACACTGCTACTAGCAATGCTTTAACAATAGAAAGACTTGGTGACTTCTGAACCCACTTTAATGTCCTGTCAGAGGTAATCAGGTGACGGGGGAAAGCTTTTACGTTTTACTTAAGCATATTGTTGGAGAACATCCTTAGACCTTTGACTTCTAATTGCCCAGTGTTAATGCTATACAGGTTTCCATTACATGGGAAGATTGGATTCCTTTCTTTTTTTGTGTGCAAACAATGTGTCCCACACAGTATAATTTATTCAAGACATGCAATGGAACAGTTACCACAGTTTAACTTGTTGTAGCTCTTGTAGACTATCAGTATTCAGTTGTTTAAGTCAATCCATGCCACTTACATGCCTCAGCTAACTGAGGCATGACAAAAGTAGTATCAAGTTGTTATTGTTGTTGTGTGCCTTGAGGTCATTTCTGAGTCACAGCAACTCTAAGGTGAACCTATCATGTGGTTTTCTTGGCAGAATTTGTTCAGGATGGCAGGGTGTGACTTGATCAAGGTCACCCAGTGGGTTTCCATGGCTGTGGGAATTTGAACCCTGGTCTCCTAGGGCCCTAGTCCAACACTCAAACAACTACTCCACGCTGGCCATAGGTGGTTTCAAATATATGTGATAACTAGGAAAGAGAGGAAGGAAAGAATCCAATATGATCCTAGGCAAAAGTGAACAACTACCAAAAGTGCTGCTAGCTGTCATAATCAGCAAGTAATGGGCTGCCAGGAGAGGCAATCAGGTGCAGATGATTTATACCATTGCATATGTATCATTTATTAAAAGTATCACAACACTGACAATACAGAACATAGCCCTTGCTTTCATTTACTGTATGACAGGAGAGAACTAGTCACATAGTTTCCTGCTGCATTTCAGAAGGTGCTGAGGCAGTGGGTTTCAAGTACACAAATGATTTGGAAAGATTACAACAATAAATAGCCATTCAGAGAGTATGAGAGGAGTGAAAAGAGGAGTGGATAGGAGTGGAGATGTGTGATGCTGCAGCACAATTCAAAGTGGTGTGTCTCCTCACATTCAATAATCCTCTGTAGCTACACTTATTTCTATTTTCCAGTCAGCACCCTTCATTGCCTGTGCATTTTAGGAATCAGCTGAATACCATAGATTTTCTTGCTCACAATAAAAGAGGCTGTCTCAAAACAATGAGAAGACATGCCTAGACATTGCCAGATTCCTTGGGAATTCTTTTCTTTAGCACAAGAACGAGACCAAAATTGTTTTGCTTTTCAACAAAGAAGTATTTGTGCCAAACTATGCTATTTTCCTTTTGCCTTTCTCTACAGAAAACACAGATGGGATTAGCTGATAGTTGAAAAAGACTTGGAAATTGCTGATAGATGGTGGAGGGAAGGAGATCACCATTTTGTGGCATTAAATGTCCAAATGGTGCAACTGCACTATTGCAAAATGTGTAGGAAAATTGTTTTTGCACTAACAGAAGAGGACAAGAAATATCACATTATCTCTCGTATGAAGAATATGTGTGTGTGTATTTAAAGAGTTTGTTGTTCTTTTGTGCAATCATCTTTAGGTTTAAGGTTATATACCTAGTGCTATCTTTATGGTAACTGGGCAGTCAAGTCTTCTACAGTACAGAAGGTCCTTAGTCTGTTGAAGAGCACATGCTGTGCATCTAGAAATGGTCAGGTTTAGTCCAGAGAATCTCCAGAAAGGACTGGCAAAGACTTCTGTCTGAAATTCTAAAAAGCTGTTGTGGCAAAGTACCCACCAGGGGTGAACAATTTCAGAATGTCCAGGGGTTAATTTTCTACTCTCTGGAAGCACCAAGCTTGAAAATAGGAGGGGGGGGGTGTCTTCCAGTTTTAGGACCTTGTTTGTATTCAGGTGGCTCTGGAAAGATTTGTAGTAGAAAATGGCTCCCTCCCTGTACACACACCTCCAGCTTTTCAACTATCTCAGTATGAGATACATGACATGCTGCCTTGGAATCTTTCTCTCTCTTAGGAGAATCTGCAGAGAGTCTATTCCAGTCGCTCTTAACCTTTTCTTTACCAAGGGTCCCCTTTAAATCTTTTGTTGCCATGGGACACCCAAGACTTAACTCAAGATTGTAAACCCTAATAATAATACCTGATATTATTAATAATAATCCAATTATACCACCCATTAAACTTCCCTTCAGAGTAACTGGAGGGGTAGGGAAGACTTTTCTTCTGCTTCTTCCTGCAAGTTTGTGGTGGAGGGGATTGAATGGCAATGTGCAGGCCAAGCCAGCCAGCCAGCCAGCCAGCCAGTGCCTTGACTCCTGTCACATGGCCATTCCACTTCAGGCAGAAGGTGGGCCAAGCAGCCTTCAACCCTTTACAGACCCCCTGTGAGAACATTGTGGCCTCCTGGGGGTCCCCAGACCACATGTTAAGAACCACTGGTCTATTTGATAGGCTTTCCAACTCTGAAAGCTTAAAACAGACTTGAAACTAACTTCACTTTTTTGTTCTGTGGGAGGAAAAATTACCTAATTAATGTTGTACTGTGTTATTAATTATGTGCTTGGAGTCTTTTCTTTATTTGTCCAAAGGACTCTCTGTTTGGAGATATTTGAAAAAAAACATTTTAGCCACTTGTTTTTCCTCCTTATCAACTTAGTAAATGTGCTGCAATCAAAAGTATGGCACAGCTCTCAGGATGATTCTGGCATGCATTTATATCCTTAGAATGTACAATGGACATAGATGGATGGGGCCCGATGCCAGAAATAGATGTTATAACAGATAGAGACTGCTGCTGTTATGATGAGATTTATGTGTTTTCTCAGACAACTAAAGGAGGACAGAAAGTGGGGAATGAGTCCTTCCTGAATCTTCGTTTGTGAAGAGAAGCCAGAGAGAGAGAGAGAAAGGAGGACAAGTAATGTAAAGAAAGATAAGAAGCTGACATGCTTTTGAAAAGAGGAGTAGCTGGTGAGAAACAAAGTTAAGGAACTACTGGCAATATGTAAAGTTGCATTCAGTTATTATTCTGGAGAACGGGGCAATTTGAGCAACAACTGTATTCCAAATTTAAAATTTGAAAAGCAAAAATAAATAAATAAATCACTTTTAAAAAAACATGTTTTAAGATGCTGTGGTTAAAACAACATTCTTGGTTAGAATGTTTCAATATGTTGCACAGTGTAGTTGCTGATTACAGTCAAGAGTTTCTCCATATCAGACCTCTACAGGGTTTCATCTGAAGCGAACATAGGCAAAACTCACATTAATATAAAGGTGGGGGTCCTGTAGGACATAGGTCATATGCATCAGGGGCAGCTTTAAAGTCTTCTTTGCATCCCCAGCCCCTTGTGGCACCCCAGCCCAGTTTTAAAAATCAGAAAACCCTCCATGAAAAAAATGTGCCTCCAGAAGCCTCAAAGAAGTGCACTTTGGGTTTTAATGACCTCACCACCTTGTACAACAGAACGTGAAAAATGGGAATGCAAAGTGACCAGAACATTAGAGTAATGGCTGTGTGGCATATGGACATAAAAATGTAGTGCAGGTTTGGCCCTTTGACTCTCTGGCCCTGCCTACCCTGAATTAACAGTAAATAGGGTGGGATGCAATGGTTATTACTAAACACTCTGCGCTTCTTTGTCAATTTGAAACTAAACAAAATTTGAACCATTTCAACACTTATGGAGCAGAAGCTGCCACCCACATGTTATGCTGGATTGCCTCTTCCCTCACATGAACTCTGGTAGCTATACACCTCTGGTTCTACCTGGCCAGCTCTCCTTAAAAATCTCCCCACCTGCTTGGGATTGGTGCTTAGGGATGGATTTCTGCAAAGAGATTGACTTGTGAAATAGCAATGACAAGAAGCAGGGAGCAGTACAACCTGCTAAGGTAGAGGGCTTGCCTCAACCTCCCACACCACTCTGGGCAAAAAATAAAAGAGAGAGAGAGAGAGAGGGTCCGTCTATATGATTTAAAAAAAAAATCCGTTTTGGGGGTAAAAAATATGAATAGGCAGCCGTTCGTATGCATACAATCCCCCTACACGATTTTTACCCCCCCCAACTCCGTATGAGCCCCCTTCCCCAGCTGGATGGAATGAGCAAGCCAAGTGGCAGTTTTAAATCTCCCACCACTTTTTTTTTTAAAAAAATTAAAAGGTGCCTGCTTTGTGGACATTTGGTTTTCCCTATTTAAAATGAAAAATAAAAATAAATATATACAATTCACGGACTTACCGGACACTCACTTAGCGGGGAATCCAACATTGTGGCCGCTCCCAAATCCCCTCCTTGCTAGCCCTGCCCCTTCTACTCGGCCAGCCGATCAGATTACACTGCCTGTTCATATGTGTGCGAATGGGGCATACAGACCACCAGCCATTCGAATGGCTGTACATATTTTATGCTGAGATCCGCTACTCCTTCTGAATGCCGAATCCATGTAGTTTATGGGGGATTTGCTAGCCCCCCTTCTGAATGACACGTATGAATCTGAACGGCTGTGTGTATGGAAGAGCGATCTTCCGAACGGCATACATATATATTTTTTTTACCATGTAGACGGGACCAGAGAGAGAAGTTATCCTCCTCTTCTTTCTCCAGTTTTTCAACATGGTGTATGCCAGACAGAAACACTTCTGAAGTGTTGTCAAACACAGGATTCAAAAGAGAAAGAGGGAGATGTGTCAAGTGAGGAACTATACAGGAGGACAGAGGAAGCGAAGGATGTGGGGAGGAAACTCCCTGAGTAGGAAGGTATTGAATACCAGCCTTATGCAATTAAAAAAAAAACAACAATAAAATATATCCACTGCCACAGTGGAAGATACACAAGTATAACAATTTGATCATAGTATTTTGACTCTGGATCAAATTCACTTGTTACTTCCAATTATTTGTAAGCCAGCATTCATTTAAGTTCCTTTGATTCAATGTGTCTGCTCCACTTGGGACTAACAGCAGGATTCAGGTCTTAAGAAAAATATGGTTTGTATTTATATCCAATGTTTGTAATGTATAATAGGACCTATGAAGAAGCCCTTTTAAGTTCTTATCAAATGCTGATTGAGATGCTATCACAGTTGCCTTTATTCAGACCTATCTATATATCTATCATCAATTTACATACCTATTACATATGCTATATAAATTTTCCATCTGTAGTTTTCCATAAAAGAGAGCATTTCCTTGGCCACTTTTAGTCTAGTCTTACTAGTATATTCATAACATTTGTTGTTAACTGCCTTCAAGTTGACTTCAACTCATGGCCACCCCATGAATGAGACATCCCCAAGATCCCCTGTCTTCTACTGCCCTGCTGAGGTATTGCCTCTCTGATTGAGTCTATCCATCTGGTTTTCTTTCCTTTCTTTTCCTCTCCACCTTTTCTAGCATTATTGACTTTTCCAGTGAGCTCTGTCTTCTCATGATGTGACCGAAATACAGCAACCTCAATTTAGTAATCGTGGTTTCTAATTAGAGCTCTGGCTTGATCTGTCTAAGACCCATTTGTTTGTCTTTTTGGCCATTCACGGTATCCTCAACACTCTTCTCCAACACCACATTTCAAATGAGTTGATTTTCTTTCTATTGGCTTTCTTCACTGTCCAGCTCTCACACTGTCCATCTGTTACACCCATACATAGTGATGGGAAAGATGTTGGCTTGAATGATCCTGACTTCAGTGCTCAGTGTTATATCTTTGCATTCTATTACCTTGTCTAGTTATTTCATAGCTACCCTACCCAGCCCTAGTCTTTTTCTGATCTCTGCTCTTGCCTATGATTGTTCCAAGGAAGTTTTTCACTATTTCAATTTCCTCATTGTCTATTTATATTTTTATGTAAATCCTCTGTGGTCATTACTTCTGTTTTCTTAAAATTCAGCATTAAGCCTGCTTTTGCACTTTCTTCTTTGATGTTCTTTAGTAGTTGCTCCAAGTCTGTGCTGTTTTCAGCTAATATGGTGTTGTCTGCATATATTGTTAATGTTCCTTCCTCCAATCTTCATTCCTCCTTCCTCTGACTCTGAAGCCTGCTCTGTGAATGATGTTTTCTGCCAAGATGAACAAGCAGGGTGATAGAATGCAACCTTGGCTTACTCCCTTTCAAAACCATTATGTTTCTCCATATTCTGTTCTTACACTTGCCTCCAGTCCTGAGTACCGTTTACACATCTGGAGTATCAAGTGTGTCAGTGTGCCCATTTCTTTTAGTGCAATCCACAGTTTCTCATTATAGTCTACTAGTATCCTGCTTTCTTTGGTGTAGTTGATGCAATTGCCCACATTATAACTTTCCTTTAAAAAAAAAATCCAAGGGGAAGGAAGGAAGGATAAACATAATATAGAAGTTTATCTGGCACCTTTGTCTGAAGGAATTTTGAAAAACTGAATTCAATGACAGCAGGAAAAGCCATTAAGTGTGTGATAAGAATGCAGTATAAATGCCACAATGTGATAATAATGTATCAGTTAATATTTTGGTTCATTTCACATTACAATGTTATCAGTTTCATTGTCTAACTTTATTCTTCACATGCTGTGTGCTTTGAAACAGAAGTTCTTTCTATGTGTATAAATCTTGCCCCCATCCTCATTAATATTGACTGTACAATTACAATTTTTTTGTTTCTTCTTGTGTCTATAAGTAACCACAGGTGGCATACTCACAAGCACAGGCAGTTACGTGACTCAGTGGTAGTGTCATATCTGTTTAATCAGCAACATCTGACACAGTGTGCATTTACTGCATGATCGCACTGTCATGTTTGACACAAATGATGGATTGCTGCTCCAAAGGAGCTTTCAGTACTTGTTCCTTGTAGATTCAGCTAAATTGTATCTTGCTTCCAGCAATTCGCTGAAACCTCTGCCCATAATTACAATTCAGCAGGTGCCATCTTACTGCTTTAAAGCAGGCCAGATATTTTCTAATGCACTGCATTTTCTAATGCACTGCTTTTTTCAGAAGGCCGCTGTTCCACCTTTAGCTTGTCGTCATCATCATCATCATTTGATATAAGCCTAGTGTGGAAAGCTGTCTTTTCTAAGAACTGCCACTGCTAATTACTGCTGTTCACTTTCCCCAGTGGTTGTGTTCTCATGTGCTTTCATCCTAGTTTGGAAAATGCAGACATTATTAATACACAGTAGTTAACAGTAATTAATATTGAAGCTAGGAGAAGTGGATACTTAAGCCAGCCTAAAAAATGATGAAAAATAGAAACTGGTTATCAAACAGGATGAAAGCTATTTTTTGTCCTCCAGTTTTACCCTGGAGATACTCAGAGACATTGTGTTTTCATTATCAGTATATAACCACTGGTGCCAATTGAAGTACACAAGTGTATTCTCTTAATGGTTTAATTGACTGTTGAATCAAGTGGATGGTTATACATCTGTCTAAATTACTGGGATCTGTTATGAATATACACTTGGGTCATTTCATGAGTTCCTAAAACACAGAGTGAGACTAGGGCTGGATTAAGACATACCAAGAGCCTATGTTATCTCGAAACTAAAACTTCCCATGCCATCACCAAGGAAAAATATATTATTCTAACCTTTTCTCTCTCTCTCTCTCTCAGATATATGTAGAGGCCCCTCCTAATCAGAGGCCCTAGATTTTAGTTTATTTCATTTATATGTAAGGCTGGCACTGAGTGGGACCTAAGAAGGTAAACATGCCTATCATGAAAAACTAATTCCACTTGTTCTTACTTAATGCACTGGATGAGACAACATACTGCTTGCCTTAAGGCGTGCCAAAGATGTCCCTGACTGCAACTGTTCCACCCAAACTGGTCAGATTTGGATGGTATGGCAGTATCAGGGCCCCATGACGGCTCACTCTGACATCATCTTAAAATGATTGACAATCTGAGGTCAGTTAAATCAATAACCCCTCATTCATAAAGCAACCTAGGGTACTTGAAGGGTAACCTAACCATCTGTTTCTCCCTGGCCAAACATGACTTGTCAGATATGACCAATAAAGCTTTTCAATCAGAATGAATCGGAGTGCCTTGCCCTGAGAAACACCAGCCTTTTAGCGTAGGCAACAACTGTGTTGTTGATGATGAATTAATCAGTTTCTATATGGCTTTGCATCTCTATTGATACCTTGAAGTGGTATATTAGAAATAAAAACAGGAGACAGTTCCCCAAAATTACTACTGAGCCTCTATTGACAATTTACTAATCACACACTGCCAGGCCTGGGGGTATAGAGTGGACAGTACAGTTGTTCAGTGTGAAAAAGGTTATTATTGAAGGGAAGCATCTCCCTTTTAAGGCAGTCTGCCTTTCCTCTCCTCATTGCCCACATGGTGCCCAGGGGCTCCCTTGTTCCACTACATCTTTTGTTCATCCCAGGAAATGTGTGGCAACTTGTCACAGCTGTATGATGGGGAGGATGAGTCTCCACTCTCAAAAAATTACAAGATTGTATGAATCATGCCACCACATATGACTATATTAAAGAAACATTTTCCTCAGGTGTAATTTTATATACATAGGAGAGTGATTGTGTTTGCAACTCCACCATATGATCTCAAGTGTTATCTGGCTTATATTAGTAATCAGTAGCAATAGTAGTAGGGACTTCCCCCCTCTTTTAAACAAAAATGACAAGAAAAAATTGTCTTGCAGCAATAAGGATGCAATATACGGTGCCACTTTTATGTGTACTCTACATTGAATTAATATGCAGTTTTCAGTGGTGTGTATCTCAGTGGCATGGATCTCAGTGGCATACATGTGTCAAGTATCTTCTCTTGCGTACCCCTGCCTACATACCTGGGCTGTCAGTTGTTCACTTTCTTTCCAGCTAATGCAAAACAAGTGGGAGGTATGATTTTAGAAACAGGAATGTAAATGGATCTATATTCTTGGTGTGGATTTCACACCATCTTTCAGTGCTGAGCTGAGGTTTCCAGTGGTTTTAGAGCTCGTCAGTGCCACTCATCTGTACAACAAAGAACAGGGCCTTGTGACTGACAGTTTTCGTATGAGTTTGAAATTGACCACAGAGCTCTTTAAACATGTTGTGACAGAAGCAATCTGAACTAGCTACAGCAAAGTTAGCACACGAAATTACCAATGTCAAGTTTTAACTTCTTGTATCAGGTAGAGCATCTTATTCTGAAAAAGCAGAAGAAAGAAAAATGCTGACTCTATCCTATCCCCTGCCCCACACAGACACTTCTTGTCAGAACAAAAGTATAATAAAGTTGTCCCTTCATATTTGCTTGGGTTTGGTTCCAGGACCCCTGTGGATACTAAAATCTGTAAATATTCAAGTCCCATTATATGCAGTGGCATAGCAAAATGGTGCCTCTTATAGAAGATGGCAAAATCAAGGTTTGCTTTTTGGATTACTATTTTTAAAAAATACTTTCAAACTGTGAATACTTAAATCTGTGAATATGGAGGGACAACTGTATAGGAAAATCCTTGCTCAGTCCAGCCTGTGGCCCCATGTCCTTTTTTCTGTGGTAATGGTATGAGTTATGAATAAGCTTTGAGTTTACTAGGGCTTCCTCTTACTAATTGTTAACAACTAACTTTGCAGATATATATTTGCATTGCATAAAAGGTACCTGGAATTGCTCATAGCATGAATAGGAAGGGATAGGAAAATCTTAAACCCCAGAGCCACTGCTAGTTTGTGTAGACAACACTGTAGTAGATGGGCCACTGGCCTTATTCCTTATTTGCCCTCCTCCTCCCAAAAATTAAAAAGTTTCAAGTGTTCCCAACTTGCCCACAGGGAATTGTCACAAAATAGGTTTCATCCATCACAGAATGCATAGAATTTATAATCAAACAATGTGTTTGAGAGGAAGAAGAATAATCTTTATTACGGCCATAGACCATCACAGGTGTAGAAGAAAATTCCTATCAATGCACACCTTTGACTAAACAAGAAAAGCCCATACTAAACAGCCCATACACTACCAATAGCAAACGGATTAAACGTTGAATTAATAGAATGGTAGATTAATAGAAGCACCTCCCTTCCACCCAAAAGTTAACTCCATTTCTGGATTGGGCACTACACATCACATGGGTTCCAACTGGGAGCCCATCCTCTGAGAACAAAATACTGTGGGCACTCAGTAGCCACTGGGGTTTGGTTCCAGGACTCCCCATGGGTCTTAAAGTCCCATTATACACAATGGCATAGTAAAATGGTGTCCCTTATAGAAAATGGCAAAATCAAGGTTTGCTTGTTGGATTTTAAAAAATATTTTCAAGCCATGGATGGTGGAATTCGTGGGTGTAGAATCCATTGATCTAGAGGGCTAACTGTATACAAGACAGTACAACTGTATGTACATGTTCCAAATGTGTCACACCATGTGTTCAAATATCTTGTTCTTCAGGAAGGTTAGAAAATATTATGTGTGAAATGCCTCTAGGCTATTACTTGAAAGTAATTTTCTAATTAAAAATGATGAGTATCTATCTATCTATCTATCTATCTATCTAATTCTCTTGGGTATGTTGCTCTTTTCATTGTGCCGATTGGCTGCTTAGCTGTCAGGATCTGCCTCTCCTCGCAGGACTAGGTCCCAGGCTACAGGAGCCAGTGCAGCCTCTTTGCAGACTCAGGCTGTGGCTGTGGGAGTCTTGGAAGAACCAGGGCCAAGTTATCAGAAGCAGCAACCATGCAGCACGCCTGAAGCAGCCAGGGGAACGGCTATTTAAGAGTGGCATTCAGCCTTCCGTCTTGGTCACTACAACATGGTCTTCTGTGCTGTCTGTAGCTGCTCCTTGTTTTTGGGTTAGGGACTTGGGCCTTTTGTGCTGTTTATAGCTTGGCCTTGGTGCCTTGGGCTTTCTGTGCTGTGTGTAGTTAGGCCCTTTCTGTGCTGTCTGTAGCTGGGTGCCTTGGGCCTTTCTGTGCTGTCTGTAGCTGGGGGCATTTGGGTGTGTGGGGGTGGGGGTGTTTGTTTATGGTGGGAGCAGAGGTACTCTCATGTCCTGGTGCACATAGTATGGGTGTGTGTGTAGGTAGCATAGGGTGTGCATGCATGTAGTGTGGGGTGTTTGTGTGATTGCATAGCAGTGGCAGAGGGGCTCTTGCATCTTGGCAAACATGCTGTGTTTATGTAGCATAGTGTGTGTGTAGCATGGGGTGTGTATGTGCAGTTGCATGGTGGTGGTGGAGGGGCTCTCGTGTTCTGGCATGCAGGGGGGATGTGTAGTGTGGGGTGTTTGTATGTGCAGTTACATAGTGGTGGCAGAGGGGCTTTTTTTTGCATCCTGCTGCATGCGGTATGGGTGTAGCGTGGTGTTTGTGTGTGTATGTACGATTGCATGGCGGCAGCAGAGGGGCTCTCATATCCTGGAGCACATGGTGTGTGTATATGCGGTTGCATGGTGGCAGAGGGGCCCTTGCATCCTGACACACATTTTGTGTGTGTGTGTGTGTGTATGTACACACAGTGGCTTGGGAGCGGAGCTCTCGGCATGAAACTAGCCATTATAGTTGATTTGAAAGGTTATATATTAATCCGTCAAATGATCGTACTCTTACCATGTTTCCTAAGTAGCTGATCAGCAGAGTATGAACAGAAACATTTCAAAGCATTTTATATATATAGACAATGGTTTATGTTACACCGGGTATAGCTAATGTTTTGAAATAAAATACCAGGAGAAGTGTACTTCCAACAGGGACTTGTGTTTTAAAAATACCGTACTGATTTTTCTATTGAAACTTTTGGCAGATTACTTGTTTGATATTATTATCCACAGGTACATTCTAAATAAATAAAGCAAGCAAACAAAATACCAATCCCCTATCTAGAATTGCTTCATTTATTTTCTTATATTATTTCTGTATTTATATTTTTGATATACAGAGCTGGGAGGCTTGCGTTAGGGAAGCACATTCTGAATTTTTTCCCAAAGTACAAAACACTACTAGGTTGGTGGCTGCCTGTATTACTAAGCCTGATGATGCTTTGAGGACTACACTGATCTCTTCAAATCTTTATAAGAATGTTCTCCACAGATGTGAAGTGAATCCTCAGGACCACTTCAGTCATTGCTCCTTTGCCAGGATTATCAAGGAGGCACTGAATTCAGTCCCTAAGAGAGAAGAGGCCTGAAGAGCCCTTAGGTACTGTGGTCTGACAGTCGAGTACTGATGGTTCCCTTTTATAAGCAATTCTGCATCAGCTGTTGGCTTGCCCAGATTATTGATCAAGACCTACCAGTCTAAAGCAGTGTTTCCCAATGTTTGGTCCTCCAGAGGTTTTGGACTTCAGCTCCCAAAATTGTTGACAGTTGGCCAAGCTGGCTTGGATTTCTAGGAGTTGAATTCCTACACACCTGAAGGACTAAAGGTTGGAACCACTTCTCTAAAAGAAGATAGTTCTGAAAAAAGATAGGACAGATGGTACCTTATGTACATTCAGGCTTGGCACCTCTTTTCAAGACTGTCTCTCACATTCAACTTATGGAAAGATAGGCCTCCGCATTATCATCTTTTTTCATCTTTAATCCCGGATTGAGGATATGGCCTGGAAGGATCCCACCTCAATTTCCACAGCAGTTCCAGCTAGGGTTTGCATATTTCCAGGCCTGACACTGAGTTTCAGGGCCAAGAGCTTCTCCTCTGCTCTGATCCTCAGGACAAGGTGGAGGATTCATGGTGAAAGCACTGCCTTGAGTGTGTATGTGTACTGACCTACACATATATATTACTGTGTGTTGTTGGCTCTGATACAGACTGCTTTAGAACAGTTGCTATAGTTTCTTCAGGAAGTGCACCTCGCCAGCTCCCCCCTCTCTTCTTTCTTCTCTCAAGCATCACTAGGGACTGTCCTTGGGTTTAAGCCCTGAAATCTCAGGGGCTGGGGTGCTCCTGACTGGCAGCCATATTACCAGCTATCCTTTATTGACTCCAGATGATTATGCCCTGAGCAGTGCATATATTCACCTCTTAGTTTACCAAAGTGGGAACTGTTCGTCAGCTCGGAAAATGGTGCACTTTCCATGCTGATAGCTTTTGAAATTGAATACGGAGAAATGTAAGGTACTGCACTTAGGGCAGAAAAACGAAATGCATAGATACAGGATGGGGGAGACATGGCTGAACGAGACTACATGTGGAAGGGATCTAGGAGTCCTAGTAGACCACAAGTTGAACATGACTCAACAGTGTGATGCGGCAGCTAAAAAGGCCAATGTGATTTTGGGCTGCATCAATAGAAGTATAGTGTCTGGATCAAGGGAAGTAATAGTGCCACTCTATTCTGCCTTGATCAGGCTTCACCTAGAATACTGTGTCCAATTCTGGGCACCAAAATTCAAAAAGGATATTGACAAATTGGATTGTGTCCAGAGGAGGAAACCATGCCTTCTGAGGAAAGACTTAGGGAGCTGGGTATGTTTAGCCTGGAAAAAAGATGGTTAAGGGGCAATATGATAGCCCTGTTTAAGTATTTGAAGGGGTGTCATGTTGAGGATGGAGCAAGCTTGTTTTCTGCTGCTCCAGAGACCAGAACATGGAGCAATGGATGCAAGCTCCAGGAAGAGAGATTCCACCTCAACATTAGGAGGAACTTTTTGACAGTAAGAGCTGTTTGGCAGTGGAACACAATCCCTCAGAGCATGTTGGGGTCTCCTTCCTTGGAGGTCTTTAAACAGAAGCTGGGTGACCATCTGTCAGGGATGCTTTGATTGTGTATTCCTGCATGGCAGGGGTTTGGACTGGATGGCCCTTGTCATCGATTCCAACTCTATGATTCTATGAAACAGATTTTTATGGGTGGAAAAGGCATCAGGTCCCAGCCATCCCTGTATTCAGGGTATCAAACGGGTTTCAGGTTGCTAGGCCTAGGTTGAGATTTTTTTTTTTAAAGCTCTCTTCTGACTTATAAATATCTCCCTTTGCTGCTTTGCCTTAGATAGCACATTTGCTGCTGATAAGAGACATGAGGATGAGGACACAAGCTGGTGCCTACTGCCAGCAGGGTGAAAAATGACAGTTTTAATTAAAAAACGTATTTCCAGAAACAATTCTGATTTTATATATAGCAAGGTGGTGCATCTCACACCATGAACTTTAAGATTGCTGTGCTGAGCAAATGCTTTCTTTCATCATTAGCCTACACTGTATTCACTCCGCTCCCCTCTTTTTGGTCCCTGGTTTGATGAATAAGTGATTAGCTGTTAATGTCTCTTAGGCATCCACATTAGCAAATTTAAGTTTTTCATCAAGCCACAAATACAGGTGAATTTCCCACTGCAGAAGCCTGCAGGAAATGTAGTACATTCCTCCTCATTATAATTATATAAATGTATTGTTTTATTGAACCAGATATTTTAAAGGGATGTTTCAAATGTTTTCCTTGCCGTTTCCCACGTCAGCAGCCGCATGAGCACAGAAGAAAGCTGAACCCTGTTATTTTGCAGCGAAGCAGAAATCATGGGTTTACAAAGGACACAGGGTCTAAACTAGCAACTTTTAACCTCATCCCCATCCACTACTTTTTCCTACTTGGTGCAGCAAATGTGCATCTGGGAACAAAGCAGCAGTCATGGGGCTAGAGTGGGAAATCATATCCTATATGCCCTCCAATTTGCCCCTGGTAATAGCCTGATACTATCACTTCACAGCAAAGGAGAAAACCGGTTCTCTGAATTGTTTTCCAGCAAACTCTTGTTGGGCTATCCTGTTTGACCTTGTGGTTTCTTCTTATCCTCTTATCCCTGTGCTATTAAACATTTGGAAAAGAGAGCTATGAATTTAATTCATTATTAGAATTGCTTCTTCACTGCCAATCAATATGGATTATGTCCACAAGGGGCTTCTTCAGCAGAGAGTTATTAATCATGGACAACTATGTACTTATGTGTCAAAGCAGAGATTTTTCTTTTTCCCAGGCTTGTGCTTTTCTCCCTTTGGGGTTCATGTCAGGCTTCTTTAACTTCATCTTGGCTTTCAAATGCAAGAGGTAGCACTAAATTTCATGATAGGGTTGGATCCAACATTTATTTCCCACAAATGGAACAGACACCCCCACGGATCCTGAAGAATGGTGGATCCGGGGGAGGTGTTTTAATGATGAGCAGAGAGGCGAACCCATGGGCAGGCCTGGGCGTGGACACACCCCGGCCAGGAGGAGTCAGGGGAGGCACCAAAGCAGGGGCTATTTCACCCAGTGCCTCCCCTGGTCTCCTCCTCTTTTCCAGATGTTCGAAACCCACCCACCCTGCCTCTGCCACAGTATGACATTTCTGGTCGCATTCTGGGCCGGGTAGGAATTTTTACCTGCTCTTTTCCGAGGGGTGTTTTGCCTACCCCATACTGTCGCTTGGGACTTTGACAATTGGCTCCGGGTGTGGTTCTTTAAATAGGTGGTCACTTGCTGGGAGCGGGGAGATTATAACTTGGCGTTCACCTATGGCAACCTCAAATTCAGTGGTAGGATATCTTCCACTGAACTGTACCGGCGTCCCTAATGGATAGGGTACAGGGATGTAGGATATCCTTGGGGTCAGCCTCGGGTGGGAGATCCTCCACAGAAGCCATATGGCTTAGGGATTTCCTTCCCGACGCGGGGCCCTCCAGCAGTTGGCGCCCAAGGGGAACCCCTTACATCGGGATCCCCCTTGGGGCTCAGGTGAGTCGCCCAGGGACGCTGGGGGTTAGGTCGGTTGTGACCAACCGCCCATGTGCGTGCCCCCCATGAGGGATCTCCCCCCTTTAGCACATTCGGCATACCTCAAGAAACTACAATAAATAGGAAATCTATCAATAAAGTGGCCCATATTTCAACCCAAACTTCTGTGTGTGGTCTCGTCATTTCTGCGTCAATCATTAACAGTTCTTTCTCTGTGCAGGAGATCAAGCAAAACATTTCTGTTGGTGGAGTGGAGGGAGGTGCAATTTTTGCTCACTCTCCCTTGCTCCTGCAGCCCCTGTGCTCCATTTAAATCTGCTCTGTGGGTTGCAGTAACCTTTAGCGCAATAGAGGAGGAGATCTTACTAAAAACTACAGAAGGAGGAGGAAACTAAAATAAAATAAAGCCTACCCTGCCCTTTTTTGTTGGTAGAACTTTCCTCAAAGGATGCTATTACCAGAAGAAGGAAATGCTGGGTCCAGCAAATAGTCTAGATGAGTAATACTATTGAGAATACATGAATAGAGTACCCACTCCAGGTAAAATCTCAAATGATGCTGCCAAAGCCATACTGCCCCTTGTTAGTATTACACCTATTTCTTGGGTACTCCCTTGGAGAAACCTAACAGATTGAGTACCTTGGTCTCTAAACTGTGCAGACCCACAATCAAACATGAATTTGAAAGGTGTGGCACAGCCAAATGTGAACTCTAACTCTAACTCTAACTCTCTCTCTCTCTCTCTCTCACACACACACACACACACATCCATCATATCTGCCATATGTTTGTCACCTGCTCTGTTTTGTAGTGAGATTGAACTCCAGTCAACTGGATGGAATATTTAGCAGAAGAATAAAATGATGATGTAGCTGAATGGGAAGTGGTCTTGTGCCAAATAGTGATTTAGCAGCAAAGTTTCTTGAGATGAGCAATCTCAGTCCAAGCCAAACTACATACCATAGTGCCAGAGACAGGTTTGCACATCCACATGTAATGATAGTGAAATGTACAAATGCCTCCTGTTTCCTTACTTCTCTTTTGTTTCATTTCTGATTGTGCCTAATTAGGCATGTAGATATGAGAATAATATTTGAATGTATTTCCCCACTAACCTGGCCTATTTAAGTAGATCTCAGTCAATGAAGCCACTTTAAAAAAGAAATCTAAAACAGTTTAAACCATATGAACCATTTTTTAATAAATAAATCCTGACTGTTTTGGAACTCTGTGTGACTCTGGAGCATGCCAGGGATAGAAAATTGGCTCCTAGACCTACTACAGTTGGTCACCCCATTCTAGGTCATCTACAGTCTTGCTTAGGTAAGTGTGTGTGTGTGTGTGTGTGTGCGTGCCTATATATGGCAGCAAAGATTTTTAAAAGCTAACCGTTTGCTGTAAGACAATTTCAAAATGGAGGGATCCAAGTATAACTAGCAGGAAAGTCAAAAATATTTACCATCCAAAGGCAGTGGTAGGGAAGGCAAAGATTGTTTCTTATGGGCTGGCTCAAAGAAATGTTGCCCATGCAACAGTGAAACTGATATACAAACTCTTTATCAGCCAGTCTGACGGCCAATAACATTTTGATATCTCCTCAACCTAAGGAGATTTTCACGCGGGCTATATATCCCATGGTAGGGACAGAACAGGGTCGGGAAAGGTTTTCCCTTTCGGATGACGTTGACCCAGTTCTGTCCTGCATCCATCCTGCTCCCGTGATTGTTCTGGAACAATGTAATCATGATTTTTCATTGTAAATAAACCTCCTGTTCCATCACGATCACACAATCACAGGTGTGTGAACAGGAGCCCCATTCCTGTTCCGAAAGGACAGCCATGGAGGGGAGGTCCATTCCAAGCCCTTCTGGTACGACCTGGACATCCAGGTAAGTGGCACCCTTTATTTTACCCTCCCTGTTTTGATTGTGTGATTTAAAGTGTGTTTTTGTGCTTGGTGAACTGATTTTATGTTTGGGGGAGTTTTATTTTTTAAATTTACCGCCCGGCCATTATAACGCAATAATGTGTTAACGTTTCGGATGGCCGATCGCAAAAGCAGCCTTACGACGGCTGCATTTACGGCCGGCCAGTGAGGGGAGGGGGAGCCCGTTCCTGCCGTGGAATTAAGGTAAGTGTGTGAAAGATTTACTTTATTCCGTGACAGGAACGGGAGAGGAGGTAGCAGGGCAGTAAGGGGGCATTTTGGCCCCATGTGAAAATCTCCTTAGTCTCAAGTACCCAACTCTTCTCACAGGTTCTGCATTATAAAAGTTCCATGCTAGACATATTTCATACATAACTGGATTTTTATATATATATATATATATATATATATATATTCTGTAATCATTTTTTTCCAAATAAAGATTCACCCTCGCCAAGAAAATTGTCTTCTACTATGTACCCATTTTCAGTATGCACTGCAAGGAAATCATAAGAACACTTTACCCATGGGATAGTCCATACAAGTAAATTACTGATTTACATCAGTGTATTCGTTTAGACTTTTAACTATGGGCTCGGCTACATGAGCCAGGATTTGCCGGCTCCCTGCTGGCATATCCTGACCACAGATCAAATCTGTTCCTCCCCTATCACCTGGATGGAACAGGCTGGAGTCCAGACAGGCATGCCGGCCCATCGCTGCAACCTCCAGCACTCCCTTCTCTCTCTGAAGGCAGGAGGCCAGCCCTCAGCATGTGATCAAGGCCCTCTACATGTGACCAGCTTTGGTCACATGCTGTGAGACTCCTTCCTGCTGAGACAGAGCTATGGCAAACTGGGCTAGCCTGCTTGGATGGGCCCCTGTGGTCAAGCAGCTACCAATCAATTTCCCCCCAGCATGAATGGATTAAACCAGGCATTATTTTTAAAATGATGTAACAGGCCCTACCCTGCCTTTCCTGCATGTTAGCTTTTTCTTTGCCCTCTGGGTCATGAGGACTGCCTGGAGGCAGACCAAGGTAAAAGCCCTGCATCATCAGGACTGCAGGGCTACAAGACAGAAGCAAGATGGGGTATGTTGCCCGTGTAGACAAACTCATAGTTGTATACGTAATTACAGTTCTGGGTCTACACAGTTTTTGAGTCCAACAAAGCAATTATCATCATCCTGCCCTTCTGCATTTCCTGCTCTGTTACCTTGGTTGTCTCCCTTCTCATGTTAGCTATTTCAGCCATTTAATGGTGTGGGTTTTTTTTTTTTTTGGCATAATGTCTAAGTAACTATGATCAAGATTAGCAATCAATTGCATTTTATTCTAATGGCTACACTTTGCAGAAGAAGGCCTGACACATCATGCTTTATTGATTAACTGACCAGGCTGATTTTCTTCGGCTCTCATTCTAGCTGCCTTTGCTGTGTTTTGAAGTTGCTAGTTTAGTATAAAGCAAATTTATCTCACTTTCTCTTTTTCTCCAAGGAGTGCTGCTTGAAATGAGTAAGAGTATAGATTGGACAAGTGCATTTAAAAAAAAAAAACTGCAAAGCTAGTTTACCAGACATATGTTGCACATTAATCAAAATATCAACATCAAATGACATACTAAAAATGAGCCTTCTGTTTCTTCACATGCATGAAATGTGTCTATCAGAATGCATAATCAATTTATAAGAAGTTTATCCAAATTCTGCAACATTAGGATGAGATTTGAAATGTGAATGTGTTTTTAAAGTATTGCCATATGTATGGTTTGGGTTATGTGTGTATTTGTCACCTTTTTGCTTATGCATTCAATTTGCTTTTACTGAAAAGTAGTAATGGCAATTCTTTCCAAGTCTATGGATCAACAGAGCTCTAACACAATATTTAAACAGTTAGGATACCCCTCAACTTCATTATTTCCATTATTTGCTGAAAACATTGGAGAACCTAGCAATCAAAAACTAGAAGTATGTCTTGCTGGAACTGCACTGCTATAAACATTTTAAGATCACAATCATGTACAAAGCTGAGTATAGTGGGTTTACTTCTGAGTAGGGATGCAAATCTTCTATTTCATTGTGATGAGTAAAAGCAAAAAGTGTCAAAACATTTCTTCCCATTGGGTCCAATTGTGAGAGTTTGATGATTGCATGCCTCTGAAAACTTTATTTTTGTCATAAATTATATTTTATAGAAAAAAGTACTTTCAGTTCAACTCCTTTTTTTGCACAAAGGCCACTGAAAATTAAACAAATGGTCTGCTCCAAGTACAGAACCATTTGTGCTCAATGAAGGATGAAAAATCTCATATAAGCAGACAATGTTGATGGGTTTCTTAAGGTGTTGTTGAAACAACTTTTCTCTTCATGAATGAAATAAATTGTGATTGTTTTTAAAATCTCTGCATCTGAGAAGAAATGCATAGATTATAGCATAATGAATTATGTCAGAATTCATGTGAGACAAATGAGAGAGCCAACGAAACTATTGCAATGGTGCAGAATCCTCCAAGGACCAAGGGTTATGTAGAGTGTTTTACAAATGGGCTGCCCAATTTACCTGATGGCATTGTTGTGGTCTGGGGTGGGAGCAGAGCACTGGGTGTTTTTTCAGCATGGCATCTGTTGGCTTCTTTTTTCCAGGGTTCTGTGAGACTTGGGAGGTGTGGGGCAGATCCAGTCTTGCCCAGCTCAGGGGCAGACACTGTTCCTGTACTCTCTGGTGACAGCCGAACCATGCTAGGGCACACACACAGATGGATCCTTCCCTGTCATCCCAAACTTTACGGCAGTGGGCTGGAGGATCAGGCTTGTCAATGTCTGTATCCAGACCCATGTGGGCACCAACCCTACCTACAGCTGTAACCAATAAAAGTTGTAGCCTGTTTCTTCCACTCTATGATATCAGGTATGTTGGTGGGTTATTTCATGTGGAGTGGAACTTTCCCCTGGACATGCAAAGGCAAACTGGAATGTTACAGTTAATAGAATATTTCACTCTTTTCTTGTCAAGAACCAGTTTCTGAAGAACCTTGAGCAATAAATAAAATCTGAAGTGTAATTCTTCCATATTCTTCTCTGTGTTTCTTCTGAAGAAACATGGAACTGGAAAACTGGGAAGAGATCACTGAACATTACATGAGATTGGAAGGGCCTGTTAATGCAGCAATTCCACATCAAAAATTGTCCTAATTTCTCAGGAGATTATCAGACAGGAATACAAAAAGCATGCCTGTCCCACAATCTCTAATCCTTCCCCTGTCCCAACAAAATAACCCCTACCACCACACTTACTTTCTCTCCATCAACAGGCAGCCCAGGAAAGAATGGAGCTCCATTCAGTTCCTGGACTTAAATCCCGCTTGTTCTCGAGAGAAGATGTGAGCGTGGGAAATTCAAAAATAAAATGTACAGAAAGCACAGAAACACACTTTAAAATTTACAAGTAACCTTAGGCAGGTCATAAAAAGTGTGACACTCACCTGGATGTTGTGATCTCACCCAGAAGTTTTCTGGCTGGACCAGCCATTGACTCTGCATTCACAAGAGTTAAGTGCTTCATGCCAGCAATGCTGGCACCAAAATGGGATGGGCAATCTATTGATAGCTCGGCCCATCAGTAAAAAGAAATGCCATAATGACACCAGCAGAACACAAAAGGACAATGACATCACATTAGCCATGTCTGGTAATCTCCTCAGAGAGCCTGCCATTGCATTTTTGGATTCACACTGTAATTTTTTTACGTGCATCATTATAGGAGCAAAGAGGTGGGATGCTTTTGAACTGGACTCAAAAATGAGAGAGGAAATCTGAGGATTGGATGCTGGCTGGCTTGGAGTTGTATATAGACTATGCTGTTTCAGGACTGGGATCTTCCATCTAATTTCTGCCTAGTTGCTCTCCCTGTTAGCTATATAAAGGTGTCCCTTCATATTTGCTGAGGTTTGGCTCCAGGACCCCCCGTGGATACCAAAATCCATGAATACTCCAGTCCCATTGTATGCAATGGCATAACAAAATGGTGCTATTATATAAGATGGCAAAATCAAGGTTTGCTTTTTGGATTATTATTTTTTAAGAATATTTTCAAGCCATGGATACCAAATCCGTGGATATGGAGGGACAATGCTGTGTGTGTTATTAAAAGTTGTTGCTGTTGCTGTGTGCCTTCATGATATTTCCAAGTCATGGCAACCCTATTATGGGGTTTTCTTGGCAAGATTTGTTCAAATGGGGTTTGCTATGGCCTTCCTCTGAAGCTGAGAGAATGTGACTTGCCCAAAGTCACCCAGTGGGTTTTCATTGCTGAATGGGAATTCTAGGGGACGTACTGTACTCTGAAGAAGAGTGGCAAGGCAGCAGGACCATTCCATCTTTCCTGCTGCCTTACCATATGATATCACTGTTCTTCCAGCCTTCTTTCATTCTGGTCCTGTGGGGAACTGAGCTAAAACTATCTCTTTTGCTAACAGGTTTTTCTGGTTAGCAAAAATACATGGTTTTACCTCAGTTCCTCAGGGAACCAGAATGAAAAAAAAATGATGATGCCATGCGGTAAGGCAGTGTGGCAGATTGAATGCTCCTGCTGCCTTACCACTTTTCTTTGGAGTGAGGTAAGGCCCCTAATCCTGGTCTCCAGAATCACGATCTAATAGTCAAACCACTACACCACATTTACAAAATAAAAAGGAAACCACAAAAGTGCTATAAAGTTTTTCACTGCTCAAGTGGCACAAAACAACAGCATGCTATTTACTAACTGTTTATCAAGTATTTCATTGTTGCTTTAAAAAAATCAGTGTTAAATATTGATTTATATAAACTGAATATAAAAATCAGTTTCTTGTCTTAGTTGTTGACCAAACAACAGTTTTACAAAAGCATATTATTATAAAACGGAATGTCTGCCTGCCTGCTTGCTTGAATGTGTGTGTGGTCACCATAAATGATTGGGATATCATGCCAAATATCTTGAAATCTGACAGAATGTTTTGATTGTTGCCCAACTTGCAGGCCCAAAACAGTGCCAGGTTCAAGTTGAAAATCCAAAGTCGCTAGACACAAAAAAAGAGTACCTTCCCTTTCCAATCTCACTCTCACAACATCATTCCAACAGCATTTCCCTCCTCTCACTCCCTGAAGCCATCATCATCCATGTGCAAATCTACCCTTTCGCACACCATTCATACTTGTCACTCCATCATCATGCTCACCTCTGCCTGTACTTATCATGGAAACATTAGTCCAAATGCCTCTAAAGGGGGCAGTAGTTCTGTGAAATTCTGAATTTCTGTGTTCTAATACTTTGGGATATTAGGTACAGATCTAGGTAGTGTCAGATACAATTCAGCTTAAAAAAACAGGAGTCAGCTCTCTAAGGCACTGCTGCCAAGAATCCTTTAAATGCCACGGCTCCATCCTACAGGATCCTGGGGTTTGGAGTTTTATGAAGCACTCTTTGGCAGAGAATGCTGAAGAACTCACAAAACTACAAATCCCAGGATTCCATAGCTACAGCAATCAAAGTGGTGTCAAACTGCATTATTTCTACACTGTAGATGCATCCCTTGGGGGCTGGGATGGGACCTTTTGAAAGTACTAGATAAGGACCCAGGCAGTTACAGATTCAACTAGTTATATTATACTTGGTTAAATATTATATTTGGTTATTGTATGTGTTTACAGTCCCTTTACTAAACAATGGCGTGAAGTTTAGAATGGCCATTATCTGACTCTGAGTGAATTTTTTCAAACTGTCTCCAAACCTCATAACTTTTCCTTCTTTGAAAACTAGAATTTAAAAAGTATGGTGTTCTGCTTTGAAACCTGCCACCTCTCTCATATTGTGATGCTTGAACAAGTTTACTACTCTGTTAGCCTCACTAGTTTGCATTCTAGTAAAGTAAATAGTGTTTCATGATTCGCCATGCCTACTATGTTAGCTATTTTGTGGATATAGAACCCATCGTCACAGGGCAGCCATGGTATGAGACTAGCTACAACACTTTCAAAATTTCAAATGTGCTCATAAACTATAAGATTCTGTATAAGTCTAGGCTTTCTAGTGCTATATACTAGGAAGTACATCTGTGAAAGCAGTTTACTTTAGGATCTAGCATAGAGAGCTCCAGAAATTTTATTGCAGAACTGAAAATTGGTAAACATTATGTCTATTGATTAGAGTGACAGGATTGTCAGATACATTTATTTTTGTCTATTACTAAAATGTATATGTTAAATGTCCTCATTAATTAGTGTCTTTTACTGTGATTGTATTGATATGCATTTAAAAACACATATAAATGTGTTAGTGAAGAAATCAATAGAATTCCTAGTTTGTAATTTGTGGCAGAGAAACATGTTTAAAGGAAGTTACATTTGTCTCAGTGTGCATGTACAGATACTTTCTACATAATGTTGAACAGGCCTGGGGGATAACATTGGAAGCCTATGTTTTTACATCGTCAGATAGGTTTGTGATCTGCTTATGAAGCTTGACCAGGGCTAGGAATCAATATTTGCATTTAAATACCAAATGATTTCTGAAGAGAAGGGAAAGATTACACACCCAGCTTGATTGGCACTGGGCATATGAATTCAATGACAGAACATTGATATACATAACCCACCGTTTTGTGCATATGCTAAGACTTCACACTGGCCACTTGAGCAAGAAGAATCCTATGATTTGTTTTAATGCAGGTACAGGCACACACACGCACACTGCATTTATACAGAGTGACATTTATGAACCAGCTAGGCTGATATTATAAAGTCGAAACACATTCTCCAAATGTAGCTGCACATCTGTTGACTGCATGGCAAATTCTAAACCAGATGTTAGAGGAGGAAATGTGCAATTAAAACATGGTTTCCAGTAGTATCACCACCATATTATGGTGTTTTAATGTGTTTATTATGTTATCCATTGATCCATAGCTGATCATTTTGTAAGGGTTTTGTTAATTGTAACATTTCTTATTTTATAGTATTTTTTTCAGGCATACCATTTGCTTTGCATTATGTAGATTCAAATTGCTCACAGGTTCCTCTGTCTAATACGGTAGAGACAATTTTATTTCTTCAGTTTTATATTTCTGTTGGAAGCCAAACAAAACAATGTTTGGTTGAATTATGGCCAATATTGCAACCCCCTTGGCACATTCTTAGCAAACTAAAGCTAATTCCATGTTTTAATGTCTTATAAAATTGAGCAAATGTTATATATTTTAATGAGCTGACAATCATAGTCACAACACATTCCTCCCCTCACTGCAACAAGTCAGTTTGAATTATATGTATATACTAAGGCAGTGTGTGTGTGTGTGTATGTATTTATGATTATTTTATTTGGAGCATTTTTACCCCATTCTTCAGCCAAAAAGGCTCTCATAGCAGCTTACAAATTGTTAATTTGACAGTTCACTGCCCTTAGGCTTACAATCTAAAAAGACATGACACACAAGGAAAAAGAAATGGCAGTAGGGGATGGGATTAAATCTAGCAGATTCTGGCTGCTCTTTTCACCCTCAACAGTTGGGATGGAAGGGGAGCCTCTCAGCAGCTGCTGGGATAAAAAAAAAGCATGATGGAGCATGATGTTGTCTCCCTCAGAGACCACGCCAATGGCAGCTGGTATGGAGGGATAATTTTATCTCATGTATTTATACTGTGATGGGTTTCTGATTAACTCAATTGACAGCAGAGGGAACTTAACGTTCTTCAATGTATACTAGTCAAGACTTTTCATCCCGAGACCATCAAAGACAAAGGAAAATAATCATAGAGAATATTTTAATCCCAGGAAGCAATCCAAAAATAGGTAATTGGAAGTTCAAATCAGAATTTGTAAGTGTTTGCAGGAAAACCCATTTCAAGTGACCACTTCCCAATTTATAGTCACAACACATGATAGCCTTTTCAAGTATTTGTGTAGCATAAAATGAATACACTTGGGTTGGGAGTGAGAAATATTGCAGAAGCAGGCTCTGGCCCTGATCTACATGTGACCATTATAATACCCATAGAGAACTCCCCATGTGCTCATTTTACCTAAGGCTGTGAAGCAATTTCACCTGTGCTTCCATTATGGTTGAGACAATTTGTCTCAACACAGCAAGACAGCCTGCTGAAGATTTTTAAGCCTTGCAAGGGATCTTACCTCAAATGCAAGAACAAGACACAAAGAACTTTTTTAAAATTATCCTTTGTCCACTGTACTCGGAAATTAATGATTTTTTTCATTCCTTTGTGAAATTAAACACACACACAGCAAGCAAAACTGAATAGGCTGATTGCTCTCAATGATGTGAACAACCCATCCAGTGCTTCTATTTTTTTAACAGTGGATGTAACAAGGCAGCAACAACAACTGTAGCTTTAAATTGTTCCTGTTTGTTTCCGTTTCCACTCTGTTGATTGACCACTTAGGAAACATGTCAAGAGTATGATCATTTGATACATTAATATACAACATTTCAAGTCAACTATAATGTCTAGTTTCATGCCAAGAGCCCCTCTACCACTGCCATGCAACTGCATGTACATATATAGACACACACAATGCTAGACACAGACATACCATGTGCACCAGGACGTGAGAGCCCCTCCGACATCACAGAACTGCATGTACACACCCATGCCTCACACTACACCCCAAATGCTAAAAACACCCCCATGGCACATACACATACAAACATACCCCATGTGCACCAGGTTGTAAGAGCCACTCCATTATCATGTTTAGAAAGGACTTGAAGATTTCCATATGTTTCCACCCCAAGGCCCAGCTACAGACAGCACAGGAGGCCCAAGAAGGAGCTACAGATAGCACAGAAAGGCCCAAGGCCCCCAACTACAGACAGCACAGATAGGCCCAAGGCCCCAGCCCAAGAGCAAGGAGCAGCTACAGAAAACTGTATTGTGGTGGTCAAGATTGAGGGCTGAATGCCGCTCTTAAATAGCAGTTACCCTGGCTGCTTCAGGTGTGCTGCATGATTGTAGCCGGCTGCATCTGATAGCTTGGCCCTGGTTCTTCCAGGACTCCCACAGCCAGGGCCTGAGTCTGCAAAGAGGCTATGCAGCCAGGGGCCTAGTCCTGCGAGGAGAGACAGATCCTGTCACCAAAGCAGCCAGTCAGCACACTGAAAATGACAACATACCCAAGAGAATATTATATAGATACAGATACAGATACAGATACAGATACAGATACAGATACAGATACAGATACAGATACAGATACAGATAGATGGATGTTTGGGAGTGGGGAAGGAAGAGAGGAATATATCATGTTGATACAAGACTACCTCTGTCAAATTAGGATATTGCATCCCACTGAAGCTTTATCATGTAACTTCAGTTGAATTTGCACAGCTAGCCACCTCATGTGTTTAGGGAGACCCTCTTAGCCTAGGAATTTCATTGAGAAAGGGATGTTGTGGCTCACTAAGCCAAGATCTTTACTTTTATTAAAAGATGCACAGACTAGAAAATGAGGTGTGAAAGGTGATAAGGGCAGATTAATTGTTCACATATTAAAGCACAAGTTGTTAATGTTTAGATGGGGGGCACTAGTAATTTGTTTTATCTTAGGTTGTTTTGCTGCACTATGCTACTTTACTGCTTAATAGATTAGTTGGTTATTTGAGTGATTAGAAGTGACATGATAAAAAAAATTGAAATGTTTGTCAGACCTCACAGATTATTGAACTCTGATTCATATGGACATGGGAGCTGAAACAAACTATCTTACCACTCCATGTTGAGAGCAACATGCTGTTTAAATAGTCCTAAACCTAAGGGCCCCTCCTCATTTCAGGAATGGAACATGGGGCCCCAACACTGTGTCATGTGGATGGGTTCATGAGCCAATGAGGTTTTCCTTAGAAGCAGGTGCTAACTTCTTGCTTGTGATTTTTGTCCCCTTAGCATCAAACTCATCAGGGTTGTTCAGAGTGGAATTAGCCAGTTCTGCCTCCTAGCCAGTCTTCCAAAAGTGTAGTTCTAAGACATAACTGAGTGCCACATAAGGGGCAAAGATCCAGTACACATGTGGTGGCTCTCACCTCTCCAAGGATCCTGTCACGCCCTCAGGCTGTACAAATTGAAATGTATACAATAATGCAGGACAAGCAGGTGATGAGTTTACATCCAATGGGCCTGTCTCAACTGTAGCAGCCAAATCAGAGCAGATCTGAGCCATGTTGTCTGCAAAGTGTCTTGCAAATTCATCAAAGTGGGCTGACAAGTGGTTTTTGTTTTCTTCTTGCAGGACAGAGTTTAAAAGGTTTTTGGTCACTGCAGACAGCTCCACTGGATGACACTGTGCAGATGCAATGGCAACAAAGACATATAATTTCTTTGCTGCCACCATCACCATGGCATAGGCCTTTCAATTAGCCTATGGTTCACTAGAGAGTTTGTAGTGATGAAACAAATGGGATGGAGTGATTTGTTTCCCATCCATGGGAGGGGATGCTTAGGGCAATCATGGGATGGAAGGGAGTCATTTGTTTCCCATCCATGGGAGGGGATAGTTAGAGCAATCTTGTCTACTGCCCTCGCCATTTCCCTATTCTAGAGATCATCCAGGGCTTCAATAGGATCACCTGTTAAGGCAACAGGAAGCTCCCCAAGAGCCATCAGGAATCCACTGAGATCTCTAAGCCTCTTGGGGCAGACCATCTTAATCATCCCCACACCACCCCTGCAGATACTTTGAGTTCCAGTGAGTCTAGACCCCACCAGATAGTGATCTGTCCATGACAACAGAACTGTTGAAAACTCCTCCACACTCAGACCACCATCATCCCACCCTGCACAGAAAACTTGGTCCAGCATGTGTCCTGTAGCATGGGTGGCACCAGATATTATTTGGGAAAGACCCATGGTTGTCATGGGTGGCATAAAGTCCTGAGCTTCTCCTGACAGAAAGGTCTCCACATAGATGTTGAAGTCCCCCAGTACAACAAGCTGAGGGAACTACAACACTGCCATCAAGACCAACTCAGCCACCTAAGGAAGGGAGACTGTTGAGCAGCGGGGTGGGCAGTACACCAACAAAAACATAATCTGTCTTAACCACCCACCTTCAAATATACACACTCATACTCAGCAGACTGTGGGACAGGGTGCCTAGTGAGAGTGATTAACTGCTGCAACTTCATCCCCCTGACCCCAAGCCTTGCCTGCTACTGTATAGAGAACCCTGGTGGACAAAGCTGAAAGAGGTTAATCCATCTAGCTTCATTTGGTCAGGCTCTGTAATACAAGCCAGGTTGGCATCGAGGATCAAGTCTTGGAACAAGGATTGTTTTCATTCACCAACCTTGCATTGAGCAGCAGCATTTTAAGCCCAGAGGGCCTGTTGCCAAAGCTATCCAGACTATTTGAACAGCCTAGGGAAAACCAAAACCCTGTGGGTCTCTCTTCTGCCATGATAAAAGGACTGTCCTCCTCTGTCCATTATTGTTGTAATGGCTGTTCCTTGGACTGCTTCCCTTCTTGTGCTCTCTGTGTATTGTATTCCTTTGTTTTGGTGGGAGGCAGATTTTAAAGACCACAACTTCAGATTTAAAAATGTATAAAACCAATGTGCTCCCCCTTCCTAAAAAAAAGAGAACTTGTCCTCACCCTTGCTCTACTTCTAAAACAGCTCCTCCAAAGGGACAGCAGACCTGCTGCAGCATCACCCAAGTTTTATCCTTGCATATAGTTATAGTTATATAGTTACTATATATCAATGAATCACAATGTACTTAGTGTACACTGTAATCCTTTGTGCATTACATGTTATTGTTATTATCTTGGTCCCATGTGTGCTTGTAAATCTCAAGAGGCCTTATATGTAAGCAAGTTGGTTTTACACTGTGGTCCATTCTGTTTAACTTAAGCCGTCTGAGGGCTCACACTAAGACTCTAAACTATCTAGTCCGTGAGCTGCTCTTCGCTGATGATGCTGCCCTTGTTGCCCACACAGAAGCAGCTCTGCAGCACCTAACATCCTGCTTCACAACAGCTGCAGAGCTGTTTGGGCTGGAAGTCAACCTGGGTGTCAGTTACACGGCAATTTTTGTCGCGGGGCGTACTGTGACTTCCTGATCCCGTATTTGTCCTGTGCTGTTTAGATGATTTTTGTCACTCTTTAGGAAATCAAGGAAGATCCCATGATTGATATTTACACGACAAAAGTTCTGTTTCTTTTTATTGGTCTCGCACTCTTATATCCCGTGCTTTTGCTGTTTACACATATTTAGCATACCGGGATTATTATTTTTTTTGGCTGTCAATCAAGGATGCGATTACTCGTGTTTTCACAACCTCAGTGACGTACTTCCTTTAGAGTTCCGCGCCACGAGCGATGCTATTGGCTGGCTGGGGGGGGGGAGAGAGAAATCAGGGGGCAGAGGCTTGTGTTTGTCCTGTCTCTTTAAAATGTTAACCCTTTAAGCAGGGGCAGCTGTGGAGTGAGGTTTCAAGCCAGTGACACACAAGGCATTTTGAAAGACCCAGACGCTGGCAGTTTTTAATTTTTTACTGTGCCTTGAGGGAGGGGGATGAATGAATGTGTGATCTTTCGCTCAGACGCTGGCACAAAGCTGGAAGGAGGCAGGAACGATCAGGGTTAAACCCTGTGCTTTCCTTTTGAAATCAAGCTGAGTGCGGGGGGGGGGGAGGCTTGTGATTGCCCTTGTCTCTTTAAAATGTTAACCCTTAAAGCAGAGGCAGCTGTGGAGTAAAGATTTCAATCCAGTGCTGGCGATCATAAAGGGACGAAACACAAGGCATTTTGAAAGACCCAGACGCTGGCATTTTATACTGTGCCTTGAGGGAGGGGAATGAATGAATGTGTCATCATCCAATCAGATGCTTGCATATTTTACTGTGCCTTGGGGGGTGATGACGGCAATGTGGGGATGGGGTGTTCGTCCTCAATTGAAAAATCTCTCAATTGTTAAATTGATAGATATGCTAGAGCTAGATAATTTAATGAATAAACTACAGAATAACTCAAGTAATAAGTTTTTGAATGACTTGGAACCATTGTTAAAATTTTGGGAAAAGACAGGGGAAATTCACAAAAGTAAAAATTTATTATTAGAAATAATATAGAGACAGTAACATGATATTAGAACCAGCTGGAATTATATATATATATATATATATATATATATATGGAATGATAATGGGATAGAGAGGATACTTCTTACATTTGATTTTTGCTTTTCTCTCTCTCTCTCTATATATATATATTCTCTTTTACATAGTAATAGAAGATCTTTTTGATATTTTTAAAATTTTATTTAGTTATTTATACCCTGCTCTTCAGCCACAAGGCTATCAGAGCAGCTTACAAATTGTTTTAAGCAATAGCAATTTACACATCTACACTGCAAGAAGCAGCTTCCAATGTGTGTTAGCTAATTGCCCCCACAAGCTGGGTACTCATTTACCAACCTATGAAAGGATGGAAGGCTGAGTGAACCTTGGAGCTCTCTGGAATCGAACTTGCAATGTGGTGACTTGGGGTACTAATATGATTTGTTGTAAAATAATATACAGGTACTTATTTTTTTCTGGAGATCTATAAAGGAACTCAATATTTGGTTAAACGACAGATAGTGAGGAACTGTTTATCGAACAGACATCAGAATTTATGAGATATTATGAGAAGGTATTAACGTAATAGCAAAAGAGATAATCTGTGATTATTGTAATGCAATAACAATAATAATATATAATTGTTAAAAATTAAATTTAAACAATGGCTCAATCACACCTTGGACATTGTTTTTTTAATAAATAAGGTCAGCAGCAGCAAATTTAGGTGAGTTTAGTAAACCACTCACAGACACCATGTTTACTAGTGGGCATGCAAAGTTTCTGGGGGGCAAAAAAAAAACCATTAGGACAGGTTGCAGCTGCTGCAAAATGTCATTACTTGAGGCAATCTTTTTTATGGGCTTGTTTAGACAGGCCCTAAGTTTCTTCTCAAAGGTAGCAATGAGTAGTTTCAGCAATTCTCTTGCTGTTCCTAGAAAGCCTTTGGAAACCATGCAGTTCAAGACATCTTCTGTGTAAAATTCACCCATGGTTCTTTTGTGCAGAAACATCATTTTCTGCATGAAAAGTAATATTTCAATGTAAAAATTTCAGTTCCTGCCCAGAAAATTCTATCTTCTGCCCAGAAAATGCTGTTTTCTATGGAAATCAACCATGTGCAGTTTTTACACAGACTAAAAACTACATTTTCTGTGTGGGAACTGATATTTCTGCATTGAAATATTGTTTTTCTATGCAGAAAATGCCATTTTCCGCACAGAAATTGCTGGGTTTAATAAGTCCCGATCTGCAAAGATTCTCACCAGTCCAAGATTCCTCTCACCAGGGTTTCTCAACACCAAAAAAAAAAATGTTTTTGACCATTTTAAATAATACTTTGAAATATTCTTTCCATCCCTACCATCTCTCTCTCTCTCTCTCTCTCTGTCCCCCTGTTATTTTTTCTTAAAAAAAACATCCTGATCCTGCAGTGGCAGCAAAGAAGGAAGAGATCAGCAGGAGCAATTGCTGCCACCACCACACAAACAAATAGCACTTCTATTTCTATACCACTTATCAATGCAACTCCCTAAGCAGTTTACAGTGTATTCGCTAATGGCCCCCAACAAGCTGGGTACTCATTTTACTGACCTACAAAAGGATGGAAGTCTGAGTCAACCTAGAGCCCTGTAGGAATTGAACTCACAACGTTGTGGCTGCAGTACCGGCATTTAATCACTGTGCCACCAGGGCTCCATAAATGGGAAATGGGGGGGGGAGTGCATGATCAGAAGGGAGGAAGAGTTCCTGCTGCTGCAGTACAAGTAAGCAGATGGGAGGAGATTGAGAGGCGGATGGGTTGAGGAGGGTATGGTAAGTAATGTGAAGTGAGGTGACCAGGAGGATAGTGGCAGGTCCATCTGGTGCCGGGGGCAGTGAAGTGCAGCCACCTTACTTGGCCATATAATAGGGCCAGCCCCACACTTTACACTGAGTTTCATCCAGACAAATGTATGAAAAAGAGATTAGTGGAACATGCCTTTCCAGTCCAATCCTTCCACCTATTCCCTGAAAGTATCCTCTTAGGGTTGGAAGATCCTGGATGAATGGGGATGGTTGTGGCATAGGAAAATCTAAGGTGGATGATGCAAAGGAGTGTGCGTAAAACAAGTCTAATAAAATGAATCTGTTGAACAATAGAAATTGTGAATGGTTCATGTACAGACATCTGGAATCTTATTTCCATGTTCACATGTGTGAATAAAAAGAATTATAAAGTTTTATCCCACCTTTTATCATGTGAATTTGGTGTGTGTGGGGGGGGGTTTCCACATTGCATTAGGTATTGGTGGATGGGTAGGGATCAGGAAAGTTATTTTTAAAAGCTATTGTATCCCCTGCCTGCAAAATATTTTGCACAAAACAGGTCAATTGCCAACAGCTTATTATCTGAATGCTCTGTGCCACCCTAAACTATGTATCTCTCTCCCTCTCAGTCACTCGTTTACACACATACACACATACACACACTACTGTGATAAAATGTTTGATAAGTAGCCAAATCAAAATAGTGGGGAAAGGGTTGTGTGGGAAGCATAAAGGTTGAGGAAAGAGCTATGCTGTGCCCACTGTGTGTACATACATGAAAAAAAAATGCTAAGCCACTGAAATGTGGATGCATGACTTCAATTCTAAATTGCAGTTCCATCATCCATAGTTGACAATGGGAGGATTGATTGGTAGCTCCAGGTGTCTTCCACTTGGAAACATACTGTGTTTTGGGGGAGTGAGGTCAAGATGGTGTTGCAATTTTTCTGGATCAGAGAAATGATCTGGACACTCCCCCTCCCCTTCATCCTCTTCTTTTCCATTTTCTTCTTTTCTGGAAAACAGATCAGATTAGATATTGGAGGAGGGGGTTAGACTTGTGTAATTTTCATATGACTGCAAACAGAGGTTACAATCCTATCCATACTTAGCTACATGTAAGCCTCAAGAGAGCCAGTGTATGTAGTGGTTTGAGTGTTGGACTATGACTGGAGACCAGGGTTTGAATCCCTGCTCAGCCATGGAAACCCACTGGGTGACCTTGGACAAGTCACATTCTGTCAGCCTCAGAGGAAGGCAAGGCAAACTCCCTTTGAACAAATCTTGCCAAGAAACCCCCATAAAAGGTTCGCCTTAAGGTCACTGTAAGTTGTAAATGACTTGAAGGCACACAACAACAAAGCCTCATTGAACACTGTGACTTACTTCTGAGTAAACATAAAAAGCTTTTAAGATATTGAAACAAAATAACAATTGTACTTTACAGCCCCCCCCACCTTTTAGCAAAGATAATACCTAGTGGGTTACATTGTGGTTTACATTAGGCAACAATACACCCGTATCTGTGGGGGATTGGCTCCGGACGGCCCCGTGGATAATGAAATCTGTGGATAATAGCGAACGCTTTGGAAGAGGAAGAAGGGAGGGAGGGAGGTTCGTAGGCCAAGCCGCCGCTGCCTTCCAGGCCTCCGCCATCACCACCACTGCCATGCACACCATCACCGCTGCTTCTCCACCACCAATGCTCACACTGCATGCACAATCACTGCTGCGGCCTCCTGGGCCTCCTCCTCCACCAACAACACTACACACTCCATCGCTGCTAGCCACCAACTGCAGATAACTGCTATAATTGCTGCTATAATTAAAAGTGAAACTCATCTGTGATACCTATACAGCCTACTATACAGAAACTCCTTGGTATCTGCTGGGGTTTGGTTCCAGAATCCCCCATGGATACCAAAATCTGTGAATGCTCAAGTTGCATTATATACAGTCATGTAGTAAAATGGTGTACCTTATCTAAAATGGTGAGCAACTCAAATGTTTGCTTTTTTGAATTTTTTAAAAATATTTTTGAGCTGTGGTTGCTTGGATCCATGAATGCCAAATCTGTGGATATGGAGGGCTGACTGTACCACACAGTCTAATTGTATGATGTTTGGTTCTTTTTGCTCTTTCCTTTGAAGTTTGCTGTCTTTGAATTAGCTTTTAAAGGAAAAAAAAATCAACAGGTGCATGTGTTTATAGAAAGGTCTTAAATATAGTCTTGTTAAACTAAAGGGCAGATACCAAAAACTAATTACATGTCCTCAGGCTAATGTAATAGTTTAGGAAGCCAAAATAGATTAGCTCTCTCTACAGTGCTGATAATACCAGGTTTAATTTTGTAATGGCTACAAGCAGCCATGATGTTTAATATACAAAGGTTGCATGCATCATGATGGTACTAAACAAAGACAAATTAGCATTGAATGGAATGGCCCCATCAGTACTGCCAGAGTGTAAAGAGAAAAAACAATTCTTATATGGCTGAGAGTCATAGTACATCTGACCTAACACTGCTAAGAATAAGTGGGTGAGTAATGAATCTATACCATCCTACTCTCTTGAGGGTCTACCCCTCACCTTGACAAGCTCTTTTATAACTTGATTGCCTGTTTTGCCATAAGAGGCTGCCACGATTGCTGAGTGAACATAAAGCTGGCACTTATCTGTCATGTCATTGTTGGCAGATTGCAAACTACTTTTCTGGGAGACAACTTCATAGGTTGACATTTTCAGACAGATGCAGAAAGTGTTTTCCTGTTAAACATTTTTATATTACACAGTTTGGCAAGAGGCAATTCCCTCAGACCCTATTCAGAAAGATTTGTATCTCTGGTGTTCAATAGAAATTGTGGATGTATATCAGATTGTAATGTGCAAACACGGAGTTCCAGTTGCTATTACCAGTAAGCAAAACCCAGGGGAAATTGATGTGCATTGCAACTGAGGAAGTAACAAAAGTTAGAATTGTCTAAATAATCAATTTCTATAAGTAAGAAGGGGTGGTATTTTTCAGCTTCCTTTAAGAAAAAGAAGATTCCTTCAAGCAGTGTATCAACTGTATTTCCCCATGGTTAGCTTCTGTTCAAACAATAGGTCTACAGCATTGTCCCATGTGTACGTCTTACCCTCTAACATTTTACTGATGAAAAGCAGGACATACATGCTAAAGCAACATCAAGAGTGTGGTCAAGATGGCAAAAGTTATTAATGAAGAACATGACACAAGCCAGGAGATGTTGCAACAGTTTGCTTTTGCCTGAGCCTACTGGGAAGGGCAAGATTCAACCCCCTCCTCTACTCTCCCCTCTGCTGAGTTAATTGAATGCAAGCTACTTTTGTGCTTTTGCAGCACTGGAAGTAAACTGAGGACAAAGAGGGGAAGTTTGTTTTATTTTTTATACTTCCTTGCAGTTTTATACTATTTGGACTTCCTAATGAACACCTTTGCGGCATTACATGGTGAACAACTTGTCTCTCCCAACGAAGGGTTTCTTCTTCCCTGGCTCAGCTTTGTCCTTTCTCATTTGCTGCCCCATATTCTTGGAATTCCCTCCCTGAACATTTGCAGACTTCTCCTTCTAGCAGTGTTTTAAAATCCCAATCAAAAACTTTTCTGTTTTCCAAAGCTTTGGGGATTTCAATTTGATACTGTTTTGTAGTCTTACATATTCTGATCACAACATGTATTGGTCAGTTTGGTTTATTTTTATATCTTCTTGCTGTTTCATACTATGTTGCTGCTGCTGTTGTTAGCTGGATAATTTGTTTTTCAATTGTATTTTATAGTTTTATGTTTGTTCTTCCTTCTCTCCATGTGTACACTTATTTTAGATTGTACATATTTGGCCAAGCCAATGTTTCATTTAGTTTTTTGCACGTTTTAATGTAAAGCGATATGTACATAGATAGTGCAATAGAAATAAATGATAATAATTAACAGCAACAACAATAATAATGTGAGAAGAGAGCGATATTAGAAAATTTTAAAAGCAGCTGAAAAGGAAAAAAAAATAGATGAAAAAGGATTGTCCCTGCCAAATTAGGACAGTTGGAAGTTATGTTACCTTATGGCATGCATTCAATGTCCCAATGTTAACCATTTTGCATTTTGATCTTATGAATTGCCCTGAGCCATGACATGGGTACTTTCACAAGATATGAAATAATTTCTTTCATTTTTTTTTAAATTGTTTTCAGTGCACTGCTCTAGCAACCTTGAAGCTAGAGCTCTCAGTTGTTTAAAGAACTCTTGGATATCAGTCTGGCTAAATTATGTTAGTTGGCACAGTTGGGTTTTTAGTAAATTGAAGAGGAAAATTTTATCTCAAAACATGAGATGCTTATTTCAGAATTTTGGCTGTGATAAATTATGTACTGAGAATGTGTTTTTGCTGGAAGATCATGCATTTCTCAAGATTGTAAAGTTATTACCTTAAATATAATCTTATCTTTTTCAAAATCAACAAGTTTTATTTCATGAAGAAACTCACTCTTGCTAAATATCAGTTAATGACTTCTACAGTTCTTGCTGACAATTAAGCTATGAGATTATATAATTTATACTTCTGTTATGGTTAAAATGAGTTCAAGAACCTTCCTTATTATTTTGTTTAATTGTTTAGTGACACAAGATAGAGTAATATGTTGGTTAGCTAAAGGCTTATACGAACTGACCAGTTTATCAGAAAGTAAATTCATTCCTCCTTTTCTTCATTTGTTCCTTTACTCATTTCCTTTTTAACAAGAATTCTCAAGGTGCTGAAAAACTTTCTGTTTTTCATTTTAATTTTTTTCTTTTTCATGTTCATTTTCACTCTATATTCTGATGACTTAAATTTATAACTAGACGTGGATGTATTTGTCAGTTTGGTTTTTCTTAGTTTCTCCTATTTCCAACCTTTAATTCATTTGTCCCATTTCTGCAATATATTGTGATTTTTTAAAAAATGTCTGCATATAAATTCACATGCAATTTTATTTCCCTTATAATTACTTTCTGTGTACACTCACCCATAATACAGGTGTTTTGTATCCATTTTATAAGAGTATGCATCACAAAATTCAGAAATGTCCAAATATTTTATAATCGAGACTTAGTTTGCAAATTGGTTCAGGAAGTGCAAGTGTGGTAAATTTGCATTGAAATATGAACCAAATGCTGTCTCTCTCAATCTCCTTTTATAAACAATAGTCTGAATCCTGTTTGGGATTTACATATGTGTAAACATGTAGTTGCAGTGCTACACAGTGAATCCTGTCCCGATAAACCCAATCTGCACTTAATGGAAGCAGCCACTGTGATTGATGGGGGTCTGTTCCCATCAATTGGGAAGCAGCTGACTGATGCTCTCATCCCCCCCCCATTATTGAGTGATCTCTGGTGTAAAAGGCAGAACAAGGATGGACCCCTGTTGCACTTCCCCCTTGTGTTGGAGATTGCTTGCTGGAGAGGGGTGGAATTGCCAGCCAGTTTCTTCTGGACTTACAGGAGAACTGACCCCCATCGACTGCATGGCTATTGCCTGGTAGGTGGATACTTCAGGATGTTCATGGCCCCTATGTAATCCCTAAAGTAGGGGCTACATATGGATTGTGAATATGAAGCAGGCATGAGTACATAACTCTATGTTATACATTTATAACCATCCAACAGGATTCTGGCCACAAAGACTGAATGAATCTGGTCTCAGTAATAGTAGTTGTTGTTTTAAAGGCTATTAACATACGCATGCAGTTATTTTTATCATTGCATTTATTCTCCATATCCCTCAGAATAAACCTTAGAAGACATTAATTTATTTTCTTCTTGCAGAAAGGATGCTGATGACTTTCTGTAGGACTGAGGGCTTGTGTACACTGGCCAGAATCTGCCACTTTCCGGCCAGTATATTCTAGCCCCAGAGCTGGACCTGATCCCCTCTGTTACCATGACAAAGCAGGCAGAAATCCACGTGCACATGCTGGCCGGTATTGGCAGCCACCTCCTCCACTGCCGCATTTCGTACTCTCTGAAGCCAGGAAGAAAGCTCTCAACATGTAATCAGAGCTGGACACATGCAGGGGGCCTTGATCATGTGCTGGGGGGCCTCCTTCCCAGCTGCAGACTGACATTAGCAGCAGGGGCAGCAGCTGGCAATACAGCCCGGCATGCAGGCAAGGACTCCTGAGTTCCTGTGCCAAACCCATCCAGGTTTTCCCAGGGAATATTTTAAAACATTTCAAAGGGTTTACCCCAGCTTCCCCCCAGGTATCATCAGGAGCGTCTGCTTACAAAACGTTTTCATACCCTTCAACATTTAACAGATCAAAAACTGGACCTAGGTAGCCAAGGAGTATCAGAGCGTGGTCAAGATGGGAAAAGTTAATAACAAGTAAGAATACACAAGTTGGGACAGGCAGTTTATCTTTTACCTGGGCTTCCTGGGAAGGGCAAGATTCTAGCCTCTTCCTTTCCTCCCTCCTAGATTAATTGAATGCAGACTACTTTTGCACATTCACCTCAGTTTGCAGCAACTGTAGGAAGCCATAGACACAGGTGGGGAGTTGGATTAAGAGAGAAACTGGGATGTTTTGTAAGCACCTGAAAAGGGGGAGGTCAGAGGACTAATCAGGACTGTCCTTTCCAAATGAGGAAAGTTGGAGGGCATGAGCTTTAACATTTAAAGGTTAAGAAAATGAGTTTCATAAGAAATGTGCTCACACCTTGACAAACGTGCAAGTTAATATCAAAAAAGTGACATCTGTGTCACTTATGAGAGCACCATATGGAGTATCTCCTAGTCTGTTCTTCGTGGCAGAATATATGTCCCCCATGGCTAAATGTCTTGGGAGACTGTATATTCTCTGGAGCCCATCTGAAAGTGACAATTATCTACTATTGTCATTGTGAGCTTTTCCACACAAAACAACATTATAACAATAGTTATATATGTCGCATATCCTAGTGCTGCCAATATAAGCACTAAGAAGCACTGTTGGGTTTAATGATGGCTGCCATATTTACTTCCCTTCTGACAAAGTACAGTAGTAAACTAAACTTTTCATAATGATTGACATTTTTTTTCAGAGTTTTCTTTTTTTTTCCCCAGATAGACATGTTAATTAATTTTGGCTGTCAAGGCTGTGGCAATATGCAGAGGAATCAGAAATGCTTTTATCATGTTTCATGAGCTGCTTTAAGCCCTGATAACTACAAAAGTAACTGGCTGATTTGATTACAAACAGAACATTATGAGGAAATCACTATTAGTCTGTATGATCGTAATTACAGTCAGAATATTATTAGAGTGCTTGACAAAAAAAAAAGCAATATTAGTTGATGAAGCAATATTAGCAGATGAAGGTAGAGGAGCAAGAACCAATTTGCAGGTTTTGGGTGCAGGTTTACAGTACCAATTATGGGTACTGTAAATTAATTTTGCAATGTGACTATCAGAATATTCAAGAATTTCAATCGAAACTTTCAGTATTTCTAATGCATTGCTTCAGCCATTACGCATCAGGATGGAATATTTTAGTCCTTCAGAATCCTGTTTTGAGAACCAGGATGACAAACTCCAGGATAAGGAATTAGAGGCTAAATTAGAGGATGCACCCACTGGAAGCTGATTGTGGCAGTGAGGGTTAACAACACATACAGCAGCACATAGGACAGAAGTCCTGCTAAACATCTGACTCAGGCCTAGAGAATAACGGCCAGGTCCTGAGATATGGGAACCTATCTGAGACTGAAAAGGGGGGAATTATGTAACATCTAGTTTATCATATATGGCTAGTGAGACATATATATGCCCACTCATGTTAAACAGGCTTGGTAGGAGACAGGGAGTATGCTTTGCACAATAATTTGGGAGAAGACATTTATTTTTTGAGAAACAAATTCATGCAATGTGATATTTTTTTACAAATATTTGTATTATATTTTATTGGTATATTATGCTGGTATTGAGAGCCAGCATGGTGTACTTGTTTGAGCATTGAAATATGACTCTGGAGACCAGGGCTCAAAGCCCCGTTTGGCCATGGAAACCCAATGGGTGACCTTGGGCAAGTCACACTCTCTCCGTCTCAGAAGAAGGCAAAGGCAAACTCCCTCTGAACAAATCTTGCCAAGAAGACCCCGTGGCAGGTTCACCTCAGGGTTTCCATAAGCTGGAAATGACTTGAAGGCACACAACAATAATGTACTGCTATTGTTTAAAACAAAAGCATACTGGTATCGTTTCTGTAGTCATCAACATAAATCATTAGCTAATGAATTGTGACTGCTGGACCAAACCAATGTGTGTTCAAATATATTTATTCCATAAAGGCAGAATGTAGGAAACAGATTTTAATAAAAAGAAATATGCAAGTAGAAGGACATTAACACCTGTAAGTAACACATTCAGAAAAGTGATACCTTTATTAGCCAAGAAAATGCAGAACACATGATGCAAGTTTTCAAAGCTGTACTAGCTTCTTCATCAAGCAAAGGATGTAAAGAAAGGAAGGAAGGAAGGTGATGGTGTTGGAATCACAGGCCTACATGCTGTTTCTGATGTTACTTTGTGTTGTTCAGATGAGGGTTCTCATGCAGGCATAGGCCACTCCTATTTCCTGGCCGTATAAGTAAGTAAAGAATTAATCTGGTTGGCTTTTTAAGTGCCCAAATTAGCCATTAATGGACAAAACTGTCATATATATTTGATACTCTGTGTTAATAAGAAAATAAATAAAAGGGACACTATTTGAAAAAAGATGTTTAAAAGAACCCTCCCCCAATTAAAATTACATTTCCTAAAAAGGATTATCTCAACACCTGAAGTTCTCTGAGTAAACTTTATTTTTTATTTAGTTTTCCTCAAAGTAAGGATACCAAAGCAGGAATGCAATACTGACCTGGAATATCACAGAAGTACAGAATTCATTGAAAGCAATTACATGATGAAAAGGCAGGAAGCTTTTGTCTTTAAAAAAAAAAAAAAAAAAAAAACCTTGTAAACCCTGGCATTATGCTTGCAGAATATTGACATTTATGGTCTTGTAGCCTGAGGCCAAACATTTGTCATACACTTTATAATAAAACCATACACAGTAGAAACTAAAATCAATCAATCTTTCATGATTACCTGTGTGAAGAAATTAAATTATCAATCACGAGCAGGGTGTGGGTGTTGGGATTTAAAGACTGTTGCATACCCACAAATGATTTTCATACCAGAGCAATCCAATACAATTTTGTACACCCTTAGAGAGACTGACAGTTATAGTTGGATAAATGCTTATCAAGCAAGAAAGCCACAGAACAACAACAAAAACAACCAAGTAATATCTTGCAAGTATTTTATTTGCAGTGATTTATGGCTACATAAATGTAGACATCCCAGACCAAGGAAGAATGACTGATGGAACTCACTGTGACCTTAGCAACTATGAAAAAAAATCTACAATCTTTATTTGTGAACGTCTATTCTGACTCCTTTTCCTCAGCCACTGTGGGGAAGAAAATGCCTGAGAAATAACTTGGTGAAATGCCTTGCCTTAAACTCAGATCTGTGCTTGGCATGCAGTTGTATACACTGAAGAAGGTGGACAATGTGATTGTTTCAGTTGTAGTCCTGTACTGATATGGCTGGGCCTAAGCCTCAGCGAAGTCAATGGGACTTACTTCTGTGCAGAAGTATTTAGGTTTTCCATTTTAAAAGGCATCAGTTGTAGTCAAAAGCCAATGAGGATGATGTTAACAGTTTATATGTTAAAAAATGTTGCTCTTCAGCTGCAATCCTGTGCATGCTTGCCTAATTATAAACTCCTAATGAACTTAATGAGATCTACATCTGAATAAGCATGCAAACAATCGGTCTGTAAGACTCTTGCCAAGTGTTACCATGGTAATAGTGGCCATCATGTTCAAAGGCACACTGCAAATAAAAGAACATATTCAATGTCAGCCAAAATTTATAGTTTTTGGAGGGAAGGAAGTGATGTGGGTTTTAGCCCTCTCTTACTTGCAAGGCTGAATTTCTTGTACAAAGTTACACAGTTTTACTGTAATCAGAAGGTGGGGGGAGAGTAAAGGAGGTGCACTTTTAATGTAGATTCAATAAAACTGAACAAAAAATGTGGATTTGTTTGGTTGTTTTGTGCATTTGTGAACCACCCTTTAGTTCTTAGAAAACGTGTTCTAATCCATAGTGAATCCGTAGTGTAGAACAGTATTTCTTATGAAGGTTGAGGGCCTCCCAAGTAGGTTACAAGGTTGCAAACCCTGTATTTTGGGTGCATTATGACACAAAGAGGGAAATATGTGGTTAGGTAATGGGATTCGACATGTAGATTCTGTATAGCAATGAAAATATTGGAGATAGTGAGATTGGATTGTGGTGCAAGCGATGTTCCAGTACTGTACAAATGTGGCTGCTTTACTACTCTCACTGCTGTGCCTGTGGTTGCTTCCTATATTTGATGTTCTGTAATGATGCATAGATGACTTATCCTTCCTTCCTTACTTACTTACTTACCTTACTTACTTACAAGATGGAATCGAAGGCAGCTCACAATATAGATTCAAATAAAATACAGCTAAAAAGAAATCATTATAATAGAAACTGTTCAAATACTGCGTGGTTGCTCATAAACTCCTAATACATTGTGTTGCTATTAGAAAGTGGCTGGCTGCTGGTAAATGTCCAAAAGGTTGGGATGTAAATTCTGACATGGTTTGCCATCACATGGCAAATAGGGCATCATGGGGGGAGGGTATTCTCACTCTTAGAAAGCTAGGCCGTTGTTTCAATTTTTTTAACACTTTTTAAAGACTGCTGTTTGTGCATTTCTGTAAAAATAGAGTTTTTGTTCTTGCTCTGTGGGTGTGTTTATGTCTAGCCTCACTTGTCTACATGGGCCAAATAAAATGACCTCAACTCATTTTCACATCTAGCTGTCTAGACGATGTACAGCTCAAATCCAAGTCTTTTCAGCATCTCAGGGCTTTAATCTAGACCAAAAAGTGATGGGATTTACTCCAGCTTTGAGCAGAAAATCTGGATCTTTGCCTTTGTGTGGACTGTGCTCCATAGTGATGTTGGTGTGGAGCTGGGAGGAGGAGTTTCTGTGGATGGGCAGAAGAGGTTGAGAGGAGGCTTATTGGGCCAGGTGAACAGCTCACCTTTCTCACCAGGAAATGCTTTTGGAGAAGCACATACCAGCATATCAATATCATTAGCTGCATGTACGTCCACTTAATAGGATGGCTGAAGCCCCTCTGAGCCATGGGGAAAGCGGCAGAGGAAATGTGGAAATATCTATTCACATGGAGGAAGGGAGGGGAGAAAAGAGAGGGGCCATGATCATGTGGACATGTATACTGCAAATTATTGGACGGGGGTGAGTTTTGAATGGAGAACTGAGTGGACAGTGCTCCCAAAATTGCCTTTATGTATGTGGTGATCATGTAGACAAGCTCTTGGACTCTGCAGACCAGGATACCCCGAAGGTAAGCTGATTTTTCTCTTAGTGTAAATGAGCCTAAATATTTTTCTTGAAGGAAGCAACAAATAATTTTAACAATTTTCATCCTGCTGCAAGAAAATCTTCAAAAATTGCAGTTTTCAAAGTCTATTTGCAGTCTGGCACATTTTTGGGGGGTGGGGAATTGAAAGCATCATTTTTTATGCAGGAAATAGCATGGTTTTTTTTTTTGTATCGCTTTTTTGGAGCGCCCCTCTTACGCTGACCCGTGGCAAGTTCACCGTAGAGTAGTATTTTTGGGAGGCGATGGTCCTCCATCCTAGAAACGTGCCCTGCCCAGCAAAACTGTGTTCTCAATATCATGGCCTCAATGCTGGTGATCCCTGCTTGCTCAAGGACAGCAACATTCGTCACATAGTCAGTCCAGTGTATATTTAGGATTGTGCGTAGACAGCGCTGATGAAAGCCCTCGAGGACAAAGACTCCCTGAAACAACATCTCAGGCTTGGCCAAATTGATCACCAACAGTGGTCCGCCCTGGCCTCACATCGGGAGGCATGGAGACGCACTATCCACAATGCTGCAGCCTTATTTGAGAACTCACGACGAACAAGTCTTGAAGAGAAACGACAACGCAGAAAGAATCACAACCCAAAAACATCACCCAAGGAGACCTTCTGCTGTGCTTTTTGCAACCGGACTTGTGTATCTTGGATTGGCCTTTTTAGTCATCAGCGCGCTTGCAGAAAGCGCGGGATGAGTCCTTCCTGAATCTTCGTTTGCGAAGAAAAGCCAGAGAGAGAGAGAGCATGTGTAGTGTGGATGCAATCTTGATGAGCCTATTAAAGGTCTTCCCTATTTCAGTGGACCATTTGCTCATTATTGTCTTTGTGGCAAAAGTTAAGCTAGTTGACCGGCCGAACCCAAAGGGTGCTCAGCAGTGGCTTCTCTTCGTCTTGGAAAGATGTGACCAGTGGGGTGCCACAGGGTTCTGTCCTGGGCCCAGTGCTATTCAACATCTTTATCAATGACTTAGATGAGGGAATTAGGGGCATACTTATCAAATTTGCAGATGACACCAAATTGGGAGGAGTAGCTAATACCCTAGAGGACAGGATCAAAATTCAGAATGACCTGGATAGACTGGAGAGCTGGGCCAAAGCTAACAAAATGAAATTCAATACGGAGAAATGTAAAGTACTGCATTTAGGGCGGAAAAATGAAATGCATAAATATAGGATGGGAGAGACCTGGCTGAATGAGACTACGTGCGAAAGGGATCTAGGAGTCCTAGTAGACCACAAGTTGAACATGAGCCAACAGTGTGATGCGGCAGCTAAAAAGGCCAATGCAATTTTGGGCTGTATCAATAGAAGTATAGTGTCTAGATCAAGGGAAGTAATGGTGCCACTCTATTCTGCCTTGGTCAGACCTCACTTAGAATACTGTGTCCAGTTCTGGGCACCACAATTCAGAAAGGATATTGACAAATTGGAGCGTGTCCAGAGAAGGGCAACTAAAATGGTGAAAGGTCTGGAAACAATGCCTTATGAGGAGAGACTTAGGGAGCTGGGTATGTTTAGCCTGGAAAAAAGACGGTTTAGAGGCGATATGATAGCCCTGTTTAAGTATTTGAAGGGATGTCACGCTGAGGATGGAGCAGGCTTGTTTTCTGCTGCTCCAGAGACTGGAACACGGAGCAATGGGTGCAAGCTCCAGGAACAGAGATTCCACCTCAACATTAGGAGGAACTTTTTGACAGTAAGAGCTGTTCGGCAGTGGAACGCACTCCCTCGGAGCGTGGTGGGGTCTCCTTCCTTGGAGGTCTTTCAACAGAGGCTGGATGGCCATCTGTCGGGGATGCTTTGATTGTGATTTCCTGCGTGGCAGGGGGGTTGGACTGGATGGCCCTCGTGGTCTCTTCCAACTCTGCAATTCTATGATTCTATGATTCTATGATTCTAGAAGGTGAATAGTGCTGCATATCCAGCTTTAGCAAGCCTGGAATGGCCAGAGTACATTCCAAGGGCAGATGGTCACTGTCAGAATGCTTTGTTACTCTAAACTTAAAGTGCAATGTTTTCAAATGGTTATGGATTAAAATATAATCAATGAAATTTTAACCCCCTGGAGGAAACGAATGTAAATTCTCCCCATATATCATCAGGTTTAAAGCCGTGTAGACTATAAAAATCATTTTTGAAACAAACTGAAGCAGACCTATTTCTGCACGATTGATGGAACTATCTTTAGAGTGGCATGAGTTGGCTTTAAATTGTTCCTTGCCTGTTTTTTGATGGTCACAGCAGGAAGAGAGATACATCAGATATGCTCCTGCTCTTGCATTAGAAGGCATGATGGAATTTATAGGGTAGGCATAAGGGAACTTAGCCAATTTTTTTTTAACAAAATGTAGATAAAACAATTTTCTGTCCTGGTTTCATTCATCTGGGAACTTGGTTTTATGCAAGAGACAACTCTTGCTAGAGTTGGAGAATTTTTGACAGGCTAATTCACCATCCTGAGATGGATTGTCCTGACCAAAATTTCAGCAATGACTAGATTTTTTCATATCCCTACTGGTAGGCAGACACTGCATTGGCAAGAATCTTTGTATGTGCTGGCTGCAGTTCAAGCAATTTTGACTTTGGTACCAGTGCTTTAAAGGACATCTCAGTATACATGACATTCTGAAACAGAGAGAAAACAGAATAAACACTCTCATTTACATCTGTTCTGTCCAAAAGACCCCTATTGCACCCCCAAACAAAAGATTTAAGCAGGTAACAACAGTAATATATAATATTTGCAGCTAGTTTTATATTATTTTTTCAAAACAACTTCATATGGAGCCTAATGGTATTCACTGCATATGTTCAAAGAAGATATTCAGAAAAGGCTCATCTAAAGCCAGTAGTCCCAGTAGATACGTTTAAAAATTTCATGGTAAATTGTAAGGCACCTAAGGTAGGGCTTGCATTTTGTTTTGTGAATAGAGCTTCTTTAATAGCTAGCATTCATCTTTATAGAATAGTACAAGGCAGTTGAGCTATCCCATGAGCTTAATTCTAATGCAGAATTTGTTTCCATGCAATATTGGCTTTTCAGTTATTACACCAACTTTTATCTGCCTATGTAGATTCAAAATCTGAGTGTTATATTATGCAATGCATTAAATTAGGAAAGGTTTTGCTTTATTCTCAGAATCTACTGTATTACTGAGCAAATATACTCATTTTAGCAATTATGAAGTTCCAGGTGTTGAAAAGAGCTTGGACTCAGTTTTAGAATAGAATACCAGATGCTAATCTTAAAATACATGCATCTATTTAAAATGTTTTATGCTTCCATTCCAAAGGCAGTTTACAAGGAAATATAACAATGACAGTTTTTATATTTTCATTTTTTAAAAAATTGTCATTAAAATAATAAAAAGACCAATAAAAAGCCAATTGAATGGAGCTCTTAAAATATTTCTAATAATATAAGAAAATAAACAAGTCTTTGCCTTGTGTAAAAAAGGTTGGTGTTTTAATTTTGTTTCTTATTTGTAGTGGAAACAAGATTTTTGAAACATTGGAGCCATCAGACATTGAATATCTGTATTGCTGTGGCATTCAAGACATGTACGTGTGTAGTAAGAAGCAGTAGTAATAATAATACTCTAAAGCAAGAATGGTCCAAATGGAATCTTGGAGGTACAAGCTCCCACCCAGGCCCAAGGACATTACCTACAGTCAGATTTCTAATCAGAAGTAAATTCTGGAACACAATGTACTAATGTAGATTTTCTCTTGAGAACCAGTCTGGTATAGTGGTTTGAGTGTTGGACTATGGGTTTAGAGACCAAGGTTTGAATCCCTCTTGGCCATGGAAACCCACTGGGTGACCTTGGGCAAGTCACACTCTCTCAGCATCAGAGGAAGGCAAAGACAACACCCCTCTGAACAAATCTTGCAAAAAAGAACATGACAGGGTCACCTTCAGGTCACCATAAGTCAGAAATCATAGAATCATAGAATTGTAGAGTTGGAAGAGACCATGAGGGCCATCCATTCCAACCCCCTGCCATGCAGGAATTCATGATCAAAGCATTCCTCAAAACATGAGGAAGGCATGGGGGTTCCTGGCATGTCTTCCAGCAGAGGCCATCTCCAAGGTGTTGTCATCTTCTGAGCTGCACCCTGGGACAAGTGCAGGCAGGGGGACGTACCCAACCTCAGCCACAAAATGGCAGCTTCCTCAGGGCCAGGAGCCAGGGCATCCCCTCCACACACTGCTGATAAGACACTGAGAAGGAAGTGTTGAGCACCAGGAAGTGCTGAGAACAAGACTCAACCCACAGCAAGTCTGCGGAGGGGGGAAGTAGAGGCAGCAGGGGTGTGGTGGAGGAGCTTCAGTGCATGCATGCCGGCTCAAAAAACAACATGCAGAGGGAGAGAGGATTGGAATGGGAGGTGGATGCCAGAAGCTGAGTGGTACCTGATGCCATCGGGCTTTTTCCTGTCATGTGGAGAAAACAGGGAAGGGTTAAAACATAAGTGGAAGCAAGGAGATGAAGACGTTAAACCATAAAACAATATACACCCAAGTAAAATGAGCAAGAGCTGCCAAATGACTTGAAGACACACAACAACGGGATTTTCTTTTAAAGCAGCTTTAGATTTATCTTCCTTGTAGGAACACAATGTATTGGCTCCTCATAGAACATGACACTTTGTAGATACATAGATACCACATTCTGAGTGTCCTCCTTCAACAAAGATACAACTTAGGGGGACAGCCCTAAGATAACCTGGGAGAGGAATGCCTTTGATGCCCTCCATTAATTTTGTTGTGTTACCAAATTGCACTTATAGGCGTATTTCCATTTGCCCAATCCCAAACTAATGGCACTACCTTTCTTGTGGTGGTAGGATTGCATGCTTCTGTGAGGCCACAGCTTATGCCGACTGTAGCGGAGCTGCTGTAGGGTCTCCCATGTCAGACAGGCTTTTGCTGAGAAGCCAGACTAAATGTGCCAAACAGCTCCTGGGCAGCAACAGTGGCAGGGGTGACACTGGTGGAGGAACTCAAAGAAACAGCAGTCGTGGCACCGATGCTTATTGGTGCTGTGCAGAAGGAGGCATGGTACATCTCCTTTTGAATATGCTTTACCACAAAAACCCTATGATGAGACAATCCAAAATGAAAGAAAAGATAGTGCCAGAATATGAAACTTCCAGGTCAGATGGCACACAACAAGCTACTGGAACACAGCAGGGGATAACTATGAGTAGCGCTGTGGCTAATGACTCAACTGTTAACGTGCTCAGAGGCAAAAGGAAAGTCCAAAGCTGCACAACACATATTATAGGAACATGGGATGAGAGAACCATGAATCAGGGGAAGCTAGACATAATAAAACAAGAAATGGAACATATAAACAGTATATGATTACAGCTACTTGAATTTTATATGCACAGAAGTGGAAAGACTTGGGGACTCTGTCACAAGTTTAAAACCCCAAAGAAGTCGCTTCACTCTGGGAAGGGCTGTATGTCATGTGGCTGGATCGAGGTCACTACAGGGTGCCAGTGAAGACAAGCCCTTTGTCTTTTTTCCATTTCTTTCTTTTACTCCTATTAGTTGTGTTATGTAGTTGCCTTATATGTTGTTTTATATGATTAATGGAAATATCTTTTTTAAAAAAGAAATTAGAAGAAGACTAGGACTTGGAAAGGCAGCTATGAAGGAACTAGACAAGATCCTGAAGTGCTAAGATATATCATTTAATACTAAAGTTAGGATTGTCCATGCCTGGATATGAAAACTGGACAGTGAAGAAAGCTGATAGGAAGAAAATCAATCCATTTGAAATGTGGTGCTGGAGAAGAGTTCTGTGGATACAATGGACTGCTGAAATGACAAACATGTGGTTCCTAGAGCACAGAAAAGACAATAATGCTTGGTAAGGTAGATGGCAGTAGTAAAAGAGGAAGACCACATTCCAGATGGATAGACTCAGTCAAGGAAGCCACAGGCCCGGGTCTGCAAAACCTGAGTGGGACTGTTGATGATAGGGTAACTTGGAGGCCTCTCGTTCATAGGGTTCCCGTAAGTAAAAGTTGACTTGATGGCAGTTACCAACAACAGAAAATCCCAAACAGAGTAGAACAATTAAATTATAGAACAGAAGCCAATACAGTCATCCCTTCACATTCGTGGGGGTTGGGGGCAGACATCCCCCACGAATGTGAAAAAAATGCAAATAAAAAATGAGTCTGCGGGCGAGCGGCTTTCCACCCCAGTCCCTTCCCAAGACAGCGTTGGGCTTCTTGAGAAGCCCCTCACTTGAGAAGGGACTGGGGTGCAAAGCGGGCAGGAAGGAGGCTTCCCACCCCACCGTCCCAAGGCACTGACGGGCTTCGGGAGAAGCCCCTCGCTGCCTTGTGAAGTGAGTGGGGTGAAGCAGGAGTGCGCCAGCTGCTTCCCACCCCGCCTTCCCAGGGCAGCGACAGGCTTCGTGAGAAGCCCCTCGCTGCCTTGGGAAGGGAATGGGGTGGAGCGCAAGTGCGCCAGTGGCTTCCCACCCTGCCTTCCCAGGGCAGCGATGGGCTAAGCCCTTCACTACCTTGGGAAGGGAGGGGTTGTTGAGTGGCGGGGGAGGCGGCTTTCCGCGAATAATCGAAACCACAAATGCAAAAGTCACGAATGTGGAGGGGCAATTGTAGTTACACAAATGCCTTATGTTTAAATGAACCTTCTCTAGTCATGATTAGCTAGAGATTTAGGTTATTGTGTTTTTAATATTTGTCATGCCTACAATGCTTGGTAATGTTGCTCTCTGCTGCTTGTCTTGATTTAGAAAAAATATTTTCTTCTTCTTCTTCTTTATTTATATGCCACTTTTTCACCAAGACACTTTTTCATCAAGGTAACTTACACATCAAACTAGACATTGAAAATGACAGATACTTGAAAACTAGTCAATTAAAATTAATGTGAGCTTATTTTTGTAATTATTAGCTGAACAACTAGTATAACATTGACTGAGGGGGGAGAAGTTAAAAACCTATGTAATTTGTTTGTTTACTCTAGCTCAGTGCAATCAGTATAGATCATCTTACTGGCCTCTTTATCTGGACAGCCAGATGAAGAACCAATAAGGCTATACTGGACAACTAATATATAGTTGGCCCTCCACATTTGCTGGGGTTAGGGGTGCAGGATCCCTGTGAAAGTGGAAAACGACAAATATCTCTAGGGCCTCCCAAACCATATTTAACACACAAAAAAGTATGATCTGCAGGTTCAACTACTGTGGATGCCTTCAAGCTGGCGGGGTCCATTGCAAGGCAGAAGTGTGGGGCTTGCAGGGCTGGCCTCCACCTCCGCTGCTGCCTAACACCATTTTTGTTACAGACTTACAATCCTCATTGCATTTTTGCAGTCTCCTGAGGTTTGCAGTCCCTAATAAATATGGCAAAGGACAACAGCAGAGGTGGCAGCAAATAATCCATGAATAATCAAATCTGCAAAAGTTAAACTTGCAAATCTGGAGTGCTGACTGTATCTTGCATCTGAGGAAAATGAAATTACTGTATCTGCCAGTATTTCTCAGGAAACAAGAAGTGTGAAACAAGAACTTTATATATGAAAATGATGTCAGAAGCACGACCACCCCCTCCGCCGCCACCACCACAAAAATAAAAATAAAAATACATATATCAATGATTTATTATTGCCACAAACGATTATTGTTCTCTGGTGATCCAGAGTTCCTTTCAGCATAGATACATCTGGATTCAGTATTGTGACAAATGAAATAGAAACATTTGTTTTAAACTGCACGAATTGAGTGATAAGGACATGCTCTTGTAAGTAAGTGCCTCAGCTTATTTTATCATACATCTATGATGAAATGGCATGACAGGTGGTAAAATTATCATTATTGTTCAGCATGATTCAAAGACTTCACCATGGCGACATTTTGGTCTGTTGTGTATATTCATAAAGCCCTCTTTAAATCCAGTAGCTTTTGAAGTGTTTGCTCATGCCACCAAATTAGAAGCTCTCTACTCTTCCTAGAAAACACCTATCTATTGTAAAATCAGAAGCTGTCAGATCCAATGGGGTTAACTTAATTTAATTTAGGTGCTCTAATCTGGAATATACTGGAATTGAAAAAGCAATATTTAGTCATAGATGATTATTGTGTGACAAAGCAGAAGCACTAAAGCCTTGCAGTGAAACGTGACAAAACTGTGAAATGTGACTATATGATAGTATATGATTGTATCTTCATTGTAAAGACAAAGTAAAAGATGTCTTCACTGCACTGTTCTTTAAAAAGATGTGAACAATGTAGGTGTTATAGCCATTTGCTCCTGAATAACTCCAATGGGAATACATAATATTGTTCACTTGTGTGCAAATGATGGAATGCAGCCTTAATGAGATAATATTTTTCAAGGCTTTTTTTTTTTTAAAGTAGCTCCAGTGGAGTAAAGATTGCACCAATGCTTCTCAAGCAGGAAAAATGCACTTTGTAGAAAGCCATAGTAGGTTATATATTGTGAGCTTTTTAATACCTCAGGGGGGTGTAATCTAACCTTCCTATCTTCAAGACAACCCTTTTAGAAATAACTTTTTAAAATACTTGCTAAGGATGTATTCCCAAGCAATTCTCTAGAAATTAAGTTCTTTATTGAAGTCATTGGAGATTATGTCTGTGCACACAGACTGGTGCAGGGTTTTGTTTTGTTTTAAAGGGAACCATTACTCTGTCAAACCAGGGAAACCAAAACCAGGGTATTATTTGTTGTGACACTTCCATTGTGGATTGCCCTCCTCTTGAAGCCCTGATTGGTGTTGATGCTGCTTCTTTACTGACACCAGGTTAAAACATGACTTTTGATCAAAACCTTGGGGGCCTAATGGTTTTGCCAAAATCTGTTCAGGTTTTTAAACTTTTAAAATTTGATTTAGTTGTTAAATTGTTTAGTTATATTTTAGACTCTTTAAATTACTGTTATTGATTTTTTTTGTATATTAAAAAGAATATTAGTTTATTTTTAATACCACCCTTAGATCTTGCAATATAGAGTGGGATATATAGATATCCAGTAGCCAGGGCTTCTAGTCCCACAACCTCTGGGGAGTCAAGGCTGGGAACCATTAATCTAAAATGTCAAAGAAGACAATCCAGCTGATTTCAGATCTGGGAAAAAGATGGCACTAGTAACATTCCCTAAAAAAAAAAATCCAACACATTAAAAGTACTGTATAATTGTATCATATTGCTGCACTCTACCATTGTATGAAAAAAACAAAGCCCTTCCACCACTTCTGCATGTTGTAGTGATTTGTCCTGAGTCTGAGAAGTTATCCACATTATACAAATAATCCAGTTTGAAACTGAATTATTTGCCGTGGCTCCTTCCTATGGAATCCTGGGATTTGTAGTTTGGTGAGAAGCCAGCACTCTTGGGCAGAGAAGGCTAAAGACCTTGCAAAACTACAAATCTCAGAATTCAATTAAGAAGAAGCCATGGCAAATAATCCAGTTTCAAACCTGATTATTTGTGTAGTGTGGATTTGGCCTGAGTCAGTTTTACTCTCCTCTTCTCACTTTCCTTCTTTCCCCCCAGCTTACTTCAGTTGCTGCAAACTCAGTTTAAAGTGTAAAAGTAGTTTCCATCCAATTAACTCAACAAGGGAAGAGGAGGGGGTGGGAAGTTTCTCTTCTCTGTAGGCTCAGGCAAAAGCAAACTGCTGAAGCCTCTCCTAGTTTGTGAGTTCTTCCTCATTAATAACTTTTCCCATAATGTTTCCACCCGTCTCCCACCAGTGAGAAAGGCTGCAACAAGGAACTGCAACAGGGACCTGCTTCTGATGGTTGCTGTCTCACCTGCTGGTGGGAATGGGATGGAGACATCCTCCTCCTTGTGAAGTCAAAGGCTTTCACAGCCAGCATCCATAGATTTTCCTTGGGGTTTTTCCAGGCATGGCCTCACAGCCCGGAAAAAAACCAAGGAAAATCTATCCTTGTGCCACAATTGCTGTCTGAATGGATCTCCTTTGCCCAGTCCAGCAGCTGGCTCTCAAGGTAGACTGCGGACTGCTGGCTGGTGAGGTGGACTGTGACTATATAGGATTAACAAATGCACAGCAATTACTGATCTATAACTCTAGGCTATGAGTCTGAAGCTGCAACACTGAGTACCAGCCAATATCTATCATCTACTTATAGTGGCTTTACTTGCAATAAAAATGGAATGCAGTATTGCTCATCTGTAGATAGCCTTATTTCCTATGAATTTGTCTAATCTTTCTCTTTAAAGATGTGCAAGCTTGTGGTCACCACAACATCTTGTGACACAGAATGCCATAGTTTAACTATGTCCTATATGCAGATGGGCTCCTTCCGTTGACAGAGGCTGAGTTAAACTCCAAAACATAGAATTTAGTATAATTTTAATTAATTCTTTGGTTTTCCCCCTTTGATACAACTCACGTTGAAATGAATGAAAATTATTTCTTTGACATTTTCTGATTAGTAGTATTCATATAACATATATTAGGAAAGTTTCTAATATGTGATACTAAGCTTGCCTTCTCAGTGTTTGCCTTGCAACCTTTTATTCTGCATTCTTTTTTTTTCCTCTTAGGGCTGCTATTGGCTTGGCTTCAGGCAGTATTATTGTCTGAGAAATTATAACAATATTATTGGCTGATAGTGTATGCAGTGCTGAATACTCATGTAGGCTGTTACCGAGAAATGTTGAATCCCCATTTCCTTTTAAATTATTATTTTTTATTTGCAGGGTGAACAGTCTAGGTCTCAGTGACTTAATATAAAGAAACAGTTGGTTAAGTGATTATCTATTACAACAATACTTAGATTCCAGAATTACTTCTTTTTTCCTTCCATTCTCAGGCACACATGCCCTGGGAGTATAATAATAAGCTTTGTAAAATGCAGCCCATCTGGAGCATGTATTCTGCATGAATTTTCAAAATTACTCATTTAGTTTATGCCACATGATATGAAACTTCTAGTTTTGTGATCTGATCTATTTATGGCTGGTTCAATATTGTAAAGAGCCTTTAGGCTCAAATGAATAGGAACATGCAAAACTATAATACCTAGTATTTGTATAAAATGTGTTTGTTTGCCTCACTAATTCTTATTCACTTTGTCCCCCCTCCAAAGTATCAGCATGTTAGAAGAAGGTATCAACATGTTAAAGGAAGAGTTATTAAATTAGGTTGGAGTGACAACCAAGAGTAATTCTAATAAGACTACAATTGTAACACAATACGGGTAATGTAATGTAAATTAATATAATGAAACCACAGTTGCATTCTTACCAGCACTTGAGAGGCTTAGTAACAATTTTCTAAGACAGCTTGGTACAGCTGAAACAATAACTGTTGATTTGGTGCATTGCTTTATCCAAGTTTCAAGCAGCTGGCATTGCTTAAGAAAGCATGAAGAGGCTGAGGTACAAATAAGTAATAGATGTTTAATTGCTTTCTGTTTTCTTTTTAAAAAATGGAAACAAATAGCTTTATTTGACAGATGTAACATCTTTTGATTGGTGTTTCCAAAGAAAGCTCTGTGAGTGAGTTCTGTTCCTTTTGAAAATCTAAGATCTAATTAGTTTTAAAAAAACCTGCCTACATTCATACATGCTTGGTGTGTCAGGTTACATATATGCAAATCTCGGGAGATGCTGTGCTTTTAGAATATTTCATATGAAGAAGTATTTATAGAGTACAATACTTTGATTTTTTCAGTGCATTGAAAGTTTCGTAGCATTTTAAAAGTCAATTATAGGTGGTTTAAAGTTTCCTTATGGAGGTGTGCTGAATCAACTTGGCACTCTGGGGAAGTCGTGATAGAAGTCCTCAAAACAAAATGATGAACATGTCCTTTAGAAAGCCCCAGGCAACCACAGCAAGTATAATTTTATCAGCTCTCTTAGTAAAATTGTTATGTTGGTGTGTTCTGTTCTTGCACTGTTTCCCAAATGTGAAGGAATCATCAGTGGGTTTGCAAGAACAATGTGTGCAAGTTACAAGGATGCCAGCCAGCTGTGGGAAATATGAGTGATGCAAAAAGGGAGGGGGGAGTTTCACGTCCAGGGATAGACTCAGCAGAGTGATGCACAATGCAGCAGTAATTTGTGAAAAACTTAACTGGTTCAGACTTATGATAAACCATCATGAAAGTAATGAGTGGTGTGTTTTAAGTTAACCACAGCTTGTTATATTGGCCAAAGTGGGAAAATGCATGGCTTATCTTAACAATAACGATGAAGTTGTCGTGTTTTATCTAACCATAGTTAAAATTAAGCACGATGTAGGTTGTAACACTAAACTGTGGTTATCAAAAAGGAAAATGAAAGCTTCCAAACTACCTCATGGCCATGCCAGAGGAGAGGAAGAGGGGAGCACGTAAGTCTAAGACACAGTACGTACAGCTCGCTGTCATCATAGTAAAACAGCCTCCCTCATGCCCTTTAGGTAATTTGTACTTCAATCCATCAGTCCCAGTGACAATGGCAAATTGTCAAGAATCCCCTGAGGCATATTACAAAATGTTTGGATAGTGTTTGGTTGAAAAATATTGTTGCAAACATAGCTTATTGTGACTTTGTAACTTCCCCATTGCTCTGATACTGTCAGTAATAAAGTCAGGTTATAGTAATTCCCACATTCCTGAGGCAATAAAGGATCAGATCCTAACATTCATACAGCATCACAAAACACATCCCAAAGTGTTTAGTGTTTTGTGGAAGAGTATATAGCAATGCAAATAGAAGGTGAATATTCCTCCCCCCGCCCATGTATAGCTGCAGCCCACCAATGGCAGTACGTTTCCATGGGGGTGGGATTTTGTGGTCCTGTGAGGCAAGAGGCTATGCTGCTCATAGAATCTCCCATGTCAGGCTTTGCTGAAGAGCCAGACTAAATGTGCCAAACAGGTACTGGGCAGCAGTAGAAATAAATCAGCAGAAACAGATGGCATACCAGTAGAACTGCTCCAAGTCACAGAGACAGAATCTACTCTAGTTCTACCTAAAATCTGTCAGCAAATGTGGAGAACCAGGATGTTCCACAGCTTGGAAATGCTCAATATATGTTCCAATCCCCAAGAAAGGGGATATCAGGGATTGCAGTAACCACAGGACCATTGCATTAATTTCCCATGCAAGCAAAGTGAAGCTCAGAATTCTATGAAGACTTTTACCATATATGAGTGACAAATGCCACATGTCCACGCTAGGTTCAGGAAAGGAAAAGGCATTAGGGATCATATTGCACACATACATTGGCTAATGGAGCTCACCAAAGAATTTCAAAAGAAAATCACCTGGTGTTTTATAGATTATAGCAAAGCCTTTGATTACATAGCTCATGAAAAACTATGGATCTCTCTTAAAGAAAGGGGTGTGCCACAAGCTTTTATTGTCCTGATGGACTCAGGACAAGAAGCTACTGTCAGGACAGAATATGGTGAAACAGAATGCTTTCTGATTGGCAAGGGGGTCAGGCAAGGTTGCATTTTCTCACCCTATCTGTTTAAATGGTATGCTGAACATATCCTATGTGAAGCAGGATTAGACTTGGAGGAAGGACACATGAAAATAGGAGGAAGGGACATCAACAATTTAAGATATGCAGATGATACTATACTATTAGCAGAAAACAGCAAAGACTTAGAATGATTACAGAAGAAAGTCAAGGAAGAAAGTGGAAAGGCAGGTTTACAGCTGAATATTAAGAAAACAAAAATAATGACCACAGATGATTTACATAACTTTAAAGTAGACAATGAAGACATTGAAAGAGTTCAAGATTTTCTATACCTTGGCTCAGTCATTAATCAGAGTGGAGACTGCAGTGAAGAAACCAGAGGAAAACTAGGACTTGGAAGGACAGCTATGAAGGAACTAGACAAAATCCTGAAGGGTAAAGATATATTGTATACTAATGTTAGGATTGTCTATGCCATTGTATTTCCCATTTCTATGTATGGCTATGAAAGCTGGGCAGTGAAGAGAGGTGATGAAAAGAAAATCCACTCATTTGAAATGTGGTGCTGGAGAAGAGTTCTATGGATGCCATGGACTGCTAAAAATAAAACAACAACAACAAACCCAAATAAATGGGTCCTAGAGCAAATAAAGTCTGAACTGTGCCTGGAAGCCAAGATGACTAAACTGAACCGGTTGTACTTTGGCCATATCATGAGCAGACATGAGTCAATAGAAAAGACAATAATGCTTGCTAAAGTAGAAGGAAGGAAGAAAAGAAGAAGACTGCATTCAAGATGGATAGACTCAATCAAGGAAGCCCTTGCCCTGAGTCTGCAAGACCTGAGCAGGACTATTAATGATAGGGTGATTTGGAAGTCTTTCATTCATGGGTTGTCATAAGTTGAAGTAGACTTGACAGCAATTAAAAGTTGCTGCTTGAGGCAAACATGGTTTCTGCCTCAAGCAGTATCACATAGTGCCAGCCAGTCAGCCTGCCAAGTCAAGGTGCTTCTATGTAAACACAGCCATTTTGAGTCAATTGGATCATAGTACCAAAAGTCAGCCATTTGGGGTATTTAGGGACATGAAAAGGAAAATCCTGCAAGCTGCTTTTCTCCCCTACCCCAGTTAGTAACATTTACTGCCCTTTACTGCCACTAATCTGCTGCAAAAAAGGGCATTCCTCACTTGATCAGAGGCCAGCCTTGTTTTTGTGGAAGAGATGAGGGCAATATTTACTGCATTTCTCATACTTGACAAGAGAGTCTGTCTCAACACACTGCCTCAGCCTGCCAGGAAACTGCCAGACTCAATGACAGTGCTCTCTCCTCCAGTGCAAGAGCAAGACAAGGCATATTCTGCTTTTGGTCAATGTTTGAATAAAGCTATTGTCTTTCCCCTTTGTGAAGCAAAGCACCCACATGCAATATGTCAAGCACAGAAGGACTGGCTAACTAATCAAAAAGATGCAAACCACCAGCCAGCATGTCTGCTACTTGAAAGTTCATGCAACAAGGACAGGGCTGCCATAGTTTACCAACAAAAATTGCAGAATTTGTACAATTTGCACACAAAACATTCCTACAAATGCAAAAACTCTCTTGAGAACAAAATGTTTTGTCTATGTGAAGTCAAAGGCTTTCATAGCCGGCATCCCTAGATTTTCCTTGGTTTTTTTCCGGCTGTGAGGCTGTGTTATAGAAGAGTTTCTTTCTGACGTTTCACCTGCATCTGTGGCTGGCATCTTCAGAGAATTGTAGGGTAGGAGTGTGGAGAGGTTATGTAAATTTGTGTATTTGAATGGGTAGTTCCTGGGGAAAGATATGCAAGGAGGATTAGTGTGTATTTGGCTAATGGTTGGTTAATGGCCCATTATCTGCTGGAAATCTCCCTGTCCCTGGGTGAAGTTCATTTGTAAGTGTTGCGTTCTGATTTTAGTGTTCTTCAGGACTGGGAGCCAAATTTTGGTTACTTTTAGGGTTTCTTCTTTCCTGTTGAATTTGTCCAGGTGTTTGTGGATTTCAATAGCTTCTCAGTGCATTCTGACATAATAGTTGTTGGCCTGGTCCAGAATTTAAGTGTTTTCAAATAACATTTTGTGTCCAGGTTGGTTTATAACATGTTCTACTACTGCTGATTTTTCTGGCTGGCCCAGTCTGCAGTGTCTCATGTTCCTTGATTCGTGTTTGCACACTGCGTTTAGTGGTCTCTATGAAGATGCCAGCCACAGATGCAGGTGAAAACGTCAGAAAGAAACTCTGAACACAGCCTCACAGCCTGGAAAAAACCCAAGGAAAATCTTGTTTTGCCTATCTTACAAAAATGTGTTGATTCTCAGTCTCACACATTAGACTACATCAAGCAAGGACTTCCAACTCCATCCTGTATTAATTCCAATAACAACTGACCTAATCTTTACTTTCTAGGGCTATTGAGTGGATGCTAAGTTAGTTGTTCTCCAGATCTTGAACTTCTATGAAAGTGGTAATTCAACACAGCAGTATTCTGAGGTGGGAAACAGACAATACATGCATATTATATGGATGCAGACCCATGCAGTGTGAGGTGCTGTGGGAGAGGATCATATTTTGTTTTCCAGTGGAGTAGAAGGTAGCATTGATGACATCAGGCACAATGTGCCATGATGCCAGGTATTTGGGGGAAGAGCTAGGGTTTTTTTTTACACTCCATCCACCCCTCTTCGCTTCTTCTTTGGACAATGCTTCATCCCACTCTCCCACTTCTAGTGTAGTGTGAGCTTTGCTGATCACTTTGGGGCTGGGTAGGAATTTTTGCCCTTTTACCTGTTTTTTTTTTAACTACCCTATACTGTATCTGGGGGACTTTGACAGTTGACTTAGGGTGGTGTCATTGGCAGGTAGTCGAGGGAGGATATAAGAGTTATGGTGAACATCTTGGCACCCTTTTGGTTAAGGGGAGGGATCTGGAACTCTTCTTTAGGTCCTGTGACCTAGGGTGGGGTGTGGAAGAAGACTACCCTTGGGGCTGGCCTAAGGGATTTGCCCTCACTTAAGTCCTGCTTTCCAGTAAATGTCCAGATGGGGAGCAACCCAGTTATTGGGTTGCCCTTGAGGCTCATGTAGTTCACCCAGAGGAAGGCTGAGGAGGAAGTTAAGAAACCTTCCTGAGCTGATCCCACACTAGGTTACTCCCCGCTCTTGTTCCTTTTGAGATTCAACTCCATTTCAACAGGTTCTAGGTTAAATAAAGTGGCCCTCTGCAACACAGTTCTCTGTGTCTGGTCTCTATTCCATGGTTGGTCAGCCAAAATACTTATCATAGGGCCTTATGGAAACAGAATGGAATGATGACTAAAAGCATATGAAAGTGTCAGGAACTGCAAATAGATTCACTCACTCCTTACTGTCTTCCCCATAATGGTTTGATTTTTTTAAAAAAGAGAATTTAGCAGCAATGTTTCAAGTATTTGTGTGTGTGTGTTGAAAAATAGTATTTCCTCACCAAAGTAGAACACTGACTGCTGCCATCATGAAACCAAGGTGTATTTTATGTCTAGTTCTGGGAAAATATATAATGTAAGTTGTTATGTAAGAATCACTTCCAACCAAATAAAGTAGGTCACTTGCTGAAATGAACATTAAAATTAGAAATATTGAGGTTAAAAGGCAAGCCAGGCTGAACAAATGATGCTGTGACATTTTGTAGTGTAAGCTTTAATTATTCAAAGAAGAATTTTCAAGCCTCTTGCAGCCCGTCTCCACAACAGCTGTAAGAGCCATATTGAAGTTGAAAGCAAACCTTAAAATCAATACTTGTCAAAACAGTTGTGATATCAAGTGTCATGTTTGGTTGAAATCACCCCACTATCTAGCAGTTTTCACTCTTAAATTGTAATCCAATAGGAGTACCAGGGTAAGATGATATCATAGAGTTTGGAATTCTGCTGTTCTATACAAAACATCCAATTTTTGTTGAGAAGTAATAGAATATTTATAGATAAAAAAGAATAATAAAAGACAAGTTTGATTTATAGCCCTGTGAACATTTTTTTGTAACAGGATATTATCAGGCAAGTGTCTAATAATGTTTTTGTCCCACTATTTTTAAAAGCATAAGTATCCTGGCATAATTACACTTTTTATCACATGTTACTGTAATCATGAGAAAGAAATGCCTCTGAATTATTGCATCATGACCACTAGTGCTGTTTACTTCTGTGTTTTTTCATGGGTGAGACTTTGGCAGTTCTCGCGAGAAGACAAAAGCATGATTGAAATGCTAAAAACACCTAAATTTACAAAGAAAAGTAACACACAAGCACTGAAACAAACTCGAAAACTTGCCAGCAAAATGGAGAGGTTCATAAAAAGAATGTCCTTTACTTAGTTTTCGCATTCTGACCCAGAGATTTTCTGGTGGGGACCACTCATTGATGCTGTAATCACATGGGCAGAACAGAATGTGGTTTGGCATGCAAGCAATACCATGAAAAAATGTTATGGGAGATCAATTCATGGCTTGGCCTGTTAATTAAAAAGAATGGCTTTTTTACAACAGAAGAACACTTGAGGAACATGAGGACAGTGACATTGCATGATGGGAGGGTGTTCATGGCATCCTGTCATTGTTATCACATGCTTTTTGCCACATCTGATAATGTTCTTAGTGTACAATAACCAAATCTGCCTGCTTCAACACAAGCAGGTTTATGCATACAACATTTGGTTAGTAAAACAGCAATAACCTGTAACTGACAGTTTGTATCGATCGTATGTATGGAAAGGGTGTATTCCTTCTTTTCTTAATTACTGGCTAAGTTCATGTGCAAGTGTTTGTGATAATAAGTTCTATCTATGTGAATGTGTATAAGCAGAGGGCTCCTGTACTCATGAAGGCAATCTGCCCAATCAGGGCGCCTCCTCAAATTTAGCACCTCTCTTCATGGAGAGAAGTACAATGTGGAGATCTCATTCTCACAAGCATCCATTGGACAATTGTCAGGAGAGGTGGTACATGATTCTGATGGATGGTTGAACTTGCCACCCTGACCTCAGAGAACTCTGCATATACATTAAGTGCTTAGGGGAATTACAGTGAATCTTCATGCTTTGTTTCTACTTGCATCTTTCGCTTGTGGTCTGGAGAATGTTAAGCTTCAAGTTGCTTTTCATTTGTGTCATACTGAGCAAACACATTTAACTGAATTCAAATTAACTTTCTAAAACATCTCTTCTTCCAGGATGTTATGCCACATCCTGCATCCTTCATTTTCACATGGAAACTTGTAAATTTTTTTCCTCAATGGGCAAGCAAGTTCCTTCCTCATGCTTTCTCCCCAGCTCTTATGAGCAACTTTGGTCTCTGGAAAATTGAGGAGAGATAAAGATATAAAGAGAGAGCCCAAGAGGCAGCTCAAATATGAAGACGCCAGCTCAGCAACTCTATTTCAGTCAAGGAAAGTTTCCTAACTCTTTTATCTGTGTTCTAATATGAAAAAAATGAAGTGGACAGGCCAAAAGCTTGACAAAGCAAAAGAGCTACAAAATATATGAGGAGAAATAGCTGGGGATGCCACTGGTGGAGTAATGCAGAAAGAAAGATAACAATTTTAAACCAAAACTCTTAAACTATTACAGCCACTGTTTTGTCCCCCTTTCAAACTTTCCCTGTATATGTTCTTAGAGCATCATTAATTAAATGGAAAAGTATGCTGGTATCCTTTAATTTGAGTGATGAGCAGCAAAAGAGTCAACGTAAAAGGCAGAAAAATTCTACTTTTTATTATTACAGGGCTCAGGTATAGGTAGTATCAGAATGGGTAAATAATAGTGAGGAATTATTGCTGGTGCTAGTAGTACATTAAAATATCCATAAATTCTCCTTATTTAATCTTGTATCTATTAAATAAACCAGCCATAGTTTGTTTTAGGGCTGGGGGGCATAGCTCATGATGTAGGGCATATTCAGAGAAAGCCCATCAGTTTAGTCCCCTTCCATCTCAGAGCAAAGAGTAACTGGTTTACATCATCTAGTAGTCAGTATTCTTAGTATTCAGTAGAACCCCCCTCCTTTTCCTTCTCCCAGCAGCACCTACTATCCCTTTGCAGCCAGAATCAGAGGCCACAACTGCTGGGATGGGTGAAGGATGGACAGCTCTCCTCCTCTTCCTTGTGGTGGCTGCCCTCCTTGTTGTCTCTGGGCACTGTACTGCCAGGTCCCCTTCACCTTCCTCACCCCCTGCACAGAACAACATGGCTGGCACCTTGCATCATGGCTGTGTTCACTTTTGAGAGTACAGGATTTTTTTTAAAAAAGATTACAAAAGTGCACAATCACTAGCACTTCCAGACCTATGCTTGCGCATGTCTGACCAATCAGACAAAGAGTGCCACCCCTTATCACTGCTCAAGAAATCGCATTGGTGTTTGAATGAGCAGGAATGTGCATTTCCTGCAGAGCTTTTTTAAAAATATGGGGATTTGGAGGTTTTTTTTTTTGGAGGGGGGCTCTTGCACAATATATTGAATTACTGTGGGATCCTATTGGGACAAAAGTTATTCTCCTCACATTCTATGAGGAGTTTCTTCACTATCTAGACTGTCAGGGTAATATTGCTTCAAGGACAAAAGAAAAAATGTTGGAGCAACAAACCACAGGCCAGCACAGCTGAAGTGGGTTTGTTCACAGCTGTGTCTAGGCAGAGGGCTGACTATCAAACACTCCTATATAGCTCAACCACAAGATGCATTGTGTGTGGGTTGGTGTTGTGAAGAAAGAAGAGTGCTGGTGGATGTTGGAGAAATTGCTGTTGAGTTTATTAATGAGGTTTGCTGTGTATATACTGTATTTGTTTATACTGAAACTGAAGATAAAGACCTCCAGGTATCTTTGGATGAGCCTCACTATCTGTAAGTCTTTTGTGTGTGAAAGTGGGTCAGAGCAGTGAAACGGCTGCTAGTTGAAGCTTTTGTTTGTGTGCCGTTTCTGCTGTGCAGTTCTGCTGTTTAGCTACTCCTGGGTTATTTCGTCCCCAGGCTGTGCTAGGTGTCTCTCAGTGGGCCTATACTGAGTGGACATAGATAACCCCCAAGACAGACAATACTGTGTGGATGGGGTGGGTAGGATGGAAGAACCTGGGTCCTGACCCTTCTATTTCAATGAACAGTAAACCACACAGGTAAGATGAAGCTTCAGAGGCCATCTAGCTAATGAGTCTTACCTGTGTTTGTGTATCCTTATTTGGGGGTGCAGAAACCAAAAGTATGAGACTCCCCTATATAGGCCCTGCTACAGGGTGAGGCTTCTCTTCTCAGGTGACAGATATGGGTCAGCTCTTAAAAGAAAGCTGAGTGCCAACAATTCAACATATTCATATTTTACTAATATCTGCCATTTTTGTTCTCTGCCTCTCTATTTGCATTTCTTCCTTAGGTGCCAAAATCTCTTAGTCTTTCTCTCCTTGTACACCTGGAAGGCTCTTTTTCTGAAAATACCTGTGGCCAGGGATGAGAAAATCCTACGTCTCAATTTTATTGCATTTCTCCCAAACTCACACTAATTTTCTTCCTGATCTTGTTCCATAAGCAGTTTAGAAAATGCCAGGGGTGTGGGGAGAGGTTCACATGGAAGTTTAATATATTGCACTTTTCCCCTAATATGTACACTTATTTACATAGTTCACCTAATTTATGCTTCCCGTGAGGCATGTGCAGTTTTTTCAATTGTGCACATTTTTGTTTTAACATTTTAAAATGTGTTCACTGTTTTTTAAGTATTTGTTTCTCTGAAATGTTCCATGTGCACATTCTCAAAGTGAGATCTGCTTCTTCTTGTAATGAGCCTTAAGAGAGGAAGAAAGGCTCCTTTTGTTGAATCCAACAAATCCTGAAGTTGCTTCCAGTGATCCAAGCCTATATCCATATCTATTTATGTCTCACAGTGCTCAGAAGAAAGAAAATATGACAGCTCCAGTGAACATCATTGTTACATATACAAGGGGGTGCATGCCTAAACAGGGCTTCTGTGTATGTGTATATCCAAATTTTTAATAACCTGGATTGTCAATAATGAAAGCACAAAAGCACAAGTTGTAGCCATCTGTCACTTCTAAAGGCAAAGATGCTTTGGTGAACTTTCATGAGGAGCCTCAATGATGCTTCCCACAATGTTTCCTTTTTAAAGGTATGAAAAACTTGATTAGGAGTTTAAGAAGTCCCACTATACTCTAGTAACACCTGATTTAGCTACATATTGTCAACTAATGAGTTGATCATACTATAGCAGAGATTATTCAAATTGTTTTTCTTGTAATTAGGTTTAGAATTAGAGCAAGGTTCAGCTACTGTCAGAAATTATGGCATGAGGACCCTCCCACCAAAGAACCATCCCCCCATTGTATGGCATGATAAATCTAAGATTGGTATTCAAACAGACTCTGGCTTCAGTTGAAGCCACAGTTAAATACCATTATATCCTTGACTTGAAATGGCTTCCTCCATCTATTCATTAAAACTCTATTGCTTTCAATGAATGTTTAGTGTGTTGCTTATATTTATAGGCTAGATGCTGATTTTATCAGCCAAGAAGTTGTGTAGTGTAATATTGTGCAAACCAGAGAAGAATGAGAAGGTAGAGTAAGCCAATCCATGTTACAGATAAATTTGATTGCCTATATAATTGGGGAAAGGGAGATCTGAGAAGTGATTCCCATCTAGCATGGTTAATCCTAGAAGCAGAAAGCATCTCCCTTCTGCCTTATCAACATACTTTTATATGGCTGCTCAATAATTACTGTTTCAGTCATGTGAGCTTGGAACCAAAGTACAAATTTGCATCTTAATTTCTATGGTCACTTGTAGTTGCATCACCTCCTCACCCCACCCTACCCATCTGTCCTCAAGATGGCTTAAAATAGGTTCTGCTCGACCTGTCATGTTGTTGTTTTTTGTAACATCAACTGTGGTATCTTTCTGGGCTACCTTGCTGGGATGAGAGTTAAAGACATTGTTTAAAAGTGGTTCCATTCCTTCCATGAGGACTGAACCCAAAAAGTGATGCTGGGTGTGAAAGCTGGATGGTGAAGAAAGCTGACAGGAAGAAAATCAACTCATTTGAAATGTGATGCTGGAGAACAGTGCGACCATGGATTTCTAAAAAGAATCAAGCCTAAGAGTTTGTTTATATGGTGAAAATAATCCTAACAGGTTGAGAATGGAAGGTGATCCATTCATATGGAAATTTGCATAAATAGGTATCATTAGGAAGGGGGGCAGCCAAATCCACCGCAAAGTCTGTGTGCGTCCGGGGCTGTCCAGGGCTTTGTCTGGATTTTTTAAAAAAGCTCCGTACAACATGCGAATGTGCGATCATTCGAACTCTCACATTCACACAGATACGAAAAGGCACCATAATCTGATTGGCTGGACGAGCACAGGGGCAGGGCTAGCAAACATGGAAAGCGCCTGCTGCTGCCATGTTGCATTTTCAGCTAAGTGAGGGCCCGGTAAGTTGATCAAACAGTGATCTTGTACTCTCTATTTTCTTTCTTTTTTTCAAAAACAAACACATGGTGCATGTGTGCACCATGCGGAAAAAAAAATTACTTGGTTGTGGCAGATTTAAAATGGCGAGTAAATCACTCACAGTCACCATCTTGGCTAGGGGTCATGCAGAGTTTAGGGAGGCTGTTTTGACTGTGAAGAAAAGTTACATCATTGCGAACGCCTGCTTTTTCGGACGTGTTTGTTTTACCCACCCCCACCTCGTATAGAAGAGCCCTAAATTCTCACTAGAATCAAAGATGACTAAACTGAGGTTGTTGTACTTTGGGTACATCATGAGTCAACGTGACTCCTTGGAGAAGACATTAATGCTTGGTAAAGTGGAAGGCAGTAGGAACAGAGAGAGTAGTGAAAACCGTGCTATAGATGGATTGATTCAATCAAGGAAGCCACAATCCTGTGTTTGCAAGAACTGAGCAGGCAGTTGATGATTGGGTATCTTGGAGGTCCACCATAAATCAATGTCAAGTTGATGGCAAACAACACCAACAACAAACTGTGCTTTAGGTGGGGTTGCTCTTGGAAAGTGTTCAGAAACTTCAGTTGGCCTAGGGAGACCTGCAGTCAGATTGTTAACCAGGGATAGCTTACAGGGAGGATGGAACTCTCTTATTGCCACAGCTCCACTGGTTGCCAGTCTGTTTCTGAGAACCTTTCAAAGTGCTGATCTATAAAGTCCTATCTATAAAGTCATATCATACTGTTTCTTTCAACCTGAGCCTAGCAGGCCTGCAGTCTTCGGGGATAGGCCCTTCTCCTGGTCCCACTTTCCCAAACATGTTTGGTGGAAACACAGGAGAAGGCCTTCTTGATGGCCACTCCAGGGCTTCAGAACTTCCTGCTTATCAGGCTAGAATGATTTCCTCATTGCTGTCCTTCCATTAGCAAGTGATCAGTCCAACAGGATTTTAGGCATTGGCTAGTAGGCCTTTTAATGGGGTGATCTTTTGCTGATCCATTTTTAATTAATTTGTATTCAAAGGTTTTACAGTAGGACCCCCATATCCATAGATTCATTATCCATGGATTCAATTATCTGCAGTTTCAGTTTCAGCACAGCTACCATAGAGTCTTCGTAGAAAATGTGTCCTCCCTAGCCAGTTTCTAGGTCCTCCAAGGCGACTCTATGGTATTTTAAACTGGAAGCCCCATTATTCAATGGCATTTGTTATTATCCACAGATTTGTTTATCTGCAGTGGGGCCCAGAACCAAACCCCTGCGGATATGGGGGTCCTACTGTAATTCTATGCCCTATGTGTAGTAGCTTAGGGAGCTGGGTATGTTTAGCCTGAGGAAGAGAAGGTTAAGAGGGGACATGATAGCCATTTTTAAATATTTGAAGGGATGTCTTATTGAGGATGGAGCAAGCTTGTTTTCTGCAGCTCCAGCGACTAGGACACGGAGCAGTGGGTTCAAATTACAGGAAAAGAGATTCCATCAAAACATTAGGAATATCTTCCTGACTGTAAGAACTGTTCAGCAGTGGAATGCACTGCTTCGGAGAGTGGTGGAGTCTCCTCCTTTGGAGGGTTTCAAACAGAGTCTGGATGGACATCTGTTGGGAATGCTTTGATTGTGTGTTCCTGCATGGCAGGGGGTTGAACTGGATGGCCCTTGTGGTTATTTCCAACTCTGTGATCCTATGATTCTATTGGCAATTTATTTGCATTTGAATAATTTTTCATGTTTTTATTCATGGCTTTGCAGATATTTTTAACGGTATTTATTTTTATTTCTGTAAGCCACCTTGAGTCACAATATTGGGAAATAGGTAGGATATAAATGAATAAACCACCATCACCTCATAGCCCATGGCAAGGATTGCTGAGAGAATGGCAAACCCCTATGGTTTCCAGATGTGTTTTCTAAGCCATTTTTAAATAATTTTCCTTGTGCATCCTACAATGATGTTTAAGACAACTGAAATTCAGGCTTTGTTGGATTTCCTAATTTCCTTTGCATAAGACATTGTGATGACCATTTTATCAGTTGTTAATACAGTCTCATCTTCATCATCCATGATTTTAAAAGTAAGGCTGCATTAAGAGAAGGCTACATTGAGCAAGTTATTTCATAGCAGGTGATGAATTAAATAAAAAGCTGTCTGATTTCATAAAATTTACTGAGAAAAATACATATTTAAATGCTGTGAATGGTTTGTTTATTTAATAATATTGCACATAGTATATGTATCTGAAATTCTGAGTATTTAAATTTGCCACTACTATGAGATATATGTCAATTGTGCATATGTCACAAGTGAGTTGTAACTTGGATAATGAAATATTGAACTGTACTGCATGGTTTTATGAGGGTGACTGTCACAATCCATTTTAGATGTCTAACCTGAGATTGTACAGCTGGGCCTCCACAAAAACTTAAATATAGTTTCTGAGTTAATACATAAGGTAATAAAAATGCTTGATCTTGACCGATATGGCATCATATGAACATATATTATTGTAATAATATTCCATAGCTCCTTTCCCAAGAACACTTGTGTTGTGTTTTGTTTAGGCAGGTTCTTGCACACTATGTGCTAGTCTAAACATTCAGTAGAAGATGGACACTTCAGTACAGTTGGATTGACCCAATCAAGGAAGGCACAAGGCTGAGTTTGCAAGATCTGAGCATGCCAATTGGTAACTGTCATTCTGGGAGATCTCCTTTTTAGTGCCCAGTGCTGCCACTGTATCCCAATGTTTTATCTTTTTTTCCTCATTTCTTAAGAATGTTAAGATCAAAAGAGAGAAAAATGGTTGTGGTTATGATGATAATTTTAAGAAACAACCTCTGTGCATTCCTCACATACCCCATCAATTCAGACACTCACCCATTTACACTGATCTCTGTACATTCTACACATATTCCATCCATTCAGACATTCACACTGACCTTTGTGCATGTCTATTCCACTATGTTCCAATGGGTGCTGCTGTCTCCACAGCATCCTGAAGGAACATCTCCTGACACTTCCCCTTCTGGCTTGCATCCAGAGGGGAGAGAGTGAGAGCTGATACTTTGAACTTCCAGGTGAGAGTGTGCCTAAAGACAGAGCATACTTCATCCTGCCTTTCTCAACAGAAGGATGAAGAAGGGAGATGTGAGAATGCAGCCTTATCCTCTTGTTAAAAAAATTGAGGAAGAGATTTTTGGGAGCTGCAGCTTCCTTCCCACTAGGAAGTATGGTTCTGAAGGAATCAAGAGGGTGGGAAGAGAATGGCCAAAGAGACTAAGAAAGTGATGGTTTCCAATGGTGCATGGTTCCAAGGGAAGTAGAGATTGGTGGAATGAGAAAGGTGACACAGTTAGGGGAATTATAGATGGGAAAAGCATGTCCATAAAGAAGGAGGTGAGGAGCTAGTGCATAATAAAAAAGAAAACACTGGATTGTGGAGGATGCATTGTGTCATTCCCCATCCCGACTAGAGGATTTTAGTTTCCCATTGTTGCCTTCAGGAGTCAATGAGATCCCACCCATTACTTTTTGTGGCTTCTGGCAGATGTTGTTTTTATTTTTTTAAAAAAACCACTGTGCGGTAAAAAGTGTTTATACAGCCAACAGATATGAATGGGTGCAAGTCATTATATATTTGGCAGGCCTGTAAAAACATCCATGGTTTGCTCAAAAATGTCTCTGCTTCATAATATACTTTGTTAACTTTATGATACCCGTACTTTATGCATTTCATAGACAACATGCCCACACATAGAATGCACTGGAAGATTACTATACACAATACTAGCTGAAGGAAGGTTTGTGATGAATCTGCATTAGAACATTGCTCTTGCCTATTTTTCTTTTTTCAGCAAAGTTCATGTTCAAACCTGTCTCTCTAAATTTGAACTGTTAATAATACTTTATATATAAGTAAAGGTCATGCTGCCAGTTTCAGTTTGTTGAGTGTTGCAAAATAACAAACCTTGCTCTTGTTTTCTGCACATGGTTTTGTAATATAAGCACGTCATTAATTAGTATCATTACCTTCATACACAGCTGTAATCTCTATAGTTCACTTGGGACAAACCTTAAAGAAATATTTGAGGGAGATATCAAAAGTCTTGTGAAAGTAGTGGTTGACTGATAGTTGGTGATCTAAAGGTGAAATTATTATTATGTGGATAAAGATTGGAGAAAACATAATTGTCATAATTGTGAGGGTTAATTATGTGTAATTAATGTGTAATTATGCAAACAAAACAAGCTGTGGGGCTCTCCAAAATGCTGAATCTATTTGTGGGATAGGGTTCAGCACCCTGGATAGTTCTTTGTAAATTGTGACTAAAACCTGGAGGAGCCCACTAACATTGGAATCACCAGACATCACCATTTTCAATATAACCAAGAACAGGTATTTGGGGGAATGATATGTTTAGGGCCATGCTAAGGGCTACATTCATCTGAGTAGTGCTGTAATGTTGTCTGTTCTCCTCATTCATGCTTACCAATTAGGGAAAAAAAATCTCCATATTTTTGAATAAGGAGAAATTGTTTGAGTAAGCATCTAAGGTTACTTGGTGTTTTCATGTAGTCAAACCAATCTTTACTTTGCGTGATTCACCAAATGGAAACCTTGGATTCTAATTATTCTGAACAGCATTTTGTTTAATAAAAGTGGAGTTAATGCCTTCCCCTTTATTATCTAGCCTCCTGTGCTCTTACCAACGCCTCTCCCCCGCCACACACACATCAGAAAAAATACTTGAAATTCCAAGCGTGATAAAGATGAGTTTTAACTGGAAAAACATGGGACATGGAAATTAGGGAACCACTCACACAAAAAGAATGGCTTTCTACGTCTTTCACTGTAAAAGCTAGCTATCAGTAGAGAAGGACAAAACTGTATAATTTTACAACTTTTTCTACAACCCCCCCCCACAAAAATCAATGTGCATTCTAAGGTTTATTTCTCCTAATATACATTATTTTAGCAAATATTTATTTGCTAAACATACTTTACACATTTCTGCAAGCAGTTTTCCTATTATAATTCATTACATAGGCTATGTTTATATGTTGACTTTTGTACATCTTTCCTTAATATATGCATTATTTAGAGAATTGCTGTGCAAAATTTGGAGAAGTATAAATGTTGAAGAACAGTTGTATTTCATTTTGCACATAATTTGAAAAGTGCAAATTATGTAAGTTTTCATTTCATTGAAATACAAACTGAACAGATTTTCTCCAACCAAAAGGAGGGGGGATGTTTGAGTTACTACTTTGTAGAATGTATTCAGTAACTGCATCACAGCAAGACTGCCGTTGGAAGATGAATGAGTGATAAGTTAATTCTGGGAGGGACGAGTGAAGTAGCCTTTGCCAGCTGTTTCATCAATGACCAACTTGTTACACAACTAGAATTTTGGGTGAGCATAGCTCAAAAATTGGCCTGGAGGGAGCCCAGTCTTAGCCATGTGGAAATACAATTTGCCATTGAAGTTAAAATAAATGAATGTGCATAATTGATATAACTAATTTTCATGACACCTTTAAGTTTATCCCCTTGACTACACACATTGCTTCCAGCTTTCATAAAATTATAAAAACAAATGGAGACCATACTTTTCTTGGTGAAATGCCACTAATTGAAACAGATGGAGATTGGGAGAAAAGGAAAAACCTCAAGAAATAGGTTTCTTAAACTAGATGAAGTCAGTGTAGCTTAAAAGCCAATTACAGTTGACATCGTAGGCAGAAAGACTGTGCCTTCACAACTGGAGCTCTCTTCTTGGTGACATCTCTCCCATAGGAGCCCTGCTATTCAAGAGAAAATATTCTCTTCAGAGGCCTACTGACTCTGAGAAACCTTCTAACCTACAGAACGTGCATATGAGCAGGGAGTAGGATTACTCCAGGTTAATGTACATCAGGAACTTTTATCCCATTATAGAATCCAAAGTGGTTTACAAAATAAGCTGAAACAAAATAGCTGAAACAATATACTGTATAATACAACAGTTTTAAAAACATTAAAAAATCCATCCAGTTAAAGCATTAATTTAAAACAATTAAAAACATATTCAACGCATGTGAACATATTAAACAAAATGAAGCATGACCATTGAATATCCTTCTGCCCCAACATGAAGGCCTGTCAAAATAAGACAGTTCTTTGCCTGCTGGTGATAAGAGAGTACAAAGGTGCCAGCCATAGTTCAGGGTTATGACACAGTAAGGGAATATGTAAAAGGAGTCCTAAAGCTATTAGCAATAAAGGGTAGATAAGACTGAGTTAGATGAACCAAAGATCTGGTACAGTAAACAGCAGGTTCTTATGTTCCTACATCCAAACAGTGTGACATAATACATGTTCTGGAGAATAGGCTCCTCAACATGTGGATAGATGCTATTCTAATAAAGCAGATGTATTTGCAGGACCTACACAGTGATGTCTATGCATGATTTTGAGTCTACTTATGCATGCTTGATTGTATTAGTGACTACAGTTTATGCCACATCCAATTAAAGTCAATAACAAAACTCTAGTTAATTTTTATGTATATGAATCAAAATAACATGCTCTGTAGTTCCAAGATGGTAAATTAAGCATCTAAAATTTTAACAGCAAATTACACTGCTAATAATTAAGTAGCTGTAATATCTCCGCAGGTGTAAAATCAAGTGATATTATTTACAAAATTCTTATATAAAACAAAATGTAACATTTATCTAATAAGCACATATTTATTTCCTAGAGAAGCAGCTCCCAGTACCTTAAGTGCAATGGATTTATTCTAAGTGAAAGGAGAAAAGGAGGCGGGAAAAGGGATGCATATGTATATTTATTACACACACAAGTATAAGTCAGTGAAATCACACACAAACAAAGGAGGAAGGGTCACATGGAGGAATATTCCTAAAAATTTCTTTAAAGTTTATTTGAAAGAAGTGAAGAATATATAGATAACAGAAGGTTCTCTCTGTGTAAGTTTTTTCTTTTTCTTTTTTTTGATTATGTAAAAAAAATGTTACAAAGATTGTGATTTGTTTATAAAATTGATGGAAAACAGATGTAACTAATAAAAAAATATAGAAAAATAAGTCAGTGAAATTATATTTGTTTTTATTACATACATTTTGCCACAATAACATCTGTTCCTTTTTTTAAATAGTGTTACCCAGCCATACCTGTGGCAATCCTGGGGAAATACCTAAAGGAGTTCTTCATGGCACAAGATTCAATATTGGAGATAAGATCCGCTACAGCTGTATCTCAGGCTACATTCTGGAAGGCCATGCTATGCTGACATGTATCATGAGCCCTGGAAATGGAGCATCATGGGATTTTCCTGTACCTTTTTGCAGAGGTAAGATTTCTAAAATAAATAAAGGCCAGCATAAACCCTGATACAGTGAAATAATGATGTGGAAGTAATGCTACCTTGTCAGGACAGGCAAACAATTGTTCAAAATGGTTTCAAGTCTGTTGATGTACACTGAAGTGATTTAGCACTGTTGTATTTGTTTCATATATTGGTCCCATAGCTATGAGAGGATGTGTTCTCATACAGCTCCACTCCAAATTAAGGTGAGAAAACCTTAACTTTATGGAGTCACCAGGCAATTGGAGGCACACTCAGTATAACAATGGTGCTATTTTGTTAATTTAAATGGCTTTAATTGTATAGATTCTTTAATTTAAAGGGCTTGATTTCTAATTTATTTTAAATGGGTATGGATTAATTGCATTTTAACATTAACTTTTTTATGATTTTATTTATTCTTTTGTAAATGCTTTTAACTCTATTTGCTTTAAAATTTGTAAGCCTCCTTGAGTCTTAGGACATTATCAGACCAGCATCATAAAATGCTGTAATAACGCGAGTAAGGAAGGTGGAAACATTGTGGCATCATAACTGAAATTATCAGACAACCACCACTTGAGTTTTAAGAATGGGATTAAAGGTCCCGTGACAGTAACACTTGTCTTCGCATTACCTTTCATTGACACTATATTAACACTTTTAATTTGCCTGTGCGTGCTCCTTTAAGAGAAATGTCCACTTACTTCTGTGTTAGCCGGGATGCAAAATCGCAGAGGTTCTCGTGAGAAGGCATGAGTCTGCATAAAAACACCAAAAACACTTAAAAAAACCAAATTAAATGCACAGATAAGCCCTGAAACATACATAAGAACTTGCCAGCGATACAGGATAGTTTATAAAATGAGTATCCTGTCAATCATTTTCATGTTATCACCTGGAAGTTTTCTCAGTGGCAACGGGAATGGGGAAAAGAGGACCGCCAATACATGTTGTATTCTCATGATTACAGCAGAACTTTTTCAGTCGCTCCCTAGCGTCCACCCAGCCTGTCAGCTGTCCAATCAAAACAAAATGCCTCATTTATATCATCCAATCAAAACAGAGATCTTAGATGTGACATCACTCCAGGTCCTGTTGGAGTCTTTGGCTACCTGCCATACTGAGTGCATCAGCCAGTGTACCTGCTAGACTGGTTTATTAGGGTTCAAATCTGCTCCTCTCAATCTTGAAGAAATACAGCATCCTGATCTCACATTTCAGTAGGTGTTCCTCCCAGCATAAGTCTGTGGGGTTTTTTTGTTGTTTTTGTTGTTGTTGTTATTGTTCTCGGTAGTGTACACACACACACACATATTCTAATACAATAGATTTCTCCATTATATACTCTCTATGTTATACTCTATATGTATGTTTCTAACCCTCATAGTTGGCAATCAAAATAATAACAGCCTATAGCAATAGTGCAGTGTTAAAAAGTGCAGTAGAAGTGAGTAGATAGTAACTTGTGCTTAAAATTTAAGTTTAGTTGACTTCAACAGGCAATAACATTAATTCGACTTTAAAATGCTTAATCTTTGCTGGATCACATTGCTTTTATCGTTCCTCTATAATATTTTCTTCTGCTTTCTTACTGAAACAGTGAAAGCTGCAAAAATTGTACTGTGTTATTAGAATTCCCCATTTTGCTAATTTTGCTGATTCTTACAGATCAGGATAATTTTGATGATTCTTGGGAATAGCTAATTTTGCAATTATTTTGCGTAATACTTGAAACATATTATTAGTTTCTCTTGTTAAGTAATTATAAATATGCTTACTAAACAAAGCAGAATTTCCAAGAAGGAAAAGTGATACTAGTTGCCAAGACTGAGAATAATCATTTCAGGGTTCTTAACTATTTGTGGTCTTGAGTGTGGGTGATTTCCAATAACCCATTGCTGAAGTACCTCCAAATTCAATACAGTTGTCCTGTCACATTCGCTGGGGTTTGGTTCCAGGAGCCCCCGTGAATTCCCAATTCCGTGAATACTCAAGCCCCATTATATGCAATGGCATAGCAAAATGGTGTCCCTTATATAAGATGGCAAAAATCAAAGTTTGCTTTTTGAATAATTATTTTTTTAAGAATATTTTCAAGCCATGAATGCTTATGTTCGTGAATGCCAAATCCATGAATATGGAGGGACAACTTTATATGTAGTATACAATACGGATGTGCTACTCCCTAATAGAGGACCACATGTCCCCTTTGCTACACAATATCTTGTTCTGGGGATTTGCATGCTATAAATGAGTCTGTTTTTCAGGGAATTTATCAAGGATTTTTTAGATTTTAGTCAAACTCATTCTTTGCCCAAGAGAAGTATATACAAAAGAAAACTGGTTCTAAGGGTCCTAGCAAACCTACATCTCTTTGGTTTCCTTTTCAAATAATTCCATCTTGTCTTGCCTATTCCTAGATTTGCTTCAGCTTTCTCTTGACCACTCTTCCCCTCTTTCTTTCTTTCTTTCTTTCTTTCTTTCTTTCTTCTTTTCTTTTCTTTTCTTTTCTCTTCTTTTTAGTTTTAAGGTCCCCTGTTCTGTTGCAGTGTTGGTAGAGTTTGGATACAGCTAGCCTCATGAGTGGAGGGCAATCAGATGAATCTTTCCTATGGAGCTGGTACTTTATATTGTGCCAGCTATTTCCTTTTCATCCCATGAGTTTCATTGTGTGCAAGCGTGGGGGTTAGGTTCCACAGACCCCCGCGAATGTGAAAAAACCGCGAATAATGATTGCCCCCCCTCCCCCACCAAAGTGACCACGGGGCCTCCGGAGACCCTGTGGATGCCTCCCCGGCCCACCCCCCTCCCACCCAGGGCATTCTTGGGGCCTCCGCAGCCCTCCCCACTCCCCCCAAGGCCTTCACGGGGCCTCACAAGGCTCCATGGAGGCCTCTGCGGCCCTCCCCACTCACCCCCAAGACTTTCACGGGGCCGCGCAAGATTCTGTGGAGGCCTCCACGGCCCTACACCCTCCCTTCCAGGGCCTTCATGGGGCCTCCAGAGGGTCTCCAAAGGTCCCGTGGAGGCCTCCCCGGCCCTCCCCCCTCCCCCAGTGCCTTCACGGGGCCTCTGGAGGGTCTCCGAAGGCCCCATGGATGCCTCCCCAGCCCTCCCTGCTCCCTCCCAGGGCCTTCACGGGGCCTCCGGAGGCCCCGTGTCGCAGTTTTGAGAGGGTGGGGGGCCCTCCCAAAACAGTGACTAATCAAAACCGTGAATGCCGAGTTCATGAATGTGGAGGGGCAACTGTATATATATATATATATATATATATATATATATATGAATGAATGAGAGACTTTTCTGGCAGGATAGGTGTGTTAAGATTGTTGCAGCAAAACCAGCAAAGAGTCTGGCAGCATTTTAAAGGATAGCAAGTTTAGACATAATTTTTTGTGAATGACAACCCATTTCACCAGATAGATGTAGACTAAAAGGTACTACATGACTCTGGGATTTTTGTGATTTTTCTTGAAAAGGTTGAACTGGAAAAAAATAGAATTCCTTCTTATGCCTCAGTGCATTGGGATCTAGTATGTCATGTTTATTTGAGTTCAAAATGTAGGTCATAGTGGGGTTTTTTTTAATATTTTTGACCAGTTAGTACTTGGATGGGAGACCACCAATGAATACCAGGTGCTATAGGCTATATTTCAGAGGAAGGAACTGGCAAAACCACCTCTGAGTATTCCTTTCTTAAGAAAATCCCATGAAATTCTTGGGGTTGCCATTAAGGAGATTATCAGACAGAAACGAAAAAAGCATTCCTGTCCCACAATCTCCATTCCCACCCCTGTCCTGTCCCTAACCCACCACAATCACCCTCCCCACCACATTTATCTCCTCTGCTGTCATTCTGGCAGCCCAGGAGTGAACAAAGTTCTAATGGAGCTCACTTTACTTCCTGGATCAAAATCCTGTGGATTCTCATGAGAAGACAAGAGTGCAGGAAATTCAAAAATAAAAATATCCCAAAAAAAGTGACAGCAAACACAAAAAAACACTTTAAAATGTTAAAGTAACCTGGGGAGGGTCATAACAAGTGTGTCACTTACCTGGATGTCCCGACCTCACCCAGAAGTGTTCTGGCAGGGACCTCCCATTGATGCTGGGACTTCACCAGCAAAACAGGGCACCTTGTCATGGATTTCCAGTGACAGAAATGGAACAGGGGGATCTAATGATAGCTTCTCCCATCAATAAAAAGCAGCACTGGCAGAACGGGTGCATAACAATGGGGGACAACATCATCTGATAAGGGAGCCCTTTTGTGATCTTCTGGCATCCTGTAACACCACTTTAAATGCGTCTGATAATCTCCTAAATCAATAGGCGACTTAAGGCACATACACAGACAAACAGACAAGTCTCAAACGTGGAGGCAGTTCCAATAGCTAATTATAATAGCTTGGAACTATATTGAATGGAGCCTTTAATGTGGCTTGAATGTTACAGTCACATGAAAACCTCTATGTCTGATTTTGCATACGTGAAATTTTACATGCTCGTGAGGCAGGCTTATTTGGTTTCTCTTTTCTCTTTGTTTGCTGTTCGTGCATGCTCAGTAAAGGATTATGGACAGAGGTACTATTTACCTTGCCTGTTGTAGGCAGACATACACAGCTACAGTAGACTCAGGGGCATCCACACTAGAGAAATAATCCAGGTTGAAACTGGATTATTTGCATGGCTCCTTCCTATGGAATCCTGGTATTTGTAGTTTGGTGAGGCACCAGCACTCTTTGTCAGAGAAGGCTAAAGACCTTGTAAAATGACAAATCCCAGGATTTCATAGGAAGGAGCTATGCAAATAATCCCGTTTCAAACTAGATTATTTGTGTTGTGTGGATTCCCCCTAGTTAGAGCAGAATGCCATTCTTTCCCGGTCCAAGCTTTGTTGCATTATTTACTGCAGATATGCTGCTTCAACCTGATGCTGAAAGTCTGTTTCTCCAGTTCTCCTTCACCACTGTCCAAGTGCCAATGGTACTAAAAACTTGTAACTAGACAGAGGACAAGGAGCACAAAGGGGACTGAGAGCAATAAAAGACTTCGTAAAAAGGAGCTTTTTGTCAGAGGCTTTGTTAACTAGGGTATTCTTGTTGCATAACACTTACCTTAAGACAAGTGTAAGGAAAGTGTGCCCTATAGACTTGTGAGACCCAAGGACTTCATAGCATCTTCGTTCCCACAAATGTTTTCTTGGCAAGGTTTTTTGAAAAGGGGGTTGCCTTTGCCTACCTCTGTGGCTGAGAGAGTGTGACTTGCCTGAGATCACCCAGTGGGTTTCCATGACTGAGCAGGAATTCAAACCCTGGTCTCCAGAGTTGTAGTCCAATGCACAAATCACTACACCACACTAGTTCTCAGTAGGATTTACTCTCAGGTAAATTTCTATGGGACTGTGGCATTAAATAATGCATTCATTTCTTACAGTTGAAATAGCTAAACAGTATCCACATGTCTCTCCTTGCTTTGTGGTGCAGTGCAGTATAAACTTCAGCAAGGGTTTCATAGCCACTTTTGGTAAAAACAAAATCCCAAAACCTAAATCACGGAAGAACAGAGTTGGAAGAAACCACAAGTCCAACCCCCTGCCATTCAGGAATATAAAATCAATGCATACCCTGACAGATGGCCATCCAGCCTCTCTTAAAAACCCTCCAAAGGAGGAGACTCCACCACTCTCCGAGGCAGTGCATTCCACTGTGGGACAGCTCTTACTGTCAGGAAGATCTTCCTAATGTTTAGGTGGAATCTTTTTTTCTGTAGCTTGAGTTTATTGCTCCACTTTCTAGTCCCTGTAGTAGCAGAAAGAAATCTTGCTCCTTCTTCAATATAACATCCTTTCAAGAATTTAAACATGGCTATCATGTCACGTCTTAACCTTCTCTTCTCCAGGCTAAACATACCAAGCTCCCTAAGCCTCTCCTCATAGGGCATAGCTTCCAGACAAAGGTCACCGTTTTGGTCACTCTCCTCTGGACACATTTCTAGATTGTCAATATTCTTCTTGAATTGTGGTGCTCAGAACTGGACACAGTATTCCAGGTGAAGTGTGACCAAACAGAATAAGGTGGTACTATGACATCACTTGATCCAGACATTGTATTCCTATTGATACAGCCCAGAATCACATTGGCTTTTTTTAGCTGCCACATCGCACAATGTTTCCTACATTTCTCCCTGTTGAAATTCATTTTATTAGTTTTGGTCCAGCTTTCTAATCAGTTAAGGTCATTTTGAATCCTTATCCTGTCCTCTGGGGTATTTGCTACCCCTCCTAATTTGGTGTTATCTGCAAATTTGATAGGCATTATCCAAATCATTGATAATAGATGTTGATTGAGCAACTTATTCTATCAAGTCCCTATACTCATCTATTCCAGTGAAGAACAAGATATGCTATCTCAGCAGTTTCTGGTGGAATTCCATATTAGCCATGACAAATATTATTAAGTTGAAGCCTGCTGCACCTTAAGCAAAAGCCACAGCAAAGCTAGGATTCCTTCCCCATTTGAGCTAAAGTCCAACAATGTCTGGAGGGACACATGTTTCCCACCCCGGTGTAGGGTAAGCAGGTTTCCACCATTAGGTTTCCTCTCATTCTTTCAGTTTCTGCTGTCTCCATTTCCCCTTTCCTTTATTTTCATAATTTTTCTTGACTCTCAGCCAACTTTCCTGCCTACTCAAGCACTCTTCTCTATTGCTCTTCCAGCAAAAAGCATACATTCTTTTGGCCTTAGGTCATACTATTTCCTTCCCCATTCTATTTCTTTTTTTTTTTAATCTGCCCCACCATTCAGCTTCAGTGGTTGATCCTGGGTTCAAATAATATGAGAGGAGGGGCAAAGCTTTTCCCTTTCTCCACACTATGCATAATTTTATATAACTCTATCATCCCCCCCCATCCCAACTGAAGCCCCAAGCATTATAACCTTTCCTTGAAGGGCAGTTACTTGAGTCCCTTAATATTTTGGGTTGCCCTTTTCAGCACATTACTGTTCATGAACACTGGCAATGCATTATAGCTTGCACTTTTATTTTTAATGTGTTATTTCTAAGCTCTGTCAAAATTGAGTCCTCCATCTAGACCTCATATGAAAGTTCCTCTGTGATGATCTCAGTGTGTTCATGCTAGAAAGCTTGTGATGCTCATGAGACATTTACAGAGAGACCTTAACAGTTAGGTAAAGGCATTTAACATTAAATGAATGTAATTTAACCAACAAAAGACACAGAATACCAATTGTGACTTAAGCTTTTTTTCTTTACTAGTTTCCAGGGAGTTCTGAGGGAGAATGAAATCATTTTGGTTTTTTTTTTTTTAAAAAAAAAAAAAGAAGTACAAATAGTATCTTTCAATTAAAAGTAAGCTTTTTCATTATGAGAGGCTATGGTGTCACTGGGATATAATAGTACATGTCTTAACTAATCTGTAATCATCTTCTTTACCATTGCTACAGCTTCCTTTGGGTGTTTCCATACTTCTATGCTGACTCTAAAAATTGCCAGTTTGGCACAAACACACATAATTTAAGGATAGTGATAGGTCATTTTAAAGTGTCGGTGCAGAACATATAATTTCAATAAAAGGCTCATAAAGTATGAGCCACAAATATCTATGGGCAAAGATCTTTAGAAATGGCTGTGACTGTTCTAGTTTTCAGTTTTGCTGAGCTAAGGAACCAGATTATGGTGCCTGATTTATAAACTTTTTCCAAGATTTATAGAAAAAGATGTCTTCTAATAAAGAACCATTAGCTACTTTGCAGATACTTTTAATAAGCCTTACTAAATAATGTATGCTCATGGTTCATTTGGAGCTGTCTAAAGCTGCAATTTTCTTTAATTGATAAGCCTTACATAATGTGACTAGAAGTGACAATATGTCACTTGCTAGAGCTTTATAATATGTCAGTCAAGTTTTTAATTGCATTTTTTCTATTGCTAGTGATGAACAGTAGGGGAAAGCCTTCAAAGGAAGAGGGAAAAAGGAGGAAGGAACTCCTGGCACCTCTAATGACTGTCTCTGTATTCTGTAATATTTAAAATACAACATTGTTTCTATCAGTTACACATTGGCATACCAAGTAAAATGAATCTTAAATGATCTGTCAAATTGGGGCCATACAGTGTGAGTGCTAAGACTGCATGGAACAGTCATAATCGCTTAAAATCTGCTTCTAAATTAAATGTAAAGGGCTTAGTTTAACTACTTTTTCTGTTTCATTTATTTATCTGTTAGCCCACAGACCACACAAAAAGCACAATAAAACACATTAGTGAATGTCATTTGGTTAAGAAAATTAACTTACGATACCTGAAAGAGAACTTACTTTAGTTTAAATGCAATGGTACAATGGCTTTGCAAAAGCTGCCATGAGTTTCTACGAACTGATGCATTAGAGCAGTCTAGAAATGTTGAGTCAGCTGCTCATGCAGAGGCAGAGTTGCCAAATTAACATGTGTTGCATTGTGCCTTTTTTCTATAGTTATTTTCAAAAGGTATTTCTGTTCTTCCTCCTCAGCCTTGAAGGCTCCTAGAGTAGTTGATACACCAGTAAAAACATTTCAGCAACTACATGTCAAAGAAGACACACCATGAAAGGCAAAATATGATGGGAAATGAAAAGGTTATATGAACCCTCAGCTATAATCCATTTCCAATGACTGTAAGGTAGTTGGACCATTTTGGTCATGAACACCTGGAATGGCCATACCCAAAAGGGAGTAGTAGTCCCAACTTGTTAAGTTTCTCAGCTGGGCTGATGGAGTGGCCCAGTTCCCTTCTTTTAAAGCCTTATGGAATGGCGACTGAACAATAAAAATAACTGGAGGAGAAGCATGGCCTGATGGAGCTGACCTTTCAGTGGTGTAGATGGTGGCCCTACTTTCCTTTTCTGTTGCTGCAGCAGTTTTTACAACGCATGCTTTGTACACAGTTATTGAAAGTTCAGAGAAAGAGTGTTTGTAAACCGTGTACAATGTAGGACCAAATATATATATTGGATTGGATCCAAATTTAGGCATGTATGTCCAGACCTTGGGAAAAGTTACTTTTAATTGGGATGAGCATAACACTTTTGGTCTAGGCAAATCCTGGATCTAACCCATAAATTTCAGACATTTTTATTTCCTGTAATGGTATAAATGCATTATATATGTCCTGTTTTAGTAGCCCCAGATCTTTGTGTTGTACTTTTTACACTTATATAAAGAAAATGCAAACCAGACTATAGAACTACCAATAACACATTGTTTATAAATACCCCTTGGACAATTAAAAAAATTAGCTACAGTTTTAAATTTTGAAAACATAAGCATGTGTCCTTATATCATTTTGATCTATACAGGATTCAATTTGTATGCGCCAGATTTCATGCTTCTATCACAAAGTTCATAATTCTTCCTATTACAATGGCTTTAGAATGGCTTTTGTCATAGAGAGAATCCAGTCTCTGCCTTTAATTCGTACTGGGGGTTCCTAGTGAAAATGTGAAAAATGAAAATGATGGCAACTTGATAATAAGCTCTAAACTTTATACTGGAAAACAGGGGACTTACTACAGGGACACAGTTTCCATACTTTTGGGTGCAGTCCCATGCACTTACCTTGGTGGAAAATCTCATGAAACTCAGTGTGACTTTTGGGTGTTATATGATGCTATCAGTCTAAAGGAAAGAAAACCTGGCCAACATTATTATAGAATCCTTCATTTACTGTTTACTGTCCTGGAGGTTCTGGCATTGTACTGATCTTAAGAATGGCTGGGTCCATTTTTTGTTCCATGTGAGCTCAGAGTAGTGTTGGACACAGACAAATATATGCATAGATGCACACACATACAGGAAATACATTCAAATTAAGTTGAGTTTCTACTACTGCTCTGCTCTTTCTGTCATTTAAAACTTAGCTGCCTAGGGTCATCTGCTTCAAAGCGCCATATTTTAGGAATTTCCAAATCAAATTTGATAAACTGTCATATTGATGGGGAAATTAAGTTCATTTTGAACCCTTTAAAAAACTCAGTTCCATATGATAGATTGGGGGTGAGGGATATACATAACTTGTTATTCTACTCTTAAGCAATATCTTCTAAGAGTCAGCCTAAGCAATCAGCTTAGCATACATGTAGAATAGGTGCTTCCTCAAGTCTGGAAAAATCTCTGTCATGCCAAGAACTATAATGAAACATTTGGATTATATGCACACTCTCATGACCTGAGGCAAATACCTTATTGTATCAGACTACTAATATAATTGATGGTTGTAGGAGTTGTTTGATGGTTTTGATGCTCATACAGAGATTATTCAGACCTCCCTGGGACAGTGGAAGGGTGGTGCTGGAGCTCAACAGCATTAGGCAGCCCTGGACTCCTGATGCACTTTCATTCACTGCCAGAAGAAGCAGTAGCTATCCAGCATGTATTGTTTGTCAGAAATGAACTGTTTCTAGAGCTGCCTATTTCTCCAATGCCTGGTTCTGAGGGGTACCATAGGAAGGGTAGCTTGGAAAAATCACACAGGCCCCATCTATATGGGGAGGGCAGAGTACCTCGCAGTAATGGCATTTCACAGCAACAGCAACTTGTCTTGGTGGTGTTTTTGCCCCCAGAAGCTTCACATGCCAGATGGTGGCCGTGAGTGATTCACTCTTGTTAGTACTTAGCTACTGCCAAACTTAAACAACAACAACAACAATGTCTAAGGTGTGATGGACCAATAGAGTGATTTTTCAATTTAAAGAGACAGCAAAACAAAACAAAAAATTACCCCATTTTATCTCGCTAAGGCAAAAATTCAACATGGGTCTTTAGCAAGCCTGTTAGCAAGCCCTGCCCGCCATGCTCACCCAGCCAATCAGCTTCATGCGTCCTCTCATATGGGAGAGCAATTCAGATCAAATTGATTGTCCCAACAAGCAGGATGCACACCCCCTCTCTGTTTTTAAAAAAAATCAGGGAAAGCCACAAGGGTTTTTCCTGCACTATTTTTGCTGTTTTAGGCCCCCTCCTTCCTAATACTGTGGACTGATGAAGGATCTCATTTAGACAGGTTATATTCCCAGTGAATTCCATGAGGACAATTTTCACCATTTAGACACTCCCACAATGAAAAAGCACAGGCTATTTTGAAAGCCACCCTCCTATAGTGCCTTGGTTCTGAGGACCCATGGAATCAGGCACTGAAGAAATAGGTGACTTGGGGGAGAGGGAGGAAACAGCTTCTGGCAAGAGATGTTTGTTGGGTGATCCAGCATAATAATACTGGTTGAGTGCTTTTCCTAAATTCCAAATTGTGGCCTAAGTTTGAAACCTGTAGTTTAGTCTAAGAGGCATGAACTGGACCATTTCATAGAGAAAATAAGAAAGATGTAAGTTCTCATGCCTCTTTCTGTTTGTGGCAAAACCAAAAACAAACAAAAAAAAACAGTGCAGACTGTCATAGTACAGTAGGAACCCTGTGTCTGCTGATTCTTTTATCCACTGATTCAGTTACCAGCTATCATAGAGTCTTCCTAGAAAATGCATCTTCTCTAGCCATTTTCTAGGTCCTCCAAGGCAACTCTATGGTATTTTAAACTGGAAGTCCCATTTATTTTCAGTGGTGTTTGCTATTATCCGCAGATTTTGTTATTCGCAGTCAGGCCTGGAACCAATTCCCCACAGATACAGGGGTCCTACTGTAGTATAAACCTGGGAAGAAAGATTTACCTGATTAGATTAAGCCCATTTAATTCATTAGAGTTATCTGTGTGCTCACTCACCAATTAGCAATTGATTAAATAGCTCTACTTTAGTAGGGACTAACCACCAGGATGTCAGTCCCTTTTAATATTGTATGTATTTTGAGATTATTGAAAATTACAAATTAATGCAAAACCTAAAATTATGGGTACGGGCATGCAAAAATGACATAGGGTGGAAATAGACAATGTCTTTATTCCTAGGAACAGGTATCACATTGCCACCAAGCATTATGTTTGCTACCTGCTGTGTGTCATTTCTCCTACATCTTATTGTTAAATCTGGGTAGATAATCTGCCTTTTAAATGGATGACAGTGGTAAAACAATAATAAGGTAAAAATATTAGAAAATGCCTTTTCCAGTTCCAAGGTCAGTTATGATTTAGTCTGAATTTCTCATTGATGTTGACCTTAGTGGAAATCAATATCTCTGTATTAGTTTTGTGCATTGAAGTATTGGCATGTCATTTGTCAAGTTCTTTCCTTTGCTGGAACAGAAGATAACATAAACTGAAGTGTTTGAAACTTAAAAGGCACATCACCCACTTGAATTCTCATCATCAAATGAAACAGTTAAAAGCAGTTCCAAACAATATGGCACAGTACACTGTAAGTTTCCTTTGTTGATTTATTTTTGATGGATTTACGATTTAGAAGTTTAATTCCCTCCCTCCCCTCTGCCAAGTAACATCAGTACCATGGCCAAGGAATAACCTATAAAAGAAGGAAAACTGTGAATACACAATGTACAGAGAAATGGAAAAGGTAAACAACATGAGAAGAAGGTTTGTTTGGCCTTGCCACATCCTCTCAGTGAGCTGTTGCTTGTAGCAAAAAGAATGATGGATTGTATTGAGGCAGAGGGATTTTAAGGTGATGTCAGCTTTACTTTGGAATTGCTCTTAGGGACTGTCTTGATAACCACAGACCTGCACAGAAATTGGGATTCCATCATTTGGTAGTACTTCTTGATTTACACTGTGCATGGATAAATTTATTATTTGGGGGTATCGCCCCACATTTGTTCTTAGAAGACAAAATGTACAATTATGCACTTTAATTGCTGCTATATTCTTATGAAGGATTCACCTTCTTTTAACAGACTTAACCTTGTGTCAGCCCCAAAAAGTGGTGGGTGATGTACAGCAGAACTGGCAGAATATTACATCAACTGACAAACATTGAAGATAGGAGCTCAACAGTGTTTGCTAGTTTGTTTGTTTGCTTGTTTGTTTCTAAAGCAGCAAGCTGCTCTACTTCTTGGTACAGGCCATAGTATCCCTTGTGCAAACTGACAGTCTGTTCCCATTTATAGAGAGGACGGAGACCCAGCAGAGACTGCCAGTGAAAGGATGGAGGTTATTTTCACTATATCCTTCCATCACTTACCACCGCTCCATGCTTCCCATGCTCTTCTGGATCCATTTTGTTTACTGAATATTACCCACCCCAGTTCCAAAAGATGTGATGGAGTGTATGAGAAAGCATTTGCAAGAAGGGTTCAAGAAGTGGGGAAAATGCCAATAAAAATTGCCCTGCGAATTGGATCTTTCACTAAATGGTCTAATTTGCTGTTAGGGTGGAGAAACCTAATTTATTGTGTGTTTAAAATGTTGGAAAATGTGATAAAATGATTTAAGATTAAAAAAAGATAAAAAGACTCAAGAGAATGGCATTGTTTTCTCTATAATACTGTACTAATGTTGCAATGGTAGAATTTTTAATCCAGTTGTGCATATGTATATGTGGAGAAGGAGAGGCAATTGCATCAACTCGGCTGAAGCTGCAAACGGCCTTTTCTGATGGCAAATGATTCATAGCTCAGCTTTGCCATCTGGGGACTATGAGGTTCCATGACTCCTGGCATGAAAAGATGCTATGTGCATCATTTGCTGGGAAATAGATCCCTACAGGGATTCTCCTGTGTGTCAGGAATCCTCTGCTGTATGTTATTCCCACCCCTAAGTCAAAGCCTTAAGAGTCTAAAGTAAGGCTTTTTGTCATGAAAGATAAAAGAGGACTGATGGAAAGAGCAAGAGATGTGGATGGAAGGTGCAGGTCCTGTTTCTAATCCAGCCCTGCAGAGAGGGGGGCTGTGCCTGAGTCAAACCTGGACCACTTTATTCAAGTGGGCTTTTCTTTCCACATTTTCAAGGCTTCCTGTTGAAATACGTACCCCATCTCTAGCAGGAAGAAACACAGGGAGGTGCTAAAAGTACAAGAATGGGGGATTTCAATATGCTGCTGGACATCTGGCAGGCAGGAAGCCAGGCAGAGATAACCAAATGACAAAAGTGTAGTTCTGACACAGGTGATATATTTCCCCACATTTTGTTCTCATGGGCTATTTTAGGTCCAGGACAAACCCTTCTGAAATAGAGAGGCTTATTGCCTGAGGAAGTAAAACAGCAGTGCAGGCAGAAAATTTCATCTTCCGTCCTGCTTTACCATATGACATCAACGTTTTCAGTTGTTCTTCCAGCCCGGTGGGAGATGGTGGTAAAAGTGTCTTTTTTCTAACTAGAAAAAAGAGTCTTTTTTCTAACTAGAAAAACCCATTAGAAAAAAAGACTTCCTCTTACCACCATCTCCCATGGGACCATAACAGAAGAACCACTGAAGAACAAAAATGTCATGTAGTAAGGCAGGATGGAAGATGAAATGTTCCTGCTGCACTGCTGCTTTACTTCCTCTTGTGATAAGCCTTAGAAAGTCAACCAAAGGTTCCATTAAAATATTTTTAAAAACTGGTGTGGGGGGCATGGGATGGGAATGTGTGGCCCTCCAAGGTTCCATGGAGGAACAAGGCAGCCCCACAGTCCCTAGCAGTTGCCAACTCTGGTCTAGACAGCAAGTGGTGAATCATATGAATACTATTTCATGTGGAGAAAAATTCACTGCATGTAGCAAGAAAGCATGAGCAGCAAGAACAGGATTAAATCATATCCTTTTGCTCTAAGTTCTATGTGGTAAGACATCTGCTTATTTATTTAGTAGAGAGGAGCATTCTGCACTGCAAGGTGGCACATGTGTGTGTCTATATGTCTCAAAGACAATCTGTGCATCCACAAGAGTACATTTCTGTAAATGTGCAAACTAAAGCTATGGTAACTGCTGCCTTTGTACATGGACTATTAAAAAGTACATTTATTAGACTGGTTATTTTTGTCTTTGTGAACAATCAAAAAGCCAGTCCTTTCCCACTTCCTATGGAAGCGGATATTTTTGAAATTTTATTTTGTTTCACAAAGGCAGAAAAGACTTGTGCAAATTATGTGAATCATGATAAACACAAGCTACTTGGTGCTTTGCAAGAGCTCTAGCAGGGGATGAGGAATCCTAGTAAAATTACAGCTTGGCAGTATGAGAACAATGGTTAGACCACTGAGTGGACAACATACTCCCTATGTGCCCTACATACACCCCCCCCCAAAAACAACAACAACATTGCACCACTATTTGGCTGCAAAGCACAAAAAGGAATGGACCCATTTTCAACATTTAAATGGTTCTAAGGCTGCTGACACACTGCAGAAATAATACAGTTTGACACAGCTTTAACTATCATGGCTCCTTCCTGTGATATCCTGGGATTTGTAGTTTGTGGTGACACCAGAGCTCTCTGACAGAGAAGGTTAAATATCTCACCAAACTACAAGTCCCAGAATTCCATAGCATTGAGCCATGGCAGTAAAAGCGATGTCAAACTGCATTATTTCTGCAGTGTATTAGCAGCGTATGTGTGTATGTGTGGTTTACTGCTTAAATTCACTGACAAACTTGTAAAACTTCTTTAAAACCAGCAGAAAAAAAGTCTTATTTTAGTGAATCTTTATCCTTTTGCCAGTGAAAGTTGACAATGTGATTTGCTGCAGAATTTCAACAGGTGGTGGTGGCCACAACAGAAACCTGAGTTTCCAGCCTCAGGGTTGAATCCAGGGCTATATCAAGCAGTGGACCTGTTTTCTTCAAAGGGGTGTAACTATCACCACAAACTGAACCCCTATTTTATGATCTGCCTTTTGACTGTCCAGGAATACCTTGGTCTTGTCTGGATCAGTTTCAGCTTGTTCCCTTTCATTCATTCTGCTACAGATGACAGGCACTGGTTTTGAACAGAAACAACGTCCTTGGATTCATAGAATCACCGAGTTGGAAAAGACCATAAGGGCCATCTAATCTAGTTCAACCCCTGCAGAATACACAATAAAAGCATTCCTGACAGATGGCCTTCCAGCCTCTGTTTAAAAACCTCCAAAGAAGGAGACTTCACCACACTTGGAGGCAGTGCATTCCACTGCAGAACAGCTCTTAATGTCAGGAAGTCCTTCCTAATGTTCAGGTAGAACCTCTTATCCTATAGTTTGAGGGCATTTCTCCATGCCCTAGTCACCAGAGCAGCAAAAAGAAAGCTTGCTCCATCCTCAGTATGTTGAAATTCATTTTGTTAGTTTCAGCCAATCTGGCTCTCCAATCTGTTAAGGTCATTTTGAATTCTGATCCTGTCCTCTCGGGAATTAGCTACCCCTCCTAATTTGGTGTTATATGCATATTTGATAAGCATCATCCAAGTCATTCATAAAGATGTTGAATGGCACTAGGCCCAGGACAGATCCCTGTGGCATTCTGCTAGTCAGTTCTCTCCAAGATGAAGAGGAGCCATTGGTGACTACCCTTTAGGTTTGGTCAGTCTAGCATTACATATCCACCTAACAGTTGCATTGTCTAGGCCACATGTTACTAACTTTTTTGCAAGAATAACATCAGGGACCTTGTCAAAGGCCTTAAAATTGAGTAATAGAGCTAGGTGCCATACACATACTGATGACACAAAACCTCCAAACCACAGACAACTATTCCCAGTGGTTTTATATATATGTTAAACAACATGGGGGACAGAACTGAGCACTGAGGGACCCAGTATACCAATGACCAAGTGGCTGAACACCAGTCTCTTGCCACCATCTTTTAGTTTTGCTCCCCCAGGAAGAAATGGAGCCAACTGTAGAACACTTCCCACAAGTCCCAACCCAGCAAGGTGGCACAGAAAGATACTATGGCTGATATTGGTTGCTGCTGAGAAGTCCAGCAGAAGAGCCAACAAGAACACACTTTCTCTGTCCAGTCCCTGATGAAGGCTTCCACCAAGGTGACCAAACCAGTCTTTGTTCTGTACCCTGGCCTGAAACCAATCTAAAATGGTTCTATATAATCCATCTCATCAAGGAACCCCTGGAGCTGGGAAGTGACCACACTCTCTAGTACCTTGTCCACAAATTGAATGTTGGAAACTGGCTGGTACTTATACAGTATGGTGAGATCCATTGAGAGCTTTTCCAAAATTGATCTTATAAATGCTTCCATTGGGCATGATGGACTCTGTCTTGTTTTAGTGAGGCATTGACCACCCCCTCTTCCCACTCACCCATTCCCCCTCTGGCTTTTTAAAAATAAGACAGGAAGGGTAAGAGTCTAATACATATGCTGTGGCTCTTTTCTCTCCAAGGATCCTATCCATATCTTCAGGCTGTACAAACTGAAAAGTAGTCATTATCACTGGATAAGCAAGGCCCAAAGTTACATCCTTGGGATCTGAATTAAATATAGCATCCAAGTTCTTTGAAAAGTGCTGGGGTAGTTGTTCACAGTGGCTGTTGAGTTGTCTGGATCATGTGTGTTAGTTTGTAAAAGACCCCTCACAACTTGAAACAGCTCCACTAGATGGCTCTTTGTGAATGCAATGGTGTCAAAGAGTAGATTTTGTTTTGTTTTTTGTTTTTTGGCTGCCCACATTACTACAAAATAGGTCTATGAGGCTCTAGGCTATATTCTACTGAATTAACTCTGAGTTTTCTACCAATATTGCTGTAGTTTCTATCTCACTTGTTTCATCTCTGCCAGATCACTGGAAGACCAGGGGTCTGCCCTGGTTTCACTCTGCAAGAGGGCACATTCAGGAGTGATCATGTCCAACACCTCTGTTGTTACTGCATTCCAGAGACCAACCAGGGTTTTAACAGAATCATCAATAAGAAAATCTTCAAGAACCATCAGGAAACTATCCAAATTCATCTGCCTCCTGGGGCAGGAACTGCAGCAGTTTTGAGACTCAGTGTCTTAAAATATGTGTCTCTAATAAGTTCATGTGCTTTAATTATCTCTAAATCTTTTTAAGACTGTAGCCTTAAGTCATACATTCTTAAACAAGTACTGTAAATGCATGTGGGGGACAGAATCAAGAATGACCATGCTAGAATCACATCCTCTTATCTTTTTATCACCCTCCACATGAAGAGTGTGACTTTTGGAATGGAAGAGCCTCCTGTATCTATGGAGATACTCAGCAGCTACTCTGCAGTATCTGGACCTCTTATTTTCTATTATCTCCCCAGCCACCCCATGGGTATAAAAAAACCTTTCCCTTTCAGAAGGTGCCCCTTGACATGCAGAGAAGGAAAAAGATGGGGTGGGGGTAGTGTGCTCCCCCTTTCTCCCCTTCCTGTGGTGTCAAGCTGACAAGGAGTTACATCTCTAGCTAGAATCTGTCTTCTGTCTGTACAAGGCAAGGCATTTTTTTTTCTTCATTCACATTGTGCCTTCAGGAATTGATTCCTCTGTCATGCCTTTGATCAGAAGCCACCAACGTTACTTATCCACAGCACTTGTACCTAATCCCTTAATTGAAGTTGTACTGTACACAACTTTATTAGATGGTAAATTCTCTGAGTCAGAGTCCTTGTCGGGTTTTGTATACATATATAAAGTGGTGTCATGTATAGAACACACAAGGAGAATAATGAACAATGTAGGCTAAAACAATAGAATAGAATGAAATGAAATACATAACAGTTAAATGACCCCTGTTGTTCTTAGAATCATAGAATTGTAGAGTTGAAAGAGACCACCAGGGCCATCCAGTCCAACCTCCTGCCATGCAGGAAATCACTATCAAAGCATCCCTGACAGATGGCCATCCAGCCTCTGTTTAAAGACCTCCAATGCAAAAAAACAAAACAAAACAAAAAAGCAAAAAACACCAAATGCTTATATTAACATTGTTCCCTTAAAAAAATCAGTAATACTGTTTTTCTTTATACACAGTTTAAATCCTGCCATTCTATGCATGAGAAATAATTGATGCTTGTTTTCATGCTTTTGTGCTATAGCACAACTGGCAATTTTTCATATTTGTCTACCGTGTATACAGTGGGCCCTTGTTATCCACTGGGTTTGGTTCCAGGACCCATTGTAGGTACCAAAATCCATGGATGCTCAAGCCCCATTATACACAATGACATAATAAAATGGCCTCTTATATATAATGTCATCCAGAGAAGGAGATCCCACCACCTCTTTAGGCAATTGATTCCATTGCCGAGCCATTCTCATTGGCAAGAAATTCCTTCTAATGTTCAATTGAAATCTACCCTCCTGAAACTTAAAACCATTAGACATAATTCTGTCCTCTGAGGCAGCAGTGAACAAGCCTGCACACTCCACTTTGTGGCAGTCCTTGGGGTATATAAAGAGTGTGATCAGGTCACCCTTCAGTCTTCTCTTCGTGAAGTTGAACATGCTCAGCTCCTTCAACCTTCAATATTTTATTTTCCGTATTTCTTATCATCCTTACTATCCTTCTGTGAACTCACTCAAGCTTGTCTATATCCTTCTTAAAATGAGGTACCCAGAACTGAACACGGTACTCCAGATGAGTTCTGGCCAGTGCAAAATATAGGGAGACTATTACTTCTCTTGATTTGGGGAAAAAAAAATGCTTCTATTATGTTGCCCTCCCATGCCCCTAGTGTGTCCCCATTAGGATTCCTCCTAAAATATTTTCAACATTCCCATAGCCAAATGTACTCCTAGAAGCCATGGGGTCACCATATGTAAATAAAAAGTTGTGACCCTCCTCATCAAGGGTTGTGAATATGCATTTTGGCATGGAGAACTGAGTTTTTTTCAGAGATGAGTCGTCAGGGGGATCTGAGGGGAATACTGGAGGGGGGGCACATATGGCCTGGAGATTGTTTGGCCTGATCCTACCCTATTTTTGTGTGTGTGTGTGTGTGTGGAGATAGTAGTTAGGTTATTGCTTCTCTCATTTAAACCTTCCTTTAAGGTAAAAATGAGATTTAATGAAGAGGCTCTGCTCAGTACATATCTTAGCATAATAGCTTAATCAGGCCAGGACATGACTGAGAGCTTTTGTGGAAATCCTTTCTAAGAGAGGTTTGGTTACCCCTCCCCAGGCATTTTCTTCTTGTCATATCATGGTGGTCTTTTTATTTCAGCAGGCATTGAGAAGTCTGGTTGGTAATGTCAACTGTTTTTAAGATGTTCTGATGTTTCTATAAGCTGTATGGGACTTTATCTGTTCTTCATTGATATATGTTTGACTGCTGCTTTTATGATCTTAATAGTTTGATGACACCCTTGCATACCCATATATTATACATGTATTTTACCTCATATGCTTTAAACGCTATGTGGGTATGCAAAAATGGAAAAAGTTGAGGAAAAGGACATCAAACATAGAAAAGTGATGGTGGAGGGGATTGGTGTTACTGAACCTTGGTACCTGGATGTGTGTTAATAATGGGACAAAAGCATTTAATGGTGAAGTTGGAAGAAGGCAGGAGAATAGAAAATGGAACTGTTGGTAGCACTATTGATAACTCCTGTTCTATAAGAAACATAATAAGATCAGTTAGAGAAGATCTGCTGGATCATACTAACAGTCTCTCTGGGTCAGTGCCTCGCCTTCAGGTAATTTTAGGAAAGCCAGAAGCAAGACATGAATGACATGATCCTGCTTGATTGTTTGCTCCTAGTAACTGTCATTCAGAAATGCAATCCTTCTGAACATGGAAGTTGTATTTAGCTCACATGACTTAGCAGCCACTTGATAGACCTGTCTTAATCTCTTTTAAAGATCTATCTGCCTTTACTTCAGCAAGGAAAGCAACGTTTTGGTTATTCACAGTATATTGGGGGTCAGGGTGGGGATGACAGTTCACCAATTGATGGATAAACATTTCAGTTCATAAACCTTTCAGCTGACCTTAGTACCAACATCCTCTAGAACAGTGGTCATATCATCAATTCCTAAACTCCCTTTTACCACAGATGTCTCTACTATCTGATTATGGAGGTGAATACTTTTCTCCCTTATGCCACAGAAGAGGCTGAGAAGCATACCCCATGCTCTTTACTGAAAAATGTAAGAAATGCTAAGAGGCTCAAGGAGAAGAAAATTGTATATAGCTTTATGTGGCACGTTGCCCTTTGCTGCAGTATACAATACCTAAAATGACTGCAATATTGTTTGTCAGTGTGACTCATTATATCTATCTGTCTGTCAGCTGAAGGCGCTTGTGGAGGAACTCTCCGTGGGACAAGTGGAATTATTTCAAGTCCTCACTTTCCTTCAGAATACGATAATAATGCTGATTGCACATGGACCATTCTAGCTGAACCGGGAGATACTATAGCTCTGGTTTTTACGGATTTCCAACTGGAGGAAGGCTATGATTTCTTAGAGATCAGTGGGACAGAAGCACCATCAATATGGTAAGTCATTACACTGGGGTGGCGTCCTCACTATATATCCTTTTTAGAAGCTTTTGTAATGGTATATCATATTTAGAGTGTGATCAGAGTTGTAGTGTCTTGTGGAATAAAGAGAGTGATTGATACCTATATTATTTTCATCAAGGATGAAAATAATATAAAATAATATAAATTTACTACTGGTAGATACAGTTAGATGTTGTTAATGTTGTTCTAGAAATATTTTATGAGTTGCTTGAAAACAATGTTACCATTACAGTAAGGAAGAAGAAGAAATGCACCTGAGAGATACATTAAAATGATGAAATGGTAAGATACTGCCCTCTGATGGATGGAGCCAGAATTATTCTGCTGGAAGCCATCATAATCTCCTAATAAAATTGCATGCTAGGGATTGGTGTAAAAAAATGTGTTCCCCATTTTGATAAGAAAGTATGAAAAACAGGACCAGCCGTACCCCAGCATTGGTTTATAGTTTGTTGAAACTTCTGTTAGGTCAAAACCACTGAAATGTAGGTGCAAACATGTGTGGTGGACTTTAGCATATCATACTGAAGACTGTCTTTTGCTGTTTGGTGAGTTTTCTCATGCACCTGGATTCTCTACTTTCTGCCATTTGAGAGTGATAATCTTGCTCCTGATCCATAATTATTGACCTCACCATTTATAAATTATCATTGCACATTCATGGCAGTATACGCACCAGTGCTTTTTGAATTTTACATAGAGAACAATGTTAACGTAAAATTCCTAGCATGCTCCCCTAATTTGCAATGAAATTGAAGCATGAATGGCTACCGTAATTCACCAGAAGCATTCTAAACATAGTGTATGATGCAAGAGAGCTAAAAATAAACCCATTGTATGTTATTCAGTGCTGAAGCCTAGATACTCTATGTGCATCAGTTGTTAACAGAAGGAGCTAAGGAGAATGTTCTAATATATTCTTTTCTTTTTAAAATCAGATCTGTTCTTATTCCAATAAACAGCTTTAGAATATATTTAATAGTTCCAGTATATTTTCCGGCCTCATACTGTTGTGATGGCTTTTTTGGTTTGGTTTCTGGTTTTTTTGTTTTGTTTTGTTTTTTGCTGGTTATAGTAATTTTTGCTGTTGAATTTGTGCTGTCTATATATTGGCTACATATTTTAAAAAGCCAGTTGAAGTCATGAAATGCTTCACACCTTTCTTTTAGGAACTAGTTGCCTGTGTATTGTTAACTGCAAAGAATGGTCTTTAGATCTCACTTAACCAACATTCAGACTAGACATCATTCTAGAGCAGGCAAAGAAAAGTCATGAACACACCTACTTGAAACTAAGGGCCACTGTTTTCAGTGACACATACTGTACTTCTGAGTAGATTCTGCTATTTGTCTTCAAATAAGACAGGCAAAAACAGGCAGGACAATTGTGCATATGGCCTTCAGTTTGGTTCAGTGCCCAGTGTGGTGATTCACATCTGGACCTTGTTTGGACTGCATTGATCTGGACCTAATCCATTCCTATCCAGATCCTGAATCCAAATTGTGATTCAGGACTGTGGATTTCAAGTTAGGGATAGAAAGGATGTTCAAAGATTCTGGGGGGACATGAGAAAGGGGCCTGCCTGGTATCCAGAAAGCCTGAAAAGGACAATCCTCATCATGGCCTTGTCTTTTTTTTTCTTTTCCTTTTCTTTCTGAGTCCATGAAAAGACTCAAATGTTACATTTCCACCCACCCCCACCACTGGCTACAGGGTCATATGGTGGCTGGCAGATCTGGGCCAGGCTATTGCCATTCTAGCCTGTACACCATGAGCCACAGGGTTACATGAGAGGTTGCTGGGGTTCCATGAGATCATGATTGGCAGTGGAGGGGGGAGGGAGTTGAGTTGTAGATACAATAATTTGTTTTCAGAGATTCTCTGAGACCCAAAAATTATTTCAAGAGTTCCTCTGGAGTAAAAAGATTGAGAAAGGCTGTCCTAGAGCACCAGTTAGCTATGTCTGATAAAGTTTAACTAAAATGTGATAACTATAATGAAATGGCAGATTTCTTGTACTTTTTTGTTTTATGCTACCAGCAGACTAACTTATAAGATTCATACCATATATAAGAAATGGGGGTGGGTGTGTATGTATGATGATAGCATGCCTTATTTATTACCAGTAGTCTAACTGGTGTGATCACTCTGATTATCCTCTTGCTCAGCCTTAAGGCCTTTGATGACATTGGGTATGTCCTTCACATGGCCCCATAATCTTCCAACCCCATCTGTTCAAGAATTGCCTGTCCTAAGCCTTTTGTCTGTGGGGTAGGTTGAGAGTTGCTGCTGCACATACACAGCATGTATGTATGTATGTATGTATGCTACACAGGTTTGCTACACATATACACACCCTACATGTCTTGAACCTGCTCCCTGACTACTCAGACTTTTCTTCTGCCTCTGTGCTAAGTATCCTAGTTAAGGATGGCATCTGCCCATTTCAAACAAACAATGTGCAAGGAGAAGTCATGGGGTCAGTCAAAGACAGTCCAGGGTTGACAGAGGGAGTCATGAAGTATCAGCAGTTAAAGGGGAAGTTGGAGAGAGTAATCCAAGGGCACTCTGAATTCTAACACAAAATGAAGTGCTAACAGGTTTAGAAGCAATAAAAGATCCAGACTAAAGGGAATACAAACAGCATGCCCAGGTCAAGAAGCCAAGGAAGCTCATGAACCAGAAGCAAGATGAGATAGATAGGAAGAATATTGAAACCAACAATCTCATGTCTCCAGAGTGAACTAATTAGACATTACCATCTGGGAGACTGTAGCTGATGCTAATCAGAAGAGTTTGTGCCTTGGTGAGCTCTCTTGAATCCTGGCATCCCTTCACAACTGGCCTCTTTACTGTGTGATTTCTGCCAGCAACTTTCACGATGGTGAAACTGCTCAGCATATGGGTCCTCTTACGGACCCTTATGCTGAGGACCCGTATGCTCAGCAGCTTCACCATGTCACACTGCAAAGAGTCCAGTTGTGAAGGAATGCCAGGATTCAAGAAACAGTGGGTGTGCTCCAGGTAGGGGTTGGAGAATCCTGGCTCTGCCTCAGAGGAGGACTGGCACTCACAGCCTCCTGCTGCCCCTGAAATTCCTCCTGCCAGAGCCCATCCCCCCCTTGCCCTCCTTCTCAGACTGCCTGCCTTAGAATACCCATATGCCATCAGAAATAACTAGGAACTATTGGGAAGTGTGGGAGACTAAGTTTCACTACCTAAAACACACAGAGACGAATTAATAAGAAAGGCAAACAGAAGATTAAGCCAGGTGTTTCAATAAAACAAAAGGAAATTAAAAAGAGACCAACTCCACAGCTCTTATATAATTGGCTACTAGCATAGAACAAACAGATGCCAAGAAGAGATAATTGATTTTATAACTTAAATGACCTCACAAAATCCCTTCCCATAAGCACTGTGATTAGAGTGCTGGTGAGATTCTTTTCCCAGGTTGCATGATAGAGCCATCAGTGAGTAAAAGTCAGCTACCCTCCACTCTATGTGTATCACACCATCTTGGTGTTTTCCTTATATTGTCATATTGGAGGTACACTGTTTGGCATCCTCACAGTTATTTTTAATGTGTGTGGCTGGAATTCACTATGGCAATTATGAATGTGTAACCTAGAGGTACACATTCATGACTGTTTTGTATTCACAATCCCTATGCATTTCCATAGTTTAGGAAGACAGCATAGTTTAGGAGACATGTAGGGACCGTGAAAGTCCCCCAGTCCTTACCTAACATCAGCTGTTGCACTTGATAGAAGGCAGCTGCTGGGCTTGATGAGTGGCCGGTTTGTGGCCCAGCCAGCTCCTGGAGCCCGGGCTGCCTCCCCCCAGCACCACGCAGCTGCGTGGTGGCCAGCATGGGGGCCACCATGTTAGGCCTCTTCTTCCCGGCCAGTTCTGTGGGCCAGGAAGAGGGTGCGAAGCGGCAGGCCAATTGGGGCAGGCCTCTCCTGCCCTGATTGGCTGGCATGGCCCGGGGGCAGGTCTTCCAGCCGGCATAGGTGGATGACACCACCCTGCATGGCATTTTGTGATGGCCACTTTATGGCCGTTGCTTTAAGCCACCAGGGCCAGTATATAACTTGCCAGGAGCTGAAGACCCACCATCCCTCTCTCTTTTTTCCAGGGTTATAGGGACTTGGTTAGTGTGTATTGTCTTGGTAATTGTGTTTACTCCTTGTCACAACTTTGGGAGGGTGGTTGGCATGGGTCCCAATCCAAATAATTGGTTGGGAGAATACGTCTCTGTCAAGGTCTAGGTGAAATTCATGACCAAGTTCACGGAGACCCCCTTTTTGCCATAACCTTGCTTGTTTCAAAGGGGAAGGAAGTGGAGGGTCATCAGTTGGGCGGCCTGGCCAGGACTCCTCCCCTCAATGCAGAGTGGTATCAGTAGTGACCGACAGTGCCATTAGCCAGCAGTGAGTTGGCTAATGAAGGGATCCGGACCCATGTTGTGTACGCCAACCATTATCAGCCATTATCAAAGTTGTGGCCTTTTATTGCCATATATCCTCTACCTCGTATATATTCTACCTCATACTTATGCATATCATGTACTATGTTTATCCTCATAACATATCTCAATATATTTTCTGAAGATATACCGTGTCAGTGTCTTGTATTAAATGGGTGAGGGAATTGTTCAGCTTGGGCCCACAAGTCTGTTCCTCTGTCAATTGAGAAGCAGCTGATTGACATCCACACCAACCCCCATCACGTGAGCACTCTCCAGTGCAAGAGGGAATTGTTACAGGGCCCCTGCTTCTGGCTGTCACACCAGAGATTGCTCACAGGGAAAGGATGGGAATGTCAGTCAACCACTTCCTGATCAACAATAGCAATAGCAATAGCACTTTCATTTCTATACCGCTTCATACTGCTAAGCATTGTCTAAGCAGTTTGCAATGTGTATTAGCTAACTACCCCAACAAGCTGGGTACTCATTTTACTGACCTACAGAAGGATGGAAACTTGAGTCAACCTGGAGGCCTGCAAGATTGAACTCACAATATTGTGGTTGCAGTACTAGCATTTAACCACTACACCATCAAGAGAAGGCTCTAGTACATTCCTCCTGAAAATTATTCCATCCTGACTAGAAGATCCTAGAATTGTTCACCTATTTCACTAGCAAATAGATCCACAAATATGTGAGCATTTCACCAGTGTATATAAATGGCACACCCATGTATGGAGGGTAGATATTCTGAGACTTATTGAACAAAAGCTTTTGTCTATATCTCCCTCCTTGTGAATTACCCAGAAACTGCTGGGCTAACCATTTGGGGTAACAAGATTACACATTAGATGGACATGGCACCAGTAGCATTTTGATGTTCTTTGAAATCTCACTGTGTTCAGTGGATCTTACTTCTAAGCAGGTGAGAACAGACTTGCAGCCTATCAGAGCAAGTAACAACACTCTTTTTTTTAATAAGCAAACATTTTATTTACTGAGAATTGAGAAAACCAGGAAGTTACAATATGGAAGGTGCAAATTGATGCTAGCTAACTACATTTTAAGTAGCAAAACTAATTTTAATCTATTTATCACAAATTGCCATACCATACCGCAAGAACATAATTTAGGTTGCTTAGAAGTGAAGCAGCTGTTGCTTTGCAAATATTAGCTGCAGTGTGCAGATTAATCACTATTTCATAAAAATAAATCAGACTTGTGCATCTTTTATTTGTGGAGGATATCCTGTCTTTAATAAATTATCAGTACCTTAAGAGCTTTATTTGCTTCTGAAATGTTTAACATATATAATTTACTTGTACCATTTTAATGTAGTTTTTTTTTAAGTCTGATTTTAGTTTTCTGAATAGTTGAACAGTCCTGACATGTAAACATAGAAAAGTCAAAATAGTAACCATGTCCCATAAGTTAGAAGGAAAGTGACAATATTCACTTTACTTTCTTTAAATATTTTGCATGGTTGTAAACACACATCCCTTTTGCCTGTGTGAATGCACCATTTATTGTGTTTATTTAATAGAAATAGCCCCCAGGTCAAAAGAATGTTTCTTTTTTTCCAAGATCCTGATGTACTTGTCTAAAAGAGAGGCCTTCAGCCCATTAAATGAGTTATTCTAATAAAGAGGTTTTATTTTGATCTGAACTATTTAAAATGGTGGCTTTACATGATATTTTAATTCTGTTCTTTGGTTCCAAGTTCTGAATGCCTCAAATCCTTTTCCACTCCTGAAAGTGCAACAGTTCCATGAAGCACTGAGTTAGAGAAGGGGCTAATTTGCTCTGATTTAATGCATTTTCAGCACTGAGCATACTATTTCATTGCTGAATTTCTTTTGTAGAGGGAAGAGGGCTGCACGGCCATGAAAATTACCTTAAATGCTCTGAAACATAAATCCACAAAAGTTTCAGTCTTTGATTAGAAACAGCTCAACCAATGTAGCAGCATTTTACATTCAGACAATCCTCTATGTCCTGTTATATTTTAGAAAATGAAGTTGCATTAAATTTCATTAACCATCAATCTAAAAAGCAATCCTTGCCTATAGCATCTCTTTTTCCTAGCCTTTATCTTTTGGAATGTCCATGTAATCTGAGTCCACCCACCACTGGAAGGACACACCATCTGCCATCAATAGTAAGAATATGAGAATGGGGTACCAAAGTATTGCTCTAGAAAGTTCCATAGCTGTTTTCTTGCTATGACAGATGCCAAGTGGGCTCATAGAAGGTGTGGCTATCTAAAGCAGCTATTCTCTCAGTGACTTGCTCTGAGAATCCACTCTGAGATATCATTCAAGTGGACTCTCTGAAGAGAGTTGCCATCTGCCTTCACTTCAGCAGCAAAGCAGCTGACATGGTTCAGTCACCAGCTGAGTTCTTCTTCTCTGGTTGAATAGAATAAAGTGAAGTTACACTGGAGTTACTGTATCATACCATTTCATGCAAGCACTACAGTCATGTACTGTCCAAGTTGTTACCCAAATTACAGGGGGTACGTTGGAACCTTACTCATGTCAAGATATTAATATGGGTAGTTTTAATTAGCTCAATATGGCAGCAAAAGGCTGAATAACTGTGGGATCTTTTGACCTATGTACACTGGCACTAATTCATGAAACTCACAGCCAGGAAATAAAATAAAAATGTTTTTTATTGAAAAATAATCTTGATAGAATTTACACCAACACTCAGGCTTCAAACACTCACAAAAGGCTATCAAAGAAAGTAGGAAGTACTGGGATAGAGGAATCAAGTTCAGGATAATGCACTATACTGCACCTATTCAAAGAGCAGTAATTTGTGCAGCAGAAGATACTCAGACAGTGTTCTGAGGGTCACACAACAGATGGACAGAGTAACAAAAGGAATGAAGGCTGTGCACGTGGTGACACGAACTGACAGAGTGATGAGACTGTGTTTTGGGGGTGATATTTATACTTTATATTCCCCCTGAAGGGGTGTTTTGAGTGGAATACAATGTTTGCTGGAGTTTCCCATAGTTAGACAATGGAAGCTCTGGCTATGTTAACATTGCTAATGGCTAAAACGTTAAGACTGATAGGTGTCAGGCAAGCTTCTATTGTTCTAGGAGAGACTGGAAGGAAAGCCAGTTTTGCAGAGCAAAGAGTATCCAGCCACTTTGATTGAATTAGTGAATGAATCACTTCCAGTTACATCTGGGAGAATTAGCACATTTCCACTCTAACTCACTGTCCAAGGGGTTCCACATAGTTACTACCCAGGTGTGTCTTTTAGGAATTTGGGATGGCCTCTTCCTTAGGTCTTCTGAGCACACCTTGAGTCCTTGCATTTGGGAAGCCCTGGTCTGCTGCCAACCATGTGGGATTTATTAAATATAGCCAATTGATGAATTACTGGAAAGGTATCAGGGCAGGTAATACATTGTATAACAGTGGATCCAACTCCTCCATCCACCATTAAAAAACACACTTATGGGACTTAAAGAGAGGGTGAATTGGGACCTTCCTACCATGTCAGGACAGTTGGGAAGGCATGGAGTCACCATGGTTATCCTGCCTACAATGCCTTGCTCAGAGGACAGACCTTATAAAAGAGGCAAATGTTTTAACAAAATTACAATATCATGCCAATATCAGTGTCTTCTCCAGTGTATTTCTTCAATGCTTTCCTTGTCTCTGTTAGCATTGGCAATGTATTTTATTTTCCTTCATGCCAGCTGTAACTGGGGTCTCCAGTGGCTTTAGATGAAGAATCAGTCTCAAAGCACTTGTCCAAATATTGTAGCAGTTTATGATAACATGTCTTATAATAAAAATAAACCATGATATGCAAGATTATTTCCAATAGACATGCAGATGATTCTCTCTGGGCTTTAGTGGCAGTTACTGAAATAGATGAGTTTCAACGAAGAGAAGTTTCATATGAAGCCATTCAGATTTTGAGTCTTTCAAACTTACTTAGTTGTCTATAATTGCCAACAATTGGCCATGTTAATGGTGACTGATACTTTAGAAATTCTCTCCTTTGTAAACTGGTTCAATCACATTCAACTGTAACATGCCAGAATCAAATGGCTCTGGTCTCCTAATGACACACCAGAGAATAGGAGAAAGAAGTTCAGTTATTACTTTTAAAATGCAGATTGTAAGCATGGACAAAGGCTTTACAGTGTTGATATAAGCAGGCAGAAACATTGGAACTGAAGTTCAGAGGCTGATAAAAACAATGTAACTGGATTCTAATGTATGTATTTTAATTAAACACTGGTCCAAGTGCTAACCTGATTGTAGCCCCTATGCAGTGCAATCTTAGTGCAAACCTGATTCTAGCCCTTATGCAGTGTTTATTTTACAGTGCAGCTTATGTTAATGTATCTTGAAGTATGTTCCAACATTGTACTTAGGAGTCCAATCCTCAGATTTAGTTTAATTTGAATCCTTAAATTTAGTTGAGTGTCATGCTGAATTTTCATTATAGACTGAGCAGTGAAAGTGAATTTTGAATTGAACAGAATCTCTAGTTCTGAAGACCAAAGATCATTGTAAACTGCAATCATAAACTCAATGTAATGAAATGGTTAATACTATTAGCAGGCTTTTGAGCTGATCATGTCATTTGGATAAAAATAAAACCTGGTTTACGTGCTTGCTGTACCATACAGTCTTATGCCATTATCTCTCTGGGATCCTAATGTACGCCATTGGACAGATAAACAAGCAATTCTATAGCAATCTTCCAACTATAACTTCAGTGTTTGTAACATGAAAAAGAAGTCTTATCAGATGTAAAAATTAACTAGGGATGCAATTCTTTACTAAGGGTTCATCTACATAGGCCAGAATACGCCAGTTCCCCTCTGGCATGAAAAGGGGAGAAGTCCAGACCACCACACTGGTCCATTGCTGCCGCCACTGCTGCCCCCTGCATCCCACTCTCAAAGGCCAGGCCGGGGGCCCACAGCACATGTGCAACGCCCCCTGCATGTGACCAACCTGGTCACGTGCTGCAGGCCTGCTTCGTGGACCCAGAAGAGCAACAACAGACAGTAGCTGTAGCATCACCCTGGCATGGCAGAATGGGCTTCTGCAGCCATGGGCCCCCCAACCCACTTTTTGCCAGCTTCAGCAGATTTTACCAAGTATTATTTTACAATGGTAAAAAATTATTTTACAACAGGCCTTAACCTGTCTTCCCCCATCTCTGCCTCAGGGGTCATGAGGACTACCTGGGGACAAAATGAGGTAAATGCTCTGCACTGTCTGGACTGCAGGGCTCCAAAACAGGAGCAAGACAGGGTAAAAAGCCCATCTAGAACCGCCCAAAGTATCTTCTAGAAGGAAGCAACAGGTATTTTTAGCCATTTTCTTGCCACTGCAAAAAAGTATTTGAAAACTACACAGTTTCCAAAGTCTATTCACAATTTGGGACTAAGGAGATTATCAGACGTGCCGAATAAAGTGGAACAGGGACTCTAGAGTATCGGGAAAGGCTTTCCTTTTCACACGATGTTCTCCCTGCCTGTTCTGTTCTCGTTCTGCTCCAGTGCTGCCCCCGGTGTTGTTGTTTTTAATTCACAGCATAAGCCGTCAACAGATCTCTCATTCCGTTTCTGTAATGGAATGGGGGGAATGTGACAAGGTGCCCATTATGCTGGTGGGATGCCAGCGTTAGTGGGAAGTCCAGAGTGTCAAAACACTTCCGGATGCCTCCCTTATGACAGGCCCCTGCTGCTGCCACCCAGATCACCCCTGCACCCTGATTGCCAGCCCATCACCCCCTGATCGCCAGCCCATCACCACCCCAATTGAGCTCCTTTCACTTCCTGGGCTTCCCGGCACAAGAACGATTCAGGTAAGTATGAAAGTTTTCGTTCTTGTGCTGGGACAGGGGTGGGAGAGGGGCGGGAAAGGAGATTCTGGGACAGGAACACTTTTTTGTTCCCATCTGATAATCTCCAAAGTGTGTGCAATATTTGCATGTAGTTGTATTGGGAAGAAAGCAGCAATTTCTATGCAGGAAACATAATTTTCTGCAAAGAAATTGTTTTTCTGTGCAAAAAAAAATTTTTTTAAATATAATTTTTATTAATTTTAATGCAACAGATGGTAGTGGGCTGGATGAGGAAAAACAAACTGAAGCTGAATCCAGACAAGATGGAGGTATTTACTGTCAAAGGTCCTAACCTGGTTTTGGAGGTGTGTCAATCACTCCTTGATGGGATTACACTCCCCCTGAGAGACTGTGTTCACAGCTTGGAGGTGCTTCTGGATCCGTCACCCCAAATAACAGCTCAGATAGATGCAATGACCAGGAGTGCCTTTTACCAGCTTTAGCTGCTATGCCAGCTGCATCCCTTCCTAGAGTGAGAGGCCCTAAAGATGGTAATGCATGCACTGGTAACCTCAAGACTGGATTTCTGCAATGTGCTGTACATTGGGCTGGCTACATCTGTACTATGTTCAGAAACTTCAGTTAGTTCAAAAACATGGCAGTTGGATTAGTTACTGGTGCACCTAGGAGTGATCACATTACACCAATATTAAAATCACTCCACTGGATGCCAATCAGTTATGTGTAATTTTGTTGTTCCCTGCCTAGATCCATGGAGAGAGGTTGGTAAGAAATAAATATCCCCACCCCCATGAGGAGGGCACCCAGAGCACCCATGGGGAGAAGGTGGAGGGATCAAAGGGGTAACCCAGAACACCCACGGGGGAAAGAGGAGGGAGCCCTCTTCTCTCCCATCCCCATGAGGAGGGTACCCAGAGCACCCACGGGGGGAAGGAGGAGGAAGCCCTCTTCTCTCCCATCCCCATGAGGGGGGAACCCAGAGCACCTGTGGGGGGAGGAGGAGGGAGCCCTTCCCAGGGCACCCCTTCCCAGCCCAGGTCCCAGCCCAGTATTTGCCCACACGGGGAGTAGGGGGGGATCGCCCATGCCACTGCCTTCCTGGACTCACTGCACCAACCTACCAACTGACTACCTTCACACACCCCACCCATGCACATCTCACCAACCTCGCTGGCTTGTACCAGGGTGGCCAATCCAGTCATGCCAGTGGTGCTGAAGATGGTGATTTTTTGCAGGCTGCAGCCATGCCCATTGCGCTTGCTCCCTTTGGGCCACCCCCGCCTCCTTCTAGCTCAGCCCAGTGTTGAAGCAAACTCTTCCACCTGGAGCTCCTCTCAGGAGACTAGAGTGGCTGGGCCTGGGGACGGGGCACCAAGACTGTCACTCCTCCAATGAGCTGTCCTCTACTTCCCTAGAAGGGGGAGTTGGTTTTCTTTCCCCATAGGTCCCCGCCATGATCGGGCTCCACAGGTGCTGCTTGTGACTGCTCTTGCTGCCTGCAGGCCACGAAGGCTGACCACACATCCCCACATGGTGCTTATTTCACCATGGTGCACTGGGGCGGAGAGGAGGGGGGACACTGCCTTCAGCAGAGGAAGCTGGAGTAGAATCCGGGATCAGGTGCTTCAAACAGCCCAGCCAGACGGGTTTCCCCAGATTTAGGGCAACCCTACTTCCACAGAGCCTGCCTCAAGCCCCATTGCATCATAATACTGAATCCAAGCAATTGGAAAGTCCCCTTCTGATTTATTCTTTGAGCAAAATAAGGCATAGGCAGCCTTAAAAAGAAAAAGAACTGTGCTTCCTGGAGGTTTCAAGGAGTCTAATTCTCTTTCTAGAGGATGTGTGTGTGTGTGTGTGTGGGTGGGTCTTCTAAAGCCACAAAATTAGGCAGCGGGACACAAGCAGTCTGTAGGCCTATCCACATAAGTTATTCTAATTAAATTACCTGCCCTTGCTTTAGATATTATAGTAGTCATGTGTGAGCTGCTTTCTTGTAACTGCTGTCCTACAACAGTACTGTAATATTTAAAGGTCTAGCTTCATGATCAAAGGAGCCAGCATGGTGTAGTGGCTTGAAATTTGTACTACGACTCTGGAGACCAGGGTTCGAAACCCCACTCAGCCATGGAAACCCACTGGGTGACCTTGGGCAAGTCACACTCTATCAAACTCAGAGGAAGGCAAAGGCAACCCCCCTGAACAAATATTGCCAAGAAGCCCCCATAATAGGTTCACCTTAGTGTTGCCATAAGACAGAAACAATTTGAAGTCACACAACAACAACAGCATGATAAAGTGGTAAAGAACTGAAGTTGTTCCTGCCCAAGGTAATCTAGGCCATCAGAAGGTACAGAAGCACTGTAAAATTAAATCACAAGGGGGGGGGGAGTACAATCACTGTCGTACACTCTAAAGGGTACCAGAATCATTATGGACAAAACATGCTTCTCATACCATGCAGAAGTTCCCAGGTTCTATCTTCAAAATCTTGAGATGGGGCTAGAAAAATTCTTCAGAGTCATTCCTATTTGGAATATACTGTACTGGGCCATCCACCTACTAGTGGTATGTTGTAGCTTCTAATCTTTCTATGGTGAAATTTCAGAGCCTTTGAGTAGGCATTGCTGCCACTTTTTTTTTCTTTATTTAACTGACTGAGTAGTTTTTATTTCATATAATAAAACTCGTGAAAGCCTCCACATTTATGTTTACAGAGCAGAATATTCTATAGTTAAAAGCACTTAGAGCAATTATTCTTTCTTCCTACTAAAAAATACACACTAAAGTGTGGCGGATTTACAAAGGTTCTGCCACTAAAGCAAAGTGTCAAAGCAGATAGAAATAATATTGCATTTGCAATAGAATGGTGTAATTTATTGTCCCTTGTAGTGTAATATGTAGTTCTTGCTTAGAGACTAGTCATTTGTTGAGATCCAAATGTGTTCCGTATGGAGGATGAAGGAAAAAGAAGCAGTAAATTGCTGCTTAATTAACAGAGCATTAGCACTTCTTGTGCACCTGCTAATTTACCACCTACTGTGCTGGCGAAATATAAAGGCTTAATTCACATCCATCATCCCACATCTGAATCTGGCAGGAGTATAAGACTGAGCTTGCACTTTCAGAACTGTGCATAACCTATGTACATAATTTTCCAATGTACATTAAAGTAGAGAAAAGGTAATCAATTTCTAAAACATGTATATGTTTCACTTGGTTGATATCTTGCCTTGTTAATTTATAGTTTGTTCCTATCATGGCCAGGCCAAACAATTTTGCTGCCTGAGACAAGGGACAAGATGGTATTCTCCCCCGATTTCATGTATGCATGCCAATTGGATTGACCACTGAATCTTACTTCAATACCTGTGAAAGGACAGTGTTCTCCTCTACGTCTATAGGCAGAACACAAGCTTAGAGAGCACAGGGGAAGGATGGGCTGAAGACAGTGATGGACAGACAGTGACTAGGCTCCCCAAAATGGCAGAGCCATGCCATCAGATTCCCTGGGGATTTTCCAAGATGGCAACTAGAGTCTAGACATATGTGAGCCTGGGTAGCTTGGGAGAAATATCTTCTTGTTGTGTGCCCCTCCCCATGCAACAGGTACATAGAAGAGACCTTGTAAGCAGGGTTTCAGAGCTTGTGCTTGATCTGTTCATCTTATATCCTTTCTATTTGATTATAATCCATACTTGTAAATCATGAAAACATGAAAAAGCTGGACATTATTTTTTTCTTTTGGTTTGGAAAACAGAAATGGGGAAGAAACTCCTACTGTTTAATCTGTAACAGAAGATGATAAGTGCATCTATTTTGCAAGATCAAATGAAATAACAGAAACACCACTGAAAATTGGTTGGCCTGCTGCCATTCTTTAAACAGTTCTCTTAATAATAATGCAGTCATTTTCATTAACTTAGAGGAAATTCATCAGTGAACTGTTCCCACAATAATATTTAATAAACACCTTCGCCTGTGCTATTGCTGTTTAGTTTGTGCACATACTTTATTGATTGCTACCTGGGCTTTGAGAAATATAGCATTCCATTTAAATTAATACATATATTGGCAGCTGCGCTTTTTTTAACAAGAGTCTGGCAGGCTGCAGATATACATTAAAATATTTTATTTTGTTATTCAGAGACCTTTAGTTAAAAAGCAGAAAGCTAGTCTTGTGTGGTAAAGCACAGAGATATGCTTGCACCAAATTCAAGTACAAATGAAAATAGTGAGCCATTGTTTATACTGTTCACTTTCTGATACTGGTAAAATTCACAGAACATGACAGTGAAAAACAGACTGGAGATGCTTACTGCCGAACTATGTGGATGAAATCTTTAATAAGGCTGCTATACAGTGAATCTTAAACTTAAAATTCTTGAATTGTTTAGAAATTTCCCTGCCCTTAACTTTGAAAGAGTCTAAAAGACATGAAAAGCCAGCCGCAAGGTATACGTTAGTAGTTCTTGGTCAAAATAAGCACAATGTGCAATCAAAATATTATTCTGGGTCTCCCTAAAAACAGTCTGCTTTTAGAAGGATTGATGAAAACTAGGAGTAAATTATGATAATTACAGAAACCCTGTTTTTCATAAATATACTCTGAAGATTATTCTTTATGTGAAACAGTACTTTGAAATATTTTCAACAGTACTTTATGTGAAACAGTACTTTGACCAACACATGAAATAACGAGTCAGACACCTCGCCCATGAATCCTCCATGGCATGCTGTGATACACCAATGGCCAATCCCTGACTCTCCTTGTTTTACCTTGTTTCACCTCCCCCTTACAACTTAATCTGGTGTTCATTCTCTATATAAATAAGAAATCAGATTGGGTCAGCTAAACAACCATCACACCTTTGCAAGCTTCAAAGATGTGAAAGATATACAGTAGGACCCCCTTATCCACTGGGGATTGGTTCTGGGGGGGCATGGATACTGAAAACTGTGGATTGAAAATAATGGGACTTCTGGTTTAAAATACCATAGAGTTGCCTTGGAGGACCTAGAAAATGAGTAGAGAGGACACATTTTCTAAGAAGACTCTATGGTAGGTGTGTTGTTTTGTGTCCCTTGGATAATTGAACCACTGGATAATGAATCAGTGGATACAGGGGTCCTACTGTAATACAGTTTTTCAAAGGCAACTGTTTAGAGTGTAGGTTTATCATTTGAAGATATGCCTGCAAGAAGTGCAGAAATAATTAAGATATGCGATTTAAAAGACAGCATGCAAGAATTAATTTTAAAAATCAGAATGTTTTGAAAACTGAGTGTAAAGTACTTTCCCATGTGACAAATATTGCCCAACATAGTAGCAAGACCTAGAAATATTCACAGAGACAGCTAGAGTTTACTCATACTATCCTAATAAGTACGTGAGCACTTAGCAAATCAATTGCGAAGTTGCCTATCAGATATGGAATGCTCCCCAGTTTTTTAAATATAATGAGATAATTGTCTTATGTGTTACAGCTACATAATAATTCATCAAAAGAGATACTATGGAGATTAGCAGATACTCTAAATATGGCATGATCATGACGCTGGGACTTCATTAAAGGGCTTATTTTTCAGACAATATTGCTCCCCTCTCGTTATGCTCCCATTCAGCTGTCATTATGCCGGCACTCCTTTTTACTTATGGGCTGAGCCGTCAATAGATACCCTGTTCCATTTCTGTAAAGGAATGTCCTGTGACTGAAAAGGTGTCCCATTATGCTGGTGCAATGCCAGCGTCAGTGGGAGGTCCATGCCAGAACACTTCCATGTGAGATTGGGACATCCAGGTAAGTGACACACTTTTTTGTACCCTCCCTGGGTTACTTGTTAAGTTTTAAGTGTGTTTTGGTGCTTAGTGTCACTTTCACTCTTGTATTTTGCTTTTTTATTTTTGAATTTCCCGTGCTTTCCTCTTCTCCCGAGAGCAGCCGGGATTTCAATCCAGGAAGTGAAAGGAGAGCCATTTGAGCTCAATTCACTTCTGGGCTGCCCTGCTGAGGGAATGAGCTATGATTAAGGTAGATGTGAAAACTTTTTAGTTTTTGGTGTTACACGGACGGGAGAGGGACAGGAGAGGAGATTGCAAGATGGGAACACTTTTTGAATTCCGTCTGACAATCTCCTATAACAATCAAGTGGCAGCTAATCTATTCCGGTCCAAACATTAAAAAAAGACTACCCAAAAAACTGATCTGACTACAGTGACACACATGCTTTAGTTGCATCTCATTTGGATTATTATAACCGACTCTACATGAGTCTGCCTTTGAAAATTCCAAACTGCATTTGGAAATTGCAGCTGGTCCAAAATGCTCTGATAGCTTGGCTGACTTGGACTTTTAACATTGAGCATACAATTCCCACTGGCTACCTGCCCATTGTTAGGCACACTTTAAAGTTCTGGTTGTATAAAGCACTATGTGACTTAGTTCCAGGCTATCTGAGAGACTGTATTCACATCCCTTTTTATTGATGGCTTAGCGCATCAATAAAAAGGGTCACTTAATTTACACACATGCTACACCCCCGGAATGGCTGAAGGACAAGGGTGTCTGGTAATGTTGCCCTTTCTGTTCTTGTTGCATTTTTCTGATGTGGTTGGGGATATGGTTTTGTGCAGCATCCCCCACATCTGGTAAAATCCATAGTAGACTTGAAAATTACTTTCACATGCAACATTCCTTAACTTTCCTTTATAGATCAAGGACATTGCCTAATTATAGTATAATCATTGTTTACCACCAAAGAAATAAGCTATTTTCTAGTTTATCTAAAAACTTGTCTCTTTGGCACTAACAGCTGTTTCAAAGTAAACCAAGTTCTCTTCTTTGTTCATGCTCCTTCTTTGTGCCAAGTAGGTAATACAGTAGGACACCCTTATCCATGGGGGATTGGTTCCAGGCCCCCCACAGATAATAATCTGTGAATAATAGTGAATGCCCCACCCCGTTGCCATTGCTGCCATCAGAGCCATCAGAAATACAAGAGCAACCTGGTGTGATTACAAACTGATAACTTTAGTGACACACATGCATATATATAAAACAACTACAATAATGAATAAAGCATGAGAATTTCAAACTTTCAAACACATGGACATAACAAAATATATGTAGACATATCAAGTGACCTTCTTATATCATCATGACTACCCCAAACCATTTTTCATAAGAGTAGTAAGAAGGCTCAAGATAGAGCTGAATGATACAGTATGAAGATGATGAATTCTCTATGAAGGTAGCTGAGTCAGAAACAAAAAGGACAGTTTTCCCCAGGTATTTGAAACTGATTCATCTTAAATGACTTCTTCAGCTTCTTAGTATTAGACATATACCTTCTGTATGGATGATAATAAAGAAGTTCATAACAAACCATTCCCTTACCTTAGATATTATTAAACCCAAACATGAAAATGTAATATTACTTAATGACAACAAATCTGTAAATTTCAAAATGTTATGCCATTCTCTCGCCTTTGTTGATGTAAACAACAGGAAAGATGTTATTCCCTATGACCTGTAAGGTTTTTTAAAACACTCTTGGTTGGTGCTCAGGGTCATGGCTGTAGAGAGGCTGAAGCTGACTGTAGTTAAGTGTAAAAGGAGTCCTACTTAAAATAAAATGAACACCTTTTTTGAAGGATACTATTGCTGTAGTCAGTGCCAGAAACACTTAAGTATTGATATTATAATCAAACTTAGCCACCCAAATTGATAATGGATATTAATGTTAATAAATGATTAATAGAAATAAACTATCTCCATTGGTCTAATCAGTGAACTATATCCTGATAAGTGTGCTGTTATGGTCTTACTTGTAAATCAATGTTTGTTACAATTTCTTTTGTACTTCTTCAATAGGGGTTACAACTCAGGTGAATACAGTTCTCCCTCCACATTCGTAGCTTCCACACTCACAGTTCTGCATATTTGCGGTTTGCTGCTCTAGGGAGGGCAGAGGGGAAGTGGCAACATAGCCTCTGAAGGCACGTCGCCACTTTCAGGAGGGTGGTGGGTGGTGGGAGGAAAGTGGCAATGGGGCTAGTATTATTCACATATTTTTCACATTCGTGGGGGTCTTTTGCACCTAACCCCTGCAAATGTGAAGGAACGACTGTATCTTTTATAAAATAATTTTATTACAATAAAACATTGTCCATCTATAAGAAAATCAAACATTGTGCCATAAGAAACTTATACAGGATAATTATATAATTATAGCTTCTTGTCAAATGTATTTCTTATACTCTTTAGTTTCTCATGCATTTACTATTAAATAGCGTATACATTTCTTGATAATCAATAAAACATCTATGTATTCTTACTACCAATGGGAAAGATATAACACAGCATAGATTCATAAAACTTCCCACCCTGCCACTCCTGATGATAAATGATCATCCATCTACTCCACTTTATATCACTAACTTTGCAACAGATAATTTATGTATATTTTAGTCATGATTTAGGATCGCATAATCTTGCTTCCTTTTGTTAAACTAATTATCATATTTCTCTTTCTATATTGCTATCTTAATTAATAAATTATTATATTGGACCCCTTTCCTTTTCCATGTAATTTATTACTTCTTTCCAACTCTCTTGATGTTCGGTTAATGTCTTTTCTTTTAAATAACAGATAAGTTTATCTATCTCATCGATATCTAAGACTTTCAGGATCCATTTACTTATTGTTGGAATTTCATCCCTTCTCCACGTTTGAGCAAACACTAATCTAGCTGCTGTTATCAGATACAGCAGTATATTTTCCTTTGATTTTGCATATGAATCTTCCATCATGTTTAGGTGGTACAGTTCTGGTTTGAATTGACTATTACATTTAAATATTTTCCATATCAGTGCATGAATCTTTTTTCAGTAATTTTTGCTTGCTTGTTTCTTTTCATGGTGAAAGGTTCCTTTTTCTTCTTTACATTTCCAACATGTGTTGCTGTAATTGTCATACATTTTAGCAATTCTATCAGGAGCTAAATGCCAATGGTAAAACATTTTATAAAAGTTTTCTCTAATATTTGTTGCGCTTCTAGTTTTCAATCCTTTTGTTCAGACTTTCTCCCATTGTTGTAAATTGATTGAATAACCTAGATTTTGAGACCATTAAATCATATTATTTATTTATTTATTTATACCCCACTCTTCAGCCACAAGGCTGTCTTGTTTTTAACAATTTCATCTTCTGTCTTCAATTTCAGTAAAAGTTGGTATATTTTAGACAACCGATGGCCTGCACTGGAGATTCTAATGTTTTCAAATTCTAAATTTCTATCATTTTCTATTCCATAAATCTTTTTATCTTTTTTAAATTGTTCTGTTAATTGTTTATATAAAAACCAATGACAAATAATGCCTAATTCTTTTAGTTCCTCAGGTGTTTTAATTGTATAGCTGCTGTTTTTCAATTTTAATAGTTCGTCATATGTTATCCATATGTCATCTTTCATTTTATGGGTTTTGTGAAAGGCTTTATGGGGAGAGATCCACAGGGGAATTTTTGTATAAAATGATGACTTCTACTTCCACCAGATCCTCAACAATGATTTTTTGATATGAGGGTAATTTAAGTCTTTATTTTTCTGTACTGATCTTGCGAAAAGGAAGTATGGAATCCTAGTCTTAGATCTGCTCCTTCTAGTGTTAATATTGTTTTATTTGTTAAGTTGATCTGATCTAGAGTCCATGTTAAACAGCTTGCATGGTAGTATAACATAAAGTCTGGTACTACTAAGCCACCATGATCTTTACTGTCTATCACTGCTTTCGATTTAATTTGTGGCTTCTTTCCTTCCCAGATGAATTTGGATAATTCTCTTTGCCAGTGTCTAAAAGGCTTATCATTTACAATTATTGGTATGGTATGGAGTAAGAATAATATTTTTGGTAATATATTCATCTTTATCGATGCTATTTGACCCATTAGTGATAGTTTTCATTTTTGAGTTCAGGTCATGGTTGATTTCTTTCCAGATTCTTCTGTAGTTATTGTCATATAGTTCTGAATTATTATATTTTTGATAGAACAACTCCCAAATATTTATCTTTTTAAACTGACTTAAAATTAGATATTTTTGGGTTAGAATTAGTGAACATAAAAACAGAATCCATAATAATATTCTAGGTTCACCTTTAGGACAAGATTGTAAAAATTTCCAGCTCTCTCTGGAATGTATAAAATTCTTTGTAATAGAGGTAGTACCACAATGAACATATATGGACAATCAGCCTATACATGAAGCTTCTTGGATTTTCCTTGGTTTTTTTCTGGGCTGTGAGGCCATGTTCTGGAAGAGTTTATTTCTGATGTTTTGCCTGCATCTGTGGCTGGTATCTTCAGAGAATGGTTGGGTAGGAGTGTGTGTGTGTGTGGGGGGGTTATATACTGTGAGTCCCTGCTGGAGAGGTTATGTAAATTTCTGTATTTGAATGGTTAGTTTCTGGGTGGAGATACACAAGGAGAATTAGTTTGTGTTTGGCTAATGGTCCAAAATGTAAAATTCCACTGTGTGTTCATGCAGAGATGTGTATATTTTAGGAATACATTTTGTGTAACAGTCATTTTAAATTGTCTTGTGCATTGCAAGAGTTTTCTTTGTTGTCTCTAAATATTTTACTTTTCAGATTGACTGAATTTGACACAGACTTGCTGGTTATGTTCTTTTTTTGCAAAAAGTAGATACATTATTGCAGCCATAAATTCAAAAGTACACAATTGATTGAGCATCCTGTGTTGGATCAAGATCTGTTGGAAGCAAATTCCACTAACTGGATACTTCAATAATTGAAAGTGGAAGGCAATATTTTTCAATTCCCCTTTACCCTCTGAAGTCCTTCTTGCTCTGCCCCTCAAAAACAACTGGAGTTTCAAGAAACAGAGAAGTTCTAGAGTTTCAAGAGACATGAAAGGGAGAAAAGGGAATAATACAGATTTTCATATTTTACTCTCCAAAACACAAGTCATTACCATGCTTGCAACTGAAAATGTATTTCTGTTTTAAGACACATTATTATCCTAAGGTGATATTTTAAATTGAGAAGACATATAGCTACACTACTGTTTTCAGCTTGTCAGGGAATATTGTGACAGGCAATGCAACTGCATTTTTTCCCCTGATGTTATTATTACTTATATCCCACCTCTTTCTTTTTTTTACCCTTGCATTTGTTTTAATCTTTGCAACACACCTTGAGTCCCAGACTGGGAAACAAACAAACATAACAATAACAATATCCCACCTTTTCCCCAGTCTGGGACTCAAGGCAGCTTATCAAAGTTAAAACAGATACAGCTTAAAATTTCACATCAGACACACATTAAAATATAACTAAACTATTAAAAGCATTAAAGCATAACCCTCACTTCCCTGTTTACTTTGTTTGTCTATATGTCTCTGTATGTCTCTTTGTGTGTTGATGAGTGCAAAACTTGCTATTGTCTTTTCCTTGCCACAGTCTCAAGAGGCTCTGAATGCTGGTTGCTAAAATTAGATGTGTTAGGCTTTGTGCAACATCTGGAGAATAAAAAGAAATGGATGGCCTCTTAATTTACTTTTCATACAATTTCCTACCTTTTCTTTATACTAGGCTCTTTACTTTGAAGGGCCAGTTGGATGTCTTCTTGGATTCCCCCTGTGAAGTGTATGACAAGCCTAGTCTCTTAGAAGGTTACACCAACTAGCCATGCACTTGAAAAATTAAGGAAAATCCAAGAATTAAGAACAAAGCAAAAGCAAAGGGATTGGGCATAGACCATTTATTATCTATAAACATACAAGAACAGGCATAATAGCACCTTTCTCTTTTCTCTTTCTTCTTCTCTCCTACTTTTAAATGCCTGGCTGTTTCTGTGATTTTTGATTAGGTGCACATTATGTATCAGCAACAGCCTTATCAATCTGAAAGTCTAGTGTTATTAATGTTTATTGGCCTGGAATAGCCATTACCCACCTTGGCTCTAACATTAGGAATGCAAAAATATGTCCCTCTTGATAACATAGCATTCCTTTCTGTCTCACCTGCATTTTCTTCTTGATCTTGTTTCATATCTGGTGATCAGACACGGTTGTTGTTTTCCTTCTCACATGGTCATTTGTTCATATTTTGATACATACATTTCCTAATATACATGATTGGCTATACATGTTTTTTAAACCTATGCATTTTGATCTTGACCAAAAATGTGTTTGCATGCATTTTTTTAAATAAAGTCACATTTTATTTGTGTATACAGTAATATGTTTAGGGCAACGGAAGTATCTACCACTCACAAACCAAAATCTTTCATTATCGTCCCACAAAACACAAATGGGAATTTATTTAAAAACATCATTTAATATATATTTCATTAATTTCAGTGCTGAACTATGGAGATTATCAGATGCGGGGGAATGCTCCAAAAAATCGCATTCCCAACCATGCCAGAAGATCACTAGAACAGAAACAGTCGCCTTACCAGATGCCCACGTCCTGCCGTTCTGGGGTTGTAGCACTGCCATCAATGAGGCTCCATTTCCCTATTGATGGGGACAAGCCACTAATAGAAAGGGACACTTTACTCACGGATATGCTATGCCCCCAGGATGCTGGAGGATGACATCATCTGATAAACTTGCCCCTTCCTGTTCTTCTAGCAATCCTTTGATTGTGGTTTTTTGCCATGTCTGATAATCTCCTATGTTATGCAACCTTTCTTAAGTGAAGATTTATTTGATGAACAGATGTTCTTAATAATAAATATTACAAATTATATCTATTGGCATGCTTCTGGTGGCAGCAGTAATGGCATCCCCTCCCCTGAATCTTGAGAACTGATAGTGATAGCTGGCCATTTTTCATCCTCCCAGGATTCCCTGAAGGGAGATCAGGAAGTGTTGCCCTCATTCTGATTGGCTTCATGATACTGCATTCTATAGATCATGTAGCACTGTTGGGAAATAAATTAGAATGATGGTATCAATGGAGTGAGGGAAAAGAATATATTTTTTTCTTTAAAAAATGCTAAACTGAGCCATTTTCTTTTTACTAAAAAAACTCATTGGACTCATAGAATCATAGAATTGCAGAGTTGGAAGAGACCACGAGGACCATCCAGCCCAACCCCCCTGCCACGCAGGAAATCTTGATCAAAGCATCCCTGACAGATGGCAATCCAGCCTCTGTTTAAAGACCTCCAAGGAAGGAGACCCCACAACGCTCCGAGGGAGTGTGTTCTACTGCCGAACAGCTCTTACTGTCAAAAAGTTCCTCCTCATGTTGAGGTGGAATCTCTGTTCCTGGAGCTTGCACCCATTGCTCCGTGTTCCAGTCTCTGGAGCAGCAGAAAACAAGCCTGCTCCATCCTCAGCGTGACATCCCTTCAAATACTTAAACAGGGCTATCATATCGCCTCTTAACCATCCTTTTTCCAGGCTAAACATACCCTGCTCCCTAAGTCTCTCCTCATAAGGCATCGTTTCCAGACCTTTCGCCATTTTAGTTGCCCTTCTCTGGACACGCTCCAATTTGTCAATATCCTTTCTGAATTGTGGTGCCCAGAACTGGACACAGTAATCTAAGTGAGGTCTGACCAAGGCAGAATAGAGTGGCACTATTACTTCCCTTGATCTAGACACTATACTTCTATTGATACAGCCCAAAATCGCATTGGCCTTTTTAGCTGCCGCATCACACTGTTGGCTCATGTTCAACTTGTGGTCTACTAGGACTCCTAGATCCCTTTCGCACGTAGTCTCATTCAGCCAGGTCTCTCCCATCCTATATTTATGCATTACATTTTTCCACCCTAAATGCAGTACTTTACATTTCTCCGTATTGAATTTCATTTTGTTAGCTTTGGCCCAGCTCTCCAGTCTATCCAGGTCATTCTGAATTTTGATCCTGTCCTCTAGGGTATTAGCTACTCCTCCCAATTTGGTGTCATCTGCAAATTTGATAAGTATGCCCCTAATTCCCTCATCTAAGTCATTGATAAAGATGTTGAATAGCACTGGGCCCAGGACAGAACCCTGTGGCACCCCACTGGTCACATCTTTCCAAAACGAAGAGGAGCCACTGCTGAGCACCCTTTGGGTTCGGCCGGTCAACCAATTACAAATCCATTGAACAGTTAACTTGTCTAGCCCACATTTTACAAGCTTGTTTGCAAGAATGTCATGGGGAACCTTGTCAAAGGCCTTACTGAAATCAAGGTATGCAATGTCCACAGCATTCCCTTCATCTACCAAGCTGGTATCAAAAAAAGAGATCAGATTAATATGGCATGACTTGTTTCTCTGAAACCCATGTTGACTTTTTGTTATTATGGCATTGCCTTCTAAATGTTCACAGACTCTCTGTTTAATGATCTGCTCTAGAATCTTCCCTGGTATTGATGTCAGACTAACTGGATGATAATTGTTGGGATCCTCTTTTTTCCCCTTTTTGAAGATGGGAACAACGTTTGCCCTCCTCCAGTCTGCTGGGACTTCTCCTGTTCTCCAGGAGTTCTCAAATATTATTGCCAATGGCTCTGAGATTATATTTGCCAGCTCTTTTAATACTCTTGGATGTAGTTCATCTGGTCCTGGAGATTTAAATTCATTTAGATTAAGAAGGTATTCCTGTACTACCTCTTTACTTATTTTGAGCTGGATTTCCCCTATTGTGTCCTCTGTTCCATTATCCTCAGGTTGGTCCTCCTTTTCCTTTTCTGAAAACACTGAGGCAAAGAAGGTGTTGAGTAATTCTGCCTTTTCTCTGTCCCCTGTTAGCATTTTGCCATCTTCTCCACGTAGCGGCCCTATCATTTCCTTCTTCCTCCTTTTGCTGAGCTCATTCTGCGCTTTAGCTTTTCTGACTTTACTCCTACACGTGTTCGCTATCTGTTTGAATTCTTCTTTGGTGATTTCCCCCCTTTTCCATTTCCTATACATGTTCCGTTTAAAACTTAGCTCCATTGAAAGTTCTTTAGTCATCCATCCTGGATGGATTTTTTCCTGGTTTTTAAATTACCAGAATAACAGCATTGAGGTTTTCTCTAGTTAATAAAGTTAGGAAAATCAGCAAAAACATTTATTTCCTTTCTCTATCATCTTATGTGACTAAGCTTCCAAGTGGTTAATATATTTTTGGAAGTTCAGGGAGATTGGTCTAAATAAGCTTCAGGGTCCCTTCCAAATTAGCAATTCTAAGACTGAGGTTTAGATAGGAGATTTACCTTTGCCACAGGCATGTACTTCTTCACTAATTTTCTTCTGGAAGGAAGCCGCAATTAGCAATTTTCTTCGTGCTATGAGAAAGTCTTTGAAAATCATGCAGGTTTTGAAGCCTATTCAAAATTTAAGCCTTAATCTGCTTAAAATTTCATAGAATCATATAATTGTAGAGTTGGAAGAGACCACGAGGGCCATCCAGTCCATGCCATGCAGGAAATCACAATCAAATAGAATCATAGAATTGTAGAGTTGGAAGAGACCATACATGGCATATTCTTTGCACAGAATATATTGGCCAGAATTCTGTTGGACAGTTCCAAATATGTAACCTAGAGTTATGCACTCATGATTGTTTTGTATTTGCAATGCAGAACTACTTTAGGGGATACATAGGGAGCGTGAAAGTCCCTTAATCTCCAGTTACTAGGAAGCAGCCCCTGCAATCAACACGGGTCTGTTCCCCTGTCACTTGAAAAGCAGCTGTTTAACAATCCCAACCCCCCTCAGGTAAGTGATCTCTGGCATTTGAGGGCAATTTTTGAGTGGTTCCTGCTTCTCCCTGTTCCACTAGAGATTGCTTATTGGAGAGAGTGGGAGCTTCAGTCACCTGCCTCCCAGTCACCAGGGGAACAGACCCCCATCAATTTCAGTGCCTACTTTCAGATAAGTGGGGAGTGGGAAAGGGGGGGGGAATCAGAATAGTTTTCATAGTGTAGCACCATAACTATGGTGTTTACACATTTGTAAATCCCTAACAGGATTCCAGCCAGTATTTCTATGCAGAAATTTTTATTTTCTATGCAGAACATGCTGGTTTTGGTTTTGATGCAAAACAAGTATGTTTTGCACCAAAACATGGACCATGCCCAGGATATGTTCCAAACTGTTAAGATTCTCATCAGTCCAGGAATCATTCTTCTCATCATGTTTTTGATACTTAAAAAAAACATTTTTGATCTTTTAAAAATAATATCTTGAATATTCTTTTCATCACAACTTGGCCATTATCCTTTTTCCTGTGCTGAGAATGTATTCAGCATTAGGATTAAGAAAGCCATTTTTTGTTCCTCCTATCTAGCAAGAGACAAGGGGCAAGCAAGGGTCCCGTGTGAATATATATGAATAGACAGTTAGCTTATAGTTTGAGACAGAGAGCTGAATTTTTAGGTCCTGAAAAAGGAAAAACAATCTTCAGGTACTGCTGTTTCCCTATATAATTGTACATAAATATATACCACAAAACATTATAAGCTTCCTGTGATCTCCTCTCAGAGGGAATGTAATCTGAATGAACGCAACAATCTTGAAAACTGACAGGTCAGAAAATGGATATGCACAAAATAAAGAGATGTTATCAAAGATATGCCTTCCTTTGGTGGAAGGGTTCCACTCACTGAAGGCAAATCCAGAGCTTTCTCTCACACTTTTACCACAACTCACCACATTCAGCCCCCAGCCTTCTGTGTAGCATTTTCATGGTGTGTGTGTGTGTGTGTGTGTGTGTGTGTGTGGAGATGATGCTGTGGGTAGGAGTCCACTTCCATCATTCTGGTTATGTGTGCCTAGGTCAGGACCAAATAGATTTTGAAATGCAGTTACTCAACTGGAACAAGTTTTATCTCTTTTTAAAAAGTGTTTGAAAAGTCATACAATTAAAAAGGAGACTTGCTTGACTGAATTTTAAGAATGGAGATGCTCACTAACAGCAAGTCTACCCTTCAGCTTTTCCCACCTACTTGCAAATAATTTACTATGCTCTTTCCTGGAGTTTTTAGAAAGTGGGAATTATGATGACAGATCTCGATTGAGTTCACAATAAGATTTTGTAATGGGGAAGATTCTATGGTATCCCAGTACAAGATAGGTTGTGTATCTGTGGTGAGCCAGTTCTGGAAGATTTGGCTCATTATATATTTGAATGTCAGATATATACTGACATTAGAAAAAGTTATTTAGAGTCTTTCCTAAAGAAAATGAAAAATAAGATTTTGTTTCTGCTGCTTTTGCATTTGGTTTATCTGTTTATTTGGGTATGGGTGCTGTGGTATTTAACTGAATGTTCGTCTTTTCCCTCAGTGAAGTGCAATGTCAAATTGGAATGCTTTTCCCTTAAATCCTTTGTCAGGCTGCAACTCGCCTTGGAGAGCTATCATTATAATAGGCGGAGAGGTTAAAGAAACTGTAAATGATGACATATCTTTCCTGCAGCCTTGGTTTACAGATTTTTTCCCCCATGACTGACACATTATTATGAAATTGCTGAGAAGCAGAATCATAGACTACAGATTAATTCATTTTGAGCACTGGTGGACATGGCAATTTTAAGAAAATCTTGCTGACAGTGAAGCTGTATACTCACACAGCCATAATTTGGTCCTTCTTCTTTAAAAAAATGAAAGAAGGGCTTGATGACATGTGCATATTGAATTGCTAGGCTACCGCATGTAAGTAATTTACCGAAGCTAATGCCTACCAATGAATGTACTTTCAAAAACAATACAGAGACTTGACACTAATTTCTAGGGGCATTGCACTTGATGTCAACACAAGAAGCATAATGTTTAGTGGATGCTTCCATGCATGTGTTTATTTTTAGTGTGGCCTTATACAGGGCAGCAGTTTTGAGAGGATCCGAAGATGTATTGATATGCAAATGGAGAAGATAAATTCTTCTGGTTTGAGCCATTTGCAGATCTAGTAGTGTTGTTGTGAGACTTTCAGATTTAGCTCTTGCCAATCTGGTTGGATGCTACAAGGAAAAAAGAAAGATTCTGCCATAGGATATAGTGGAAGATGTCCAATTTATTGTTCATGTTCTTGTGTGCCTTCAAGTGGTTTCCAGCTTATCACGACCCTAAGGCGAACCTACCACAGGGTTTTCTGAGGCTGAGAGTATGTGACTTGCCCAAAATCACACAGTGGATTTTCATGGCTGAGTGGAGATTTGAACCCCTCAAAGCAAACTTAGATTATTCTTGATCTCATCTGTGAAAATGACAGGTTAGAACAAAAGGAGAGGATATTGCTGAACATGTGAATTTCGATTCAGAGGTTCCTTCTGCTTTTCCTGCAACCTGTCAGGTCCTCAAATGAAACTGAAAAGGCTCAGTTATTGTTCAACTTAGAGTCTCACATCCAGTCCTGTACCACGAACCATTTTCATATTCTGTGCCGCTCCAGAGGCTCCGAGAAACTGTTATACTACAGCACCTAAAGGTCATGCTGGCTGAGCATCTGAAAAGCCCCAGGTTGGGGAAGGCTGTGCAACTACAAGCAATTCCTTTATCCTCTCCCTCCCTAGAACTGTCCACCATTTCTACCTCTCTGGCATGCTTTGTAAGTGATGTAGGACAACTAAAATGAATGCTGAATGCTTTCTCTCTCAAAGAACAGCATAAGCATAACAGTCAATTGGCCTTCTTTGTTCTCTGTTACCTTGCCAACCTCCCTTTCTGCCCTGCCATTTTCTGTTAGTGGGAAACTGGAGACTATTTTATTGTATTTTATTGTAATTATGCTGACAAATCCAACATTTTGAGGGTATGGGTAAGTGTGGGGAAAGAACAAACAAGCCAAACTTCAAGCCCTCTAGTATTTTATGAAACCATAACAGTTGCTGTTGTTGTTGTTGTTGTTGTTGTATGCTACAAGGGATCCAACTGTTGAATGTTGTTATTGTTATTTGTTATCAAGTCAGCTTTGTCTTATAGTAACCAGTGAGAGGCCTCCAAGAGCCCTGAGCATCCACAACACCCCTCAGGTCTTGTACATTCAGAGCCATGTCTTCCTTTATTGCATCCATCCATCTGTAATGTGGTCTTTCATTTTTCCTAGTGCCTTTAATATTATCAAGCATTATTGTCTTTTTTAATGAGTCATGTCATCTCGTGGTATGTTGAAAGTATAATAGCCTTGGTTTAAGTCATTTTGGAACTCCACATTATCTATGGTACCCTTCCCCAACAACACATTTCAATTGAGATGTTTTTCTTACTGTCATCTTTCGTTATTGTCCAGTTTTCACAACTATAGATAGAAATTCATGAATCATGCAGACTTCCAAGTGTCAGTCTCTTGTTAAATGCATGCCCACCTCATCACTACCATGAATTCAGACCTTTAGACTTTGGAACCTTTTTTTTGGGGGGGGGGGGCTGCATAGTACTGAGAATTGCCGGGAAAAAATAATGACATGATGGGGAGCAAAGACGTGAGTTTATGCTTGAAGTAATTTGAAAGAGATTCACGTTGTACTGTATATACACATGCATCTTTCTTTCACCTCATGGTAATTAAATAGTTTTTGCACTGTTTCAAAAACAATGTTTCATGAATATATATTTTGTGTGGGTGTTGAAGAGAACAGCATGCATGCAATGTTGTCTTCATGATATTCAAAAGTGTCACCATGTTCTCCTCCTCCCCACCCCACTACACTTTTATTAGGTAAAGACAATTAAAGTTCTGTGAATCCCACAGACTTCAGTGTCAGTTACTTGTTAAAAACAGATATTACTTGTAGGTTTGGAAGACAGGAGTAGGAGACTAGAGTAAAAATAAAGAAAATACAGACTGTATTTCTTCCCTTCTCTGGATCTTTGCAAGCTAAGGAACTAAATCTTTACAGAATTCCTTTGGGAATCTGTGGTTTTTGGTAAAGAGAAGTGAGCTGATGAAGTGTTCCCTTTATAACAGCAATTCTACCAAGAAAGTAAATAATACAGGAAAAGCATGAGCTTGTCACAATCCCAGAGTAAAGAATCTGTAAACTGTTTTTATTCCAATCTTGTGGCTCACTGAAAGTTCTGTCAACCCCACTGCCATGGCTTTTTATATGCAACTTGTATTGCAAAAGTCATTTCTCCGTGGAACTGGCAAAACCTTCTTCTAGTAAGCACCCACACACTGGACTATGGATGAAAATAATTTATACAAAATGTATTCTCTTTGGTTTATTTGTTAGCACACTTCAGTTGGTCCTTTGTGAAATGAATATTCTTTAAATCATGCAGCTTTGTGCGGATTCTGAGTAGAACAAGTTTAAATGGAAAAACAACTTGCTTAGGATGGACTGACTAATCTGTCTGTCAGTCTATCTATCTAAAAAAATGTTGCCCTGTACACATGAGAATCATATGCATATGGCACTTTGCATAAGACAGGGATGTAATTGTTTGCCAATTTGGTTCTTGGAGGAAGCAATGAGTAATTTTAGCAATTACTCAAATGTGCAGTTTTCCCAGGCTAGTCCTAGTTTGGGACTCATTCTTACAGATTATCACACTACACCATTATAGTGCTATGATTCCACTTTAACTGCTATGGCAGATTCTTATCATTCCTAGCATGAGAATCTATAGAGTTATCTAGCCAGATAGTGACTAATTGCTGTCAGTTTTCATGATGAGCCATATGAGTAGTAGAGAATCTAGTGTTAGTCCCTCCAAATATGGCACTGGCTCCCAGGTCAAATATCCTTTTGGTGAGGAAATCTCAGTATAAATCTGTAACATGGGAACCATCCCACATATGTACCACATTCCCATGCCATATTGTAATATTATGAATCATGGAGTGAAAGGATCAATTTCAATTCTCTAATACTCTTTTTTTAACATTTCTCATGCTATAGTCTACAGTGGAGCTTTTCTAGCATGTTTCAAAGCACATCTCCTTTTTGCTATTTTGCTATTTCTAGTCAACACAAGGACAGAGAATCCATGGCCCAAGAGATGTTGTACTACATTTTCCATCTTTCTTGATGGTTGGCCATGCTGGCTGTGGCTGGGGGAACCTTGAAGCAAACAATATCTGGAGGGCCACAATTTTCCTACCCCTGGTTTAAGCCTGTTGTGGTCCAACCCTAACAGAAGTCCTACAAAGCTTGTCAACTATTTTGTATTTTGCACCAGCACTGGTTACAACTGTCTCTGGGATAAGTATCCCTGATTCTTAGGACAATTTGTCCCTTGCTATAGCTGTCCCTTGTGATGTTAATATACAAGAAACAATTCCACTGGTATTTCTCGCAATCAAATGACACAGGATATCCCAAATCTCTTCTCCTAGTATTAATCATCTTTGTTGCCCTAGTGCAGCTCACAGTCACTACTGAGGACAAGAACTGACCCCAGGGACTTTTGAAAATTGCCCACCCCATTGTAGAACCAAGAAGAAAGCACTCTTCTCTTCTTGTAGTTGCAGTAACTCTCACACCATCAGGACAGCAGCCACTTCCAGAAATATCCTCAAGTATGTTACACAATGTAGCCTATTTTGAGTTCATGTTAATGAAGTTTCAGCCAGGGCCCCTGCATCTCTGGGTCTCTATAAAGTATACCCCTTTCCCTCGTCATCCCTTGTCCCATTTCATTTTGTCAGAATTGAAACCACTTGCCATTTGGTTGCCCTTGTAATTGCAATCTGTGCCTGATATACAGATCCCACTGAGAATAGGAAATCCACTATCCTTTTTGTATTCCATGGATCTTATCCAGAAGGGATCCTGCATGCTTAAGATGTATGTTTCGAGAAGGGGTCCAATACTAATCTCCAAATTGCTAGTTTTAAAGTATACAGGTGTGGATATACAGAGATATCCAGTTATGAAGTGCTCACTAGTAGATTGTGGAATTTAAAAAAAAATCAAATTCTCTGTTAATCACAATAGAAACAATAAATGTCATGTGACACAGAGTTTAATCATACATCTATTATGCCAGGACAAATGTAACAAGTATAATGAATAACATTTAATAATCCGCAGTCAGATACAGAAATGCACTTGCCCACCGACCTTCCTTTCTGACTGTGTAGAAATAAGATTCTGCAAAATTACACACACACACATGTATGCACACGTCATTGATAGTCAAAGAAGAAAAAGTGCATCATTTTCAATTTTCAGGTGAAAGGGAATCATTTTGACTGCAGTACAAAAATGAATACCTGTACATTGAATATTTAATATCTCTTTCCAAATCTTTTTAATTTGCAAATATCTTAAGAAAACTTATGCAGAATAACTGCATCTGTTAAAGTATTTCTAAAGCATTTAAGGGATACTGACTACAGATTAGGGCTTTGATTACTAAACAGTCATGAATAAATGATAATTTCACATACACATAATCATTTCAGGTGCATGCAAGGCTTCAACACAAAATAGATTTTCTTAGTCCCTGATTTAGCTGATGAGTAGCAGCCTAAATACCCTAAAGGCTCCAGATCCCATCTGATCTTGGATGCTAAGCAGGGTCAGCCCTGGTTAGCACTTGGATGGAGATGGCCAGTGTATATCAGGTGCTGTATTTCAGAGGAAAGAACTGGCAAACACCACCACCACCACCCCAAGTATTTCTTGTCTAAGAAAAATGTATGAAATTCATGGGGTCACCATAAGTTGAAAGGTGACTTGAAGGCACACACACACACATGCACAGGCCAGACACAGTAGCATCATAGATTTGGCACAGGATTTAATAGCTGGCATGATACCAAGCCAAAAATCTCTGCAAAGTTAATAAGAGATAACAACCATCTTTGCTGACAGATCTGTCATCTGAAAAATCTGTGAAGGCAGACAGGAAGAGCTCAGCCAAGCCACTTTTTTTTTCCTTTCTGCAACAGCTGTTTGGCCATGGACCGTAAAAGAGCGTAACCAATCCTCATTCTGTATCTCTTCAGCAATCTCTTTACTTTTTATACTGGCCACCATATCCTCTGTATTTTTCCAAAATACCTCAAGCCCACTGCATATTCTGGAACTTTTTTGGGTCACTTACATTACCAGACAGAGCTGTTCTTTGTCAGTAGAAATGCAGGCCAAGGAATAAGGATAAAACCTCTGCTGGATGGCGTTGTGAAGTTTGGGTATAATCCTGGATTCAAACCTTGCTATGCACGTTTCTGTACTAAGAACTGAAAGAATGTTTGAATATATTCAAAAACGGTAACAACAACAACATGTTTTTCAAGTGTTGAGAAACCCTGACATGAATGATCCTGGACCGATGAGATTCTTCAAATTTGGGACTTATTCTGCACAAAATTGGTGTGTGGTGGTTTTATGCAGAAAACAGAATGTTCTCTGCAGGAAACAACATGTTATGACCAGAAAATGACATTCCTATGCAAAAATATTGTTTTCCGTGCAGAAAAGACTGTTTTCTGTACAAAGTGCTGTACTTGGGGACTTATGCTGTGCAAAATTCGCACATGGGCAATTTGCATAGAGAAAAGCATTTTCTGCACAGAAAATAATACTTCTACATACATTTAAATTCTGTGCATTTTTGTGCAAAACAATCATGTTCAAACAACCAAGACAGCTTACAAGTTAAGCCAACTACATCATAGATATAACTATATAAATTATTGCCACTGAAATGTTAAACTGTTGTTAATATTAGAAACAGTTTGAAGCATACTTTCAAAATGCACTTCAAAAATAAAGTACACTGCCCCATTAAAATGTCTTTGCCTACCCATGGAAGGACAGCAAGGAGAAAGCAATATCGCCTCCTGGGAAGGCAGTTCCAGAACCTGGGAACAGCCACCAACAAGGCCCACTCTTATTTTCACACCAAACATGCTTGTGAGGATGGGGCAACCAAGCAAATGCCCTCTGCTGAAGATCTCAGTGGCCAAGTAGTCTTGTATGGGAGAGTATGTTCCTTCAGAGATCCTGAACTGAAGTCATATAGGGCTCTGAGTGACCTAAGCAACACTTCAAATTGTTCCCTGAAACACACTGGTAGCTTATGGAACTATTGCAACAAGAGAGCTATGTTCTCTCTAATCAATCCCAGTTAGCCTGGCTGCAGCTCTTTGGGCCAGCTGAAATCTATGAACACTCTCCAAAGGTAGCCCCACAGAGACTATGGGCTCATCTACACAGGCCAGGATACACTGGCTCCCCGGTGGCATATCCTGCTGCAGATCAGACCTGTTCTTCATTACCTCCACAAAATAGGAGGAAGTCCAGAAGGGGCACATTGGTCCATTGCTACAGCTGTCACCACCACCATCTCCCTCACTCTCTCTGAAGCTACAGAGCTGGCCTGCAACATATGACCAAGGCATACTGCATGTGACCAAACATAGTCACATGCTATGGACCTGTTTCCTTCTGCGGAAGAGTGACAGCAGGACTGGTGTGCTAGAATGGGCTCCTGTGGTGACACAGAGCTCAATCCATTTCTTTCCAGCTGGAACATATCTTAACAGGTATTTTTAATATAACAGTTTATTGTACCCTACCATGTCTTCCCCCATCTTAGCCCTGTCTTAGCCCCGAGGACTACCTAGGCCCTGCATTATCAAGACTGCAGGGCTCCAAGACAGTGCGGGGGGGGGGCAAGACAGGGCAAATTGCCCATGTAGAAAAGCCCTGTGTTACATTAATCAAAATGGGATATGATGTGTGAGTTACCATAGACAGACTATGTCTTCAGGAGTAGATTCAGGTAGCTCATTAGTTTTGACTATGTAAATACACTCCCAGACATAATAGAAAGCTGGCCTTCTATGTGGAGAGCTGAATTTAGGAATACCTCAAACTGTGACTAGGATCTTCAGAGCAAGTGTAATCCCACTGAGCAGAGGCTGAACCTATATTCCTTGATCTGCCATTTGACTGACCTGGATTAAATGGCAAGCTAAGCTCTGTCTTGTCTTGTCTTGTCTGGATCATGCTTCAATTAGTTTGTCATCATCTAGACCATTACTGATGTGAGATGTTGCTTTATAACAAAACAAAACAAAAACCCAAACAGTTTGTGTGGAAAGCTAGACTTTGTTTGGAAGGACATATAACATTTGATCCTGTCCAAATATTGCTGGCACTGAAATGCAAACCTCCAGATAATCTTTCTGAGCCTTTAATGTATACTAGCTGTACCCGACGTAACATACGCCAGTGGTATGTTAAGGGTGAGTTGTTCTGTTGCCCTGTCACTGCTGCTACCACCGCCACCAGTAGATTGACTGGGTCTCAACGCAGTGGTAGCAGGGACGGTGGGGTGATGATGTGGCCCCTGGGTGCCGGGCAATATCAGAACCTGTATCAAAAGTTGGTCTACTTCTATAACAGAGAAAATAAAATATCTGCTATTCCAAAAATCCAATTAATTAGTTGGGAGGTCCATCTTCACTGACTCAATTCTTACAAAATAAACCCTTGTGTATGTTTCCTTTCCCAGTGTGCTGATTGGAGGCTTAGAAACATGCCCAACCAATCCCCTCACTCCCTCAGTCAATCACCACCCACATGTAAATTCCCTGTCCACCTCACAATCCACTCCTGCCACTCAATCTGCAACTACACCCCCAGCCTCATGAGGGCCTCTCTCTCCTTTCACTCCCTCAGCCAATCACCACCTACATGTAAAAAAAAATATGCAATATTTTTCCTAAAATAATACCATGTAGCTGAACCGTATGAAAGGAACACTGCTGCTCCAAGCTCCACACTGCAACCACCGCTTGAAACCACAGCAAGGCACAGAAAGGCATATGTTACACTAGGCACGCCTATACTAATACCAATATTACTATGCCAGTGACTATTAACTTTTTCTTTACCAGGGACCCCCTTTAAATATCTTTTTTTGCCATGGCCCTCCAAGACTTAACACAAGACTTAATTCCAAACATGGCCACCAGAGAAGGAAAGGGAGTACCATGGGGGTGAATGTGGTGTGTGCTATTATGCAGGGGGTGGGGGGCCAAGGGGCAGAACCAGTGGAGGAGGCAGAACAAGCAGAGGGGGGTGGCAGGGGGAAGAAGAAGCAGAGGGGGGTGGCAGGGGCAGAACAAGTGGTGGAGGACGGCAGGGGAGCAGAGCAAGCAGAGGGGCTGGCAGGGGGCAGAACAAGCGGAGAGGTGGCAGGGGGGAGTTTTTCAATGGTGTATGGTACGTCGGGCCCAGCTAGTTATATATATATATATATATATATATATATATATATATATGAGAGAGAGAGAGAGAGAGAGAGAGAGAGAGAGAGAGAGATGCTATGTAGTACAGGAGACAAAATGGAACATTGAGAGACTTGATAGGCCAATAGCTGAGGAAGTAAAAAAGAATGTACAGCAGCACTTTCTGAATTTCTCCCTTCAGAGAGGAACAGCTTCCCATCCTGGTGTGGCAACCCAAAAGATTGCATGAGTGATAGTGCTCAAAACATTGTCAGGTCTGGCGGAATGAATACAAGCACCCTATCCAATTCCCTCCAAAGATCATCCATCTAGATGACCAAAGCTGTATCTGTTGTGCAGCCAGCCTGAAAACAGATTGAAAGGTAATCTGTCCGATCCTGTATTCCTGGGGCTATGTTGCCACCACATATTGTAGTATTTTGCCCACAAAAAGAAACAGAACCCTAGCCTATATTTATCTAGTGTGGCAGGATTCAGAGAAAGCTTTTAAAAATTAAAGGTCTGAGAATTCTCTCTTTAGGGATGTTAGAAATTCACCTTGCTACACAAATTGCCCACTTTTTTCACTCGTGCTTTCAGTCCCCTCCTGCCCCTTTATATGAGCCAGGCAGAGCCAGCTCTACCATACATGTGATAGCTCTCTCTTTTCCAGTGCTCCCATCCATATCCTCAACAGGATGTACAAATGGGAAAGTATTCATTATTATCATCAGGAGGGCCAGTGTGATGCAGTGGTTTGAACATTCAACTAGGACTGGAGACAAGGGTTTGAATCCCCACTTGGCCATGGAAACCCACTGGGTGAACTTGGCCAAGTCACATACTCTCAGCCTCAGAGGAATGGAAGGGCAAACCCTGTCTGAACAAGTCTTGCCAAGAAAACCCCATGATAGGGTCATCTTAGGTATGCCAGGCACACAGCAACAACAAATTATCACCAGGCCAGCTGGGGGCAATGTCAACATCCACTGGAATCAATTAGGGTCCAAGTTAGAATAGCTCTGAATGCTTTTCATTCACTAAGTCTTCATAGTGGTCTGTAACCTACAAAGGTCTAAATTTCTTACTTTTGGAAATTTATTGCTTGCTGAAGAAATGTCTTTTAAATGGGTGGATGTTGTACTTGATTGATGTGGTTTTAGAAATCATAGATTTGGGGGGGGGGGGACCAAAACCCAAAGACCATCTACTCCAGCACCCTGCCAGTGTAGGAACCCATAGCTAAAGTATCTCTCAAAGGTGTCCATCAACCTCTATTTCAAAAACCTCCATGAAAGAGAGATCCACCACCATCTGAGGCAGTCCATTCCAGTGTTTAAAAATCTCCTATTGTTAAGAAGTTCTTCCTAATGTTTAGTCAGAATCCCTTTTCTTGTCATTCAAATGGATTGCTTTGGGTCTTTTTCGCTAGAGCAGCACAGAACAAGTCACTCCACTTCCACATGAAAGTGCTTCAGATACTGGCTGTAACATCTGGAGGGCTGAAATTTGCCCATTCCTGATTCAATGAAAAATAAAAGTATATGTCAGCATAGTGGGGACAATGTGACCGAGGGCTGGTTTACACGGCAGGTTCTATTGCGTTAAGTTGCGCATTAGTGCTTTCCCGCATCAGTGGTGGGTGGTTTACATGGTAATTGTTTACACAGCTATATTTTGTGGCTCTTTGATTTTTTCTGCTTTGAGGTTCACACAGCCAAAAGTGCTGGGGGCATGGCCAAGCATTGGAGAGGGAAAAGAATGCCATAGGAATGTCTGCCCTGGCCCCAACTCCGTGCTGAACAGCTTAGAAGGTTTTCTTCCTTGCTTGAAACAGCATTTTCTGCCAAAGAGAGAGGGGGGGGAAATAACAGCTTAGAGGCAGTCCCCCTCCCCCCCACTCCCTTTCCACAATTCAAACGGAAGGTGTTCCTCCTTGCAAGAGAGAGAGAGAGAGAGAGAGAGAGAGAGAATAGCAGTTCAGCTTGCTACAGCCCTTCGTGAAATGGTTTCTCTCCCTCCCCCATGCACAGGAAAAAAGTTGACGAACTGAGCTTTTACATACTTTCAAAACAGCAGAGAGGATGAGAAGGAATGCTCCCTGAATGAAAATTGTTGGGAATCCTTTTTGTTTGCAAACTGGCTTGCAAAATAGCAGACAGGATTTTTGCTAAGTTTCCTCTAATCGCTACTGTCTTTCCCTCCCTCCCTGCCCCTCTTTTAAGCCCACCCCTGCATCATCAACCAATCACAATGCAGCTCTGCTTTAACCCTTAGCGGAATGCTAGTTCACACTGCTAATAATGCACTACATTGCAAATATACCAGCAAAAATAGCGACATCCTCTGGCACGCTATATTTGGGTGTTTTACCTTCCCTCCTTCTGAATGAGGCGATGCTGTGCTGCGATCCGTGGGAATTATGAGCTATCTTAGCGGTATATTTAGAGGAATATTTGCCCATGTAAATGACGCCCAAGTGTTTTGGGCTCCCACTTAGTTTGTTATTCACATGCTAACTATTGATGGACAGTTTCTGGGATCCTGCTCTCACTTCAATCAATCAATCAATCAATCAATCAATCAATCAGGCCTGAACTGGGCAGACTTTCAATTAGAGAACAACTTCAAATAGGGGAACATCTTGTATATATAAAAAAGTGGGAAACTGTTATATTAAGGTGATAAACAAATCATTAATCCAAAATATTGTGGACCAACATCAGGATTTGCTGGATTTATAAGAGAAGAGGCTTTTAATCACCTCATGATTTCAAACAAAAACAAAAAACCAAAAAACCAAAAGAGTTTTAGACCTTTCATTTAATAGGTTTTAAAACCTTTCTGGCAAGTATGTGATAATTATCACATGCATGATAATGCAATATTTATTAAATGGTGAACTAATTTAAATTCCTATTAAGTTGAAGAAATTGTTCTGTGTACTTTGGTATCTACAATTATTGCTCTAATCTGTTGTATCAACAAGTTCAACTAATTTCATTAAGTAAGCATTTGGCTTGTCATTCTTAGATTTCTAAAAGAATTGTCTGACTTCCATTTAGCTTCTTTTGTTTTTGCATCTGTTGTGTAGTGGATGAATAAATGGGCTATTCATCCCTTCTTTTCCATGAAGTTGTGTTAACTGATTTGCATGGGGTCCATGGGACCCACTCATGACAATCAAATTAAGATATTAAATTGGGAGATTTTAATTAGGTCGAAGGTATGGCAGTGGGAGGCTGGGTAACTACAGGTCGTTTGCACATGTGCATACCAGTACTCACTGAGGAGACTCCAAGACAAAGTGAAATAAAAATGGTTTTTATTGGAAAATAATCATGGAAGCCTTCACGCATGCACTCATGTTCACAAGAAATCACACACAGAATCATAGAATCATACAGTTGGAAGAGACCACAAGGGCCATCTAGTCCAACCTCCTGCATGTTTAAAAACCTCCAAAGAAGGAGACTCCACTACACTACGAGGCAGTGTATTCCACTTCCAAACAGCTCTTACTGTCAGGAAGTTCTTCCTAATGTTTAGGTGGAATCTCTTTTCCTGTAGTTTGAACCCATTGCAGGGGTCCTAGTCTCTGGAACAGCAGAAAACAAGCTTGCTCCATCCTCAGTATGACATCCCTAAAATATTTAAACGTGACTGTCATGTCACCTCTCAACCTTCTCTTCTCCAGACTAAAAATGCCCAGTTCCCTAAGCTGCTCCTCACAGAGCATGGCTTCCAGACCTCCCACCATCCTGGTCACCCTCCTCTGGACACGTTCCAGCTTCTCAATATCCTTCCTGAATTATGGTGCCAAAAACTAGACACAGTATTCCAGGTGAGGTCTGACCAAAGCAGAATAGTGTGGCACTATTACTTCCCTTGATCTAGACACTATACTCCTATTAATACAGCCTAGAATTGCATTGGCTGATTTAGCTGTATTATTTAAGAAAAGCCATTTGTGACTACCCTTTGGGTTTGGTCAGTTAATTGATTACAAATCCACCTAATAGTTGCATTGTCTAGCCCACAGGTTACTAACTTTTTTGCAAAAATTTCATGGGGGACCTTGTCAAAAGCCTTACTGAAATCAAGATATACTACATCCACTGCATTCAATCAAGGCTAATGAAGAATTAGGAGAAAGTGTTTAGATAGAGGAATAGATTTGGGGAATGGGTTATAATTACCTGTCCAGAGAGCAGAGATTTGTGCAGCAAAGAAAGACTAATTCTTGAATCTGACTGTTGCACAGCAGTTGGGTGGAATGATGGCGTGTGGGAACTGTGCACACATGGCTATGATTTGAAGGTAATATTTGTACCCAATATCATACCCTTAAGTGGTGTACTGAGAGTAAAACAATGCTTGGGTGAGTGCCCCTCAATTTAGACAAAGGAACTCCAGCTTTTTTATTGTTGCTAATGGTTGGAACATTAGGGCTGATGGGTTTACGGCCTCCTATGTATTGTGGATGGGAAAAAGTGTGAGGGAAAATTTTTTACAGGGTTGAGTGGGGAATATTAGGTGCTCCAGTCACTGTTTGTTTTGGAGCATGACTCACTGCAAGGTGCATCCAGAAAAGATTAGCACATTCCTCCCTAACTGCTACCTAAGGGGGGGGGTGCTTAATCACGTCTTAGGTGTGGTAGCTGGGGAATTTCCAAGACACCTTTGTAGGCCCTAGGGACCTTCACTAGCCCCTATGTTTGGGTTGCCCTGGTCTACTTGAAACCATGTGAAGTGTCTAATAAGCAGAATTGTGAATTATTGGAGGGAGGGGGCTGTAAGGTCAGGTAACAATCACATTTCTACTTCATGTGAAATTAATTACTTCTTTGTAGCAATGTTGGCTCTTTTTTTAAAGCACAGACTAATAGGCCAACTAGAGGAGAAACGAAAAGCAAGTTATGTGGCAAATGTAATTTAGTGCAGCTGGAATTCAGATTAATTTTAGACCTTGCATAGCTTTCTCCTTCTGCCACCTCTATGCATGGAACAATATTCATCCAATACTCTTCCTATGTCCATTAAATTGTTTCTTGTGATGTTCTTCTAGACAACCTCTTATCCTCCTTGGTGTTTTCTTTCTCTGGCACTATCCTTATTTCCTGAAGAGTGAGTTAGGGGATGGAGAACTTCTTCTTTCACTTTCCATCTGTTCTGTTTTAAATGCCCTATTTTCCTTCCGTGAGCTTTCCTTTGTGTATTCCTAGTGGTAATAATTTAGATAGATTTATCTTTTTAAAAAAATGTACATGAGTTTATTAATACAATATATCTATATCTATATCTATAATTCTCTTTGGTAAGTTGCCATTTTCAGTGTGCTGATTGGCTGCTTAGGTGTCAGGATCTGCCTCTCCTCACAGGACTAGGCCCCTGGTTGCAGCAACTGGCTCAGCCTCTTTGCAGACTAAGGCCATGGCTGTGGGAGTCTTGGAAGAACCAGGGCCAAGCTATCAGATGCAGGTGGCTGCAATCATGCAGCACACCTGAAGCAGCCAGGGGAACTGCTATTTAAGAGCGACATTTGGCCCTCAGTCTTGGCCACCACAATAAGATCTTCTGTGCTGTCTGTAGTTTCTCCTTGATTTGGGGGTCTTGCTTTGGGACCTTCTGTGTTGTCTGTAGCTGGTCTTTGCATTTTCTGTGCTGTCTGTAGCTGGTCTTTGCATTTTCTGTGCGGTCTGTAGCTGGGCCTTGGTCCTTCTGTGCTGTTTGTAGCTGGACCTTCAGCCTTCTGTGCCATCTGTAGCTGGGCCTTGGGTCCCGGGCCTTCTGTGCTGTCTGCAGATGGGCCTTGGGCTTCCTGTGCTATCTGTAGCTGGGCTATGGGCCTTCAGCTTTGGTTCTTCTCTGCTGTCTGTGGTTGGGCCTTGGGCCTTCTGTGCCATCTGTAGCTGGGCCTTTGACCTTCTGTGCTGTCTGTAGCTAGGCCTTGGGTTCTGGGCCTTCTGGGCCATCTGTAGCTGGGTCTTTGGCCTTCTGTGTTGTCTGTAGCTGGGCCTTGGGTTCTGGGCCTTCTGTGCCATCTGTGGCTGGGCCTCAGGCCTTCTGTGCCACCTATAGCTGGGCCTGGGGCCCTCTGTGCCATCTGTGGCTGGGCCTCAGGCCTTCTGTGCCACCTATAGCTGGGCTATGGGCCTTCTATGCCATCTGTAGCTAGGCCTTGGGTTCTGGGCCTTCTGTGCCATCTGTGGCTGGGTCATGGGCTTTCTGTGGTGTCTGTAGCTGGGCCTTGGGTTCTGGGCCTTCTGTGCCATCTGTGGCTGGCCCTCAGGCCTTCTGTGCCATGTGTAGCTGGGCCTGGGGCCTTCTGTGCCATCTGTGCCTGGGCCTCAGGCCTTCTGTGCCACCTGTAGCTGGGCCTGGGGCCTTCTGTGCTATCTGTAGCTGCTTCTTGCTCTTGGGCCTTGGGCCCTAGCTATCTGGTATGTACTCTGACCTTGGACTGTTTTTGGACTTTTGCTTATCTTTGACCCTCTGTGGACTTTGAACTCTGTCTCTTCTGTTCCTGACCGAGCCCTGTTTTCTTTGCTCCTAGAACCTGCCACCAATGTCCCAGACCCTGACAGTAGGAAATTTCCCAACCAATCAAAGCTTCCCGTTGTGCAGCCAATCAGCACACTGGGGGAGGAAACATGTAGAAAGCTTTTAAGTCCTTTCTAAATATAGTGGTGGAGAGGCTCTCATGTGGTGTGTATGTGTGTGCATGGCATGGGGGGTGTAGTGTAGGGTGTGTGTAGCGTGGGGGTGTGGGGTGTGTATCTTTGTGTATGTGAGGTTTCATGGCAGCAGCAGAGGGGTCTCGCATCCTGGCACGCATGGTGTGTGTGTAGCACAGTGTGTGTGTGACTGCGTGGTTCATGGCAGTGGAGGGGCTCTCACATCCTGGTGCATGTGGTGTGTGTGCCTATGTGTCTGTGTGTGGACACAGTTGCATGGCAGTGCTCTCAGCATAAAACTAGCCATTATAGTTGATTTGAAAGGTTATATATTAATGCATCAAATGATTGTACTCTTGACATGTTTCCTAAGTGGCCAATCAGCAGACTGGAAACAGAAACATACCAAAGCATTTTATATATGTAGATAACGGTGTATGTTCTGGGTATAGCTAGTTACCTTATAATTGACCTGAGTATACATTACGTATCACAAAGCTATGCACAATTATTTACTAATCTAGCTAGATTTATCTTAATTTGTTTTTAATTGATTGGTGCATTTTAAAAGGAAGCTCACACCACCTGGTTTCCTGTTTAGCTGGGACACTGGCCAATTGTTGTTATATCTCTTTGCTGTTGCCTATTGTCACCAGTCCTCAGGTCAGAGGACATTCCCTGCTCTCTGGAAGAAAACTCTGGGAATTGGTTGCTGTCAGGTTATTTCAGCAGGAGAGGACAGATCAGTATGTCCCTAACTAGAAAATCACTTTATTTCTTCTGTGGAACAAACTAGAAAAAGAGTACAAATAACTGCTTCAGATTGGACATAACAGCCCCTGTAGCTTATGAGTTGCTGATCAGGGTTGCAGGCCATCCGTAACCATCTACAGCTGGTAGGCAACTGTGGGAGGCTAGGGAGGCATATTATTCCTAAGAAGACCTTGAAGGGTTGTTCCTCCACCACCACCAAAACAAAACAAAACAAAACCCTCCACATTTCCCCCAAATGCTCCCCCATACAGTCTAGAGTTTAGAGGCAATTTCACTATGTTTTAGGCCACCACCACCATGCCGGCCATTTTAGGTTCAGTAGAGGCCTTTTTTAAACATAGGGAATGACTCGAAGACAGTTTCCATTTACTTCCAGTTTTTAAAAAGGCAAGATAGGGCAAAAACATGGCAAAAAGGTCCTCAAGACCCCTAGAGGATATTTTGGATGCTCTTACTAGCAGAAGGTTTGATCCCTGAGGATCACATGCAGCCTGTGGGCCATACTTCACCTACCCCTGCTCTACAGCAACATGCTTGGTCTTGATATGGGCTGGTGACCTCAGACCATCACTCTTTCAGGCATTCTCTCTCTCTCTTAGGCCTTCTTATGTGATGGCTCCTGCTTCTTTGTTTCTGATAGTTGAACAAGAAGGCAGGCTGGATACAGCATGGACTTACAGGGCTCATCCATATTGTGAATTGATGTGCACTAACACCAGTTCTCAGCAGCTTTGATTTCTCTCTACAGGTTTTTTTCAAGATTGCAGGCATGGGAAGCCATAGATGTTTGATGTTCAAATGGTCGTGCCTATGAATCATGCGAAAAAATGCCCGCGTTTTCATTGTCACGGGTTGCTGCTGCCAAACAGTATTTTTTTAAAAGCATATTAAAGTATGCAAGTGTGATCTTCTGCTTAAATAAACAGGAAAAAAGAGGGAAACAGCTGTTTTGTCACCTCAGTGCACAATCACTATGGCAAAAATCCAGCATGGCAGTTCAGGGCACTTGCCTTGCCAGCAAGCTCTGCCCCCCTGTGCATGTCCGACCAATCAGCTTTCCAATCCCATTGTTATGGGGAATGTGCAACGAAGTGAGTTGGTCATCCCAATGAGCACATTTCCATCACAGTTTTTTTTTTTTTTAAATATGGGAAAAGCCACAAAGGCTTTTTCCCACATAGCATTTGGTGTTTTCTCCACCTCTCTTTCCAAATATGGTAGATTGATGCAGGATCCCATTTAGACAAATCGTATTCTCCTTGAATTCTATGAAGAGTGTTTTTGTTGTATAAACAAGCCCCTATAGTGTCCTCTTGCAAATAGATGTCGCATGACCAGCAGTGGAATTATCAGGAATTAAATGTTTTCAACAAAACAGTTTTGGTCATGCAGTGTTCATTTTGACAGAGCTGATTCAGAGATGAGACCTATGTTGCTCTTATTATATTTGAGTGACAAAATAATTACTGTTTGGCATGCATATAGCTCTGCTTCTTGGTTTTACAATAAAATTAGCAGATTGGTCAAAGATTTAATCTGATTTTGATCAAATAACTTTTAAGCAATTGAGAAGAGAAAAAACATCATTAATCATTAATAATGAACAAAGAATTATTCATGCTATATTTATGGTGGTTGTTTGAAAAGTAAGCATTTAATGTTCAGCATGAATTAAGCACTGCGTGACAATATTTCTAAGGGTATTATCACAATTCTATTAGTGTTTGCTCCCAGCTTATTCTAGGGTGTCATTTTTGCTATTAATAGAAATGTTTGTAATTCACTTTGGACATCTTTACATATCTTTTTGTCATTGCAAAAATGTTATGTTTATAGTTTATTGTCTGAAAACTAACTCTTAATTTAGCCATGTTTTCTGCATCATCTATATTAATGACAATGAAAATACGCCTAGGTTTAATCAACTATTCCCTTCTGTTTGGAACCCAGTAATTAAGTGCTGAATAATTTATATTCCTGTATCATATGGTTCTCTATTAGCCTAACAATTAGCGCTATTGTTCTTTTTAATGCTCACTTACTGTTAAGAGAAACAGATATTAAAAGCTGCTAGCCCATCCACACTTATTTGAGAGTGTCCAGGAAAAAAAGGCCACTGCAATCCAGACAGCTATTTCATGGTCTCCAAAGTGGACTTCTGTGCATTTGCTGGGAATTTTGAGCTCTATACTTTTTGGAATGCCGAGAACGTTGTCATTGTGCAATCTCACAGGCTGAGATTGCCCCCCCACAATTTCCCCTCTAATTTTCAAACATGGCTTGTAATGCAGCCATCAGCTGACCATTCACAGCTATCAGGGGAGGGGACTAGAACACAGAAAACATGGATAGCTTTGCATGCCTGCAATTTGCAAAAAAAAAAAAAGTTAAGACAAATTACAGTACAGTATAGACAACACCTTAGTCTTCTTATTTCTCATAGAAAAAAATTATCATAGCAAACTAATTTTTTACACACACACAACACACATGCAAACTCTGTCTTGCATACAGTTAACAAGAGGTCATCAGTATAAAAAAAATTGGAACCTCCTTCAATCACCCCTTTGTTTAGTCTAAAAGCAAACATAACTGTAAAGGAGTACTCGCAGCAAGTCCTTCAGACATATTATGAGATCACCTTTCTAATGGAATTATCAGTCACACGTACAGTATCTCTTGTTCAGCTTGTCCCTCCCTATTTGCTCCATCATTTGCTAATGTAGCTTATATTGTCCTTTATTCTTTAAAACTGAAACAATTTCACATGTCCCTCTTCCTAATTCATACTATCCGTTGCTTTTATATTTAGTACCGTAGTTTTGAAAAGTTGTGGTGGAGTATTTCACTGCTTAAAAAAGGAGAGTGCATGCTCTGATGTAAACTGTACTAAGTAAATTTTATGCAGTAAACTTTATCCTCTGTAGCAGTGGTGGGCAAAGTGTGCCTGCAGGCAATAAATGGTCCACCAATTTCTGAGGCTCCTCAATACCCTTAGGACTCTCTGGAGTAATCTTTTTTCACATGAGAGTGTGGGAGAATATAAGATATTTTCTCCCCTTCCAGGACTTGTTAAGCCCATGAGAAACCTTTCCTTAACCAGCATTTAAATGAGAAATTGTGAAAGGGGGTTTCACAATTTCAGTATTGCAGTTATGGAATCATAACCTAAGGGTTGTCTAAATGACAAAAATACTTCTCACAGAATGCGAGGAGAATATGACATGTCTTAACGGCATGCTGCATCATATTACCGTATTCAGAAGCAGGGCAGATAAACACACCATACTGTATACCCTACAGGAAAAGTCCTTGCTACTTTTCCTGGAGTTTTTAAAAAACAGCAGGGTCCCACTTAAGAGATACATAGAATAGCATTCAGTCAGAGGATTAAAATACATTTTAATCAAATGCAAGTCTACCTACACACATTTTTCTAACTCTATGCAAATGTTCTACTCACATTTTAGGAAGTCCATCTGGATCAGTCTCTGATGATTGAATTTCAGAGCAATGCAAATAGGGCTGCCCTTCAGGCCTCATTATCATGTGACTCTCTTGTTGACCCCTGAGCCATGTGTCTGGTCTGCTCCTCAGACCTTCTCTGAAACCATGTGCTTGCAGAAAAAGACTGCAGTTTCTCTAAACTCCATTATCTAAATCTGATTGGCTCTGCATTGCTCAATCTGATTCGCTCTCCAGTCAGGTGATGTGATGTCTTGATTAGCAAAGGAAGATCCACCCCCTCACCCTCAGAGTCCCTGTATTACCTTCTTTCTGATGACTAGGGAATGGAAATTTACAGATGATGGGAAATGTAGTTCTTGCAGATGTGTTCTGGTTCCATGATGGGAGTTGCAGGCACTCCATCATGACAGACTCTATGGCCTCATCAGGCTCACAGGGCATGACAATTATATTGACTTGCAGAAAGAAATGCTGTTGTCTTGTGCTATGTACAGATGGGCTTGCTACTATGGAAATATACGAAGTCAGTCTATTAAATAATAAGACTGAAACAATAACCCATCTTTATATGTATTACCATTGTAATGCTTGTCCCCTTCAATATACACCCCATTCACACTCACACACTGATGCAGTCTTGTTTTCCGCTGGTGAAAGGTGTGGAGCAGACCAGTTTCTGTCAGCTGTTTCAACACATCTGCTGTTCTCTTCATACTGGATCAGTTGACTCAAAATGTGTTCCTTTAAGCACCAATTTCACTTTAGGGAAAAGAAAAAAATTGCATGGTGCCAAATCTGGCAAATGTGGAGGATGTTCAAGTGTCTTAATTCATTTATCAGCCAAAAACTGTTTCACAGAAAGTGCTGTGTGAGCAGGTGCATTCTCTTGATGAAGAATGAAACCATTTCCCCCACAGTTCTGGCCTTTTTTCTGATCCTTTCTCTCACCTTTGTCAAAACTTCCTTATAATAATGCTGGTTCACTGTTCTGCCTTCTGGAACCCATTCTGGCATAATTACACCCATGGTGTAAAACAACAACAACAACCCAATGACCATAACTTTGAATGTGGACTTGCTTTGACATGCCTTGTTCATTCTTGATGATGATGGTGTTTTCCAGTGCATTGACTGTCATTTTGTCTGAGGATCATACTGGAAAATCCAGGTTTCATCACAAGTGATGATTTTTGAAAAAAGTTTGGGTCTGCCTCAAGTTGCTGCAGAATGTCAGCGCAAATTTCCTTGTGGCCCTCTTTTTGCTCTGGTGTGAGAACCCTAGAGACCATCTTGGCACAAAATTTTCTCATGTTGCAAAATTTTCCACACAGTGTCTTTGTCAATGTTCATGGCTTCAGCTATAATTCAGACACCGAGTTAGCAGTATCCTCAAACAATCTGGCTGATTTTTTCCACATTTTCTTCTGTTTTTTGAAGTGGAAGGTTGTCCAGGGCATTCATCGTCATCCACCTTCTGACGTCCTTCTGATTTTATTTTTATTTATTTGCCAATCAAGCACATGTGCACGAGACACATAGTCTTTCCCTTAGGCCTCAGTAAGCATATGAGAAGATTCCATTGGTGTTTTGTTCAATTTTACTAAAAAATTTAAATTGCCATGTTGCTTGACTTTTAAACTGAAGACATTTTCAGATGATCCTTGCCGCACAGCAGCGCGGCAGGGTTTCGATTTCGGACGACGCCGTCCCTGCTGCCAGATCATCCATCCCTCTTGTGCTTAGACAACCTCTGTGAATAATGTTTTGCCGAATATAGCACGGCAGGCTCCAAGCCTTAGCGCAAGAGGCACGGACGATCTCGCAGCAGGGACAGTATCGTCCGAAATCGACCCCCTGCTGCACTGCTGCGACAAAACTGTCCCAGGCGATCCTTGCGCGGCAAGGATCGTCTGAAAATGTCCATAGCATTTTTCCAGCACCCAACAGACAACTCTCTCTGGCTTTTCTTCGCAAACGAAGATTCAGGAAGGACTCATCCTGCACTTTCTGCAAGCGTGCTGATGACTAAAAAGGCCAATCTGAGATAAACAAGTCCGGTTGCAGAAAACACAGCAGAAGGTCTCCTTGGGTGATGTTTTTGGCTTGTGAAGCCAGGGCGGACCACTGTTGGTGATCAATTTGGCCGAGCCTGAGATGTTGTTTCAGGGAGTCTTTGTATCGCTTTTTTGGAGCGCCCCTCTTACGCTGACCCATGGAGAGTTCACCGTAGAGTAGTATTTTTGGGAGGCGATGGCCCTCCATCCTAGAAACGTGCCCTGCCCAGCGCAGCGCGTTCTCAGTATCATAGCCTCAATACTGGTGATCCCTGCTTGCTCAAGGACAGCAACATTCGTCACATAGTCGATCCAGTGTATATTTAGGATTGTGCATAGACTGCTTTAAATAATGACTGACAATTAACTAAACAGCCAAGAGTATTGATTTTTGTCATGAAGGTTCAGACATGTTCCAGGTCACCAGTTCTCCCTGATTTGTCTGAAAGGTAGAACCTGGGTGGTTGTTTATTTAACAGACAGTGTTGTCATTTAACAGACAGACATAGAGATAAAGATAGATAGAGATAGCAATAGAAATATAGGTTGAGTCTCCCATATCCGAAATGCTTGGGATCAGAGGTATTTTGGATTTTGGAATATTTCAGATTTTAGAATACTTTCATATACATAATGAAATATCTTGGAAATGGGACCCAAGTCTAAACACAAAATTAATTTATGTTTCATATACACCTTATATGAATAACCTGTAGGTAGTTTTATACACAACTTTTTCAATAATGTTGTGCTTGAAACAAGGTTTGTGTACATTGAACTGTCAGGAAGCAAAGGTGTCACTATCTCAGCCACTCATGTGGACAGTTTTGGATTTTGGAATATTCTCGATTTCACAGTTCTGGATAAGGGTGACACAACCTGTAGATATAGATAGTAATACAGAAGATGAGATATGGCCTCTTTTATTGTAGTACCCAGGTTGTGGAACTCCTTTCCTAGAAAACCTTCAGGAGAGCGGTTAAAGACTCTGGAGATTTTCAGACCGCGTTTTAGAGTGCCTAGGGCAGGAGGAGCTTTCGGGAGAGGGACGGCGATCTTGCGCAGCAGGGGGGCATTTTCAGACTCCGTTGTCCCTCTCCCGAAACCATCCGTGTCACTTCCGTGAAGCTTGCCCGTGATTAAAATATGGCTCTGCGGCTTCCAAAGCTTCACGGAAGTGACACGGATGGTTTCGGGAGAGGGACAACGGAGTCCGAAAACGCCCCCCTGCTGAGCAAGATCGCCGTCCCTCTCCCAAAAGCTCCTCCCGCCCTAGGCACTCTAAAACGCGGTTCAAAAATCTCCTCTGTAAGTTTTGGTAGGCTGTTAGCATCAGTTGAAATTTGGTTTCCTTTTCTAATGCTAAATTGTTTTCTCTTACTGCTGGTTATATATTTTAGTTTTTATTGTGTATTTGTAAGCAGACTTTCAGTTTTTATGTTACTGTTTATGAAGTATAAATATTTAAATGAGAAAAAACATTTATGAAATATTTTCCATCATGTTCCATTATGAAATGGGAAATATTTAATGGTAAAAAAATCATTGTTTTCTCCTTTGAAAGAAACACACAGTGGCACTGTTTCTCTCATAGGTCTTATCTAGATGGGCTATTTACCCCATCCTGGCCCTGTCGTGAAGCTCTGCAGTTCAGATGACACAAGGCATTTGCTCCATTTTGCCCCTGGGCAGTCCTCACAACTCCCAGGCCAAAGACAGGGGAAGACAGGCTAATGTCCATTACACCATTCTTAAAAAATACCTGGTAAAATCTGCTCAGTGGGCAAACAATGGATCAGGCCCCATGTGATCTCAGGAGCCCATTCTGGCACACTGGCCGATCGCTGTAGCTGTTGTCTGCCTCACTATTCCGTAGCCAGGAAGGAGAGACCATGGCAGTAGAGACAGGCTGGCATGGCAGTCTGGGCTCCATCCTGTTCTGTGTAGGTAACTGGGGAGGAATGGGCCAGATCCACAGACAGAATATACCAGCAGGGAGCTGGCATATTCTGGCCATGTAGGTGACCACTTTAGTCTTTCTTCTCTCTTCCCTGTTTCCTACAAGCCATAGTACCACCTACAGATCTGTTGCAAAGGTCCCCCTGTGTTCTAGATAATATTTGGGGTATCCATGAGAAGACTGCAATCAGAAAAGGAATCCATTCAATCAGTGGTGTGTGTTCTGCTGGTGGATAGACAGTATTGGATATAATCTTCATTATAAAACTTGCAAGAGCCAGTGTGGTGTAATGGTTTGAGTGATGGACTATGACTCTAGAGACCAGGATTTGAATCCCTGCTCAGCCATGGAAACCCATTGGGTGAACTTCAGCAAGTCACACTCTTAGTTTCAGAGGAAGGCAAAAACAAATCCCCCTCTGAACAAATCTTTCTAAAGAAAACCCTGTGATAGGTGTGCCTTACGGTTGCCATAAGTCTGAAACAACTTGTAGGCACATATCAACAACAATAAAACTTAGAATCATAGAATTGTAGAGTTGGAAGAGACCACAAGGGCCATCCAGTCCAACCCCCTGCCATGCAGGAAATCTTGATCAAAGATTCTTTGATCTTTCAGTGTTTCATCCAGGGTTCTAAATAATATTGTATACTGAGTGGTTTTATTAAAAAAATAAACAAGTTTTTATTGCTTCTACCTTGCTACTGAATTAAAAGCAAAAAAAAAAAAAACAAAACTCAGCAGCACTATTGCTTAGGATATTTCTGGCTTTTTAGTAGCTCACTAAATGTCAAAATGACTGCTCTGAAAGAATGACAGCACATGCAGACTTGAACTGTTACACTGAGTACTAATCAGATTGCAATCAGCAGAACTTTAACTATATGAATGGATTGATTTTAATAAGGTTAACATCTGTCACTTCCCAATAAGCTTAGCATTAAGATCGTACATATCAAGTTCTTATTGTCAAGCTTAAGATTGGCGGTGACAGATAAATACCATAAGAAATGTCAACATCCCTGGCATATGTTGCAAATAAAAGTATAGTAAAAAGTATAGTAATAATCATGTTTATTTCTGGGTTGTATATATATCCAATCCACATAGCAAAAAGATTTTTTTTTTCCAGGGCACCTAAGTTATCAGAGTAGTTCTGTGAGATTTTCCAACTCAGTATATCCAAAGAAGCCATGTGAGAAGGAACAATATCTCTGAGGAGCATTACTGTTTTCCCACAGTGGTGTAAAGTACCTCACATTCTTTATTTATAATATTGGCTTGGAGACAAGATGTTATAATTAACAAGAGACTCCAAGTCCAAATACTGTAACAAGCTGGTAAACAAGTGGATCCATCTTGCTGTAAAAAGAACCACTTGACATTAATCTCTTAGCCTGTCTCTTAGCTATGTTTTATATTATGGAATTTCCCAACCTGTGTTCTCAACATTTACTGTTTGGCAAATGTGATACATTTAAGACAGTGTTTATGAAGCTATGATGTGGTGTAGTGGCAATTTTTTTTTTGTTCAAATTTTCTTTATTCAAATTAAAATCATTAAATGAGTACATGTAACTCAATAATACAATAATACAAATAAAATAAATTATATTAATAAAACAACATCTAAACAAACAAACCTTCTACACAAACCTACATATTGCCAACATACCGATTACATCATCAAACCAACAATATAAAAGAAGAAAAAAAAACAATACACATTGCAAACAAATAACAAATAACATAGTCGTAACATACATTCCGACTTCCTTCATTTCCTTTACTACTGGTTGTATTATACATTGACAATCTTTAGTCGCCTGCTTGTATCCATATATACACATATATACTCTTGTATTTACATACCTACATACATCTATATATGTATATATATATATATATATAATTTCTCTGTTTAACTTTCTTCCATTATTTACTATCCTTCCTTGATTTCCTATTAACTTTATTTTTTTAACTTAATTATATCCTGCCATACTTCAAGGTCTTTCCAGGTCTTCTTATCATCTAAAATAATTGAAAGTCTCTCCATTTCGTAAAATTCTGACATTTTCTCGACCCAGTCTTTTGTTGATAGTATATCTTCTTTTTTCCACAATTTAGCAAATATTAACCTTGCAGCTGTTACTGCATATAATAGAATATTGCCGTATTTCTTCTGAATGATTGGTTGTAGCTTGTGTAACATATTTAATAAGTATAGTTCTGGGTTAAGAGGGATATCTATTTTAAGAACTTGCATTACCAAATTATGTATTGTCTTCCAAAATTTCCTCGATTTCTCACAATTCCACCAAATGTGGATAAACGTTCCTTTTGCTTTTCCACAGTTCCAACAAATATTTGATGATTTTTTATATATCTTTGATAATTTCTCTGGAGTCAGATACCACATATTAATCATTTTATAAAAATTTTCTTTAAGGGCATAACTTCTCGTAAACTGAATGTTCTTAATCCATGCCTTCTCCCACTCTTCTATCTTTATCTCATGCCCAATCTGCTGTGCCCATTTGATCATATATTCTTTAATTCCTTCTGACTCCAAATTGAGTTTTAAAAGTAGTTTATAGATTTTTGAGATTAATTTTTGTTTGTCTCCATTTATAATTCTCTCAAACTCTGTCTCTTCCAATTCAATTCCTTCCAATTTGGTATCGAATTTAAATCTTTCCCGAAGCTGTCTATGTAGAAACCAATGGCACGGATATCCTTCTTCTTTAAGTTGTTCTTGTGTTTTTATTTCATATTCCTCCCCTTTTCTTTTTAGGATATTTTTATATGTTAACCACTTTCCTCTGTATAAATTTTCTTTTTTATAGAATGCCTCGTGGTTAGACACACATAAGGGGATTTTCCAAAATAACTTCTTTTTATATAAAGCCCAGACTCTCATAAGGGCTCTTCTTACGAAGTGATGATTAAACTCTTTATGGATGGCGACCTTGTTATACCACATATACGCATGCCACCCGAATCTGAGATTAAACCCCTCCAATTGGAGGAGCCTTTCATTTTCTAGGTTTATCCAATCTGTAGCCCAGAGAAGAGCATTAGCGTGGTAATATAATCTCAGATCCGGGAGGCTTAATCCACCCCTCTCCCTTATGTCTCTTAAAGTTTCTTTTTTAATTCTTGGCTTTTTCCCAGCCCAGATAAATTCTGATAGCTCCTTATTCCAAATTTTAAGAGGTTGATCTGAAGTCAAAATTGGGATTGTTTGAAATAGAAACATTACCTTCGGCAGGATATTCATCTTGATCGTTGCTATGCGCCCCAGCAGAGACAAATTTAAATTACTCCATCTTTTTAAATCCTTTCTTATTTCTTTCCACACCTTATTATAATTATTTTCATAGAGTTCTAAGTTTCTATTTGTTATAGTTATCCCTAGATATCTGACCTTCTTTACCACAGTAAATTTCGATTCCTTTTCTAATTCTAGCTCTTCTGTTCTGGTCATATTTTTGGTTAGTATGGATGTCTTCTCTTTGTTAACTTTTAGTCCTGCCATGGCGCCAAATTGTTCGATTATTTCTATCAATTTCTTTACACTTTCTATAGGATTTTCCAGAAAGAACACTAAGTCATCCGCAAAGGCTTTGTATTTTATTTCGTAGCTTTGTATTTTGGGTCCCAAGATACTTTTTTCTACCTCAATTCTCCTATTCAGAACTTCTAACGTGATTATAAAGAGGAGGGGGGATAGGGGACACCCTTGCCTTGTTCCTCTACCTATCTGGCATGAATTAGATTTCATGCCGTTCACAATTATATGTGCCTGTTGGGTTTGATATATCCTTCTTATCCAATTGGAATACTTATCACCTATCCCCATCTTTTCCAAGGTCGCCAACATAAATTCCCATCTGATGTTATCAAACGCCTTCTCGGCGTCTATAAATATCATTGCTAGTTTCTTATTGCATTTGTCATACATCTCTATGATATCAAGTAATGTTCGGGTGTTATCTTTAATTTGCCTATCCGGAAGGAATCCATTTTGATCTTTTTTGATGTATACCGCCATCACCCTTTTTAATCTCTCAGACAAAATTTTCGTGAAAATTTTATAGTCCACATTTAACAGTGATATTGGCCTATAACTTGCTGGGAGCGTAAGATCCTTTTCCGGTTTTGGAATTAATGTTATGTCAGCTCCTTGCCAGGATACTGGATAGCTTTCCTCATCTATTCTGTTGCATAACCTATGTAGCGGATCAATCAGTTCTTCCACAAATGTTTTATAATAAGTTGCTGTAAATCCGTCTGGGCCGGGCGATTTCCCTGGTTTCAGACTCTTGATCGCTTCTCTTATTTCCTCTTTCGTTATCACCTTATTTAATTCTTGTTTTTGGTTCACGTCAATTCTCTCAATTTTAGATTCTTCTAAATATTCCTCAATTCGTTGTGTAGTTTCCTTATTTGATAAGTGTTTCTCATATAGTTTTGTATAATATCTATGAAATATCGTCGTAATTTCCTTTTGATTAGTGAACCGTTGATTGTTTTCCTTTATCTCTGTTATCATTTGATTCTATTTTTCCTTCCTCAACCTATATGCAAGCCATTTCCCAGGCCTATTTGCATTTTCAAAAAATTTGTATTTCATATATTTTAGTTTCTTACCTATCTCCTCTGTCATTTCCATTCCTAACTGTTCTTTCAACTTTGCCAATTCCAGCTTAACCTCTCTGTTCTTTGGGTTTATCTTTAGTATTTTCTCTTTCTCCGATATATTATTTATCAACTCCTTTTCCTTATTCTTCCTTTTCCTTCCCAGTTCAAACTCTTGTTGCATCATAACTCCTCTTATGACTGATTTACTCGCATCCCAGACTGTCTCTAATGGAGTTCCCTTATCCAAGTTATCTTTAAAGAAAAATCTTATTTCTTTTTTTATCTTATCAACTATAGTCTCGTCTTTTAATAAAATATCCTTGTAGTGGCAAATTTTGAAGTAGAAGTGCTCATCATTATAGTCCCGATAGCCAGGCACCTAATCCAAAAGTGTAGGTAGCTTGTGTAGACCCATATCCAAAACCCCTTCAGGTTTAGTAGTTTTTACCTCCATTAGAAATGGGTCTTTGGTAGAGTGTGGAGGAGTCCTTCAAGCTTACTCCAGCTTCTTGGCAAGATTTAGTTGCCAAGGATGTTTGTCATTATCTTCCTTTCTTCTGAGGTTTAGAGAGTGACTTGCCCAAGGTCACCAGTGGGTATCCATGACTGAACATGGATTCAGATCCTGATCTCCCTGAGTCCTAGTCCAACATACCAACTATTACTGTACACCAATCTGGTCCTAGAGCTAATAGGTTAAACTAATATGCCTTAATTGCCCATTCAAGACCAGATCTCCCACAAATAGTTTGATTACAACAGGGATAACTCACAACAGTATGTTGCTGGGGAAATCTACCCCACCTCTCAGTACTGGGAGGACTGCAGCTCAACTCAGAGGGGACAGGGAAGCATAGATAAATGGCAGGTGATGACATTTGTTTTTCCTGTTCAGAAAGTCCTGGCATTTAGACCCTGTCAAAATGTTGTGTGGTGAGAAGTGAAGAGGCTTTCCATGAGGAGTGTATCTAGGTGGGACATTTCACTACATTATCTGTCTATATGGTCTTGTCTACATAGTCAAAATAATACGAACAAATGGGAAAGATTGGCAATCTGTTCAAATGATCATTCACACAAATACGTGTCATTCTGAAGGGAGGCAGCCAAATCCACCACAAAGTCTGTGTGTGTTGTGTCTGGGGCTTTGTGCGGATTTTCTGAAAAGCTCTGTACGATTTCCGAATATGTGACCATTTGAACACTGATGTTTGCACAGAAATGAACAGCCAGTGCAATACAATGAGTACAGGGGGCACGGCTAGCAAAGAGGGAAAGCGGCTGTGGCCACCATGTTGGATGTTTGGCTAAGCGAGTGTCCGGTAAGTCGATCAAACAGCAATTTTTACTCTTTTTAAAAATTTCTTTTATTTGTAAATACGAAGTATGGCTTGTGTACACCCTGGGAAACTTTTTTTTTTAATGGCGGTGGCAGGTTTAAAATTGTGAGTAAATCACTCACAGCAACCATTTGTCTGGGGGATCATACAGAGTTTATAGGGGCTCTTTTGGCCGTGTAGACAGGTTGCATTGTTGCGAACATCTGCTTTTCCGAACGTGTTCGTATTTCCCCCCTTGTATAGACAAGACCTAAGTTATGTAAAATCTGCTCTGTTTCAGATATCTAGTTTTTAAATGTCTGTTTCTATTTGTTAGTGCAAACCAGCTTCAAGGAAATAGCTAGTAAAATCACGATCATCATTGTCTGCATGTAAGACAAATTACAGTTGTCCCTTCATATTCGCTGGATTTGGTTCCAGGACCCCCTGTGGATACAAAATCCGTGAATACTCAAGTCCCATTATATGCAATGGCCTAGCAAAATAGTGTCTCTTATATAAGATGGGAAAATCAAGGTTTGCTTTTTGGATTATTATTTTTTGAATAATATTTTCAAGCTGTGAATACTTAAATCCAAGGATACCAAATCCATGGATATGGAGGGACAACTGTATTATCAAATATTCAAGACCCGGTGGTAGATATTTTTTAAGAGGAGTCTGTCTTTTTTTATTAGCTATCTAAGCTTTGATTAAGAGGAACCTGTCAATGATGTCACTTCTGTACATTGTTGTGATGATTGTGGAATATAAATCCAAATATCATGGCTTAAAGAAAAGTTAGTGGGCAATTAAATAAGCACCAGTGCAGAATATTAAAGTTTAAGAATGAACTGTTAAGCTAAATGTCACATTTTTTGTCAGCATAAGCATGCTGTACTTTTGGAGCACGTTTCACTATGCATGAACAGAGTGTCTTAATTAGACTATTTAACCTCTGGCCAGAATAGAACAGAAGACAAAGTGCAGTGTCTGGGTGTGGGGGAAGAGGTTTGCTCAGAAAGGGGTGTATCTGCACCACACAGTCACATTGACTTCATGCCACTTTCTAACAGCAATTTGAAAAAAATAGTTTAGAGAGGGGTATGTAATTCTGTGTTACAGACACTGATGCTCTGTACCAGAGCATTCTAAGTACTTCAGAATACTACAAATCCCATAAGTAAATGCAACGGAGTCATCACAGGTTTGAAACTGATATACCTGTCTAGTGCAGATAGGTAATCAGCATTTTGAAGTTATCAAAGGGTACATTTGTCCACTAAAAAGAAGAAAATAATTATTAGATGAGGAGTTCTCTTTGCTAAATCCAACTTCTGACCTAACTGATTCTAAGAGCTCTCTGGCTGAGAACTCCAAATGCCACTCCCTAAACTACAAATCCCAGGATTGCACAAAAGGCAGCCAGAGCAATTAAAGTGGAATAATAGCACTATAACAGTGTAGTGTGATATTGTTGTAAAGCAAGATGCAGCTAGCAGATTCTAAAGAGTGAAGTTTCTCAACTTTTGAACACATCATAAGGATGTGATGATAACACAAAAGGGCAAAATTATCAGATGATGTTGTCATTTAGCCATTCCAGGGGCGTAGTGCGGGCATCATTAAGGAGTCACTTTTTATTAATGGTTTAGCCTTGTCCGTGTCAGCGCTATGCCCCAGGAAGAGATGAGGACGTGGGCATCTGATAATTTTGCACTTTGGGTTATTGTCCCATCCTTATGACACAATTTGAGACATGGTTTTTTGCCACGTTTTACCACATCTGATAAAGTCCTTTCTTGAATGGATATTGACAGGACCTTTGAAATGGCAAGTGCACATATATAAATATTAAAGGTTTATCATCATGATATTTATAATATCATAAATATTATAATTGAGGATTACAGTAAACCAGGGCTGGGCAAAGTGGTTTCCCAGGGCTGTTTTGTGGTTTCCCAGGGGTGAATTTTTCAGTTCCAAGAGGCCCTAAAATCATAGAATAGGATTGGAAGCGATCCTATGTGCCATCAGGTCCAGCCCCCGCCCCCTGCTCATTGCAGGATCTCCAGCTAAAGCATCACCAACAGGTAACTGTCCAGCCTCTTTTGAAGATATCCAGAGAAGGAGACCCCACCACGTCTCTAGGCAATTGATTCCATTGCCAAACTGTTCTTATTGTCAAGTTCCTTCCAATGTTCAATCAAGAACTACTCTACTATAACTTAAAACCATTAGACTTACTTCTACCCTGTGAGGCAGCAGGGATGAAGCCAGCACCCTTCACTTTGTGGCAGCACCTGAGATATTTAAAGAGTGCCATCCTGTCAACCCTTAATCTTTTCTTCACCAAGGTGAAGATGCTCAGCTCCTTCAACTTCTCCTCATATGTTTTTTTCTCCATACCTATTTGTTCTTCCTCATTGTTCTTCTCTCATCCTCATTGTTCTTCTCTGAACTATTTCCAGCTTGGCTATATCCTTCTTAAAACAAATTGTCCAGAACTGACTACAGTACTCCAGAGGAGACCTGACCAGCACAGAATACGGGGGTACTGCAACTTCCCTCAATTTGGAAAATATGCTTCCATTAATGCAGGCTAAGATAGCATTTACCTTCTTTGCTGCAGCATCACACTGCTGGCTTATGATCCACCATAATCCCAAGGTCATTTTCACATGTGGCACTGCTGAGACAAGTATTCCCATCCTATACTAGTGCATCTGGTTTTTGTGGTCTAAAATATCCTCTAGGAGGTCATGGAGGGCGTTCCAACCATGTTTGGAGGCTGTCTGAGGACTTTATTAGATGCAGGGAAATGTGGCAAAAAACTGCATCCCAAACATCATCAGAAGAATGAGCGAAATTATTAGAGACATGAGTCCTCAGCTCTTCTCAGGGCATAGCACTGGCACAGACAAGGCTTCACTTTTTATTGACAGGGCTAAGCTGTCAATAAAAAGGGATGTCTTATTCATGCCTGTGCTACGCCCCCAGAACGCTGAAGGATGATGACATCTGATAATGTTGCCTGTTTCTGTTATCGTCACATTCTTCTGATGCGGTTTTTCTTGTGTCTGATAATCTCCTGGGTCCCTTTGGTTAAAAAAATACTTTTGCTGCCCCCATGTGCCCCCTAGGAGGTGTGGGGAGCATTTCCACCACATTTTGGGGACCCACATTTCTGGTCCAAATTAGTCTCAGAAGAGGCCTTTTTTTTGAAACAGGAAGTGAAAAGGAAGTGACTTCTTGTTGTTAAAAAGGCCTCCCTTGGGCCTAAAATGGCCTAGGAAGTCTCAGAAACATGGTGAAAATGCCTCCTGGAGGGCATTTGGGGGCAATGGTTTTTGCGGGAACCAGTCTGGGATGTGTACGCCTCCAAAGGCTTCTGGGGGGCTAATGCTGCCCTCTAGCCTTCCACAGTTGGCCATTCCTGCTGTAGACAATAACCTATACATGTCTTTTACCAGGCATTCAGTTCATGATATGGAAAATACAATATAAGCAAAAATTAAATGGTTTCTAGTCCTCTGAGCCTGAAATACATATGCTGTGGATCATGGCAAACTGAGAAATTACTGCACTATTCAGGTTCTCCCTTTGAACACATATGTGTGTGTATTAACCAGACTCTTCAAAGAGAAGGCAAGATAAAACAATATAATGTAATTTAGAAGATGGTTGGTCAGATTTGGTCAGTTTGAACACAGTGAACCAAAGTGCTGAACCTATTTGGGGCATAAGGCTCAGCTGCTTGAATAGCTCCTGTAAGAACTGGACTAACACTCAGAGTAGATTCACTGCTCCAGTGAGATGGAAGGGTTAGCATGCCCTACTACCCCCTCCCTATAATATCTCATAATTAGAAATATTGGACACTTCAAAGGAGTCAAGTAGACTGGGGTGATCCTGAAAGAGGGCAGGGAAAGTGTCCTAGAAATATTTTAGCAAGCAAGCCCAAACTAGAATTAAGCAGAAGCCCCGGGAAACAAAGCCATTGAGGTATGTGCTAATTCCTTCTTGGGCCGCTCAGTGGTGAGTCACACAACCTAAATAATCGAGTGACCTTTTCAACCCAAATCCACTGGAAATATCCCTTGGAACCCCCTCCTGTCCTCCAGTGCTAGGTTGTCGTGAACCCATCAAATTAAATCTCTCAGTTATTAACAGCAATCAGCTAAATTTCAGTTTCCTTTGTTTACCTATGGGGAAACCTATCTAGGCTTTGTCCTAGCCAACGTAACCCCTTCAGGATATGAAGCAGTGTATAAATATTAGTCCCCTAACAATAGAAAGGTGTGTCACTGTGGATGAGACTGGTCGCTCTCTTTCTCAGTGTGTCCCCAGATTGGAACCTCCAGTGCCACCCACAGACTTCTGTCTGAGTACTTTGAAACTCTGCTCTTCAAGACTGGTAACTATTGTTCTATTTCCCAGATCTATCCCTCTACCCAACCTTTCTTTGAAAGCCTTGTGTGGTTCTTGTGAGTGTGTGTTGCATGTGTAAGTCCTTTTTGTGCTATTTGCAGTAAAAACATTTTATTTCACTTTAACATGGAGTTCTTTGCAGTTAGTACTGGTATACATAGGTGAAAAGATCCCAAAGTTACCTGCCTCTCACAGCCTTCCATTTGAGCTAGATTTTGATATCACAGGTGGGTCTCAAAGCAACCCTCAACCTCTTAGGGTAACAGAAACCTCTGGTTGCCATGATTTATATGCCCGACATGTAGTCGATGAAGATGAGAAGCTTATGAGAGCCAACAAAGAAGAGGAGTCTGTCATTGGATGACTCTCTTTCTACTGGAAATAGCTGAATCTATTGAATTTGGCCAATACTGATGAACTACAACTTTGTTTTGTTTGCTACTTCTTGATAAGAAAGGACTTATGAGAGTGAATGAGAAAATCAAGGGGCTTCACAATTTTAAAATGTGGGAGAAATCAAACTGACAGATTCGTCCATTCCTGACTCTTGCCTCCTAGAATCTAATTTCAAGGGCATTTTTTCTAATTGTAAATCTCTCTCTTTCTCTGTCTCTCTCTCTCTCTCTCTCTCTCTGTGTGTGTGTGTGTGTGTATGTGTGATTTGTATGTTCCAGTAATGAACAGTAGTGTCCTGCTGCAATTTGTCAGCTATTCAGAAGGAATTAGAATTAGCATGAAGGTTCTATGCACCGAATTCATTACATAATTTTGGTTTGTAAACTTCCAACAATTAAATTAGTTCAGCCTTATATTTAGCTTTGGTGAAACATCACTGTAATTAATGACTATATGTTGGATGTGAATATTAAATTATATTCCTGATGCCCATGCTTCCTTACTATACCAATGGAACATTATTTTAAGCTCAGTGTGTAACTTGTAGGAATTTACTCCTTATAACTGTGAGAACTCACAGACCAGGAAATGCATTTCATCTTTCATATACTTTGACACAGGCTGCCATTCACACATTCCTTATTGTGAGGCATCCATAACGATTGTACTACTTTCCATGTAGGCTGATTTATGGCTATAAGCTTTTCCCATACTGTTGATTCGGACTCCCAGGTTTCAGAGCCTAATCCTGAATTATATGGCCTGGCCCTTCTTCCAGTCTTTGAAGCAAGACAAGAGTGGTGCCTCGAAAAGTGTGTGTGTGTGTTACTATGTCTTGCTGGGCCCCATTTTGGCAAGCTCTTTGGAGTGGGGCTGCTTTTGACCATATAGCGGTACATCTGGCTCCCTTTTCCCAGTTGCAACGTTTCTTAAACCATGGCTAATACCAAATCTCAGTAGACAAGAACCCCCAACATGGAAAAATACTGAACAGAATTAGCTGCTTCAGGAATCACTCAGTGTGGTACTACCTGTCAACTTAGGGTGCGGCTATACAATCATAAAAAAATCCATATGGGGGCAAAAAATACGAACAGCCTGTCGTTCGTATGCATACGAACCGGCTATACGATTTTTAAGCCCCCTAAGCTCCATATGACTCCCTCTTCCCAAAGCTGGCTGGAGTGAGCAAGCCAAGCGGCAGTTTTAAATCTCCCGCCGCTTTTTTTTTTTAAAGGTTCCTGGTTTGCGGACATTCGGTTTTCTGTATTTACAATATAAAATAAAAAATAATTAAACATATAAATTCACGGACTTACCGGACGCTCGCTAGCCGGGAAACCAACATGGCGGCCACTCCCAATTCCCCTCTGTGCTAGCCCCACCCCCTCTACTCGGCCAGCCAATCAGATTACCCTGCCTGTTCATATGTGTGCGAACGGACTGTACAGACCCGTCAGCCATCCGAACGGCGTACGGATTTCTCTTCGTGATCCGCTTTCCTTCCTGAATGCCGCATGTGCGTATTTCAGGGTGGAAAACCGCCCCCCCCTCTTTTGCATTCATGTGCATCTGAACGGCCATTTGTACGGAAGTGCGAACTGTCACACGCCGTACGTATTATTTAAATCATGTAGACGGGACCTTAGCATGCATTGGGTACCTCTGAACAAGACAAGAGATCCAGGCAACAAAAGTTGTAGCAGAGTATTGTTCCTCCAGGCATAAGAATAATCACACAGACACAGGCTTGTGAATAAAATCAACTTCTCTTTACTGTAGCATAATAAAGAATATTTACAGTAATTTACAACATCCAGTAGAAAAACATGTTCACACAGCAAAATCCAAAACAGAACTGCTCAGATTCAGGATCTGATACACAGCTGTATAGGATAGGTAATACCCAGCTCAGCAAAGTTCATGGCAGCCTTCCCAGATAGTTTGGCACCAGAGCTGTTAGCTCATTAAAAAGGATACATCAGCTAGCTTCTGAAAACTGCTACTATCTCACAGTGTAGCACTCTGCAGCTTGTTACATCTCAACTCTTTACAGAATAAATCTACTTTAACTGCATGTCCCAATATCCATGACAATACAGAATTGCTGATTTGTGCCTTTTCTACTCATTCTCACCTACTTCAGTCAATCCTAAGTGGCTGAAGCTACAGTACAATTTCCTTTCTTGATCTGAACCATACATGGGTTGTACCATTGTTAGCAAAAAGCATGGTACAAATGTTCTTCCACTCTGCTTTGGCAATTCCTTTCTTTTTAATTTATTGATTTCACTTCCTTTCCCACACACACCCCTCTCCCATACTTTAGTTTTCTCCACAGCCAATAACTCCTAGGTAAACATCTTTCTTTCTCCTTATCTTCCTCTGCTATTCTTCTTCTCTGTCTACACTCGTTTACTCCTTCTTTCTCTAGACCCTTTCTTCCTTTTCTTTCTATCTCCGTTCTCCTTCCCCCATCTCCTGGCTAAATGTCTTTTTCTTACCTTTCCTATCATCTTTCCTCTTCCCCCCTCTGGTACCCACAACTCCTAGCTAAACATTTTTTCCTCATCTCTCATTCACTCTCCCCATGTCTATTTGCTTGTCTTCTTCCTTCCTTCCCTGTTTTTCCTCACCCATTCTTTTTCTCTTTCTTTCCTTACCCCAATTTTCCAGGCTACATTCATCTTCTCTCCCTTTCCATATTTCTCTTTTCAATTGTTTCATTCTCTTTATTTTTCCAACTCTACTGTCCTGAATACACTCATCATCTTGTCTCTCCTTCCTCTTCTATTTCTTTTTTTTAATCTTTTTCTTTTTTCCCCTCTTCCTCTGAAGAAAAACTTGAAAGCATTACTTTCATATGTCAGATTCTCAATATTCTGTAATTTTCACTAAACCAAAAGAGGCCTTGCTTCTGAATAAATAAATAGATAGCATTATCCCAATGTGTTCCATAGCATTGTTGGTCTATCACCACTGCCATGACCATCACCACTGGAATCATTCCTCCCTCACAAAAATATTTGGCAGTTACTACTAGTAAGATCATGCTTGTAAACCTGAGGTCAGGGAACTGTTTTGTTGTTCTTTGACTTGTAAAGTGTCATGTACAGTGATGGTGCCATATAAATTAAAAAAAAAATTGATGATGATGATGAGGAGGAGGATTTAGGAGGAGGGATAATTTCATAACCTGACTGTGAAGAGGAAGAAGAAGGGGAAGAGGAGAAGCAGGAGGAGAATGTGACTATTGTGTGGCACTGGATAATGGGTAGCCTCCCAATAAAAGCAAAAGTCAAAAAAGCTTGGGGAGGGGCTTGGATTTGAGGAGGCAGTTTGGCTATATTTCCCATGTGCTAAAAGCAGTGTTTAGAAAACAGAGTTGGGAAAGCTTGGGGATTTTTTTTCCTGTTCAAAGTAGAGCTTGGGAAAATGTATTTGGCTGGATTACAGTTCCTATTCATACTTAAAAGCATTGCTAGCAAATGTGTTAAGAGCATAGTTCGTAAAAGTTATTATCTCATTTTCTCTTCAATGCAAAGCTTGGAAAAATCAAATTTTTGTCCAGAGAAATATTTTCTGATTTGTTAAACTTGACATATTTTATTTGAATGACATGCACTAAGAAACTGTAGTGGTTGCTTCGTATATCATGCTCAGTGGTATCACCAAGCCTTTGCCTGTGATATCAAAATGAAGATATTTAAGTAACAATAACAATTATTACCAATGTGATATGGTTTACCTATAGCCTTGTTTGCTATGGTCCAAAGAACCAAGGCCAGCCTCTTTCATCAGGCAGGTTGAGGCAGCTGACCAAAGTAGAAGATATGTTATTAAAAGGCATTTTGTGGTTTGGTGGTTTGGGTGTTGAACTGAAACTCTGGGAGACAAGGGTTCAATTTCTTGCTCTCCCAAACTGACTAGGTGACTTTGGGCAAGTCACACTCTCTCAGCCTCAGAGAAAGGCAATGGCAACTGTCCTCTGAACAAATCTTGTCAAGAAAACCCCATGAGAGCTTTGCCATAAGCCAGAAATGATTTGAAGGAACATAACAACAATAAAAAGGACAATTATTAGTTTTTCTTTAATTTGCTGTTATATTTTTATTGCAAATTGTGGGATTTTCTCTGTTATGTGTCAAGATGTGCTGACTTTAGATATTATACATTTTGATTTGTGTGTGTGTGCATTGTATGGTTGCCATCTGTTTTTGTGTCCCAGGTAGCAAAATGTTTTAGGCCAACCCTGCAAAAATAAATAAATAAATAAATAAATAAATAAATAATGGGGAGTTTAGCTTCATACTCAAATGTTTGTTGATCTTGTTCACTGTTTGAGATTATTTTTAAAATTCAGAGTTTAAAAGTTTAAAAAAACATACTAGCTTCATACTCAAATGTTTGTTGATCTTGTTCACTGTTTGAGATTATTTTTTAAATTCAGAGTTTAAAAGTTTAAAAAACCATATAGCAATGCATAGGAAGGTGGTGGTCAGGAAGAAATGGAACAAGCCTAGCATGTGTAGTCCTAAACTCTGGACTGGGCATTGGTGGGACAGCTAATGTAATAAAACACATCTGTACTACTACATCACAATGATAGCTGGATCATTGATGTGAAAGCTGTGGAAAACTTGTTCCAATCAAATACAATGTTGTTGTTTTATAGGGAGCGAGTTAAAATCTGAGTGTTGTTATTGTGCTGTCAAAGTGGTTTCAATTTATGGCAACCCCCCACCCCCCATGAATGAGAGACCTTTTTCCACAGTCGGTGGTATCTATAAAACTTTCATCCGTCATAACATTTCAGATGAGTTGATGCCCACTCACCCTCTTTCAACTTTCTTCATTATCCAGCTTTCACATCTATACCGAGAAATTGAAAATACCATATTATGGATGAGATATTGACTTTGGTGTTTTGAATAACTTTACATTTGAATAACTTAACTATTTCCTTCATAATTCCCTTTTGAAGAGTTAGTCTATCTTCTCATTTCCTAATTTCAGCCAACAATTACAGATTGTTGATTGAGGCCTTTTCTACACTGGCCAGCATATTCTGGCCATGGATCAGGCCCATTGCTTCCCCATTACCTGCATGGAATGGGATGGAGTCTGGCCACGCTGGCCCATTTCTGCAGCTGCTGGCACTGCTGTCCACATCACACTCTCTGATGCCCAAGGGAGGTCCACAGTATATGATCAAGGCCCCTGCATGTGACCTGTCTCCTTGTTGCAGAGAGAGCAATGTGGACAGCAGCTGCAGCAACAAGCTGGTATGCTGATATGGGCTCCTGTGGTCATGTGGGGTCCGATCCGTTTTTTCCCAGCTGAAGCAATTTTTTTTTGCAGGTGTTATAATAAAACAATGTACAGTAATGGGATTTACCCTGGTCTTAGCCCTGGGACAAAACAGGGTAAAAGCCCTGTGTTGTTAGGACTGAAGTGCTCCAAAATGGGGCCAAAACAGGAGAAATAGCCCATTTAGACAAGATCTGAGTCTAGAAAAACTTGAACAATTTCAGTATCCTCATCACCAACTTTAAAGTTCTGTAGATATTCTTTAGTCATCATTGTTGTTTCCTTAATATTCAGCTGTAATTCTGCTTTTGTACTTTCTTCCTTAACTTTTATCAGTGCTTGTTCCATGTCTTTGTTGTTTTCTGCTCGTAATATGATTTCATCTGCTTATCTTAAATTTTTGAGGCTTCTTGCTTCAATGTTCACACCTCCTTCGTATGACTCACATGAGTCTAATCCTATTTGATAGGTATCATGCATGCTAGATATAAATTTAAAAGATATTATAATAAAGTGTACCTTTGTTTGACACCCCAGGTAATTAAAAACCATTCTGTTTTTTCATATTCAGTCTTAAATGTGCCCTCTTGTCCAGAATATCAGGACAATCAAACATTTTGGCACACCCATTTCTTTTAGAGTAATTTATAGTTTGTTATGATCTATGCTTTGTTGAACTCTGTGAACTAGCATTGTTCATTTACATATCTGGGAGATACATGTAAAGGTGCTTTTTCCAAATATTTTCAGCAAATTTCAAGAATCATTTCAAATATATTTACACAAATAGAATATTTGATTCCCACTTCATTCAAACTTACAAACATTTAAGAGTTCTTCAGGTGGATTGTTGAATATTTCACTGAGTCAATGCTACATTAGAAATCCTGGCAGCTGTTATAAGAGTGCTGTAGTGGGATAAATACAATGATTGGGGGAAAAAACTCTAGGGCATTCTTGAAGGTATAATCCAAAAAGTAACTTTTGTAAGCTCTGGTTTGGTGATATTGTAAAACTGCTTCAAATAATAAGATAGTCTGCACATATACCATCCCAGCACATACAAATCACCAATCACAATTGTATGAGGTCTGTCTAGTAAACAATGAGACTGATGCAATAACCCATCTTTCTTTATATGTATTACTATTCTAATGCTTGTCCCCTTCAATTTACTCTCTATTCACACTCACACACTGATCCAATCTTGTTTTCCACTGGTCAAAGGCGTAGAACAGATCAGTTTCTGTCAGCTGTTTCAACACACCTGCTATTTTCTTTGTACTATATCAATTGACTCAAAACATGTTCCTTTAAGCACCAATTTCACTTTAGGGAAAAGAAAAAAGTCACATGGTGCCAAATCTGGTGAATGTGGAGGATGTTCAAATGTCTTCACAAAAAATGCTATGTGAGCAGGTGCATTGTCTTGATGAAGAATGAAAATGTTTTCCCACAGTTCTGGCCTTTTTTTTCCTGACTCTTTCTCTCGTCTTTGTCAAAACTTCCTTATAATAATGCTGGTTCACTGTTCTGCCTTCTGGAACCCATTCTGGCATAATTACACCCTTGGTGTAAAAAAACCAACAACCCAGTGAGCATGGCTTTGAATGTGGACTTGCTTTATCATGCTTTGTTCATTCTTGGTGATGATGGTGTTTTTCAGTGCATTGACTGTCGTCTTGTTTCACGATCATACTGGAAGATCCAGTTTTCATCACAAGTGATATTTTTTTGAAAAAGGTTTGGGTCTGCCTCAAGTTGCTGCAGAATGTCCCATTGCTTGACTTTTAAACTTAGCATTTCCCCAGCAAACAACAGAAACACAGATGCTTTAAATGACAACTGACAATTAATTGAACGGCCGAGAGTGTTGATGTCTGTCATGCAGGTTCAGACACATTCAAGGTCACCACTCAAGCATTCACAATCATTTCTCCCTGATTTATCTGAAAGGTAGAAACACAGTCTTGTTATTTAACAGACAGACCTCATAATAATCACAGCAGACAACATTATTTTTGCCATCAAAATGGTCTGGAAGCAGCAAAGCATGCAGAGCTTGCTTAATTGCCATTTGCTTTCTTGATCCCACCGTGTTTCTGGTTAACCTACATATTTAAATAATTTGTAGTTTTAATATTTTTGTTATACTTTTAAGCTAAATGTTCCCATATTGTATTTTCTTATATGCATAATAACATACTCTCTGGACAAATAGTGTATTTGCAGAACACAGCTGATTTGTTTTTATTGTTTTAATTGTTTAGGACGAAAAAACAAAACACCCATGTACATAATAACACTGGAAAAGAAAGCCTGACAAATGACACAATTAGGGATATTGGGTTGTTTTCTTAGCAGCCATAATAGCTATAGATTAAAATAATTTGTCTTTCTCCATTTTAGATCCAAAATATTATTACTTTTGGAACAGTTCCTCCAAAATTGAATTATTTTGATACCTTTAAACCTACTATGGACTGATTATAGTGTGTGTGTGTGTGTGTGTGTGTGTGTGTTTGTTTGTTTTAAACATTTTCACTGGTATGAAAAATATTACTAAAAAGATTTAAAGTATTTTACATTTTTACATGTTATAAATTAACACAGCATTGTTTCGCATGAATATTATATTCTGAATGGAAAAATAGATATATATTTATGGTCATTAAATTTTTAAGCACTGAAGCCCAGTTCATACCAGTGGGCTGTTGAAGCATGCCTAACTCTGTGTTGGAGTGTGGCCCAGGCTTTTTTGCTTGCTTGCTTGCTTGCTTGCTTGTTTTAGTGTTTATTTTGTAAGTGACTTAATATCTTTGAACTTGAACATAGCAAGGTCAAATATAATCATGTTAACTGACAGTGCTCTGAATCATATGTTACAGCTTTTGACTGATCTTGACATCCATCACTTTGTCTGATCATTTTTCCGTGTGTATGTGAGAATGATGATATAATAGCTGGTGAGTGCAATCCTGAGAATCCTGAAGTCTTTGGTATTTTGTATTGTGTGCTGAACTGCATAATGGGAAGTGGGCCATTGATGGATCTAACTACCCGGTACATGCAGATAGTGTTAAGCATGCTCTGTGTACTGTACTTTTCTTTATTTGGTTTGTACCCTTTGCATATCTCATTTCATCCAAGTTGTTCATAATGGAATTGTGTCTCTCCAGGTAATCCTTGGGATTATTCTCAGCAGGAGATTCAGCTGATAAACCATGAATTTATGGATATGGTTAAGCATTATGTTTCTTCCTGTGTGCCTTCAAGTCATTTCCACCTTATGGTAAACCTAAGGAGAACCTATCATAGGTTTTTCTTGGCAAGATTTATTCAGATGGTGTTTGCCATTGTCCTTCTCTAAGGCTGAGAGAGTGTGACTTGCCCAAGGTCACCCAGTGAGTTACCATGGCCAAGCAGGGATTTGAACCCTGGTCTCCAGAGTCTTAGTCCAATGCTCAAACCACTACACCACATTGGCTCTGTTATAGTACGCGTTAAAATTTCCCCATTAGGTTTTTCATATATTTTCTTAACACTGCAAAGGATGTTTTAAAATGTTGTCTCTCTTGATTTTATAAGAATAAAATATCAACTCTTTCACAAAGGTCTTGGATGTGAACAACAACTTTAGTCAAGAAGAAGAAGAGGAGGAGGAGGAAGTAGTACATTAATCCAATGTCTAGATCTATATATGTAAACTTGGATAAATCATACTTCTTTTTGTTGTTCTTGCTGTTTTGCTAGCTTTATTTATTTATTTATTTATACCCCACTCTTCAGCCACAAGGCTATCAGAGCGGCTTACAAATTGTTTTAAGCAGTAGCCATTTACACATCTATGCTGCATTAAGCAGTTTCCAATGTGTGTTAGCTAACTGCCCCCACAAGCTGGGTACTCATTTTACCGACCTACGAAAGGATGGAAGGCTGAGTGAACCTTGGAGCCCGCTGGAATTGAACTTGCAACATGGTGACTTGCAGTACTGGCATTTAACCACTGTTCTTTATTATTTCTTTATTTAATTTATATGGTCCTGTCTACACGATTTAAATAATACGTACGGTGTGCAGAAGTTTGCGCTTCAGTACACACAGCAGTTCGGATTCACACGCATCCAAAAGAGGGGGGTGGTTTTCCACCCTGAAATACGCACATGCGGCGTTCGGGAGGGAAAGCGGATCGCGATGAAAAATCCGTATGGCATTTGGACGGCTGACAGGTCTGTACGGTCCGTTTGCAGACATACGAACAGGCTGTGTAATCTGATTGGCTGGCCGAGTAGAGCGGGTGGGGCTAGCACAGAGGGGGATTTGGAGTGCCCGCCATGTTGGATTCCCCGCTAGCGAGAGTCCAGTAAGTCCATGAATTCTATATGTTTATTTATTTTTATTTTATATTGTAAATAGGGAAAACTGAGTGTCCACAAAGCAGGAACCTTTTTGTAAAAAAAAAAAAAAAAAAGCAGTGGGAGATTTAAAACCGCTGCTTGGCTTGCTCGCTCCAGTCAGCTTGGGGAAGAGGGAGTCATACGGAGTTTAGGGGCTAAAAAATCGTGTGGGCGGTTCGTATGCATACGAACGACAGCCTATTCATATATTTTACCCCCCAAGCAGATTTTTTTATGATCGTATAGATGCACCCATGCCTCCTTTCTCCCAGACTGTGACCCAAGGCAGCTTACAAAAGGTGTACTGTATATTTTAATTTCAATTAATCATATATTTATAAAAAAATGGGTGATAATTTCAGGAGTGCAGCCATGCTAGTTTATTGCTCCCCACAAAAAAATGTTATGCGATACCTGAAATGCTAAGTCAAGTTATGATATTTCATCCAGATACCAGGTGGGATGTGTTCACTTAATTCATCCTTGAAAGCATTGTCTGAGCACCTACATGGTAGGCCATCTGTGGCATTTGATGGTTGGGTATTTCTCCTTGTTCGGTGCTTTTCTGGAGACCAATGCTGTTCAAACTTTCCATTGTATCATTGTACTCCCTCAAAATTTGTCACAGACATTGAATTAGAAAGACAGGTGGCACCTTGTACCAGTAAGCATTTTGCCTTTTTACTTTTATGGAGAATATATTTGATTTTTTAAAAAGTCCTTCGTGTCAGAACTGACTTTGAGGAGGTCAGGAAAAGTTCAGTAGTACAAAAGCATGGGTAGCTTTACTTAATCGTACTAACAGTAGAAGAGAACTGATGGATCCTTTTATTTAAATGTCAAAATTGTAATGTGCAAAGATGCGATTTCAAAAAGCCTTCTGCTGATAGCTTGTCATACACAAACAGTGTCACAGAAACTTGTGAGACTGTTCCTTTTAAATAGCTACTTCAGTTTCAAGATTAAAGGCAGATTATAGAATTTATTCTCTCTTTGAAATCTTTCTGCATAACCAGCTTCTCCTTCATTCTTTCTGCTCTTACTGTTCCATAGCTACTGTGTGTCTCATTCACTATCTCTCTATACCTCTCAACACCTATTTCTCTATGGTAATCTTGAATACTGAGCAAGTCTTTACCTAGAAATCCAGTGAGTGGGAATTTCTGTTTTGGAAAATCTGTGGGGTCAATCTCCACAACAACAAATCTCAGATATCACTGTATAGAAGCCCCACAATTCCCACAACAAATGTGTGATCAACTGCATGAAACTGTACTGCCTTGCATGAAGAGTCAAGACTTGTAGGAGAGGTCATCTGCCTGCTAGAAGCAGTGTGAGAAGAAGTAGAACCCTGGTAATTCATTGCTATTGTGAAGATGGTTCATTGTACTTTGAGATGTTAAGCATCAGTTGTAGCAAGCAAGAATAATTTGAGGAATCCCAGCACCCAACTCTGGGGACTCTCCTAGTCCTCCAGAGCCAGTCTTAGTGCCCTGCAAGGGGGAGATTCCCCCTTCCAATGCTGCTGGTGGGAACAGTTCAGAACTTCTTGTTAGCGTATGCCTTCATGTCCAACTTATGGCAACCCTAAGCCAAGCCTATCACGTGGTTTTCTTGGCAATATTTGTTTAAAGGGTTTTTTCCTTTGCCCACATTTCTGTTTGGACTCTGGTCCATTTCATCAAGGTAATGGGGAAAGAACAGGCCAGCTCCACAGTCAGGATATGCTGATGGGAAGCCAGCATATCCTGCTCATGTAGATGAGTTCTAAGTGATGTAAATAAAATATATGTTAAAATATTATTTAAATATAAATTATAAATAATTCTGAAAACCAAACATCAAATAGAATAATACAGTTTTAAATACCCACCAGAAGCTCAAAAAAGATAAAGCTAGCTTGAGTTTCCTTGGCAGGGATTTCCAAAATCAAGATGCTGCAAAAGAGAAAGTCCTGTCTCATTTATTCAACAACCTGGTCTCTCGGGGTTATGGGACACACAACAGAGCCTCCTCTGCTGAACAGCTCAATGTATTGTTTAAGGCGGGGAAGGAAGTATATTGTTTTACTGTATGGTTTTTTAATGTTGTGAACTGCCCTGATTGGATTACCAAAGGGTGGTATATAAATAAATTTTATTATTATTATTATTATTATTATTATTATTATTATTGGTAGGGCCATTTCGGAGGACATGGTGTTTCAGACATCCTAGGACCAAGTTGTTCAACAAAACAAAATGAAAAGCTAATTCAGGGATCAAAAGGGATGTGGGGATTCATTCTTTTGATTAGCTTTCCTAATTTTCAAAAAAATTGTAACAGTTTCACTCTCTGAAATATCATGTTGGTTTCAAACTCTTAAGATTTGTTGATATTTGCTGAAATTAGAGGATAGTACTTAAAGCACTTAGAGGGAAAAGTCAACACATCTGAAGTAGGACATCTATTTTGGCAAAGTTGTGCAATTTTCAGATTGACTTATTGATGTAGAAGACATGACCCTGGTAATTTTAGCTGTTAATCAAAAAAGTAATTTGTGTAGTTGTAGCATCAGGAGAAGATCAATGTGGTTTTTATGTTTTTCTCTTCAATTACTCTCTCTTGTTAGCATGAACGCTGAACATTTATTTTAGCTTCAGCAATAAGCATTTATTTTCCTGTAAACAGTACAACTTGGCAACAAATCAATTTGGAAATGCAGAAAATAATTTAAGTTCTCTTTGGAGTTTCTTGTTGAGTGATGAAACAATACTTTAAAAATGTGTACTGAGAGGAGCATTCTGCTTGGGCAATAAACAAGCATAAACATTATTTTTGTATAACAAATGCCTGTTTAAAAACATAATCTTTGGGGATTTATCTCTTGTTTTCATGGAGTTTCAGTACTGGAGAGTTAAAAATAAATTAAAGCAGGGCTATAAGTTAGCCTGAGAAAGTACAGATCTGATTGGTTTGTCTAATGTATATCAACATTATTAGAAAGTTAATGAGCTGCTTAGTCTAGTACTGATACAGCCCCAGATCCTAAATCTAATGTGAATGTGGTTAGATTCTAGGCACAGATGTCTGTTTGGTAAGATGAATCATACATATTGTTTTGCTGCCTGACAACTAGACCTAACAGATGTGCACTTAGTATTTTGGTCAATTCAGTTTTCAGGTTTAGGGGCACACACTTAACCATGTTCCCATTTAATTCACATAATTTGGTTCAATGTAGGAATAAACTGATAAAAGTAATGTAGTTTTGAAAATGTCTTGCTCCAAATTGGAAGACCTTCCTTCTAATCTCTATTACATGGGCACTGAGGGCAAAATACAGTTGTTGTAACTACTTAGCATGATCCATTGAATCTATGGAATTTACATAAATATTGGTTTGTTTGTTTTGTTTTGCTGTCCCTTTAACGCAAACAATTGCTTTATTACTCCAGCCTACCTTAGACAACTTAAAAAAAAAGTTCAGTGGCAACAAAGTACTAACACAAGTAAATCACCCATGGCCACCATCCAGCATGTGAAGCTTCTGGGCTCAAAAACATTGTTAAGGCAAGTCACTGCTGCTGTGAAATGTCATTACTACAAGGTACTCATTTTGTATAGATGGGGCCTAACAGTTGGGTTTAAGCCATGGGTGCACATTGACTGAACATAAAAATGAACTAGTCCTTTATCCATCTGAAGTTGATTCAGAGGCTATATGATAAAACTTGAATCTGAATGTCAGTTCAGAAATCCAAATTATTCTGCCTCCCTTTAATTTTCAGCAAAAAAATAAAAAAATTGATATACCGTATATTCCGGCGTATAAGACGACTTTTGAGCACTCAAAAGTGCCCTCCAAAATTGACAGTCGTCCTATACGCCGGATACACTTTGCTTCGCCCACCTGCCTATCTCCTGCCTCTTCGCAAACGGAGCGAAGAGGCAGGAGATGGGGCAGGGGGGTGAAGCAAAGTGTTTTGAAGATCATTCGCCCCCCTCCTCTGCCTTCTCCCCCTTTGGGGAGCAACGGAAGAAAGAGGAGGGGGGCGAACATTGCGGTTTGCCGCAGCCGCTGCTCGAGCGCTTCTGCAGCGGCCGAGGCAAACCCACGATTTGCCCCCTCTCCCCACCTTCCAGGAAGGTGGGGAGAAGGGGCGAATGTGCCCCGTTTGGCCGCACAGTCTGCGGATCCCCCTCCTGCGCTCCCTCCTGGAAGGGAGCGCAGGAGGGGCATGGAGAGGCTGCGCGGCCAAACCGCGATTCGCCCCTTCTCCCCACCTTCCTGGAAGGTGGGGAGAAGGGGCGAACGTGCCCGGTTTGGCCGTGCAGCCTCCCGATCCCCCTCCTGCGCTCCCTTCCAGGAGGGAGCGCAGGAGGGGCATGGAGAGGCTGCGCGGCCAAACCGCGATTCGCCCCTTCTCCCCACCTTCCTGGAAGGTGGGGAGAAGGGGCGAACATGCCCGGTTTGGCCGGGCAGCCTCCCGATCCCCCTCCTGCGCTCCCTCCTGGAAGGGAGCGCAGGAGGGGCATGGAGAGGCTGCGCGGCCAAACCGTGATTCGCCCCTTCTCCCCACCTTCCAGGAAGGTGGGGAGAAGGGGCGAACGTGCCCGGTTTGGCCGGGCAGCCTCCCGATCCCCCTCCTGCGCTCCCTTCCAGGAGGGAGCGCAGGAGGGGCATGGAGAGGCTGCGCGGCCAAACCGCGATTCGCCCCTTCTCCCCACCTTCCTGGAAGGTGGGGAGAAGGGGCGAACGTGCCCGGTTTGGCCGGGCAGCCTCCCGATCCCCCTCCTGCGCTCCCTTCCAGGAGGGAGCGCAGGAGGGGCATGGAGAGGCTGCGCGGCCAAACCGTGATTCGCCCCTTCTCCCCACCTTCCAGGAAGGTGGGGAGAAGGGGCGAACGTGCCCGGTTTGGCCGGGCAGCCTCCCGATCCCCCTCCTGCGCTCCCTTCCAGGAGGGAGCGCAGGAGGGGCATGGAGAGGCTTCGCGGCCAAACCGCGATTCGCCCCTTCTCCCCACCTTCCTGGAAGGTGGGGAGAAGGGGCGAACGTGCCCGGTTTGGCCGGGCAGCCTCCCGATCCCCCTCCTGCGCTCGCTCCTGGAAGGGAGCGCAGGAGGGGCATGGAGAGGCTGCGCGGCCAAACCGCGATTCGCCCCTTCTCCCCACCTTCCTGGAAGGTGGGGAGAAGGGGCGAACGTGCCCCTTTTGGGCGCACAGCCTCCGCATCCTCCTCCTGCACTCCCTCCTGGAAGAGAGCGCAGGAGGGGCATGCGGGGGCTATGCGTTGGAAGAGGGGGTCGTCTTATAGGGCTAATATATCGCAAAGTCTGCATTTCCCCTTAAAAATTGGGGGGTCGTCTTATACGCCGGGTCGTCTTATACGCCGGAATATACGGTAATTTTCTCTTTATTAGATCTGGATGAAATCTGTGGGTGTAGAAGCCCAATATGAGGGGATTGCATTAATTTCTGATGAGTGGGGAGCAGGATTTTGTTTTATTTTTGCTGCAGACCTTTATATTTTTATTTTTGTAAGGAGAAGGATACTGCTAGTACTTCTTGTATTTTTTTGTAGAAGTAGAAGAAATTTGCTGAAATGGTTTTCTTTTATGAAGGAATCAAGCCTGTCAGTTGCAAATGAATGTTTGTAGTGATTTCTGAGGAAGAACATATTGTACAGTTTGGGAAGATTCCAACAAGACAAAACAACTTGGTTATCTACCTATGTTTTTTGGGAGCCATGATTATGAAACTTACACACAGCATAGAGGTATCCCCAGTTAAGAATCATAGTGAATTTCAAAAGGATAGGCGAAGGTGGGTTTGTATAATGGAGTTCTGCCGTAGGAATGTGTGATTTACCTCTTAAGTCCTTCAATATCTTTTTGACAATTTGTTTTATGTAAATCAGCATAGCTAATGTTATGGAAGTGTCAATAGGCAATAAACCTAAACACTTGCTGATGGCATTAGGACCTAAGGAGGTATGATGAATGAAAAGAAGCACACACATTTTAGGTTTTTTGTTTGCCTATTTGTTTGCTGTTCACTTGGCATCAAAGTCATAAAAGGTGCTCCATAACGGGGTGGGGAGGTGTAAATAAGGGGCATGGAGCATATGGCGCCAAAGGCAGATGAATGTGAGCACCCAGCATTTTGTAGGCAAATACCAAATGCTGTATCCTGACAAGTCCCACATACTCCACAAAAACTCCTCTAATATTCCTCTTCCCACAAGAGAACTAGTGAAGTGTAAAGAATACTGAAACAGGCATGAAATATATCACTTGAGAAACCCTTCCCCCGAGTAGTGGGATTGGAGAGATCTGATAAAACCACCTACTCTGATTAGCAGATAGAGCTGTCAGTTATGAAACTGTACCTCATTCTCCCCACCCATCCTCATCCTTCTGTGGACACATGGCCTCTGTCTCCTTCCACAACAGAATCATTCACAAATCATTGAAGGAGTTCAGACTTGGATTGGCTTCAGAGGAGCTCTGCTTCAGTATTGAAATCGATCAGCTCTCTCCATATCAACCTGATTTGATTTAGAATTCTTAGCTTGGCTGAATCTGAAGCTCACCTACTCTGGAATAATTTTATAAACAGAAATGAAGAAAATGTAGTTGGCAATTTGGTAAGAAGAAATTCACAATAAGAATACCAATACTTATGGCAAGTTTAATTTACAGTGAAAAACATCTGAATTTGTTACTTGTTTCCAGCTTTATTTAAGCCAGTGGTTTTTTTCAAGACCAATGGAAAAAATGGATGATCATTGCAAGTGACTTGACCTTCGGAACTTATCAGTAAGATTCCATACCTTATGTACAGTGATATCTATGTACTCCAGAGGCATTTCAAAGCTCACATGTCTTGCTGTAAGTGAACACTACAGTTGGAATATTGTATCAGAAATTAGATGTGTTGTTGTTATTATTAATCCAATTGTATTGTATGTCACCTTCCCCTCCCCCCTGTGCTGGGACCCAAGGCAAATACAAAAAGTAGAACAAATTCTATAATCTAGAATGATTCTACTCTGAAGTCCAGGAGGAAATAGATTACACACAAAAATAGGACATGTTGATAATCATAGGTGATTGGAATACAACAGTAAGAAACAAAGCAGAACCAATCATTGTAGGAGAATTTGGCCTAGGATTAAGAAATGAAGCAGGAGAGTGACTGACTGGATTTTGGGAAGCCAACACTTTGTTCATTGCAAACACATTCTTCAGACAACCAAAGAGGCAACTGTATACATGGACATCACCTTATGGCCAAAAGAGAAATTAGAAATACTACATAATTGGGTGCAGAACAGGGAGAAGCTCCATTCTGTCTGCAAAACAAGATCAGGACCAGATTCTGGCACAGACTATGAACTACTAATATCAAAAATTAGAGTAAATCTGAAGAACACTGAATCAGTCATTGTGCGAAATACAACCTGAAGAACATCCCTGTAGAATTTAAAGCTCATGTGAAAAAATAGATTTATACTATTAAGCCTAATTGACTGGGAGTCAGAAGAACTCTGGACTGAAACCAGAGACAGTGTGAGGGAACAATGAAAGAAGATACTATTCAGAGCCAAAAAGAAAGAAAAGCCTCATTGGATGAGAGCTGAAATTCTTCAAAGCAGACAGACAAGAAGCAAAAGTATAGGGGGATGGAAAGAACTGCTTTAACAATCAATGTAGAGAAATAGAAGATGACAATTAAAATGGTAGAACAAACGACATCTTCCACAAGATCTGAGAAACCAAAGAGATGTTTAAACTAAGATCAAGAAGAAATAAAAAGCCAGTGGAAACCATACACTGAAAAGCTACATAAAAGAGATGAAAGGATGGCAGATTCATTCAAGGAAGAACCATTTGAAGATGAACTCACAATCTTAGAAATTGAAGTGGAAGCTGCACATCAAAGCACTTGGGAGAAAGAAATCACCAGGAACAGATAGTATAGAAATACAGGTCTTTCAAGGAACAGAAACACAATCCACTCAAATTCTTACTAACATCTGTCAACAAATATTTAAAACAAAAGAATGGCCCACAGATTGGAAACAATTACATTCCAGTCCCCAAGAAGGTGGACACGAGGGACTACAGCAACCACCAGACCATTTCATTAATCTTCCATGCAAGCAAAGTGATGCTCAAAATTCTACAACAAAGACTTTTACTATATATGGAGCAAGAAATGCCAGATGTCCATGCTGGGTTCAGAAGAGGAAGAGGCACAAGGGATCATATTGCAAACATACATTGTATAATGGAGCACACTAAAGAGTTTTTTTAAGAAAATCAGCCTCTGCTTGATAGAGTATAGCAAAGCCTTTGATTGTGCAGATAATGAAAAAAATATGGATTGGTCTTAAAGAAATAGGTGTGCTACAACACTTGATTATGTAAATGTGTAACCTGTATGCAGGACAAGAGGCCACTGTTAGGACAGAATAAGGAGAAATGGAATTGTTTCCAGTTGGCAAGGCGGTCAGGCAAGGATTTTTATCACTCTGTTTAATTTCTATGCTGAACATATCATGCACAAAGCTGGATTAGACTCTGAGGAAGGAGGTGTGCAAATTGGGTGAAGGAACATCAACAATTTAAGATATGCAGATGACACCATACTAGTAGCAGAAAATAACATAGACTTGGAATGGCTACTGAATAAAGTAAAGGAAGAAAGTGGAAAAGCAGGTTTATAGTTAAACATTAAGAAAATAAAAATAATGACCACAGATGGTTTACATAACTTTAAAGCAGACCATGAAGACACTGAGATAGTCAAAGAGTTCCTATACCTCGTCTCAGTCATTAATCAGAATGGAGACTGCAGGAAAGAAATCAGAAGAAGAATAGGACCTGGAAGAGCAGCTATGAAGGAACTAGACAAGATCCTCAAGTGTATCCATGCCATTGTGCAGTATTTCCAGTTTCTATGTATGGTTGTGAAAGCTGGACAGGGAAGAAGGCTGATAGAAAGAAAATAAACTCATTTGAAATTTGGTGCTGGAGGAGAGTTATGCGGGTATCCTGGACTGCGCAAAGGACAAATAATTGGATCGTAGAGCAAATCAAGCCTGAAATATCCCTAGAAGCCAAGATGACTAAACTGAGACTGTCGTACTTTGGTATATAATGAAAAGACATGACTCATTAGAAAAGACAATAATGCTTGGCAAGGTGGAAGGCAGGAGGCAAAGAGAAATACCACATTACAGGTAGATAAGACTCCATCAAAGAACCCACAGCCCTGAGTTAGCAAGACTTGAGGAAGGATGTTGATAACAGGGTGTCTCATCCATAAGGTTGTTATAGGCTGAAGTTAACTTCATGGCACTGAACAACCAGAATTATACTAATTTAAACTAATAAATTAAAAGAGAAATAATCAGCAAGACAGCACACAATTCAGAAGCCATGCAGTCATTCCCTAAAATCATTCTGAGAACAGAAAAGTTTTCACTTGCCAACAAAAGGACAGAAAGTAGGGAACCATCCTAGTCTCCCTAGGAAAGCACCAAAGCCTTGAAGCAGGCAGGAAAAAGGCCCTCTCCAACGTTCCCACCAAATATGCTACAGAGGTCAGTAGAACAACCCCACCCCCAGATCTTAGAGCCCGAGCTGTCTCATAGAATCAGAGTTGGAAGATCGCACCAGGGCCATCCAGTCCAACCCCCTTCCATACAGGAACACACAATCCAAGTACTCCCGACAGATGGCCATCCAGCCTGTTTAAAAACCTCCAAAGAAGGAGACTCCACCACACTACGAGGCAGTCTATTCCACTTCCGAACAGCTTTACTGCCAGGAAGTTTTTCCTAATGTTTAAGTGGAATCTCTTTTCCTGTAGCTTGAGTCCAGTGCTCTGTGTCCTTGTCTCTGGAACAGCAGAGGAAGATAACGTCATTCAGATAGCTTGGACTGAAGGCAAATCTCTTCAGGATACCAGATAGGGAAACATAAAGGCAACTACCTGCCCATATAACTTTCACATAGATTCAGCCCATCCTATTTTTGTACTGTTTTATCTGCTTTAAAATCTTATTGAAAATTTGCATTTGCTTAAAAACACTTAATTTAAATGTGCATTTTCTCAGAATACTAATTTCTAAATGTATTGTCTCTTATGGTATGTGTTTTTAAATATTGTGCAAAATTTTTGTGAACCAAGAACTGTGTTGAAATATTTGGGAAGTGTAACATCCAAGGAATAACTAAATTCAGATCTCCATACTTATCTGGAAGTCAGTTCAGTTCATTCTTATTCTCAAGTTCCCAGCGGGCAATAAGTTGGGAATGTGTTCAGTGAAGCTCTACTTCCCTCGCACTCCCATTGATGCTGTACCAGAAGCATGCCATTACAGGTGTGCTTAGCGTAGAAGCCTTCCATTCCTCTTGAAACTGGAAACACTGATGGATACCTACCTTTTCAGCATTTTGAAGGGACATGCACACAGCAGAAAAAGTTCCACAACTCTTTGGCTATCTTAGCTGGTCTCCACACTGACAGGAATCTAATTTCATGTTGTGACCAATTCAGCCTTTTGGACAAATCTGCTCAGAATCATGCAAATGAACTGATTTTCTCACACATGCCAACAGCAGCTGTACAGGCCACAATGTATTCAACAAAGCAAACTGGGTCTGCAAGCCTGCTAAGGCCTACAAGGCTGACAAGGCCCAAAGTGGCCTAAATATCAGAGGGAGTTGGCGAGGCCCAATGGGATCTAAAATCCAACAGTGCAGCTTTACAAGGCTCTAGAATTGCCTAGCCCATGACTAAATCATAGAGGAGGGACAATATATATATATTGTGAGCCTATGGGGGACTTTTGACTTGTGCTTCTCAAACAGTTGTCCCCCTTGTTAGAACACAAACTATTTTTGAAATGGAGGGGCATTTCAAAATGAGAAATTCCACATGGCTAGTAGAAACTCCTGCAGGAGTCATAAAGTTCCATCTCTACATTTGGAAAGAAGGGCATAGTTCTGAGCTGTTCTTCCAGATTTGCAACAATACTATCAACATTTTTTATTCCAGTTCAGAAACCTTTCTGCAATTACTGTATTATGATGACCTCGATTTTTCAACTTAAAAATAACAACGGAGGTATGAATACAAGGACAGACATTATTAAGCCATCTTCCTAAAGACTGTATAACTGTGATTGCTATAGAGTCTGGTCCTCTGTTAGGAGCCATGCAAAATTACCAATATCTTTGTTTGTGATTTATTCAAGTCAAAAGCAAAAGCAAAGCTTTTGTCTATCTAAGAAAAAGAAGCTACACTGTGGAATCATAACCATGAGAGCTATCAAGCACAAGTATGTTAGATGGAAATGGCTTTGCAGGGTAGTCTGTGCCAGCATTGGTGCTTTCCAAGTCCCAGGAGATTATCACACGGGTCCTAAAACCCTGTTTCTGTCTCACTACACCCCTCCTGCCCCAATCCCATCCCTGTTACAGAATAAAATAAACATTTTCAGACATCTACCTGTTAGGGAGACAGAAATTGCCTCCCGTTCCCTTGGCAGCCCAGGAGTAAATTGCAGCTGTTGTAAAGTTGCATTTATGACCTGGAAAGCAAATCCTGCCCATTCTCTCAAGAGAATGATCATGCAAGAAATTTCAAAATAAAAGTTTTTTAAAAAACCAAGCCCCAAAACACACATTTAAAATTACAAGTAACCCAGGGAGTGCGGGGGAAGGGTGCACCTCTTCATCCCAATTGTACCCGGAAGTCTTTGGGAGGGACCTCCTACCACAGCTGGCATCATGCCAGCATAACAGAACAGAAACGGGGTGCCGTTCAGACCATGCGTGATTCTGTGACAGAAACGGAACAGGTGGTCTATTCCTGATGTTTCCCTGTCATTAAACTAAATTGGAAGCAGCACAGGGGCAGCATGGGACGTCTAAAAAGTAAAATATTTTCATCTAAAAAGTAAAATCTTTCCCAATCCTGTTCCGTGCCTACCATGGATTTTTAAGCCCGTGTGATAATCTCCCTACAGCCTCATCACAGAACTCCAAAACCATTTTATATCAGATGGGTTGAAGGGCTCCATTTTAAATTAGCCTTGGATAACACCTACATACAGTATATGTTTGCTGCTTGCTTACAGCAGCAACAGCAACAACAACAACAACAACATTTATGTTTTACACACTTCTCCCCATGACCTCTCTTCTGGCAGGTCATCCCACAGTCCTGGGGTGGCTGTCCTTGTATTCATGTGTCTGTCCTTGTATTCATACCACTGTTGTTATTTTTAAGTTGAAAAATCTAGGTCATTGTAATAGATGCTAGTCTTGGCTAACTGAAGTAAATGTCCCCCAGCAGCCTGAATGTACATGACAGATTATACAGGAGGAGGCAATCATGTAGGTAACCTGGACCCAAACCATGTAGGGCTTCAAAGGTAATAACCAACACTTTGTAGCTTGCTCAGAAACTAATTGGCATCCACTGGAGTCATTTTAATATTGGCATCTGATCAATGGCTGTGTGAGCTCAGCAACTGAGCCATGTCTTGTACCAGTCATAAGTAAGCATTGCAAATGGATTCCTCAGCAATTGTATGATGCACTAGCATTTCCCCCAAATCTTTACAAAAAGTTTTTAATGATTTTTATTGTAATAGAAAAATAATAACAGCATAACAAATTAAGAGAAAATGGCTATCTAATAGAACTGACATTGTACTTTATTGACCCAGGCTGGCAATAACACAATCTGTTGTTGTTGTTTCAGGTAACCTTGTTTGCTATTCCTGCAGTGAGAGTAAGCATAAACATCCTTCCCTGTTGTTTCTTTCTGATTTATCTAGAAGTCTGAACAATTTGTTAAACACACGATATTATTTAATCAGCAGGATAAATAGCATGTGGGTGTTAAAAGTATTTCTGAATAACACATAATTGAGTTGGGAGAAGCAAAACAAAACAAAATCAAAAAGAGCTGAACTGGGTATTTAGCCTTGTGTCAAGTTTCTTGCATGTTAGGGGCCCATTCAAATGTTCTCTGTTTTCTGCCCAGAAAAAAATTCATGTGAAAAAATATCATGCCAGTTGTCATGTGGGAGGATCGCATGAAATCTACTCTTTTTGTATTCAAAGTGCATGTTTAGTTCCATGATGAGAAATAGCACTTAAATATGTGGATGCAAGTATGAAAGATGAGAAATACTGGCTGTGATTGATGCTACAGTCAAAGGACTTTATCAGACCACCCCCCTAAACCCTGATCTTTTGCCAGCATAACTTTGCCATTTTTATGCCAGCAAAAGAACTCCCCATGCCATACTTAGCTTCTTTTCTGGCAAAAGGATTCCAGGCACTAACTGGGTGTGTGTGTGTGTGTGAACAGAGCTCTGTTCACTTTCTGATTTAAGATCTCACCTAATCTCGCAAGAAGCAGCTCCCACAGGAAATTCAAAAAACAAAAACAATAAACCCATAGAAAGTTTTTAAAAGCCCATAAACACACTAAAAAAGTCCCAAGTAAACTGGGGAGGGTCATAAAAAGTGCATCACCTACCTGGATGTTGCAATCTCACCTGGAAGTGTTCTGGCCAGATTGGCCATTGACACTGCATTCACGTGAGTACAATGTGTTGATTCAAATGCTGGCAATAAACCACCATAGGGATCAATTGCCGGCTTGAGACATCAATAAAATATGTCATAAATGCTAAAGCGTGTTTATAAACATAAATGCTAAAGGGTGACATTTTCTGGTACACAAGCCCTTTTTCATTTATGTGGTGCCATTATGACACCTTATTTGATGTATCTGATAACGTCCATAAAGAGAGTATGTGTGTGTGTTGAATGTATACTCCATCTTTCCACTACAAATAGCACAGAAGATGGCTAAAGACACTTACAATATAAAATAACCAATTATAATTTAAACACACACTGAGAGAGAAATCCGTTAAAATACCGTGACAAAAACAAATAACGAGTACCATCTAGTTATATACTTGCTTGCTTAAGAACCAAAGGCCTGAATGATTAAAAATATCTTTGGCTGCCTAATGAAGGACAAGATGAAGTTGGTCTCCCTTAGCAGACAGTTTCAGAGGCTGGAAAACCCACTGAGAAAGATGAAAGGCCCACTTTCTTGTTTCTGCCAAATACACTTTGTGTGGTAGAGAGACACAGAGAAGAATTTTGCCTGCATATCATAAAATCTGGGGAAGTTCATATGTAATAAAAACAGTCTTTCAAATGTATGTACTCCAGAGCTTGGAATGCTACTTCTAAAAAGAAACGTATTTTTTACTCTTATTCTGTTCACCCAACTGGTTGTTACTGTTAATTCAGAAAGTAACATTTCTGGAATACATTTTCCTTGTTTTTTTTCTGGGCTGTGAGGCCGTGATCTGGAATAGTTTCCTTCCGATGCCTCGCCCGCATCTGTGGCTGGCATTCCCAGAGACTGGCTGGGTAGAAGTGTATGTGGAGCCTACATGCCATGACCACCTTCTGCCCAGGGATGGAGCTCCCTCCCCCTGACCCCAAAATGGGCCTCTGCAGCCCCTCCATCTTCCTCTCTCACACACAGGCTATCCCACAGCTGGGGGTCAGTTTCGGACAATGACGTCCCTCTCCTGTTGTCGTCCGTGTTACTTCTGTGTTCAATCTATTGCAAACGTGCCACTTTTTACTCACAAAAACTTCAGTGAGTAAAAAATGGTGCCTTTGCAATCGATTGAACATGGAAGTAACACAGACAATGATGGGAGGGGGGACGGTGTTGTCCAAAACTGACCCCCTGCTGTGGGATAGCCGTGTACCTCTCCCACCCTCCCCTGACAGGTTTTAGGGCATCTGAAAAAGTCCCTAGTCGACACACAAACAGAATAATGTGTACAAGGGAAACACACAAACTGGTTCTACTGAAAGTAGTGAAATACAGCCATGGCTGTTATTTGACAAAGAATCATAAGTTACTGAAATTCAGATATATGAGATCTTTATAGATGTTCCTAATCAGATGTTGTTTTCTTAAATACTCCATTGGCAGCTTCATGTATTTATATTTTCATTTAATTATATAAATGTCCCTATGGCTGCCAAAATAAGCTGACAAGTAGCTGAAATGGTCAAGCTGGCCCCATAATTCAAGTAGCTCTCTGATAGTAATGTTTTTCCCCAAGATTTGGCATGTGATCATTTTGAAATAAACAATGTTGATTTTGCTTCTTTGTTAGGACCTTACCACACTCTGAAGAAAAGTGCCAAAGCAGCTGCCTTACCTCATGATGTCGGTGTTCTTTCTTTCTGGTCCTATGGGTGACTGAGGTAAAACAGTGTCTTTTTGCTAACCAGAAAAATCTGTTTTCAAAAAGATTCAGTTTACCTCAGTCCCCCATGGGACCGGAACAAAAGAATGACAGAAGAACGCCACCACTGTGTGGTAAGGCAGCAGGAAAGACGGAGCATTCCTGCTTCTTTGCCACTTTTCTTCAGAGTGTGGTAAGCCCCTAAAAGATTCAGAACTTCAAAAACTATATCAATTTATCTAGGAGTAAACTAGTTAAATTCAGTGAGTAAACATGAATGGAAACAATTATTCCAGTAATGTGCTTTCACTGGCCTAAATCTTGTTGCTTAGTATCAAGTAGAGTTATTGAATCAACTAGGGTTGTATATGTGTTGACTCAAATTCAATAGCTCATTGAATGGGTGTGCTCTAGTTAGGGCAAATTATCTGGGTGCTAGATTTTATCTGGCCATAGTGATACTGATTTCCAAAAAATTATCTGACATAACTGTATCATTATTCCAATATATCATGTGCATTTTCTCTCCCTTTTATTCATGAAAAAGGGAGTTACTTGTTAAACAAACAAACAAAAACACTCCTAATTGTTAATTATCAGTGAAGCCACAGAATCTTCATTCCTGGTTATCCATGTTTATGCCAGTGGACCCATTTTTTTAAAAAGTATTATCAGTTTTTATCATTTTTAATCAGTGCTTGGTCTAGAGCCATTTCATCCTTTGGGTGATAATGCATGTAAGTTTCTTTTCATTGCCCAAAGGGTAATATCCCAACCAAACATGGAAGATTGAAGGATAGCCTTGCCATAGGAAAACAATTTTATTGGGTGAGGGGGCTTGGTGGCTAGCTTTGCACTACAGTAACTGATAAAAAATGTTCAGAGTTTCAAGAGGGTTTTCTTTTATTTTTTTAACTTTTAACTCCAACCAAAGACATGAATAACACAGCAGGCTGTTGCTACAGAATGGAAGAGGCCTGACTTGATTGTATTGCCACTTTAACAAAATGGCAAGGTGAGTGGAATTGTGGAACTACAGTAGAACTCTTTGGTTCTATAAAATGTAGTAGGCATTGGATGGGGAGTTTACAAGTTGTGCTTGTCAAAATCTTCTAGCATTTGATGGTGTTTTGCATGAAGGTGTTTTGCACTCTGAAGTGAAGTGTAATATGCCATTTCCCCACTCCCATTGCATGGTCAGAATCTAATCTGACAGACAATTGAATCACCAATACCCTCCATTATACCAGAGGGTGGCAAACCAGTTTAATCAGAGAGGGCAGGCCCCATAGCAAATACAGATTGGGCCTCCAGCAATTCCCCTTGACTCCTGACATTTACCATCTGAGACAGCTACATCAGTTTGCCTCCTAGTTGGGCTGGTCCTGAGTCCCCCTGAAGTCCTTAGTTTAGAGCTTAGTTCAAACACAAGATAGCACAGCTGCATTTGTTTTGGCCACAACCACTGCTGTTCTAACCTACACTGGTGGAATTAAAATATTGGTTTATCTTGTACAATTTTTATAAGGAATGTATGTGCAGCCATGAGCACTTGAAATGTCCTGACTCAGTTATTGGATCTGTTTGCCTGCAAGTATTCAATTCATCAACTTCAAAAGTGTGCATTGCAGATTTAAATGAACAAAATGACTAAAAAAACAATCAGTGTCTGGTGACTTACATTTGTCAGTAGGGTGATGAATTAATTCCACATTTCAGCTCAAACTCTAAAGGCGTTTTTCTCCATGTTCTGGAAGAGTTTATTCCTGACTTTTTGCCTTCATCTGTGGCTGGCATCCAGCCACAGACGCAGGTGACAGGTCAGGAATAAACTCTTCCAGAACATGGCCTCACAGCCTGGAAAAAAACCCACAGAAAACCTATGGATGCCAGCCGTGAAAGTCTTCGACTTCACATTTAAAGGTGTTATTTGAGTGCTAAACCTATCTGGGGGATTCTGAGCCTTGGATAGCTTCTTTAAAGTCTGGAGTGAAACAAGGAATCGAGTCAACATCCTACTAACATAAAGACCACCAACCACCATTACTGAAAACTTGCCACTTTCCATCTGCTCCAGTTGTCCTTATTTATCATGGGCCGGCTTTGATAAATCGTGGCTGAATCCCATATTAATTAGTGACCTGTTTTGACCTATGTTAATACACACACACACACACACACACACACATTGAGGGTCAGTCTTGATCCAGATCATCCAGAAACATACAACAATTCATTTTATTTTTGAAGAAAATGAAGACATTTACTTATACAGTGGTCCCTCCATATCCACGGATTTGGTATCCATGGATTTAAGTATTCACAGCTTGAAAATATTCTTAAAAAATAATAATCCAAAAAGCAAACATTGATTTTGCCATCTTATATAAGGGACACCATTTTGTTATGCCATTGCATATAATGGGACTTGAGTATTCATGGATTTTGGTATCCACAGGGGGTCCTGGAACCAAACCCCAGCGAATATGAAAGGACAACTATACATCCAGATTGACTCAGCAATATGCAGATAATCTAAAAGAGATAATGTGGAATCCAACTAGAAATTAATGATCTTCCTGAGTTTACAAAGAAGAAAATCTTGAAAACTGTGGGGGAAATCACCAGAAGAGACTTGTATAGAAGGCTTGTTCACGTCTTATCAAAACCTAGGGAAGGATTAGGGTTAAAACCATCTGATGATTTACATTTAAATTAGAAACTTAGAAGTTTGCTTTTTCTGAAGTCCAGTCTCTAACATCTCTGCTAATTCCCCCCCCCCACTCTGCCCTGGAAAGACATGTTAGGAAAGCTGTTTTGTGACTGATATAATTTTCTTCATAAGACTGCAATGATTGAAGCTGCTCAGGGACCATTTGGCTAGGAAAGTTGCACAAGGCATCTTCAAATTCCTCTCTATACTGCACACAAATGTATTCACCTCTCCCTGATAACTAACTGGATATATAGCACATCCTTCATGGCCAGGTATGCTGGCTAGGGCTAATGGACAACTTGTTGCTGGATTACAATGCCCATTAACCCTATCCAGCATACCTGGCCATGAAGGATGATGGTAACTGCAGTCCAGCAACATTTGCAGGACCATACATTTTCAACGTCAGTCACATGGTATTAATATTGGGATGGAAATATTCAAAGGCTTGGTAGTGGTGATGAAGAAGGAGCCACTAGAGTGTTGGGAAACCCTGATGAGATGAATCCTAGCCAAGGCCCAAGATCCAATGAGAAGTCCCTCTTTTCCCCCTTTCCCCCATTTTCTCAGTCTTTTCTGAGTCTTCATATAATCTCAGAGGACTATTCCCAACCTCTGGAGACTCATCATTTTCTCTCACACACACACCCCACTAACAAAACCACAGATATTCCATTGATGTTGCTGCTGGCTGTTTGCCATAATAAATGAAATCTAATCATCCATGTTATATGTCGTCTTCCTGGTACCTGTTGGGTGGGGGGGCTGTCTGTAATCAAGGCCTGCCACCCAAAGCCTGTGCAAGGGCAGTATTATTCTCCAGAATAGATTGTAACTTATTGATGATGTGTTTGAGTGGTTTCACTTTGGAACTTCAGTAATCCACAAATAATCAAATCCGTTAATGCTGAACCTGCAAATGTGGCAGGATGGCTATATTTGTGAGTGAATATAAAGTGATGAAGTTTGATGTGCTGTAGCCCCATTCAGAATGCTATTCTTGATGGCTTACAGTCATTCTTCTAAGGTATGTTGGTACAGAGAGTGATTCCACATTCATAGAGGATAGGTTGGTGCTCACTGAAAGGTTTTGGACAGACTATATTTTCCTCAGGAAGCCAGTTATTTCCTTCTTATAGCTTGGAGTAATGGTGAAATATGGTCTGAGAACTGAGTCCATATATCCTGATACCCTTAGGGAGGATTTCAGTGCTTGAGGCAACAGGTCACCTGAGGTTATTAAAAACAGTAAAGGCAGTTTGACAATCAAACTAATCATCTAGGTTGTGTGGTCCCCTTTCCGTGCTAGAGGTCTTCAAGCAGAATGGCACAGCCTTCTGCTGGAAATGCCCTAAGTCTGCTTTTCCATTAGCAGATAGGAGTTTGGTCTATGTGGACTACATGGACTTCCAACCTAGATGGACTTCCAACCATATGACAGAGAGGATAGGTTTCTGAGACAAGGGTTTTGTGTTCATATTCAGTGTTCTCCAAATCTGTATTGATATAATATCCTGATTGCTTCAATTTTGGATTTGAAATGAATAAGAGAAGGACTAAATGGGAAAAATCACATCCTTTCTCATGTTATCCCAATCCATCCTCTATTTTCAGAAGTGTTCTAACGTCTTTTAAAAGGCAATATGTTGAGTCTCCAGAAAGTTTTCCACCTTAATTCTCCACTATCTTAAAAATTATACTTGTTCTATGTACCTACAGGAATGAGGTTTTTGTCCCAGGGATCATATTCTGGCCTCCTCCACTTCCTCAAGTTAGTGTTTTGGCATCTGTTGTGAGAATTTGTTTGTTTGTTTTTTGCATACAGTACCCAAACTGTGAAAAACATTCCGCACACAGTTTTACAAGGCATTGGTACTTTTGTTTCCTTACGAAATTGGGTGAAGACCCTTTATTTCCCCCAACATTCGAAAATATTAGATGAGCTTCTGTTTTCCTACTCTGGTGGGTTGTTTTGGATTTCATATATTGTTTTTGTTTACTTAGTGATCTGAAGAGTACATTCCCAGTGAATGGAACATAAATGTTAAAATATATAAAATAAGGGTGAGTGCTGTCATCTAGAAGTTGCTCAGTTTTGTGAGAGATATCCCCATCTACCACCACACTGTGTCTAAGATGGAAGTCCATGTTTGATTTCAAAACTGTCTTTGATGTTTTCTGTCCCTTCATTGTTGTTTTATCATGCAGCAGGCAGCACTGAGGGTAGGGATGATGGTCCCTTTTCATGGTCCTTTGAACTAATGTTTTACAGCCAATCATTTATCTGTGATGCATTCCTCCATAGCTACAAAGTAATGCTTGCTGATATATTAGAATGATTATATTAACTGGAAATGTTGATATTTGCAGGGTGTGGGGCATACAATATGTTTTTTAAGGATCATTTGAGGGTTTGGGGGCATTTGTGCCATCTTTGCATGTTAAGAGCATTTTAAATAATGAAAGTAACTCTTTAGTATTAAGCTGCATGTTGTTTTTCTTAGGGGCCGGTTCCACAACAGGAAAAAGTTCGCCAGATTCCGGATTACCGTCCTTTCGTATCAGGAGCGCATAAATCACACGGTGCCTGGCAGTTTCGAATGATCCAGACACTTTCTGTTTTGCTTAATTCACACAGGCAAAGGTGGGAGGGAATCGCCTCCAGATGATTAAAGTCAGGCAGGAGGCGGGGAGGGAGCAAGGAGGGGGTCATGGAGACCATAAATAATGAGAGGAAAGAAAAAGGACAAACAAACAAGCAATCGAAAGAGCGATCTGACAAACTCCCCTGTCTTCCCCAGCCCTGAAAGGCTTTTGTAAAGAAAGGAGTCAATGAAAGCACGAACAAGCAAAACCATGGTGGAGCAGATTTTCTTCATGCATGCACACACAAACACACACCACAGAACTAGGGCTTGCCTCATTTGGTTTCCCTCCCTCCGAAGGCTTGAATAAAGGGTTAGGGTATGGAAGGACAAACAAACAAAAGAACGAACATGCGATCGGCTGTTTTCCAGCACACCCACACACCCACACACCCCCACACACCCCAGCGAAGCAGCGAAGCATCTTCCCACCCCCCTACCCCCCAAAAGATAGACAGGAAGGGCTCCGTTTTCCAAAGTGAGTTGCAAGCAGAAGGAGGGTGAATTTCTTCTCTCCAACCCTTCAGTCTATTCGGATAAAGCACTCCAACCAATCAGGATTCAGCTCTGCTCACAGTAATTCGAAAAGGCAGATGCCAGTTTACACGATCGTTAGTTCCCACGGTAAAGTATGCGCATTTTCGCGAACTTAATCAAAAAAGTGCGGAAAACTAGCGAAAGCTGATACTGCGCAACTTATGGGTTTTTTGCACCCCCTCCTTTTGAAAAGGGCGCTGTTGCTTCGAGATGCGTGGGAACTATCAGGCTTCTTGTCGCATTCTTTGAGGATTTATTTTGCCGTGGAAACGACCCCTTAGTAACAAGTGATATGAGTAACAGTATTGACTTTTTACAGTACTTTTTAAATAGCTTGCAATGAGTAATGATTTTTTTTTCTTAGAAAGGAACATTCAGGGTTTCTATCCAGGAATCTAACTTAGTCAAGAGAAGCCTCATTTTCTTTGTAACTCAAATTGTATGACTCTACCATTGAATTCATTGGTAAAGTCTAACCATTAGGTTTTCAACAATAACTCGGCATTCAGGTTTTGTTTTCATGTTGAAGGTGGTTGCATAACCACAACCACCACCCATTTTAAAACTTACTTCATTGGAAATTTTCTTATGTACTCACTATTTCTTCTATATTTCTATTTATCAAGGGATGGAAACATATTGGAAGATCTTCTCTGATACCTGTACATTTGTCAGGAATTTTGTATCCTGATACTTCATATAAAATATCAGTTCAAGTTGTTTCTTTTACTTTGACTGCATCAGCTGTAGAGACATTAAAAATAAATGGTGCTTTCTTTTGCTTTGAAGTTTCCTTGGAATCAAGAGCTAATCCAGGGATTCTTATAATCCATGACTAAAACAAAAATACAAATAAAGATATTTCCTCTAGATTCCCCCTTCATGGTTGTGATTTTCTGTCTTCCATAAGAATATTCTTAGTATAACATCCTGATTCAGTGTTGGTTAGGATCATGCTCCACATTACATTTTCATGAAGAATCATTCCCATCTCTAGAAATATGTATGAGAAAGTATATGTGACCACAAGCTAGACATGCCAACAAATGGTAATATCCCCCCCCTCCCGGCCAGGTGAGATGTTGATACCCAAAACCATGGCTGAAACACAGTGGAGTCCTTCCATTGACAGAAATGTCTTTGATCTAGCAAAGACTTCCATTAATGAAAGCAGAAAGGCTTTTTAAGGGCTTTCCCCTCCCCTAATTCTCTCTTCCTCTTGCACATACAAATATCCCTATGATTGTTCCATCGTTCTTTAGAGAAGATTCTCTGGAGGACATTTTCAGTTGCTGTATGGTAAAGAAGTTGGCAAAATTGTTTCCCCTTCTTCATTCTCTAAAGCCACCCCCAGAACAAAAATGCTTCTGTGAACACCACTGGGTTGCACCCTCTTTCATGATACTGACAACTGCATTAGAAACACCTGACAGAACATAAATGTCTGGCAAGATTAATAGAAAGACAGAACAAAACAAATTAAGTCATTAGATTTTTGCTGCATGAAAAGAGCATTAGGGAGCCAATGGTTATGATTCTAATGATATTTATGAATCTTCTTCTGTCTGAGCTGGTTCATAGTAATGATGCAATGTTTCTTATGTTCAAAGAAAAATTGTGCATTTTCACATAATACAGTTTAAGTTGCAAAAGTCAGGCATACTTGAGTAAGCCTAATTTAACAGTCTCCCGACTGCTGAAGGAATGCTGCCAGTACCCAATGACTTGCATCCATTATTTACATACCTAGGCCTAAATCAGAGGTGGGAATCAAGCATCTACGTTGCTATTGTTGGATAGCAACTCAAGCATCCCCCTACATGGGGTATGCTGGCCACAGCTGATGGGAGCTGACGTCCAACAACACCTGGAGGGGCTTGTTATTTCCGTCCCTGGCCTAAATTCATTTGCTGGATAGCTACCTGCTTGGGGTGCTCTAGCTGGAGATCTGCATTGAGCAGGGGGTTGGACCTGAGGGCTCATAGGGCCATCCGAATTCTGTGAGTCTATGCTAGTCCTAACTAAAGTAGGACCATTGAATCAATTGAATACGTGTCGATGTACCAGGTTAGGATTGATTCAATGGGCCTTTTCTAATTGGGACCAATTATTGGATTTAGGCTTCCTTGTTTATTTCCTGACAGATTGGGTGTTTCATCTTTAAGCTCTATAGGGGGGTAGTGGGTGGAAGATATTAGTAAAATTACAGACAGTGAGAGAAGCATCAATGATAACTTCCCTATAGGTGTTCATTTTTTAGATCCCAGTCAACATTGTGCCTTCTGCTATAAAAGGAGTGTGTGGTTTGCTACTGCGTCCTCCACTACACTTGAGGACAGGTTTTGACTAATGAATGCAAGAGAGACTAAGCATCTTTGCCCTCTAAGAGAAAGGAATCCTGGGCGGGGGGGCTCAGGAGGAATGACTACTTTGTTGTCACTGCCATCCCCGTCTCTTGCTTGAGGTATTTGCCCTAGTCTGCCTAATGGTAACCTTAACCTTCAAATTTAACTGCCATGGGCACACATATACAAAGAAAGAAGAAGCGGAAGGGCCAGAGCAAGAGGTACACAAATATAGTTGCTTCATAAAATTGGAAGGTCTTGAGTTTTTCACAATATAAGGCTGTAAAAACAAAATGACAGTCCTGACAGCTAAAACAGGGCAATAGAATGGAACAATGAACTAATGCACATCCAGCCTCCACCACCCCATGTATTGAAATTGGCCATGAGTGCTCTAGGAGGAAGATAAGTTTTGACTAGATCCCCCCTCCCCCGCTGCCGGCTTTGGCTAAAGCCTGAAAGGTTTTTGTTTTATTTTGTTTATTTTGTTAGAAATTGTCTAGATCAGTGGTATTTCTGAGGAACTATTCTGCAGCAGTTTGGCACAAGTTTTATACTATTGAAAGAGTGGCTATCACAAAAAAGAAAGCAATTTAATATCAAACCAGTATCCATCAATTTATTCCAATACATGTTATTTACTATGAGTAATCCTGTAAAAAGCAAATTCAAGTGTTGAAGTCTTGTAGCTGTTTTTTTGTAGAGGACAAATTATGCATGGAGAGTATTTGAAGATGATTCATGATGCTTAATGGGCCTAATAAACTGTGTCTAGAATTTTCCAGTATCAGTAAAGGCAGAAAACTAGGGTAGAAAGCATTATATGCCAACAAGCAAGTAGCATGTTTCTAAAATCCATAATAGTAATAAAAAACAGACATGTCTTTAAATAGGATACCTTTAGGGCTGGGGATTTGTCCAAAAGTGAAGAGGAACTGTTGTTGATCTTTGTGTGCATTCCAAAATATTGCATAATAATAATAATAATAATAATAATAATTTATTTTTACCCTACTCCTCTGTTAAAAACAATTGGGGCAGTTTACAAAAATTAAAATACAAATACAGATTAAAATCCCTAAACACCACCCACCCCCACCCTCCCCCATAAAAAGACATTAAACCAATATAAATTAAAACAACTAATCTAAAATCACATTTAAAAATAATAAATAGCCAGCAGACTAAAAAAGAGGCCAGGAGCTCCTAAGGCTGGGATCTAATTAGGAAAGGCCTGCCAAAAGAGATCCGTCTTTAGTGCTTTTTTAAAGCTACTCAGGCTCGTCATCTGATGGATCTTGCTCGGCAGGCCATTCCATAATTTGGGGGCGATTACCGAAAAGGCCCTCTGGAAGGTTGCAGATGTCAGGAAATGACATGGATGTGACCACAAGATGGAGCTGTAAGCTTAGAAATGAATGTAGTTAAGCTCCAGTGGCAGGTGTGTGTATGAGTTAGCATTTGAGAGTATGCACACTTGAGATGCGTGATATAATAGGCATTGTTTAACTGCCTATAAAAAGGAGATGGGAATTATCGCCAGTGTGGGTTTGTTGTGGATGGTGGTTGGCAAACCAGTTTGTTGGTTTGGGAGAGATTTATGAGTATTAGAGACGGCTGTCCTATACTCTGTATACATATTGTAAAAGTATTTTTATACTGCTAAAAAAGATTAAAGCCCTCAAGTTGAGTGAAGGCTGGCCTTGTTGCTGTCTTTATTTGGCAAGCCAGAGCTCAAGGCAGTGTGCTGGGGTGAAGGAATTTTTCCTTCTCAGCCTGAAGTCTTTTGCAGAAGTCTTTCCAGAAACCTTCTCCTTGGTGTCCTGTCAACGTGGAACAACTCTGCAGGTGGTCATGGTGGACACAGCGCGTCTTTCTATGCCCCAACAGCAGACAGCATAGATTTTTGTGGCTGAAGCAAATTCCTCCCAGAGGACAGGAGTGCACGGGGAGGATTGTATGGGAGGAAGCAGTTCCAAAGATAAGTTGGACCCAAGCCATTTAGGGCTTTAAAGGTAATAACCAACACCTTATACTGGGCCCAGAAACTGATAGGCAGCCAGTGGAGACATTTTAACACTGGAGTTATATGGTCTCTCCAAGATGTTCCCGAGACCACTCTGGCTGCCATATTTTGTACCAACTGAAGTTTCTGGACCAAGCATGAGGGTAGCCCCATGTAGAGCACATTGCAGAAATCCAAACGAGAGGTTACCAGCGTGTGCACCACAGTCTCAAGGTCCCTTACTTCCAGGAAAGGGCGCAGCTAGCATATCAGCCGAAGTTGATAACAGGCACTCCTGACCGTCACATACACCTGACTCGTCATCTGAAGCGATGAATCAAGGAGCACCCCCAGACTGCGAACACAGTCTTTAATGGAGAGTGTGACCCCGTCCAGGACTGGAGGTTACAACCCAACTCCTGGTTTTAGGACCGCTACCGTGAGCACTTCCGTTTTGTCTGCATTTAATCTTGATCTGTTTTTCCTCATCCAGCCCATCACTGCTTTAAGACAATCATTAAGAGAAGAGACGCAATCGGAATTCAAGGCCGATGATCAGGACAAGGAGAAATAGATCTGGGTGTCATCCGCATACTGATAACACCCAGCCCCATAACTCCTAATAACCTCACCCAGCGGCTTCATATAGATGTTAAACAGCATCGGGGACAGGATGGCACCTTGCGGAACACCACAAGTAAGCTCCTTTCTCCTGGAGCAGCTGTCCCCAAGCCGCACCCTCTGGGACCTGCCCGAGAGGAAGGACCGGAACCACTGGAGCGCAGTGCCTCTGATTCCTAACCCACTCAGGCAATCCAGGAGAATGCCATGATCTATCGTATTGAAAGCCACTGAGAGGTCCAGAAGCACCAACAGGGTCACACTACCCCTGTTGATGCTTAGACGCAGGTCGTCGGTCAAGGCAACCATGGCAGTCTCAACTCCAAATCCCATCCTAAAGCCAGTTTCAAATGGGTCTAGATAATTGGTTTCATCCAAGACCACTTAGAGTTGAAACACAACTGCCCTCTCAATCACTTTCATCAAGAATGGTAACATAGAAACTGGTCTATAGTTGTTCATGTCCAGGGGGTCTAGGGAAGGTTTTTTTAGGAGCAGCCTAATGGCCGCTTCCTTTAAACAAGTTGGAACACACCCTTCTCTGAGGGATGCATTGATGATGTCCTTAAGGAACACCATCAAGGCAGTCCCCCCTGGATGGCCAGCCATGAAGGGCAAGGATTGAGAGGCAGGTCGTCTTCCTCACCCTACCAAGTAGCTTGTCCATGTCCTCGGTACTCACAGATTGAAATTGATCCAGTAAACTTACATCAATGGAGTTGCTGGACACCTCATTAATTGTTTCTGTTAAATTATTGGCATCTAAGTCGGCTCTTATCCCAGAGATTTTATCTGCAAAGAAGTTGTTAACGCGTCACAGCAGGCCGTTCTAGGGTTAAGCAATGGGTTCTGCACAGGTATAACCTGTGTCATCTCCCTTACCACCCTAAACAGCTCTGCTGGACGGGACTCTGCAGACGCATTACGTGCAGAGGAGAAGGATCTCTGCGCTGCATGTATTGCCTCTTGATAGGACCAGAGAAAGTTCCTATGATGAGTCCTGTCGGATAAGAGTCAAGTTTTCTGCCCTAGTCGTTGTCCAACCTGCTCTAGTCGTTGTCCAACCCGCTTCATTTTCCTAAGTTCTGATGTATACCATGGCTTACGGTTTGGAGTGGGTTGGAAAGGACGCTTGGGAGCGATCATGTCGATAGCCTTGGTAAGGTCGGTGTTCCATTTATTAACCAAAGCTTCGACAGGGTCACCGGCATTACCAACCATTAAACCCTCCAAGGCTTTCTGGAATCCTATTGGTTCCATTAGCCTTCAGGGGTGGACCATTTTAATGGGTCCACCACCCCCGGTGGAGTGGGAAGAGACTCTTAGCTCAGTCTTGACCAGGAAATGATCCTTCCATGACAATGCAGTGGTTTTAATAACCTTCACCCACGGATATTCCTGTTCCGTACTGAAGACCGCATTGAGAGTATGACCCGCACAAACGTGTGGGCCCACTGACCATTTGGGATAGGCCCATGTGTGTCATGGTTTCTATGAACTCCCGAGCCACACCAGTCAGATTTGTCAAGCTGGTCTCGAGTGGAATGTTGAAGTCGCCCAACACTAAAAGTCTGGGCGACTCCAACAGCAACTCTGAGGCCAGCTGTGTCAGCTCGGTTAGGGAGTCTGCTAGACAACGGGGTGGTCGGTATACTAGCAGAATCCCCAAACTATCCCTTTAAACAAGATGGAACACACCCTTCTCTGAGGGATGTATTGATGATATCCTTAAGGAACACCATAAAGGCCATTGCAGTGCTGTTAGGAATCCATATATGAGAATAAAGTAGGGATGGAAAGAATTTTCTGCATGGAAAATAACATTTCATTGCAGAAATATTAATTTCTGTACAGAAAATGCTCTGATTGGGGATTTATTCTGCATAAAATTCACACATACTTGATTTGCATAGAAAATGGCATTTTCTGAGCAGTCTCCCAAATTCCGAATAGCCTTCCAAAACTGCATGGTTTTCAAAGACTTTCTTGCAGCATGAAGAACATTTCTGAAAGTACTGATTGCTACCTTTGAGAAAACAACTAATGAAGAGTTACATCCCTAGACTAAAGCTTGATAATTTCAACATGGCATGCTCATGCATAATTGTATGGCAAGGTATACAAAAAGGCCCTAACTGCATCCTGCCAACCACCCAGACTGCCTCCATGCCCCTGAACTATCAACCTAAATTTCCAGCATAGAAATAATTAATTGTACCCACAGACATCTGGGGGGGGGGGTGGAAAATGCTATTTAAATGTTTTCCCCCATGTCTCTTTTAGGAAAAAAAAAAGCTGGAACATAGTTGTGTGATTCTTTGTTAATTTTGTTCTCAAAAGAAGCAAGAAGTCATTTGCAATTTTCTTCCTGCCCCAAGAAAATCATAGAATCATAGAGTTGGAAGATACCACAAAGGCCATCCAGTCCAACCCGCTGCTGCTTAGGAATACACAATCAAAGCACACCCAACAGATGCCCATCCAGCCTCTGTTTAAAAATCACCAAGGAAGAAGACTCCACCACACTCTTAGGAACAATAGCCCCATTGTTGAGCAGTTCTTACCATCAGAAAGTTCTTCCTAATGTTTAGGTGGCATCTCTTTTCCTGTAGTTTGAACCCATTGCTCCTTGTCCTAGTCTCTGGAGCAGCAGAAAATAAGCTTGCTCCATCCTCAATATGATATCCCTTCAAATATTTGTACATGGCCATCGTATCACCTCTTCTCTAGGCTAAACATACCCAGTTCCCTTAGCTGCTCCTCATAGGTCATGGCTTCCAAACCTTTTACCACTTTGGTCATCCTTCTCCGTAAATTTTCCAGCTTGTCAATATCCTTCTTCATTTGTGGTGCCCAGAACTGTACACAGTATTTCATGTGAGGTCTGACCAAAGGAGAAAGAGTGGTACTATTACTTCCCTTGACCTAGACCAGCCTTTCTCAACATTTTTTTTTACCCTAGAGGAGCCCTTGAAATAATTTTCAGGTCTCAGGGAATCCCTATGTAAAAATTATACCTACAATTTCCTTTTTTTAAAAATTACAGATCAGTGAAAAAATAGATGCTTATTATATTCCTAATTGCTAGCAATACATATTTGCTACTTGAAAGTAACAGGCCTGAAAGACCATACTGGCAGATAAATATTTATAGTGTACAGTTGCCCCTCCACATTTATGGATTTGGCATTCATGGATTTAAGTATTCACGGTTTTAAAATATTCTTAAAAAAATAATAATCCAAAAAGCAAACCTTGATTTTGTCATCTTATATAAGGGACAGCATTTTGCTATGCCATTGCATATAATGGGACTTGAATATTCACAGATTTGGGTATTCATGGGGAGTCCTGGAACCAAACCCCAGTGAATGTGAAGGGACAACTGTACATTTAAATACTGACAAAATATCCCATGAAAATGCCAAAAAGTAATCTATAATTTAAAAAAAATGAAAAACAAATATATTTATTGTGAAACATTATTAAAACCTGAAAAATGCCCTTTAGTTTGAACCCATTGCTCTGTGTCCTAGTCTCTGGAGCAGCAGAAAACAAGCTTGCTCCATCCTTAGTATGACATCCCTTCAAATTTTTAAACATGGCTACATCACTGACTCTGACCCAAAGATTGAGCTAACAGAGCTTGCAAAAAGCAGCAACTAAGCAGCCAGCCTCAGGATCAGAGGGAGGCTGTAGCTTCCTGCCAAGCCAGTGTCATGGTAAATGGGAGGCTTTTTTCAATAATATAGGAGTTGGTCAGTCTATTTGTGACCCCCACATTCAGTTATCGGACCCACAGTTTAAGAACCTTTTCTCTATAATGACTTCTTTACTGTAATGGCTCTGCCCTCCAAAAATGGTTTAAAAATAAAAAGCCCTGGTCAGTTTCTCCCACTTGGGTAAGAGCTATACAATTCTCTTTCCATTGTTATGAATTTTAAAAAACCAACTCGTTTTGCATTTTTACCTTTAAATCAGTTTTATGCAATCCAGCATCCTTTTTTGTTCTCAGTTCTGGCAAACAATAAGGGTCTCTGACTGCTTGCGGGAGGCATGCTCAGTTGGTGTGAAAACTCATTCCTCCCCTCTTTCCCTTTGATTAGCACATCTAAGGCAGAGCGAAAGCTGGGAGGGATAGCAAGGTATTTGGCATTTAACTTCCTTCTCCCCCCCCCCAACCTATAAGAGGCCCCTTTGGAGGCGTTGGTGTGAAAACTCATTCACACACACTCATTCCTCCCTGGCTTTCTCTGTTTTGGAGGGGAGAGATAGGCTGTTTCAGCTCACCATTTCTCCATGGTTTATTAATTAATTACTATTTTCTCGCAGAACCCCTGGTGAACTCTGGGGGAACCCTGGGGTTCTGCGGAACACTGGTTGAGAAACGCTGGTCTAGATACTATATTCCTGCTGATGTAGCCTAGAAATTCATTGGCTCTTTTAGCTGCTGCATGACAATGTTGGCTCGTGTTCAGCTTGTGGTCTACTAAGACTCCTAGATCCCTTTCACATTTACTATTGTCAAGCCAGGTGTCACCCATCCTGTGTCTCCACATTTCGTTGTTGTTGTTGTTGCCTAAGCGTTGTACCTTCTCTCTGTTAAAATTCATTTTGTTAGTTTTTATTCCACTCTCCAATCTTTTAAGGTCATCTTGAATTCTGATCCTGTCCTCTGGAGTATTAGTTAGCCCTCCTAATTTGGTGTCATCTGCAAATTGGCTAACCATGCCCTCTACTCCAACATGTAAGTTGTTTATAAATATGTTGAATGGCACTAGAATAGCACAGGGACAGAACCCTGTGGCACCCCACTAGTCTCCAGGATGAAGAGAAACTATTTGTGAGCACTCTTTGGGTTTGGCTGGTCAACCAATTACAAATCCACCTAACAGTAGCATTGTCTAGCCTACATTTTACTAGCTTGTTTGCAAGAATATTATGAGAGACCATGTCAAAAGCCTTATTGAAATCAAGGTATGCTACATCCACAGCATTCCTTTCATTTACCAAGCTCATAACTCTATAAAAAATAAGATAAGATTAGCCTGGCATGATTTGTTTTTGAGAAAACCATGTTGATTTATAGTGATCATGGCATTCCTGTCTTGAGTGCTTTCTTGGCATTGATATCAGGCTGGCTGGGCAGTTATTATTTGGGTCTTCTTTTTCCTCCTTTATAAAGATGGGGACAACATTCAACCTCCTCCAATCAGCTGGGACTTCTTCTGTTCTCCAGAAATTCTCAAAAATTATTGACAGTGATTCTGAAATTACTTTTGCCAGATCTTTTAATTGCCTTGGATGAATTTCATCTGGCCCTGGAGACTTGAAATCATTTAGAGTAGCTAGGTATTCCTGTACTACCTCTTTACCTATTCTGTGCTGCATTTCCCCTACTGCCTCATCTGATCCATTTCTGCACTGTTCTCATTTTGGGAAAAGGCTGAGACAAAGAAGGTGTTGAGTAGTTCTGCCTTTTCTCTGTCCCCTGTTACCATTTTGCCATCTTCTCCATACAGTGGCCCTACCATTTCCTTGTTCTTCCTTTTGCTACAGACACAACCCAAAAGCCCCTTTTATTGTTTGTTTTTACCTCTCTAGCAAGTCTGAGCTTCATTTGTGCTTTTTCTGACTTTCCCCCTATTTGGCTATTTGTTTGAATTCTTCTTTGGTGGTTTCTCTCTTTTTCCATTTCTTATACATATCCCTTTTAAGTCTTAGCTCGGTTGAAAGTTCATTACACTTCCATCCTGGATTCTTTAGACACCTCCTATTTTTTGTCCTTATTGGAAATGTTTGAAGATATACCTTCAATATCTCACTTTTTAGAAAATCCCATCTATCATATACTCCCTTCTCTTTTAGTATTCCTGACCATGGGGTCACCCCTAGTATTTCCACAAGTTTACTGAAATCAGCTTTCATAAAGTCTAGAATGTGTGTCTGAGTACCTTTGACTTCCCCTTTCTTCTGTATAACAAATTCCAGGAGAACATGGTCACTAATACCTGAGAATCCCACCACTTGCACCCCATCAACTAGGTCATCAGTGTTGGTAAGGATCAGATCCAAAAGAGAGTCTTTGGTGACTTCACAATTTTTGAAGACTAATCACACTTATGGGCTGATGTGCAAAAATCGCATGTGGCATTTTTGTGCAGAAAGCATCGTTTTCTGGAATATTTCTGCATAAACATAATATTTTATATGCAGAAAATGACATTCCATACACAGGTTTGGGGACTGATTCTGCAGAAACTTTGCATTTTTTGGGGGTGTGTGTGTATGTATTTTGGAGGGTTTGGGGTGTGTATGTGTTTTTGTTGGTTGGTTGGTTTACAGAAAACAGAATTCCCTGTGCAAAAAATAACATTTTGCAATATTTACACTAATCGTTCTGCACCAAAAATGTTGCTCACTGTGCAGAAAATGCTGTTTTCTGCACAAAAATGTGAATTTTGTGCAGAATAAGTCCCAAAATTTATAGAGTCTGATCAGTCCAAGATTCTCTTTGTCAGGGTTTAGCAACCATTTTCCAAATAATTTCAAATGTTCCTTCATCTGTATTGCAGTGTGAACATATTTGCAGAAGTTTTGAAAGATTTGCATGGCAATGGCAGATACCGTATTTTTAAGCATATTTTTCAAGTATTATCCCTTTATTGCTTTTGTGCTTATTTTTTTCTCTCTTTGTAGCAGCAGTATAAGCTAAATGGTATATTAAAAAGTATTATGAGGCAGCATATTTAAATATAATGAGAGCCAGGATGGTGTTGTGGTTAGAGATTGGACTATGACTCTGGAGACCAGGGTTCGAATCTCCACTCAGGCATGGAAACCCATTGGGTGACCTTGGGTAAGTCACACTCACTCAACCTCAAAGGAAGGCAAAAGCAAACCCCTTCCGAACAAATCTTGCCAAGAAAACCCCATGATAGGTTCACCTTAGGGTCTCCAAAAGCCAGAAATGACTTCAAGGCACACAATATTTAAAAGTATATCCAGACAAACATGTTGATGCTTTTTATAAAACTATTTTATGATATTAACTTAATAATTATAAGAAGTGATGAGGATAAACATTTCTTCTTTAGATAAGCATATTATGATAACTCTGTATAAGAACAGTAATTTCCTATATCAATAATAATAAAAGCAATGCTAGGAGACATGCACATTTAAAAAATACTATCAACTAATTACCCAATAGATTTAATTTGCAGTACAATAGGAAGTATGGTTTTCACACATGTAAATATTTATGAATACAGAGTAAATCTTACAACTGGGAAGAAAGCCATTATGCTAAACATTTGTAATATGCTTTCAGTATGCTTTTCTTTTTAATTCCATTTTTTTGAATTAATCTGTTGGAGACCGCCAATGAATACCAGGTGCTGTAGGCTGTATTTCAGATGAAGGAACTGGCAAAACCACCCCGAGTATTCCTTGTTTAAGAAGACCCTATGGAATTCGTAGGGTTACCATAAGTCCACAAGTGGATACACACATGTGGGCACATGTGCATGCATGCGTTCATGCATGCACACACACACGCGTGCACACACACACACAGCCCTGGAAATTTTTGAATGAAATATGACTTTATTCCTGGGCAATATAAATACTGTGGAAATTTTAAAAATATACCCTTGTATAGAAAAAAGTATGCCCCCCTCATAGCTGCTTAGTGTGGGGACTGAGTTTTATGCTTGTACTGTTATTTTAAAAAATAATAATTTCACAATTTTTGATATAATACAGTGTCTCTGTCACTGCTGCTACCCTGCAAAAAATAATGTAATTTGACACAGCTTTAACTGCCATGGCTCAATGCTATGGAATTCTGGGATTTGTAGTTTTGTGAGAGATTTAGCCTTCTCTGTCAGAGTGCCCTAGTGCCACAACAAACTACAACTCACAGGATTCCATAGGATGGAGCCATGATAGTTAAAGCAGTGTCAAACTGTATGATATCAGCAGTGTGGCAGCAGCCTGTGTTACCCTTGCTTTTAAAGCCACCTTCAGTTCATTGTAATCTGATGTGAATCCTTTTTGTGTTGTTTGACTAGCAATGTGTGGTTGTATTTATAGGTGGGATATTGGGGATGATATGACTTTGCTTTTTAATGCTCTAGATAGGTTTATGCTGAGAAAGGAAGTTCAGCAATTATAGCAACTCCATTCAATTCTGCCCTTCTACTCTTTAGAATTTTGGTACTGTATCTGAAACTTTACTTTAAATGTATTCCTTTTTTTAAAAAAATAATACTTCTAGATAATCTGGATCCTTACTGTTTGCAGTTGGGTTGGAATCCCCCCACCCTTATTCTCCTAATTATGTCAATAAGGCCATGCATTTGCCAATTTTAACCGAAGAAATGTTTAAACAAATTTATGACTACAAAGATTAAAGGTAGAAATCTAGACTATAACTGTAGTCCATATACAGATATTTTCACAATGGGGTTCATTGCTTACGGTGCCTTCATTTACCCAACAATATTAAGTTTATAGCCAATATGTACCATTGTTTGAGAATTCCACATATTTGATATCTAAAGTAAATGAAAGTTCCCCTGCTTTAAAACAGAATCAAATGTTCTGCAGAAATCACAGGAAACAAACAGGCACTTGTTAGAATCCCTTACTATGCCCTCTACACAAAATTTCATAACTGGAAATATTGGACACTTTTCAAGGTCATTTTGGCTTAGGCAGACTGGAGGTCAGTTGAAGGTCACAATGACATGGGATGTGTCTAGAAATATAATGGTAGAAAAGCCCGAGTTAAGATTATGCAGAAAGCCCCTGCAGTAATGGGTTTATGCTAATGACTCAATCATTAATGGGTATGTGCTAATCCTTTCTTCCAGAGTTTGGTTTTTCAAGCAATAATTCAGATATGCAAACAAGTGACCATCCCTCCTTCCATACCTTACAGACATCTCTCCTCAAACCCCCTCCTGTCCAACCTTATGAGGTTGTCGCAAGACCATCAATTTTTTAATTAAAGCAATAAGTTGTGTTTCTGTTCCTTTTGTCTATCTGGTGGGAAAGCCATCCAGGCTTTGTCATAACCAGAGAGTACCCATTCAGGATAGAAATAGAGTATAAATATTAGGGCCCATACTCCAGCAACGTGTGCCACAGATGAACCCTTTCATTCTGCTGGATTCTCTGTGCCACCCTCATTTGCCAGTCTGAGTAGCTCTGCTGTTCTTCAAGACTGGTTACTATCACCCCATTTCCCTGGACCTCTCTGTCTCTCTCCCCAGCCTTTCTGCTTCACTCTGCTATAGTCTTGTATGGTTCTTAAGAAAATGTGTTGTGTATGTTACTTTACTTTTTGTGTTATTTCAATAAAATAACAGATCAATGGGTTCAAACTACAGGAACAGAGATGCCACCTAAACATTAGGAAGAACTTCCTGACAGTAAGAGCTGTTCGGAAGTGGAATACACTGTTTCATAGTATGATAGAGTCTCCTTCTTTGGAGGTTTTTAAACAGAGGCTGGATGACCATCTGTCGGGAATGATTTGATTGTGTATTCCTGCATGGCAGGAGGTTGGACTGTATGGCCCTTATGGTCTCTTCCAACTCTATGATTCTATGAAAATGCTTTATTTTATTTTAAGTGGAGTGCACTCTTCAGTTAGTACTGGTATGCATAGGTGAAAAGATTTGTGAGGTTACCCTCATCTCCCAGGCCTTCTGTTTGAGCTAATAATTCCCTAGATAGTACAGGAAATGTTAGCATCATAGGCGTGACTCTAATGACCCCCCCACCTCTTAGGGTAACAAAATGATGTGTGTTGGTTATTTATTATATGGAAATGATGGGAAAATTGCAGTATTACTAAGAGCATATATATTTTGTAAGAATATATTATGGGGGGGGGATTGTATGTAGCAAATGTATTTTGTTGCTATGTTCTGGACACATTGACCTCACCAAATCGATCAATCACTATTAATTATTCCTTGATGTTTGGGCCCTACCCTTTTATTTTCACAAGTACTGTGATTTGGTTGCTAGATATGTTGTGAGTGCAATAGCCCTCTGGGATGCAGAGAGACCAATGTACCTGTCTAAAGTGCATTGTGTGTCTATTTTTCCGTTGTGGCTGCAGCAGTCCTGGCATACACATAAGGCAGCTGTTTGGATCCTGGTCTATGTAGAAAACTCTATGAAACGCATGGGGGTCATCGTAACTCCACAAGTGACTTCAAGGGATATACACACAGAGTGGCACAGCAAACTTTGTGTATGTGCATGCTCAGGGTTCTTGAAGTGAGTTGCTGCCTAGCAGGTCAGAGATTACAGGTTTGATCCTCTCACACATTCTCAATTTTATTTTAATGTAATAACTGAAGTGTCATCTGAGCATCCACTGGAAAACAGAAAGATGGTGTGGGTCTCTGGCAGATGGTGATGACAAGAAACCCATTCAGGCATCCAAGAGCTCATGCGATGAGAGGAGAGTGCCAATATGATTACTGCAAGAGGTCCCTGTTATTTGGGCCCCATTACCCTTTGACACAATGATGTGGAGAATTACATCAGCTGTACTAAATTAGGTTCTTTATATTACTTAGAACACTAATAATGAATTTAAGCACCAGATCCTATTTCACCTTGGAAGCTAAGCAGGGTTAGCCTTGGTTAGTACTTGGATGGGAGACTGCCAATGAATACCAGTTGCTGTAGGCTATATTTCAGAGGAAGGAACCAGCAAAACCACCTCTGCGTATTCCTTGCCTAAGAAAACTCTTTGAAATTCATGGGATCACCATATGTCACAAGCAACTTCAAGGCACATACACACAGAGAACTCTACAGTGGGACAGCAGGCTCCGTGTTGCAAACCAGAGCTTGGAAAAGGTTGGTTTTTAAAATAATTATTATCGTTCCTAGAATTTCCTACAATTATAGTCCTGAAGATAATGTATACAAATTCTGCTATAAACCTTCATCAATGGAGCAGAAAAACACAGAGCCATCTAGTATACCCCTGTTCCCCTCTCACATTGCCTTTTTGACTTTTGTGATCTGATAGGGTGAATATGTTCTTTACTTCCCAGAAATAAACTTGCTAAGGATATGTGTCATAGTAAGTATAGTCCCCCCCCCCAGTCTGGCTCAGTTCTCTAATAAAGAAGTCTGTAAAATGATATGCCCTTTTGTCAGCTTCTGTAAAATAATTTATGATCTGTCTTTTGGCGTGATTGGTATAATTTCCTGAACTGTTCAATTTCTATGAAGTCTGTTAGTATGTATTAGTCAGAACTATAAGTCAGACATGAACAGTGATGTAAAGCCGGTTGTCACATTAAGCTGCAAAGGTCATGTCTTTCCAGAGGCGAGGGTCTTCTCTCCAAAAATAATTTATCTGAATTTAGCAGTCAAATTTGAATTTTCAGATTTCATAGCAATATGTCAGGTTGAAAATGGACTGTTTCCTGGCATGAATGCTGATGCTCCTTGTAGCAAAGCTCTCAAGGTTGTTAGAATGGAAGATGCAATGAGCAGTATTGTCTTTCTAATTACATAAATGCTTCCAGATCTTATCTACTGTGCATTGCTCAGAAAAACAGCTAGATTCTGGCCTGTGTAGTTTGCTAGTCTTCTTTTCAGTTTCCCTGAATGTTCCTTCTCCAACTGCCCATTTCCTGCTGCCAGCCCAGTGCTTTTATCCTTTTTCTAAGCTGCATGGAAAAGTCAAGACTTCAACTGTGACATGCAGTTCCATCTGAATTTATATCTCCACAGTTCTCCTACAGCAACACCCTTACGCTAGAGCTACCAAGAGTCTCACAATGTTCTCCATGACAGATTGTGACATCATGCTAACAAAAAGCTCTTTAACATGTTGCAACCCAGGCTTCTACATTATCAGAATAGTGATACTGCATTAGACGCTGTGAAGGGGAGTCTCGCCTATTAATATGTCCACCACACTATTCTTTCTGGGAACCAAAGGATTGTACAGTTTGTTTTTTATACTCAAAAACTTCTTAAAATAGCAAATTATGTGAGCTATATTACAAACTGTTTTTGAAACTGAGGGGGTTGCTTCCTGAGTAACTGATCATTCTCTTTTTTCTGGGTAATTGTAATTAATTTTCATAGAAGTTAGCTCCACACTTTTGAACTCTAGCAGATGGTATACCATATTTTATAAGTTTTTAAACAGCTGGTGACAGTTGTGGTACAGAGTGTCAGCAATCAGAAAAGCATACACCTTCTGCTCCCCTTTTAAACTTGTCACCTCTAGATCACTGAGGGTGTGAAGGCTGTGGAAAGAGAATACACACCCAGAAACAGCAGAAGATAACAAAATATTGCAGTGTAGAGTTATCATGTACAAGTTTTCAGCAATCCAGCCTCGTACTTTCCTGGGTTACTTCATTCTGCCCCTCCCCGCAACATTCAACTGGTATTCTATACCTGCTAAATCTTAATTGGGCATCCCCTAGACCCCCCCCCCATTTTTGTACTCCCTGGGTCTTGAGAGTCCCCCAACTTTATTTATACCTCCCTCTGGCACATGATTTTTCATAAGGACTGACAGACCCTCAGTGGATTGTTACCTACCCTGACACCCCCCAAACCCATACCTATATAAATAAATTGGCAATATTTAATAATTAAGTTAAATGTGGTCTTCCACATAGAGTGACTATTAACATAAACTGGGGAACTAGGAAAAACCCAAGGACAAACATTACTTAGTCAGGAATGCACTTAAGGAGAGGCCATCTAAATTCTAAAAGAAATGCTAATTCACAAAGCAACTGGAGGCACGTACACATGGCTAATCCCATTTGCCCAGACTGGCAACTCGAAACCTGTAAACTACCCTCATTCATTTTCCTTACCCAAACAAAGGAAGTTGCTTCCTCTCTTTCATTTGGAAAATATTCAGCTACCAAAATGCTATTAACATATCTGGAATGCCTTTGTCCCTCTCTGAGCAACAGCTCAAAGTATTGTCTTCTATTCAATATTGCATCCCCAGAAGGCAAATATTTACTATAAAACCCCTTCAAAAACTCTTTTGTGTCCTTCAGCTTCCTCTCCTATATCTATGCTGCCAGTTTGCTGACTAACCCTCAGAGTACAACTCTGAGACCCTCAGCCTGCTGGCTTCCTCCGCGACCTCATCTCTTCAGGAAAAGGTGTTGTATCAACCATTGGAAACTCTCCTTGCTATTCCTCTATCTCAATCTCTCCCAATTTATTCGCTAGTCTCGTGAATGCTTGATGCCTGAATTTGTGTGTGAATGTGGTTATTACTGCGTTATCCAAATACTGATTATTGTTATTCTAGCAAGTTTACGTGTCCTCCATAGTAGTGGTATAATTGGTCATAAGATTCGGCCGTTACCTCTATCTTGCATTGCTGAGTACATTAATTCCCCAAATTAATGTTACTATTTTACAGGTCCTCAAGACCCCTGAGCATATAGGGTAAGAGTATTAGGACTGTGATGATTAGAATTTCTCATATTTTAGATATGTTCTCTGAATCTAGCATTTGCAATGAGCTTCTAGCATGACATAGTTGTTGTAAGGTGATGGTAGTTATTAGGAGATTAAAATAATAGAATTTTTATTGTTAAAATGTTTAACCAATTGGGATAATAAATCAATTTTAATGAATTATTTCAAAGTGTGCTTCCATGTGTACAGCTAATGTATTTGGGGGTTCATTACAAAGGTGATAATGGTCAAATGTAGTAGTAGTAATCTGTTACAACAACACACCACCTGGACCCCACATGAATGTTCAGACTTCTGAACATGCATGCAGTCTAATCATATTTATTGCAGATTATTTCCCCCTCATGTAAATAAATATCTCTTTATGAAAACAAAAGTAAGATGTGAAGTTGCTCTAGATTTTGGAAGCAGGAACAATGCAAGGATTTGTGCTATTTTCTCAAAATGACTGTGTGCTTCCAAGCAGCTTTGAATATTTTGGGATAGCTCTGAAATGGACTGCCAGCTTGCTTTCAAATGGGTTCGGCATTGTACAGAACTACTTTCCCAAATAACTACAGGTGGGTTTTGTGTAGTGTGAATAGGTTGTGTTTTTTTTTTTAAAAAAAGAAATAGTATGAAGGAAATTGGAGGTGAATATAGGCTGCTCATATTTGCTTGACAAAGAGAGATTAATAGAAAAAAAATGAGGAATCAATTGGGTTTGCATATTGTAGTCCTTCCCTGTGACCACAAAGTGACAGAACTGCTGTGTAATTTGCTGAGCTAGGAAAAAAAATCTTTGCCAATATTTAATAATGTGCAAATTGAAGTTCAGAAGTGTGGTTGTACATTTTCAGGCTAACTAATGTTGTAAAATATAAGAACATAGGCAAAGGTAACTGAAAACAATGTGAAAGCAAGCTAGATGTCAGAGCAACTGTCTTGTGCACCAGCTATTTTGGCATTTCATTTATAAAGGTTGTCTTCTACCTGCTCCCCATCCAATTTCATATTCTCATCCAGGTGAATTACTCTGCTATTTAAACCAATACATTGGTCTGTTCCTCTAAGCTCTGGAACTAGAAAACTGGTTTACCAAAACATGATGACCACACCTCTCACTCCCTATTTTGCTCTTGTTTGTTATGTTCTTCCTCTTCCAGTCACAAGTCAAGTTGGTCATAGGGATGTAAATCTTTGTTTATTTCATTTCTGCATAAAGAATGAATTATTCAGCATTCCCCCCTGATCCATTGGGTTTCTGACCTTTGTGCTGTTTGTGCTTTTCAGCTTTGTTGGGGAAAATTTGCTTCTGCAAAACAGTGGAATTTTTCCCACACAGAAAACCAGTTTTTTTAACCTACTACATTTCCTATGAAGAAATGTTTAAAAAGGAAAATGTGTGCAAATACTGTGCAGAAAAAATACATATAGTTTTCATATGCAAAAAATAAGCTTCCCTCCCCGCCTTCAAAAGCATTTGTTTTGCTTAGAAAAATGATGTGAGAAAGGATTCCACCCTCTACATTAAAATAAAATAAAATAAATCCCAAGTTTGAAAAGTCTCATGACTGTTTGCCCTTCCCAGGGTTGGCTGTCTCAAGGATCTTACACCCTTTCTGTATCAAGAATGTGAATATTAAGGAGTACGCTTCACAACCCTAGTTGGTAAAAATGGTCACAGTACTTCATATTCATGTGCCAGCTGTTGGGTCGTTCCTATCAAGACCATCTGAATGCTAACCCATGCAGGGGCAGAGCTGAGTTGTATTCCTAATCTTCTGGACTGCAGAAATCTTCTATCAGTTACTGCTTTGTACTTTACCTTGAGGCAATTTAGGGTGCTTGCCTACCAAGCACTGGAACTGTGAAACCCACCTGCTGGTCGATGACGTATCAGCTAGCCCGCCTGCTAACAGATCAAGTGATCTGGTTACATGACATGGTCATGTGATCCTGACCCGGAGAAGGGAGAGGATAAACTTGGGGGGGCCCCGACGGAGGCCCAAGTGTCCCCTCCTCCCCTCCAGGGCCTCTGTGGTCATGAACTTGAACATGACCTAGGAATGGCCTTGGCCTTGAACCAGAGACCCCTGACCCTGAATTTGGATCACAACCCCCATGCTCACCACCACCTAAAAGTTGAGCTGCCCCACTCTTTTGCAGCTTGGCTTCCGCCAACCCGGAGCTATCGCCCCAAACAGGCCGGCCTTCTGACTGGAGGGACTTTGAGTTGGACCTATCAGGGGAAAAGATTGAGTTCTGGACAGATGTAAGCTGCGTATGCCCTGGAACGCTATCTGCCCAGCCACTGGATATCAGATGCTGCGAAACCTTCCCCTGCAGTGGTTGTGGCTGCACCTATCCGGAACAAGTTTCCTCTGTACTCGCCTGCTGAGCAACCCAGCTGCTGCAGTGCTGCTCAAAGTACACTCATGAACTAGAAGCGAGTCAGCGCAGATAAGTCTTCATGAATGAAGAGGGTTCCCTGGGCATCTGGATGCTGACACAGGTACTCACACATGAGGTATACTGGGCAGGCAGTTGTCTCTTCCAGCTTAAATAGGCACAGGTGAGCCCCTTTTCCCCGCTGATTGCTCTTGGACCTTCAGATCCGTAGTCGCAGATCCTCCAGTCCTACCGCCATGTCATTTAGCTGGACTGTGTGCCCCGTCTTGTCCTTCTTTGAGCCACAGGCCAGCTTCCCAACACATAGAGCTATGAAGAAAGCAGTGGAAAAAGCAGTGCAGAAGAGCAGAGTGTCATACCTGGATCGGCAGATGCAGCGTAAGGCTGCCATCAAGTTGCACAACAGTCTGAATGATATGGGTCTGCGCGTATCTTGCTCTTGTGTTTTGCCATGGTGCCATCCTTCTACTGCTCTTCGAACCAAGAATGAGTTGCATGAGTCACCTTGCCTGGCTACTTTACTAAAGAAGGAAATGGCAGCCAGATGGAGTGACATGGATCTCACTGCCAGGCCTTTTTCCTTCAGGGATGCGATGTAATGCAGGACCTCTTGTTCAGAAGATGGCCAGGAGCTCCCATAGTTCTGTCTCCGTCTGAAGGTAAAGAACTGCCATACCACCCTCAAGTAACTGGCCTGGGTAGAAGGTGCCAGAAAGTTAAGGACACCCTGGGTCACCGTTCCTTCCCAAGGTGCCAGAGCTTGGCCGGGAAGCTCACTGGCGTACAATCCGCTTCTGGAACCAACTCTTGAAACCTATCTTCCTGGAATCGAGACAATGCATCTGCGATATCATTATCCACCCCTGGAATGTGTTTAGCTGAAAAGATGATGTTATCTGCCAGGCAGATGAGCACAAACTCCCTGACGAGTCACATGATTCTGTCAGACTCCGAGGACTTCTTGTTGATAATCCTGACAATCACCTGATTATCTCACCAGAAGCAGACCCTTTTGTTCCAGAACTCATCTTTCCATAAGCATATTGCAACCACTATGGGAAAGAACTCAAGGAAAGTTAGTTCCCAAATAACTTCAGAGTTCCTCCATTTAGAAGGCCAGCACTGAGCGCACCAGTGCCCATTAAAGTACACCCAAACCCAACTCCTCCCGCTGCATCGGACTGCACCTGTAGCCCCACCCCTGTTGCTGCATCCCCCTGCCAGAAGATGACCCAATTGTACCCCTCTAGAAAGTGCAGCTACACCCTCAGATCCTCCTTAACCACCCTAGTGAGATGGATATGGTGCCACCCCCTGTCCAGGTAGACCAGTTCTACTCCCTCGTAAAAACTGTGTACCCGGCCAACCAATTGAAAAAGGTGCACTCCACAAGATCCGACTTGGCCTTATCCATGTTCTTGTCAGATTTGGGAATGCTGCCCACTTCCCCCTCGGCAGCGTGAAGACATCAACATAATATCCTTTCAGTATATTATCCTGTGTCTTCCTGTCCAGGTGGATCTCGGGGGTAACCTCATTATCCTGGAATAGGTTAAGGGGTGGGGTCCCTGGGGATGCCGCCCCATCCCACCAAGCCCTGGTGGAGCCAGAGGCAGAGGGATCCCATTGGGTCCGTGCTTTAATGGCCCATGACAGCAACCCGGGGACAAGGGCCACTGCCTTCCAGTAACCCATCTGATCAAGTCATCATCAAAAGACTCACCGGAAGATCCATGGCTATCTGAGTCTCTTCTCTTCTGCTTGGACTGCCATTTCTTCCTCTCATGCTTCGTTCCCTTCTGCTCCTTCCTTCCTGATGTCTTGTTTGGGCGCTCTGGTGAGGAGGTCGGTGAGGACACTACACTGATGTCACTTTGAGATGGGGAGTGATGCCTTCACTGATAGCCTGCTGTCCTTGCTGATTAAACTGCTTCTTCAGCTCCGGCCCGAGACCGGGCCTTGGTGATGGCCGCATTCTCAGGTGCTTGCCCTGTGGCTAAGGATCCAGTCTCGGGACCCCCTACTGGACTTCAGCTCCATAACCTGTTCCACCAGGAACGTAACTGCCTGGGTTAGTTCCGGAAGGTTGGGGGCTTCTGTGCCAGCCAAGAAGTCCCGTAGAGCTACAGGGTTGCTGGCTGTTGTACGCGAGGTGCTCTTGCCCGCTGTTGGTGCCCTGCGCCCCCATGGTGCTAGGGCAGCCCATGACCTGGGTGCCTTGCCTGCCTGGGCACAGGTAACAGGCCTGTTGGGCTGCGTCTTCTTCTTGGGCGCCATCTAGTCCTTGATGTGTGATTTCAGCTCTATAATAGGTTTATAGCCTGACCAGTGATTTCAGCTCAGCAAACAACAATTTCCAGAGGAAGTTCCAAAGGGGAGGGGATACAGAGGATTTGCCTTCCCTTGTGAGGGAGGCAGCTTCCCCCCGTTGCCCTGGTGGCAAGGTTCCTGGCTTGTCCACCACCGTGTCTGGCTTGTCCGCCCCTTGGCCTGGTGGCCTAATCCTCGGCTTGTCCACTTGAGCAGCCAGGTGTGCCCAGGCACCTGCTTCCCCTCTCTTTATGGGAGCTTTACCCCCATCTCCAGGGACCACCCTGCTCCCCTTGCCTGTGCTTGTTCACCCTTACCTGCTTGTCTGCCCTCACCACACTGGCATAGAAGGCACTCCCCTCCTGGAGGCCTTCTCCGAATGCATTAGCTTCCCCCCCCCTTTGCTCCATAGGCAGGAGGCTGCTCCCACCTGGGAGCCTCCCTGCCTCTTTCCCTCAAGCTTGTACCACCCTGTAGAGGGTGGTGAAGCTGAGTTCCCCACTGCGGCCTGGCCACCTGTTCCACACCAGCATCTGCTGCCCCTACTGCTCCCTGTGCCCCAACCCCATGGGCTGCCGCTGCATCCTAGCCCCTACTGCTGCCCCTATTTTGGCTGCTGCCACCAGTGCCTGCCCTTGGTCGGGCGCCCCCACCACCAGTCCTGAGGCCACCTGCTCAGCCCCGCAGCTGCCTCTGCCCTTGGATGGGCCACCGCCACTCCCACTGGCATCCTGCTGGGCTGCATTGCTCTGCCAGCTGCCTAGCCTGGCACCACTGTCGTCCCTGCCCTCGTTTGGGCTGCCGCTGTCACTCCACCAAGCTGCCTAGCGCAGACACTTCTGTCATCCACCTGCCTCTGGCTTCCCAGCTCCAAGGGACACTTCTGCTGCCTTTAGCCCCTTCTCGGCTGCTCGTCGGCTGCTCCTCAGCTGCTGCTGGAGCCAGGAGGTCTTCCCTCTTCGGCTCCTCAGAGCCAACTGCCCGGGTCCGGTGTGACCTGACTAGAGACTGCACACAGCAGTCTCAGCCAATCAGAGGCCCTGGTTGCCCCATGCTTCTGATTGGCTATGGTGATGCCTCTTCAGCCAATCAGGGGAGAGGAGCCTCTCCCCAGATTGGTTGGTTCATGATCCTCTTTCCAACCATTATGAGCTGACTAGAAAGAAGATCCTAGCCAAGATGGTGGCATCCATGCTGCCATGAGGTGGATGAGCTGCCAGGGGGTCCCCCCAGATGCAACTCCAGCCGCGGGGCGCCGAAGGTAGGTCCTGCAGCTGATTTTTAGCAATTTTCTTCCTGCTGTGAGAAACTCTTCAAAAACTGTGCATTTTTAAAAACTATTCACAGTTTGAGATTTAGGTCCTATCTATATGTTATGAACAACATGCAAAAGATTGGCAATCCGTTCAAATGGCTGTTCGCACAAATATGTGACATTCAGAAGGGGCACAGCCAAATACACTGCAAAGTCAGTGTATGCCACTTCCAGGACTTCATACGGATTTTCTGAAAAGCTTCATATGACTTCCGAATGTGAGACCATTTGAACACTCACATTCGCACAGATGCAAACAGGCAGTTCAATCTTATTGGCTGGACGAGCACAGGGGGTGGTGCTAGCAAAAAGAGAAAGCAACTGCGGCCACCATGTTAGATTTTTTGCTAAGTGAGGGTCTGGTAAGTCAATCAAATGGTGATTTTTACTCTTTTTTATTTCTTTTATTTGTAAATACCTAGTGTTGCTTGGGCACATCCTTCAAAACATTTTTTTAAAATGGTGGTGGCAGATTTAAAATCATGAGTAAATTACTCATGGCAGCCAGCTGGCTAGGGGGTCATGCAGAGTTTAGGGGGACTCTTTTGACCGTATAGATGGGTCACATCTTTGTAAATGCCTGCCTTTCCAAACGTGTTTGTATTTTTCCCCCCTCGTACAGACAAGACCTCACTAGAAACATATTTCATCCATAGAAAATGCTATTTTCTGCATAGAAAATGTTGTAGTTGGGAACCTTATCATATGCAAAATTCACACATGGTTTTCTTTAGTGCAGAAAACAACATTTTCTGTACACACACACAAAGCCTCAAATGCAAAATTTGTGCACAATAAGTCCTAAACTGCAAAGATTCTCATCCATCCAGGATTCTCCTCATCAGTGTCACCTAACACTTGAGAAAAACTTTTTTCAACCATTTTTTAAATATTTTCATCCCTCCCCCAATTCCTAATTTTGAGTAACACTTTCTACATCATAGCACTCCATCACATTTATATCTACCTACCCTCATACACCGAATGTTAATTTCTTTCTTTCTTTCTTTCTTTCTTTCTTTCTTTCTTTCTTTCTTTCTTCCCCAAAGAACATTTCTCTGAGAGCAAGAAGGGAATGGAGAGAGGGCAGAGGGAGATGTCCCATAGAGTAAGGAGCCCTAAACAGGGCAGGAAAAAGAGTGGGGGAAAGACAAAGGATATTGGAAGGGGAAAGAGGTATTCAGCAGTGCAGGTTGCAAATAGTGGAAGATCATGATGGCAATTTCTTGACATTGCACTTTCAGAAAGAAACAGGAAGAGATTGAATCCATTGCTGGTGAACTATGCATAAGGCCTTGTCTGGTTTTACCCCTTAGAATATCTATTTTGTGTGTGACTTAGTGCACCCAGTACCACATATTGCTGACTAATTAATGAATTTTTGTTTGTTTGTTTAGCAGTTAAAATGTGTTGCATAGTTTAACCCTGTAGATATGAGTATTCCTTCTCTCTTTAAAATGTATAAGTTGCCCTATGAGGCTATTTGGTGATATGGGTTTTCTGCCATTTATTTTTCTTGGCATGAAAAGGTATGAGCCATATGGCAATCCCAGTTGTGTATTTCTCATTAGGGATTACTGATTATCTGAGGGAGAAAACATTAATCCTCAAGGGTATTAAGGAAGACGAATTAATATTAGTGTTTCTTTAATGTTTAAAATCTGGTGCCAGGAACACTGCTTTGGGGTATGAGTTGCAAAGATACACATGTAGTTCGTTTTCTCATTTGGAATGGGTGAGAAAAATTGATGCCCATTTTGTAGCATGGGCTGAGAACAAAAATGTTGTTTGCTGCTTATTGGTTCTGCAGCAGCTAAGAAGTTCTGTTGCTTTGGAAATGCAGCTTTGCTGCCTTGTCCTGTGGACTGAGAATGTTCTGGTACAAAAATAAGTAGTAGTAAACTAAAATGCCAAGTTCATTTCAAGGTCTATTACAAACATTGATCTACTTCTCTCTGCCTCACCCCCATTTACTATTTGGTGTTGAGAAGGCGGAGGGAAGAAATGGCTGGGAAGTGTGCTTTTTAAGCTTCTGGAAGGATATCTTGTGAGAGACTAGTAAACATCAGTCTTTCAGAATACTGTTTCATTTTCCATTGGCAATGTCATTTTGATCGGGCACTTAATTGTTACATGAGCTTACTGTCATGCCAGAATTGTCACCATGTGGTCACTGAATCAATGAACATTTTAATTGCTTGGTCTCTAAGAAATTTGTAGCAATGAAATTCTGTTGCTTCAGAAATTTTTATTTGTTGTTGTTGAGCAGAAATGGAATCTGAGCCTCGATTAGCAGCCAAGAAAGACTTTATTATTGTATTACTTCTTGTGACTGCTCCCAGGCACTGTAATTTCCTGAAGAAGGAGGCCATGTTAGCCCTGTTTTTGTTGTCTTTCCACCAACAGGGGAAAACAAACAAAACAATATTTTTTTTAAAAAATCCAGATAAGTTTAAAGCTGTTTATATGTGTTTTTAACTGATTAGTTTTTTAATGTTTTGAATATTTTTTATCATGTTTGTAAAATAATGTTAACATCTTCAAGCATATTTAAGGTGAGGAGTTGGAATATAATTTTAGGCTGGCATTCAGTATTGAAATTATAGATTCATAATCTAGAACTACAGATCTGTAAATGCTCCGTATTCAGCAAGATGTCATAGTTTTACCAAAGACTATGTGAATGTCCCCCAAACATACCGTATATTCTGGCGTATAAGGCTGCTTTTTAACACTTGAAAATCTCCTCAATAGTGGGGGGTCATCTTATACTCCCAGCAGATCTTTTCCCCTGCTGTGAGAATGACTGCCTTGCCTTTGAAGTGTTAAATTGCCCTCCATTTAGCTCAAGAGAGAAGAAAAACAGTCTGTTTAAAATGATGTTAGCCTAAAATTAGAATGTTTGGATTCAAACTTATCATTTTGCATCACGTTTTGTCTATGGTGAAATTGTCTTATCTGAATAAAAGCTTCTGGCAGAGTGAAATCATTCTTTAATTGCAAGGTATGTATTATGGGATTATATTTTGGTAAATTTGCCAGGAAGATTCCCATTTGCATAGCTTTGGGGATTTCCTCTCCAGAAGTTTGCAAGTGGCTCTAAAATCATTAATGTGCTCATTCAAAAATTTGGGATTTGATAGCTTCATATTAACCAGCTTCATGTTTTTCAACTTAATTAATTAATGCAACCTTACTTTCCAAAATTTGAATACCACTGAGATTTGAGCTCGCTGGCTGGTGGGGGGCAGCCTTTCCAGCTGGGTGGCTGGCTAGATGGGGGGGGGGCAAACTCTATATTTTAACTTAAAAATTCGGGGGCCATCTTATATACCCAGTCATCTTATACGCCGGAATATACGGTACCTTATAAGCCAGCAGTTCGGTCAAAGGAGCTGCTGATCAGGGTGCAATGAGGAGAGGTGTCCAACCTCCTGCCAACAGCAAATGAAACTACAATAGTTAGAAGCAGGACTCCGGTTGCAAGTCATTGTCGGGGGGGGGGGAATCCAGTGGGTTTCCCTCCCCAAGTCCTCAATTGGATTGGGCATTTTAATGGGATTAGAAAACTCTACCTTGGCATCTGGTGATAGTGCAGAGCCTCTTCCTACTTTGGGGCTATTTTGATTTCTATGCTTCATTCTTGATTTGTATTTCTTATTTTTTGGGCCATTTGCAATAGCACAATCTTCTTTGACTATTATTATTGTATTGTATTTTAAATTTTGTAAGCCGCCCCGATTGTTTTAACAGAGGGGCGGGGTATAAATAATTTTATTATTATTATTATTATTATTATTATTATTGATATATCTCCTCATAATGGAAAAAAATCATTTCCCTCCTTGCCCCTCCCCCAGGTTAATTCCTATAGTTTTGCAATAATTATTCAGAAAGAAAAAGAGTACGGTAGAACCCCCATATCCACTGATTAATTATTCACTGATTCAATTATCTATGGGACATAAAACAGCACACCTACCATAGAGTCTGCCTAGAAAATATATCCTCTCTAGCCATGTTCTAGGCCTTCCAAGGCAACTCTATGATATTTTAAACCAGAAGTCCCATTATTTTCAATGGTGTTCACGGTTTTTGGTATCCATGGGGACCCCCAGCAGATACTGGGGTCCTACTATACCTTGAATGTATTTCAAAATTTAAGACAAGACTTTTGAAGCTTTTAGAGCAGCAAGCTAATCTTGGAAACTACTTCAGTTGTGTTCTGTACAACCGCCATGGTAGTATATTGCTGCATTAAGTCTATAAAATGGAGTGGGAAGCAAATAGAAGAGACAATTCACACTTTTATGGCCAGGAAGAATGTAATCTATGGAATGTGGAACCCTGGGCAGACTCATGGAGACTCCTGATATGATGTATTAATGGGACATGTACCCTCAAGTGAAGGCACATAGGAGATGCTTATTGATGAGCCATGATTGGCTAGCAGCTTGTCTTCTGACGGTTTTAAAATGTACTTTGGCCCTCAACTAGTTATAATCATGGACATCTGGATACATCTAAGAAGGACTAGTAGCTGCAAAAGTTGATGTGCATCACCATTAGTACCCTTATTGGACCAGTTCAAAGGGAACCAGGTGATTGCATGAACATCATATTGTTAAAAGAAATAAGGACACAGAGGCATGTTTGTACATGGAAAGTTGATTCTTTTTACAAATCATCCTGCTGGATTAATGTGTTTGTGTATCCTGCAGTACACACTGTTGTAGCCACAATAAATATAATAGCTGCATTAAGGGTAGTAGCTCTTAGTTCATGACCCAGACTATATATTAAATGTAACAGCTATACTGAAGTCAAAGAAATGTTTTCCCTTATACTGAGCCTCTTTTGTGGGTATCATTTTTTTCTTTCTTTCTTCTTCTTTTTTTTTTAAAAAAAGCCTGTTATAAATAATAGCTTTGCACAGGGAAACTTGGTCTGACAATGCCTGTACACGTTTGGAAAGGCGGCTAATTTTACAATGCAATTTTGCAAAATGATGTCAATTTAATATAAACCAATTTATAAGTAATTTCTACTCATGTAACCCTGCATTATGAAGCTCAGAATTGTTTAATAGGTTGATGACTAATTTGTGATAGATTCTGGTCTTTTCAGCAAAGATAGGCCCCTACCTAAAAATGGACTAAATCTGATTTCAGACAATTCAATTTATACATTTCTGCATTTATTTAGCTATCTATTTAGTTATGGCATTTGATTGTTGCTTTTTGATACACCAGGACCCCAATGCAATGCATTTCCCCCAGTCCTAGTTCACTGTGCACATTTCTTTCATTTTGATTATTATTATTATCTCTTTTTTCCCTATCTTTTATTCTATTTCAGTGTACACGGTGCTTTACAAAAAAAAAGAACAACAAAATTGTTCAGGGCCTAAATATTTTTTTAGATAACTCTTAAGATGACACCAAATACTATCCAGTCAAATGTCTGACATAAAAATCCAATATGTAGTCAGACATAACTTTCACTACCATATATTCCAACATATAAGATGACTGGGCGTATAAGACCACCACCCCAAAATATAGAGTTTGGGATATATTCGCATATAAGACTACCCCTCCCTCTCTTATATTGTGAGTACAGTTGTCCCTTCACATTCAGTGGGGTTTGGTTCCAGGACCCCTCATGAATACCCAAATCCGTGAATACTCAAGTCCCATTCTATGCAATGGCATAGCAAAATGGTGTCCCTTATTTAAGATGGAAAAATCAAGGTTTGCTTTTTGGATTATTATTTTTTCAAGCCATGAATACTTAAATCCATGAATGCCAAATCCGTGAATATAGAGGGACAACTGTATATCCCAAACTCCCCCCTCCAACCTCCCCCCTCCAGCCACCACCCATCCACCCTTCCCAAATCCACGATAGGAATCCTGATCGTGGCTTCGGGAAGGGCGTGTGGTGGCTGTAAAGCCTCCCCCCCTCAGCCACCACCCATCCACCCTTTCTGAAGGAATTGAAGGTGGAGGAGAGGGGCGAATGTAGCAGTTTGCCTCACATACCGCCCATCTCCTGCATCTTCACTCCCTTCGCAAAGGGAGTGAAGACGCAGGAGACTGGGCAGGGGGGTGAGGCAAAGCGGGTACATTCACCCCTCTCCTCCACCTTCACCCCCTTTGGGGGGAAACTGAAGGCAGAGGAAAGGGGCAAATATAAAGGTGGCTAGTTGGGGGGGATTTCCAGCCACCACCACCCCTCCCCGGAGCCGCAATCGGGAGCCCGATCATGGCTTCAGGGAGGGTGGAAGGGTGGCTCGAGGGGGGATTTCCAGCCACTGCCACCCCTCCCCGAAGCCATGATCAGGAGCCCAATTGTGGCTTCAGGGAGGTACCGAGGGGTGGCTCGAGGGGGGATTTCCAGCCACCACCACCCCTCCTCGAAGCTGCGATCGGGGTTCCGATGGTGGCTTTGGGGGGGGGGTACGGAGGGGTGGCTGGCTGGGTGGGGTACCTTCTTATAGGCTCCACATTGTGGCTTCAGGAAGGGTGGGTGCTGGCAAGCCTCCCCCTATCCAGCCAGCCACCCGTCCTTCCAAAGCTGCAATGGGGAGCCCTATTCATGCATATAAGATGACCCCCTAATTTTTAAAAGATTTTGAGAAGGTTAAAAAGTCATCTTATACGCTGGAATATACGGTACATTCAGCAGTCCTTACTGCTAGGTAAGTGTACATATGCAGTAGTTTAACAGAAGTTGAAACAAAAGTGCAGCTTTCCCTAGTTACTATTTTTTCCCTAGTGGGCCTGCTAAAGGTTACAGCCATGGTTTTCTACTTCTCCATTATACAGAGACTGTGGCAGTTGAATTGCTTGGTAGGGACTAGATTTCTAGCTCAGTACCTTGCAGGCTCTCACTTCTGTGGTTCCTTTCTTCCCTTCTACATAGACATGTATCAGCAACAACATGCAGCAGCAAAAAAAAAGTTTATGTGTAATATTTTGATGTACCAGGGCCCCCAATGCAATGCGTTTCCCCCAGTCCTAGTTTAATTTTTCTCCAAAGTCTATCCAGATTTGTTTTGCATGCGTTTCTTATTTCTTTTGAAGTCATATATGTGTGCCAACATTCTTTAGTTCCTTGCATTAGCTTACACAATTTACACAAATATCTTACACAAATATTAGTGTTTTGTGCTTTCCATGCTTTTTGGATTATTATTTTTTCAAGCCATGAATACTTAAATCCATGAATGCCAAATCCGTGAATATAGAGGGACAACTGTATATCCCAAACTCCCCCCTCCAACCTCCCCCCTCCAGCCACCACCCATCCACCCTTCCCAAATCCACAATAGGAATCCTGATCGTGTTTAAGCTTTTGGAACCAGTGTGTACCTTTCCTCATAACATAGTAACCCCATAACCCTAAAAAATTGTTTCAGATTATGAAATTTCAATTATAGTCTCTCACACACGTACTTTCTATCTAGTTTGGAAGCATTTACAACAGGATGCAACATGAATTGGAGAATCAAATTAGATGATAAATCTAACTTTTTCTCCCCCTACCCTTTCATTCGTTTTTTCTGTCTGTCTGTCTTGTTTTGGCAGACCTGCCTCTACATGTAGTTTAAAAAAAACAACTATGTTTGTCATAGCACTTGACTTTCCTCATTTAGGTATCTTGCATTTAGTACGTTTTATGATTTGTCATTGAAAGGTAAACATGGACTTAATTTGCAAAGCAGATTGCTGCAGCACAGATCTTAGAGGAAAACCCACTATGCAATGGAAAATGGAGCATCATAAAGAACAAGCTTTTCCTTTTGTGAGAGGCAAAGGTTTAGTTTCAGGCCACCTTATTTCCTTACTAGATTTGTCCTAGTGGAACCTTGCATGGCTCCTTGTGATTTTGCAGCAGGGGGTCCTGTTGATGTCACTGGGAGCCGGTCCTGGTGATTTATAAAGCCTCAGCCTCACAGAGCATGTCAACCACACAGTTTAACACACAGTTTAAGAAATAAATCCACACCCAGTAGAAATTACATTTTCCAAACTGTGATTTGAAAGAACAAACTTTTCCAAGCTCAATTTTAGTACTTCCCAAAGAACTGCTCTTAAGAAGACATTAGAGTTGTAGTTCAACGAAAGAAATTTTTCAAACCAGAAAGATTTCCAAACACTGTTTTTAAAGGATTGCCTCTGTCAGTGTTGAAACTTTAAGAGGACAGTGTCCAGCACCAAGAGAGGCTGTGTTCAACTTGGAGCAACTGTGTGGGGGTCAGTGGTACAATTAACAGTGGATTTGCTTCCCCTGCAGCATTCGATTCTCTCACCACCCCTGGATTGCTCTCATTAACCAGTGCTACTGTTACAGGCCAGACATATACAACTTTTCAGCTGCTCATATAACTTTACAGGATGGAATCACCTATAGAGTATGAGATAAATGGTGTCAGAACTAATATGAGCAATAAGATCTGTGAAGTTGTGAGTCTGTATTATTCAGAAACATTAAGAATGATGTCAGCTCCAGTCTGGGATGAAGGCCAGATGCTCTGGAATGTAAATAAGATAAGAAATGCTTGCACTATTGTCATCAAGAAAGAACCACATATACTAGCCTGACCAGGCATGAGCCTCATCATAGTTGTACTGGCTGAGGCCAGTAGGATAGTTAAAACATCTACTTAACTCCCAGCTGGAGTTATAGATAAGGTCTTAGCAAGTTGTCCTTGAGCAAGCAGGGATCACCAGCATTGAGGCCATGATACTGAGAACACAGTTGCACTGGGCAGGGCACGTTTCTAGCATGGAGGACCATTGCGTCCCCAAAATAGTACTCTACGGTGAACTTGCCACGGGTCACCGTAAGAGGGGTGCTCCAAAAAAGCGGTACAAGGAATCTTGAAACAGCATCTCAGGCTTGGCCAAATTGATCACCAACAATGGTCCCTGGCCTCATATCAGGAGACATGGAGATGCACTATCCACAATGCTGCAGCCTTATTTGAGAACTCACGCCGAGCAAGTCTTGAAGAGAAACGACAACGCAGAAAGAATCACAACCCGAAAACATCACCCAAGGAGACCTTCTGCTGTGCTTTCTGCAACCGGATCTTGAATTGGCCTTTTTAGTCATCAGCACGCTTGCAGAAAGTGCAGGATGAGTCCTTCCTGAATCTCCATTTGCAAAGAAAAGCCAGAGAGAGAAAAATAGCCTAATAGTACCAAAGAGCCTACTCATTTCCTATATAAATATCCTGAGATACCAGTACTTCAGAAAGCTTGAGTGGAATGTTGGTGTTAACTTGGCTTAACCACTATCATGAGTTGGGCACTAAGGTGACCAGACTTTAATTAAGAATCCAGAATTAACTGAGAAGTCACAAGGACCCTCAACAGAGAACAGACCTTCTTCACCTAATGTGGCTGCTGGCCTAATATCAAGGTGGGCTTGGGGATAGGGGTGGGCCAGGGAATGTTATTTGGATGGGCATGTGTAACTAAGTAGCCAGTGTAAAATATTGGTGAGTGCTGTTAAACATGCTTTTGCTTTTAAAAAGTTCACTATTTCTGTTAGGTGGACATTGAAATATTTAAATAGAATTTATTGGCATAAAGAGATGGAAATTCCACATCATTAAAATTCCTGGCAAAATGGAAAAATATTCCACTTATTTCTTCAGATCTCTTCATTCTATTTTCATTTTGTCCTTCCCATTTTTCTTGATAAATAAGACTCTCCTTCAACCATTCTATATTTCCATCTATCATTTCCTGCATAGGCTATTTGTTGGATGCCATATCTGTTATTAGCCAGCAGTAGCTCCTAAGCTTTTTCCACTTTCAAGGCTTTTAAGAGAGCAGTTACACTCTTATTTTCATATTAACTCTACCTTTTTGCCCTTGTGACTACACCATTATTCTTCTTTAAGCACCCTGAAATATGTGTATTTACATCCATCTGTCAGTCTGTATGTCTATCCACACTTTGAGTGCATTGCTTTGTAGCTCAACTTTTCTCTTGTAATTCTAATACAAAAGTAACAATTTCTAATGCATTTAGCTGGATTGGACTGTTACAGAAATGACAAACATCTTGTTGCATCTTGATTAATATATTTTATTGGGATAAGCCTTCATGAACAGCCTATTTCATCTGATGCATGGAATGTTTCTTCTGTAGGTGCTTGGCAGATTATTATATACATTGTTGAGGTGCTGGGAATTGAAATCCATGGGGTAAGAGTAAACTGAAATGCAAATGAGCACAGTTATGGTAACCTTAACAGTGGCCATTAAGAAGTTGGGTGGCAATTTATATTCTTTACAAGTCTATGTCCTATTAAAATCACAGCTGATGAACTGAACCTCTTGATGAATTCTTGTTCAGACACATTCCCAAATGCATACTCTATTCCCAAGCATATGTATAATGATTTGTCAGTTAAGTCAACTTTCCATGCATCTGATGAAGTATGTTACCCTCACAGGTGGGGGGGGGGGTATGTTAGAGTCCCACCTGTGATGCCAAAATCTAGTTAGCTCAAACAAGAGACCTTTGAGAGGAGAGTAATTTTGGGGATCTTTTTACCTATGTATACTAGTACTAATAGTAGAGAAGGTGCCAGTTAAAGTAAATAAGGTATTTTATTGGAATAATACAGAAAGTAAATTAACATACACCATACAAATTCTTAAGAACCATAAAAGGCTATAGCAGAAGAAAACAGAATAGGATTCCCAGCATACTCAGAGCTCTGCTGGAGAACCCCTTTTGATAAAGCACAGGATGGAGGCCTTTAATGTGGCCTCAGTGCCTGCACCATCACTTAGAGAGCAGAGGATGGGTCACAGGGTGTTTAAACCTGGCCTCCCTCTGCCTCCTTCTTTTCAATGTGATTTAATTGGTAGCTTCAGGTCAGGTAGGAATTTTTGCCCTTTTACCTGGGGTCTATTCACCTACCCCACACCGTGGATGCAGCCTTGATAATTGGCTTAGGGTGGTGTCTTAAATAGGTGGGCACTTGCTGGTAGAGGGGCAGAATTGGTAGTTTGGTGAGCACCTTTGGCACCTCTCTCTTTTTGGAGGTGAAGGTGGGGTCTGGAACTGCCTCTTTAGGTCCTGCAAACTGAAAGATGGGTAAAGTGACCTCCTCTGGGGATGGCCCAAGGGATAAACCCTCCCTTTAAGTCCTGTGACTTGGGGGAGGGACTTTTGGGTTGGCCTTCCAGATGTGGATTGACTGGGGAGCAACCCAGTTTATGGTTTATCCCTGAGGTTCAGGTGTTTCACCCAAGGGAAGTTGAGGAGGGGTTTTTGGACCACTAAGTTGCTCCCCCATTGCAGATCTCTCAGAAAGGGGTTAAATAAATTACAGCTAAATAAAAGTGGCCCTTTACAACCCAGCTTATATATGTGGTCTCTTTATTGTGTCTGGTCTCCTTATTCCTGCATCTATCATCAAAGGTTGGATAGGGAAAGAGGTCCAAGAAGAAAGGGTGATAATTACCAGTCTTGAAGAGCAGCAAAGATATTCAGACAGGTTTTTGAGGATGGCACAGGATGTCCCCATCTGAGGAGTGCTGAGAAAGAGAGTGGCCGTGGCCGTCCACTGTGGCACACCTTACTATTGGTAGGGCTCTACTGTTTATACTCTATTCTGTGCCTTGGAGGGGATGAGTTTAGTAATAACAAAGCTTGGATGGCTCTTCCATGGAACAGACAAAGAAAAGAAAAAACTCAACTGATTGGTTTAATTGCAGAGAGATAGAACTTTGATGGTTTTGTGACAACCTCATAAGGTTGGACAGGAAAGGGTGTGAGGAGAGATTTCCATAGGGTGTGGAATGAGGAATGGTCACTTAATTGCTTGATTGAATTATTGCTTGAAACACCCTGGGCTGGAAGAAAGAATTAACATATACCCCTTAAATAACTGGGTTGTTAGCAGGAATCCATTATGGGGTTTTTCCACTTAATCCTAATTTGGGCTCTCCCACCATTGTATTTCTAGACATGTTTCAGGTCATCGTGACCTCTAACTGATCTCCAGTCTGCCTAAGTCAGTATGACCCTGAAAAGTTTCCAATATTTCCAGTTATGGAATCTTGTGGTAAGGGAGTAGTAGGGCATGATAACAAGTAGTCCACAAAAAGTATATAAAATATGTTTATATATACTACACTGTTATAGAACCATATTCCACTTTAACTGCCATGGCAACATTCTGTGGAATTCTGGGATTTGGAGTTTAGTGGGGCCCAAGTGCTCCCTGGCTGAGAGTTCTAAGTTCTCCTCCCTAAACTGCAAATCCCCAGAATCCATAAGATGTTGCTATGGCAGTTAAAGTGAAATCTAGCACTCTAACAGGGTAGTGTGATAGAGCAGTAAATAATTTCAGTCTTTAAAGTCCCACAGGACTTTTTGCTATATCACTTAGCCGAACCCCCTAGCTTCATAATGATTGGAAAACATTTTAATTCCATCTTCCCTCACACCACTGCTCTTTCAGTTTCCCACTTCTGTTTTTCTTCTCCTTTTTGTTTCTTGTTGATCTTCCTCTCCCTCCCTTTGGTGGTTTCTCAACCATTCTATCAGCTAACTCTCTGCCCAGCCTTATCAGGTAGCAGATGCCTCTCTTCCCCTACCCCACTCCACTTCCCTTTTCTTTCTGCTTCTTTTCTCAATGCTTTTTAACTGTTTGAGGATGTTCAGGGATCTTCCGAGGAAGCCACACTGGAGAACTTGTTGACGCCTCATGGAGAAATGAATCTTTTTTGCAGTTTCCCTTCTAGAGAACTTAGGGAGGTCTGCCACCAATTGACTGAAAATGATGTTGCAGGCTACAGTCAGATTTTAATTAACTAGCATTTATTAATCAATTTTAAAAACAAAGTACCTCCAAGGTGCACACATCCTTAATAACCTTCACTTGCAGGTGGCTAGGTTTCATGGGCTTACAACTATGCTGCAAACAGACAGACAAACAGATATAAACACACACTTTTAGACAGTGTTTCAAATCTCATCAGAGAGACATTAAGTAGAAAAGGAAATAGAGGCATTTTTAAATAACATGAATCTTAATTATGAACCATTTTATTTGTCTGTTAATATGACTACTAGAGAAAAGTTGGTCTTCCTCATTTTCTGTTTTCTTTGTTGTATAGAAGCTGGAGCACAAGAACACTATTATTTTGTTTGTGACTTTAAAATGTATTCTTCTATGTATGCATGCAGTTGTAATCAACAAGACCTGCAAGACATATCTTCTTGAATACTCCCTGTGGTAGGATGCAGTTTTTACCTCTTAAAATGGACATAGATTTTCTCAGTGAGGGGGAAATGACTTTTCACCTTGTTTGTATTCTAAAGTTGTAGCATGCTGCAGACACAATCTCACAGGCTATCAATCCTGTGGTTGAAGACAAAGATGATCTGTGAATAGTTTGTTACAAAAAGAAAGTTCAGAGAGATTTAGGACTTTTTCAGATGGGGGAAAAAAACCTCAGGAGGTTGGGAGAAGAACAGGGCTGTTGCGCTTACACAGCCCCATTTCAGACAGCACCGTCCTCCTCAGTCCTCCTCCCGACCTTCCCCTGTGCTGCAGGCACTGCTTTTTATTGATGGAGGTTTTAAAAACTTTGCACATTCATCAAGAAAGAACTTCCATTGGATGCCGTGGGACTTACTCATGACCAGATATGCCTGAGATTGCACTGTTACTATTTAATGGAAAAAATAGCATATTTCACTGCAAAAACTACATTTTCTCTATGAGTTTTTATACTACCTAAGCAAAAAATCATGAAAAGCTATGGACTACCATTGAAGAAATGGGTGTGCCAGTACATTTGATTCTCCTGATGCAAAACCTGTACTCAGAACAAGAGGCTACTGTTAGAACAGAATAAGGAGAAACAGAATGGTTCCCAATTGGAAAGGGGGTCAGACAAGGCTTGTTTAACTTGTATGCAGAAAATATACATAGAGCAGGTTTAGACTCAGAGCAAAGAGGAGTGAAGTTTGGAGGAAGGAATATCAACAATCTAAGATATGCAGATAACACCATAATATAAGCAGAAGTAAAAAAGACTTGGAACAATTGCTAAAGAAAGTCAAACAAGAAAGTGCTAAGGCAGGCTTACTGTTGAATATTAAGAAAATAAAAATAATGCCCACGGAGGATTTACATAAATTCAATGTAAATGATGAGAAAATTGAAATAGTTAAACATTTCCCATACCTTGGTTCGATCATTGATCAGAACAGAGACTGCAGTCAAGAAAGCACAAGAAAGCTAAGACTGGGAAGGGCAGCTATGAAAGAACTTGACAAGATCTTGAAGTGCAAAGATATACAACTGAACACTAAAGTTAGGATAGTCCATGCAATTATATTTCCCATTACTACGTATGGGTGAAACAGTTGGATAGTAAAGAAAGCTGATAGAAAGAAAATCAAGTGAAAACTAGCCAGTAGAGTAATTGTTCTGAAGATCGCTGGAATTAGCTGGCAGAAGAGGGTTTTTCAGGGCAAAAAGAGATTTTTAACAGGAAAATAAACCTGTATCTTACCTTCCTCAAGTGTACACTTCCTCAAATGTAAAGATGTATCATTTAATAGTAAAGTTGGATTGTCTGTGCCATCGTATTTCCCATTTCTATGTGTGGCTATGAACACTGGACAGCGAAGAAACCTGATAGGAAGAAAATCAATTCATTTGAAATGTGGTGCTGGAGAAGAGTTATACAGATACCATGGACTACTATAAAGACAAATAAATGGGTCCTAAAACAAATCAAACTTGAACTCTGCCTAGTAGCCATGATGACTCAGCTGAGACTGTTATACTTTGGCTACACCATGAGAAGCCATGACTCTAGGGTGATCAAGTAAAATAAGCGAGAAGGCTCCTGCACCTTTAAAGGTTGTATAGAAGGGGAAATTTCAGCAGTTGTTTGCATGACAAGCAACACCTATTGAAATTCCCTCTTGTACCCACCCATTAAAGGAAGAGGAGCCTTCTCCCTTATTTTACCTGGTCACCTTACCTGATTTTCTAGAAAAGATAATAATGCTTGATATGATAGGAAGCAGGAGGAAAAGAGGAAAAACACATTCCAGGTGAATAGACTCAATCAAGGAAGCCACGGCCATTGTTCCTGTTTGATATTATTATTTTAGATGTTTGTCTGTACTTGCCCATGAGTTGGTAAAGCCATATTTCCATCTTTATCTTTGAAAAATATTAATAGAACTTAACCAGAAAGCCATTGGATATTATTGTTATAAATGTGTATTTTCAGTAACCATATTGTTACACTGCTATGGTTATTTGCACTTGTAAAAAGATGCACATTTAATACATTTTTATGTCATAATTGTGTTGCATGGCATTACTGTTTCTTTTGCTTCTTTGAACTTGTGTTTAGAATTAATTTGCTATCTGGAACCAGATTGCTTTCTAATATTACTTTGTATAATTAGACACAATGGACAAAGAGCCAGCAAGGAAAGGAAAGGAAAGGATGAATGTGCCCTAATAATATAAGTGTCATGAATAAGAACACAAATAAGGAGCTCTGTCCTGTTTATTGAAGATTTTTACATACTTGCAGGTAAAATTTCCTTTGTACTCTCTGATTTGCGGCACAATACTATATACAGTATATGTACTTACTAAGTAATTCCTTAAGTTCAGTAGAAATTAGTCTCAGGTAAGTGGCCATTGGTTGCATACACAATCACAGCCATCATAATTCTAAGTATATTTTTACAAAGGTAAACCCCATAGAATTAAGTTGGACTTCTCAATAGTTATGCTTAGGATCATAGCCTAAAGTTACTAGGCTTTCAAAGTAGCAGTAAGAGATAGTTGAAATTCGCAATATGCAGGGTTGAAAATCAGGAAATAGCTTTTAACAAATTTGTGTTCTACTTAAATACTAAATGCAAGTATTAATTTCAGTTGAATTAGCCATGTTTTTCTCTGCAAAATTAACATATTGCTCACATAAAAAAAAATCCATGATGCACACACTTCTGCCTTTATGAAAGGCTCACACCTAAAAAATATAGGATATTCTGACATCCTGTTTGGACTTCATACAAGAAAAAACTTTCCAAACTTCAAATAGGAGACAACCTTTATAATAAAAAGGATACTTGCCAGTCCTATAAGGAACAAGTGTTCTGACTCTCAAATAAGGTGTATCCCTTATAATAAGGCACAACTGGCAACCTTATCATAGCCTAAACCAACCAGGAGTTAGATGAAGCGGAATACTTTTCTTTCTGACTAGTTTCCCTTTTGGGGTTATAGCAGTAAAATTCCCCCCACCTCAAATCACATACAACTTTATCACACCAGGCAGCTAAAACACCACAGTCATGCTAGTGTAGGAAACACAAACATACTGGCTTGGGGACAGCCATTTTCACACATCTCTTCAAAAGCGCCATGGTGCTGCTGTAGTCTAGGGCTCTGTCTTCTGCACGGTAGCCTCCATAACCCTGCCTTATTGCCCTATTCCCTTCCCAGCATGTCTTTCAGTCTGTATTTTTTTTTCATTTTCTTTATTTATAGTACAATTGTGCAGTTACAGCAATTGATTAAATAAAAAAGAAAAGAAATTGAAAAAAAGAAAAGAAAAACAACCAGCTTGAGAATAGCAAGGGGAAGGGGGAGAGCAGCAGAATCACACCCACTCACACCACTTGACAGCCTGCATATCAGAACTACAGCAGGAGGAACTTACCAATAGTGGTAAAGCAGCACAATTGGGAGGCATTGCTGTGTTTTGGCCATCAATTAAATGGAGTGCTCCAGGAACAGATGGAAGACAAATCAGCTACAGGACAGACACAGCATCATGTAATAAGGTAGGACTTTATCAGACAAGTCAAATACTGCGTCATAAAAATGCCTAATGATTGCAAAAAGGTTTGCATATGAGATGACAGTGCTCTTTCGTGATGATGTAAAGTAAAAAAAAAAAAAAAAAACCATACTTTTTTATTGATGGCCCAAGCCAGCAATTGATCCCTGTGGCAATTTTCTTCCAGCATTGCTGGTGTTTGAATCCGTGCACCATTGTATTCACATACTTCCAGGTACAATCGGGACAGCCAGATAGGGCTCGTTTTTTGTTTTTTGTTTTTATGATGCTTCCCCATGCACCTGAAACTTTTTAAGAGTGTTTCTGTGCTTTCTTTAACTTTTTTTGTCTTTTTTAAAAAAATTCCTATGTGAGTGTCTTCTCATGATAATCCGGGAGATTTCAAACCTGGAAGTAAATGGAGCTCCATTTGAGCTCCGTTAGTGTCTGGGTGCCTCTTTAACATCAGTAAAGTTAGGTCTGGTACGGGGGGGTGGGTTCTTTTGCCAGCATAAAAATGCCACAATTTATGCTAGCAAAAGAACATTAAAGTGAAGTGGTATGATAAATTCAATAGAGCCACAGATGCTACTATTCTGCTGTAGTTCTGCTTTGGCAGCTTCATGTGATAAAGTCCTTAATGTGGTCTAAGCCCTGTAAACATTATGAAAAAATGTTGTACTAAGTGGAACTCTTTGCCGGTCGATTGCGGAATAAAGAGACCACACACATAACATGGGGTGAAATAAAATGTTTTTATTGAATTCAACCTATTTAATTCCCTCTAAAATCTTCAGCAGGGGGAGGCAACCTGGTGAGGGACCAGCTGAGGCGGTAGGTCTATCCTAGACCACACCCCTCAGCCTTCCCTGGCGAACACCTGGGTCCTGGAGAGGAACCCCAATTGACTGGGGTTGCTCACCAGCCGACCCGCGTCTGGAAGGTGAACCCAAAAGGCCCTCACCCAAGCCCCACGGATTGAGGTGAAGGATTATCCTTTAGGCCAACCTCAAGGCGGGTCTCCTTCTGTCCACTCAGGCCCCATGGCCTGAAGTGGCCCTTCCAGAGACCCTACCTTCACCAAAAATTGGTGCCAAGGTGCCCACCGAATAAACACCTCCCCCTTCCCCGCCACAGAAAGGGGCAAGCGTCCGCTTAGTCCCTTTCCCCCACCAGCTCGTCCAATAGGTCCCTCAACCCCCGCTGAAGATCCTTCAAAAAGATCAAATTTCCAGTGTCCGAAAGGTGTACCCCGTCAGCTCTGTAGAGCTCGGGCTTTCTGGACACGATATCAGGGTGAGGCAAATAGTAACCCAAGCCCTTGTGCATTGCGTTCTTAATTTCCCTGTTAGCCCCTTTACGGGCTTTTTCAAGAGCACGGGGATCACCCTCACCCCTCCATTGCCTCCTTTGCAGAATGGCTGACCACACAACGGTAACTCCAGGCCAACGCGACCTGATTACCTGTATATCGTGTAGCGCCTGCAGGACCAAAGCTTTCCCCTTCAATAACCCTAAATCATTCCCCCCCAAATGCAGGATAAGAACATCTGGCGGAGGCCCTTGGCGCTCCCCAAAAAGCAATGGCAACAGGCCACGCCAACGTAAACCCCTTTTCCCCACCCACTCAACTGTTGCCCCATTCCCCAAACATAAGTGAGCCCCATAGTGACTCATCCGGGCCTGCCGGGCTGCCCAGTACACCATACTGTGGCCACAAATCAGCACCCGCAGCCTCACGAACAACGAACTAGAATCTGCAAAACAAAAGGGGAATACAACAGTTAGTAAGTGAGCGGTCGCACGTAACGCCGGTAAGAGGAGGACCTCCACTGGCCAATACCTTGAATCTTTGCAGATGTCATGCCCATAGCCGCAGCTGTGGAAGCAGCTCCTATGCGGAAAGAATGGGTAGCAAAGCGAACCCCATGAAGACCCAACTTACCTAGCGCTCTAGACGTCACATTCCAAAATTGATATTTAGTAAGGGGGGAAAAATCCTCATGAACAAAAAGTGGACCTGCCCGTGGCCCCCGAACTACAAAAAACTGCTGTAACGCCCGAACTGGGCATAACTCAAGGTCACTGCAAGGCAGTAAAGAGCACTGCTTACCCTTCCCATGCTGATCCGTCTTAGAAAAGCGCAAAATTAGCGTGACCCGATACCTCTCCATGATAACATCTCTAAACTCCAACTCTGTGAAGTGTCCATCTTGGATGCCTGCACTAGCTCACTGATGCGTAAAGCACCAAAAAAGGCTGTCAAAGCAGCTGCATGGAAAAGCAGCACCTCATAAGGTGACCTACAAATGCCAACCCAAGTTGAGGCTAACCCCTTCAAAATAGCTGGCGAAATGGGAACTCTACTATCCTTTCTACGTCCACGTTCTCTGGACCAACCTTCCAAAGCCTTTCGGATGCGAAAATCCCCAGTAGTGTCAGGAACCCCCTGGGCTTTGAGCCAAAAGGCAATGGCTGACAATCGAACCCTAATAGATTGCGGGGCCAAGCCCTTATGATACAGTGTCAAGCAAAACTGGAAAAGCTGATCAAAAGGTACTGGAACACTTTGACTAACACCTAACTGCTCCCTAAACTGAAAAAACTCACGCAACGCCCTGGTGTATCCCTTCATCGTGCTGGGAACCATAGACATACCTAAAGCCCTTACGAGTTCTGGCTCCCAAGCCTCCACAGGCTTACCGGCATTGGATCGCCCTCGGGTGCTACGTCGGGGGCCAGCTCTCTGAATCGCTCCATCTGCATGCGGGAAAGAGCGTCAGCAATACCATTGTCAACGCCCACCACATGCCGGGCAACAAACAGAATGTTAAACTTCAAACACTGTAACGTGAAGGCCCTAACAAGCACCATCACCCGAGGGGACTTTGAGGTAAGGGAGTTTATCACCTGGACGGTGGCCATATTATTGCACCAAAAGTGCACCGTTGAATTTCCCAATTCCTCCGCCCAAATAGTGACCGCCACAAGAATGGGAAAGAATTCTAGAAATGTTAAATCAGCCACGATATCCGAAACCGCCCAATCAGAAGGCCACTTACTCGCGCACCACCGTCCACCAAAATAAACCCCGAAGCCAGTAGAACCAGCTGCATCAGATGCTATCTGGAAATTACTTTTGAGTTTCCAATCCTCCCGCCAAAAGGAGACGCCATTAAATTGGTCCAAAAACTGGTGCCAAACAAGCAAATCTGCCCGTATATCCTTTGTTATACGGATTAAGAAATATGGTTGCCGCACCCCTTTAATAGCGTCACACAAACGATGAAGAAAAGCCCTCCCGGGCGCCACCACTTTACACGCAAAGTTCAAATGACCTATAAGGACCTGAAACTCACGTAAAGTAGCTTTACGCATAAGAAGAAACTGGGATACCCTATACCTTAAATCAGCAACTTTAGCTTCAGCCAGTCTACATTGTTGATTAATGGTGTCGATTTCAACACCTAAAAAGGTCAAAACTTGAGCAGGGCCTTCTGTTTTTTCAGGTGCAAGAGGCACCCCAAGCTCCCTCGCTAAAGCCTCAAACTGGTGCAGCAAATATGCACACTGGCCAGATTGATAAGGTCCAATCATTAAAAAATCATCCAAATAGTGAACCACACTGCATAAACCAGTTCTAGTCTTCAACGCCCACTCCAAGAAGGTACTGAAGGTTTCAAAAGCGTTGCACGAAACCGAACATCCCATCGGGAGAGCTCGATCCATGTAAAACTGCCCTTCAAAGTGGAAACCCAATAACTCAAAGTCATCCGGATGAACTGGCAAAAGTCGAAAAGCGGATTTTATATCACACTTTGCCAGCTCAGCCCCCCAACCCTGAAGGCGAACTACCCGCACCGCGGCGTCAAAAGAAGTATACCTAACCGTACACAGCTCATGAGGAATAGCATCATTCACCGAATCCCCTTTGGGGTATGATAAATGATGAATGAGCCTAAATTCCCCTGGTGCCTTCTTAGGGACAACCCCCAAGGGAGATACCCGCAGGTTGGGTACCGGAGGACTCGAAAAGGGGCCTAAAACTCGACCCTCACTTACCTCTTTTTTAATCTTATCCCTAACAACATGTTCCAAACCATAAACAGATTTCAAATTGCGGGCCCAAAATGGCCATCGAACCCCTTGAAATGGAATCCTAAACCCAAACTGAAAACCGTCACGAAGGTACTTGGCTGCTTGCCTATCGGGATATACCTTCAGCCAACGCTGTAGAACATCATTGTTGATTGGGCTGGGCCCCTTTTTGAGCATGAGCGGTAGAAGCTCCGCCCCTACCTCCTTGATTGGGCCTACCACCTCGCGCAGCCTGCTTTCCCCTGGGGCAGTTCCGAAAGGAGTGTCCCCCACTACAAATGGAGCACTCATGACTATACTTACAGGGCTTCCTAGCACAAAAGCCATGTGAACTAAACACATACCTGCCTCACAGCCGTAGCCATGCCAGCGGTGGCACGCTGCCCCGTGGTGTTGGATGACCTGACCAAGTGTCCACTGTGTGTCCTCTCCCCCTGTATTGGGCGGGCCAGGGTCATAAGCTGCATCCATAACTGAGGATGCATCATGTCCCACCTCAAAGAAGGATAAATTGCCGCCCTCATTCTAAAAGCCTCATCATAAAGAAGCCAGGCAGGACCTGCGAAATCACCATAAGCCCTGTGAATTATATCAAGATACTGGAACAGTGAGGCTGCTCGATGAGGGTGTGCCTTAACCACCACACCCGCATAAATGAGGAAACCAGAAAGCCAATTGGTCCAGTTCCTCTCCACCTTCCTCTTTTTCAATTTTTCCTTCTCCTTCTCATCCATTTCCTCCCTATCTTTCTTCTCCACTTCCCTATAAAGCAATGAAAAAAGATCCACACATTCGCCTTTAACTATTTTATCCCTGGTGGATTGAAGCAGATGATCACCCAAAGGAAGGGACATCTCTCCGAAGGGAATTGCTGAATAAGCTATGGAATCATATCCTGTGCCCTGAGCAGTGCTGGGTGACCCCTGCGCCATCCCAAAAGGGGGGACCATTGTACCTAACCCATAAGGCGACCAAGGAGACCATTGAGCTGGCATCCAATTAAAGGTCGGCTGCCCTGGCCAGGTCCCCTGCACAGCCTGGGCACTCGATGCATTGTCCCATGTCCCCCAGGGCCAAGATGTACTTGCATAGGGATTAGATATTGGCATAACTGGCTCACCTGGCGTTACAAGCATGGTGTTGTCATTAGCTGGCTGATCCACCGGATTACATGAAGGAGGTACATTGCCGGAAGTATCCTCGACATGGGAGGACCCTGTAGCCCCATCGGGATTGATGTTGCGCTCCAGAGCATCTAGACGGGAAAGAATCTTGTCAGCAATTTTTCTCTTTTTACCTTGAGAGTGAGCAACCACAACCTCTTCCTGTTGAACACCCTGCAACTTCTCTAAACGTTGAATCCGTGCCATAATTGCATTCCAAGGCAACTGATCTTCATCATCACTGGATGACTCAATATCAGGCACCGGTAAGGCAGGTAGTTGTGGCTTGGTAGCCCTCCCCTTGCCTTTCTGACCACCTTTCCCTTTCCTGGAGGCCATTGCAACAATGAGACAAAAGAAAACTACCCCCTCAATGTAACTCAGAAGAAACGGTATGACCTGAACCCAATTGGCAAGCAATTGCTGTTGACAATTATTATTATTATTACTATTATTATTATTGATGCTGATATTACTATGAGTTACAATGCAATTCGAGAAAACAAGGTATAATCTAACAACTGTCCAGCAAATGCTGTTGTAATTATTATTAATATTATTGTTGCTAATGTTACTATTATTTGATCCACAACTAAGGAAACCAACTGTTCATAAAATTTCAAAAGAGCTCCCACAAAATGGCCGCCTTTAATTCTACAAAACCCTCACAAGATGGCCGCCACTACACTAGACTTAGTGCCCCTCAGAAAATGGCCGACTTAGTAAAGCAACTGTTGATTAAACTTCAAAAGAGATCCCACAAAATGGCCACCTTTGAATTCTATATAAAACCCTCACAAAATGGACGCCAATACACTAGGCTAAGTGCCTCCCATAAAATGGCCGACTCATAACGTACTTATAGAGGCTCCCCTGAACAGCAAGAACCCAGGCCCCCTGGTGGCCCGCCAGAAAAAACTGCCAACAGAATGCCACTGTGTAGAATTTAAAATGCCTGCAAACAACTAGGGGGGGAGGGGGGGTTCTGTTGGCAGTTTTCTCCGTTGGCAGTTGGCACAGCAAACTCAGGCTTCAAGAAATTATAAATGACCTCACCAACTGGGCTAACTAACATTCAACTAAAGGAATTAGCCCGATCCAAGTACACATAGGACAACGATATTAAGAATTAACATGGTTGTGTGGGGGGGAAGAAATATTCCCTGGTACAGAGCCAAACCCAGAAGCTGCGACCGCCTGACAGGCGAGCAAAAGCTCCCTCCCGGGACGCTCGACCCCCTGCCAAAACCTGCACTCCCTGTGTGGCCCTGTGGGGGAAAAAACAAACCCGCCGGCAATGCGGCTCTTACAGACCCCCAAATGGTCCCCAAATGCAGACCCCGACCAGACCTTCTATCCAGGCAGCCAAACTCCCACCCACACCCCAAGTGCCCCTAATCAAACCGCCGCCCAAAACTGGGCTCCGTGGCACGATCGTCCGAGCGGCCACGAACTACTCTCAATCAACCATGAATGCTCCCGATCGCTACGAACTGAACGCTCCCGCTCGCTACGAATTGCTCTCGATCACCAGAGCAAAGAAGGAGGAGGCAAGGGGCGGGAGGCCTTTTATAACCTCCGGCCCCGCCCCTCACCTCTGTCGCAGCAAACGGCAGCAAAGGCGGCTCCTCTGCCCAAGCGGCTCCGCCGCAAGGCGAGGAGCCGGATTGTGCTCACTTTCAGATTCAAGAATGTCAAGGAGAGTGAGTAATAAAACCAAGTGAATCTCTTCTTTTTAATATTTATGTGTCTTTTCCCTCCTCTTGGATTGACAGATTTTAATGAGATCAATATTGTTCTCTTATATGCTGGTAGATACATTTTTCTTTCTTTCTTTGGTGTAATATGTCATGTGATTTGCTTCTAGCAAGCTCCAGGATATGTTAAAACTTTGGGAGGGGGGTTTAAAAAAACCTCCTGAAACGAAGAAATCCCACATTCTTTTGTGAGTGAATACAACTAATCAATGTCTAAGTTAAACATAGCCATTTTATCTAACTAGAGATGACAGCACTCATTTGAAATTAAGTCCATTGTAACACAAAGAATTTTGAGTGACATGTTCCAAATGCCTATAAATTCTACATATAATAGGATGCAGTTCCTCTTCCTTTTTGTTTCAGGAGACTGCACAGAATCTTTACCGGAGGCATTTCAGGTGAAACACTGAAGGGAAAGGGGCAAAATGATTTGGAGGCAGGGATGTGATTTCAGGGGTAATAGAGGAGCATGTAATTTGCTGTGAGAAGGCTTCTTATATATTCTTCCTTTCTTTTTTTTCCTTTTTAAAACCTCATTTCTTTTTTTAAAAATAGAAGCTTTTAAAAGCTTTTGGCACAGTTCTCCTGCTACTACCTCACTGCAAGTTTCTGAAAGTATTGTTTTTAAGGGGAGGATAAAAAAATGGTGAATAAAAACTGCTTACTGCAACTGCAAGCGGCACTGCCTTTCCTCAGGACTGAAACTATTAGGGCTTGTCTAGATGAGAAGATATAATGCTGATGGTTGTGCATTAATGCAAATTTTCAGTAGTGTTCATTTGTCTCCACATTATTATTTTTTTTGCAAAATCGCTAGTATGCGAAGCTATCCATGTTTGATGTTCACATGGAACCACGTCTGTGAATCAAGACGGTGGCCAGAAGTGAATCACTTGCATTATTATTCTCAACAAATTGCCACTGCTGCACAGTATATATATTATGGTAAATCTAAGGTGTGCAAGTGTGACCATTTAAAAAGCTGTTTGGTCACCTCAGTGCAGCGAAAAAGCACATAATTGCCACCGCAAAACTCCAAAATGGTATTTCTGGCCGCTTTGTCACCAGAAAGCCCCCCCCGTACACCTGACCAATTGGTTTCTACTTCCGCTCTTAACCAGGAATGTACAATAATGTGATTCAGTCAACCTAACAAGCAGGAGTGCACATTTCCCAGATTTTTCAAAAAACTTCAGGAAAAGCTGCAAAGAATTTTCCCACATAGTTTTTTGAGTTTTTGCCCCCCCCTCCTACCAAATATGGTGAATTGCCATGGGATCTCATTGGTGTCCCTCCATATCCATGGATTTGGTATCCACGGATTTAAGTATTCATGCCATCTTATATAAGGGACACCATTTTGATATACCATTGCATGTAATGGGACTTGAGTATTCATGGATTTTGGTATTCAGTTGGGGTCCTGGAACCAAACCCCAGTGAATATGAAGGGATAAATGTATTCTCCTCTAATTCTAGGAGGAGTTTTTTCACCATCTAGACAACCGTTAGGATGGTCACCGTACTTCATACCTGCAAATGAAGTGGTGAAGTGGAGAAGGTGTTTTGGCCATCATCATCACCATCATCATCATCTCCATAACCAACAGCACTACTTTTTTATACATTGAAATATATACCTTCCATAGTAAACCAAAATTTTGGACATCCCATTATTGTCATCAGACATGATAGAACCATACAGCTTTCTTACCTATATACCTTTTGGAATGTTGTGATCTGTGGAACTCCCTGCCACTGTTTTAAAATAAGACCTCATAGGGAATGTTTGCTTACTTTCAGTGATGAGACCTGGAACCACTGTGACCAAAGTGAACTGTTGTGTTGCTTCTGCAGCAAAATTACAGAAATATCATGACTAGAAACAATATGAGTGAACCTAAGATGTTTATAAGGGGATTATTTATATAAGGGGAATAAACTGTAACTCTTCAATTAATCAGTTGAGATTGTTTAAAATAAACATATTTAGATAAAATATGCAAGGGTACCATAGTTAATACATAAAAAAAGCATTTCCCTCAAACCAGGTTTCCCTTACTCCATCCTGCCAGTCCTTCACAACCAGGAAGAACTGCTATACAACAGTCATCCTCTGTTTCCAGCTTTCCTTGTTGTTGCTAGAAACTAGGGGTCTAGCTATGCATTCTTCTGTCAGACCTACTGTATGCCTGAATTCTTCTGCTTGTGAGTTCTGCTGCCTCTCTTAAGCTTCATTACAGCCTCAGACCTTTCTGTTTCTATAGGCTGACCTAGTATCTAGGTCTTTCAGTAGAGTTCTCTCAGACTGCCTTTCGAGTTTCCTAGCTCTGTACAATTTTTTCAGTCATCACCCCTCTTCTTCATTTGTTCCACTTTTCTTCTCAACCAATAATCTTTACCAATGTCTCCAAGTGTCTCCATCCTATCCACCCACCCCTCCTTTTTAGATCACCTGGTTAAACAACAACAGTGCAACTTTGTTGGTGGTGTGTGCCTTCAAGTCATTTCTGACTTCTGGAGATCCTAAGGATAACTGATCACAGGTTTTTCCCCCCGAAGGCTGAGAGTTTGGTTACTTGCCCAAGGTCACCAAATGCGTTTTTATGTCCGACTGGGGATTTGAACCCTGGGCGTCGTCCAAATGGTGAAAAGATTCTTCAAAGTTTTTTGTGAGGAGAATCCTACTTGTCCTAATGGCGTCCCATGTGATTTTGCTGCATTGTGAAGGAGGGGGGCCAAAAAGGCCAAAAACCCTTTGTGCCTTTCCCCATCTTTTTTTTTTTTTAACAATGAGGGGGTGCACATTTCTGCCCTTTAGAACAAGAGACTTGATCTGATTTGCTTGCCCAAATGAGAGGAAGTGCAAATCTGATTGGGTGGATGAGCACAGGGGGTGGGGCTTGCTAGCAAGGCAAGCACCTACTGCTGCCATGTTGGATTTTTGTCTTTGTGGATGAGTGCTAAGGCAAGAAAATGGGGTGTTGGACGTTGGGTGTTTGTGTGTGTGTTTGCTTTTGTATTCAAGCAAAAAAATCACTCAATCATACCTTGGACATTGTTTAAAAAAATAAGGGTGGCAGCAGCAGATTGAGGTAAGTGCAGCACGAGTAAATCATTATGTTTACTAATGGGCATGCAAAGCTTATGGAGGCAAAAACCCCATTAGGACAGGTCACAGCTGCTGCAAAATATCATTACTATGAGGGCTCCATTTTTTATGGACTCGTATAGTGAAGCCCATGATCTCCAAATTTGTAGTCCAACACTCAAACCACTGTACCACACTGGCTCATGACAGTACAATTGTTGCCATTTAAAGAAGAAAGCCAGCATAATGGAGGGAGGCTTCCTACTTCTTTTCCATTAAAATGCCTTTGCCCTAGCTGTTGTTTACTTCTGCTAGAGCAGATGCACAGCTAATGATATGCATGCCTGTATGAGCCAGCCAGAATAGTCTAGTAAAGATGAGAGCTCTTCTATGAATATATATTGCAAAAAGTTTGACCATCTAAATTTGGCCAAGGAAAAGGGAAATTAAAGCAGTTCAATTTTAGCTACTCAGCATTTCCAACTAAATTTGTAGCTCCTTGTAATTAGGCCAAAGAAAATTAGCCATTAAATTCTATATTCATGAGGTTAGAATATTTCTCTGAAAGTACAGTGCTTTAGGTGTGACATACACATACATTTCACTAATGGCTATGCAGAGGCTATGTAACTTCTTTTCAAGCATGCTGTCTGTGTCCCATCCAAGTGCCATGGAAGAGTGCAGAGTTTGTACAGTGAATTTGTAATTAGCCTGAAGACAAAATGAGCTATTTCTGTCTGGGAAGCTTGCCAAACTGAAGGCCAATGAAGCATTTGGTTTTTTAAAAAAATATTTTAATACAAAATGTGAGCTACCTTTGTACCTTAATCTGTTAGTGCACACATTCACTTGTGCTTTATAATACTGTTCAATAATGGGAAGGGACCAGCAACTTTTTTTAAAAGTACAAATATATTTGTAATTGTTTGCTTTCTTTGGGTGAAAAAAAATGAAAGGAGGTGTCAGAGTGTGCTCTGACTCTGATGTTTTCATATGCCTGTACATTATTTAGGTCATAGAGTTGGATTCAGACTAAATTAGTTGCATTTGAATCCCATTGAAATTAATGGGCCACAATAGTAATGATATCTTGATCTCAACTGAAGCTAATTGCAGCCAACCTAGTCTGGATGCAGCTCAATGCTTCTTGTTGGGAGAGGATGTACCTGTGATAGGGTATAGGTTTTCAGGGATGTAATTCTTCACTAGGTTTCTTCTTGAAGGCTGCAATGAGCAATTTCAGCAGTTTTCTTCCTGCTGCCAGAAACCTTTTGAAAATCATGCAAACCAATTCCAAACCAGGCTATTTGCAATTTGGGACATATTCTATATGAAATTTGCACTTGGTTGTTTTGTACAGAAAACAACATTTTTTGCATGGGAAATATTTCAACGTAGAAATATTAATTCCTGTGCAGAAAATGCTGTTTTCTGTACAGGGAATGGTATTTTTATGCAAATCAACCATGTGCTAATTTTATGTAGAATAAATTCCCAATTACAGCATTTTCCATGCAGGAATTAATATTTTTGCATTTTGTCTGCAAAAAAGGTTTCTTTCAATATTATTTCCATGCAAAAAATACTGTTTCCTGCACATATAATCCTGTTTTCTGCACAAAACAGCCATGTGGAAATTTTGTACTGAATAAGTCCCAAGCTTCAAAGATCCTCATCAGTCCAGAATTCTTCTTGTCAGCGTTTCTCAACACTCGAATACCCAGTTTTTTCAACCATTTTTTGAATATTTTAAAAATATTCTTTCCATCTCTATAGTTTTTAGAGTCAGAACTGTTATGTCAAGTTTAAAGGCTCTCCTAGGCAAGGCAACATTTTTTTTACTGAAATCTTTAATGCCAACTGATCAGTGATTCTATGTTAGATCGTGTTCTCACTGTGTGTTGCACAGCTTCATGTATGCATATTCATAGAGTTTTCTTGCTCTTTCACATCCTCCTTTTCATGACTGCTGCCTAGATTGATCCCTCATACTTTGTTTCTTCATTCTGTTGACAAAGTGATGACCATGGCTTTCTGTGGGTTCCTGTGGAAAATACAGTGATAAGTCCCCCTACCAATCTAGTTTGAATATACACCAGGATAATTTCTGATTACTGATTCAAATTTTCCACTTTTCAACTCAAAATCATTTTTTAAAGTAATAGCAATTCATTCTTATTTTTAAGACAAATGAACACATCAATGGTATTTAGCCTCTTCTGCTGACATGCTGGTTCAGTCTCTATTAAAAGAACAGCTAGTCTTGAAAGTCTGTTTCTTTCCTAGAGACTCACATTTGTGCATCCAATAATAATATACTTTCACAAAAAAAAAAAAACTGCCAGAATTTATACAGCAAAATCTTAAAGAAAACAGTGGGGATTACCTGCGAGCAGGCATGTACAGGATTGCACTGTTAATATGCTCTACATGCTGACAATTCATACTATCAGAAGGAGTGGCTCCCCATATATCCCTAGCAGTTGTCAGCAAAAATTGAATATTACTTTGCAGAGTCAGACTCTCACAGGAAAGCAATAAATAAACTTTACCAAGTGCTGGATTTCTCTACAATACATAAAGAAAAGTGATGCCTCCATTCTTATGGCACTGTTGTGTCTCTCTGTACAGGGCCTTTCCCAAAACCTTCATACTCATGGCTTGGCTGTGTCTGCTGACCTGTCAGAGGAAGGCAGAACAGAGACCATCAGTCACTAGTTGCTCCCCAATGCTTGTCTCCTCTGTCTAGCAGGCACAGGTTTAATTCACCAACTGACTATGTGAAATAACATACAATTAAGAGAATGTTAATTATTTTCTGGGAAGAAGGAGGAGGAGGAGGATTGTTAGTTCAACCAGTATCAGGTATCAGACTGAGCATGAAAGATTGGTTCAGATTTCAGTCTCAAAAGTAAATGTTGTTGAGCTCACATTAGCACACAACCCCCTACACTGGCCAGACAGGCAGAATCGGGAAGTTGGATTTGGGTCTGAAAAAAGTTTGATTCAGTTCGTAATGAAAGCTGCGCATACAGTCTGCTCAATGGCATGTAATGTGAACCAGAGGTTGAAAACCAAAGTAACAAGGCCAGGTTGCCTGCAATGTGATTATTGTTTACTTGAAAGGAAAATAAATGTAGAATGTTAATTTGTCAAGCAATTTGAAATGGTTAACACTCCACTTTTCTGAATGTGTTGATATTTAATTTAGTGGGTGACTATTAGGGCACCCACTAATTTCTTTGCACAGTCATTTTTACCCCTTAGTTTGCTCACTTGTCACTTCTGCTTGTATGTAATTTGTTAAAAAAGATGGTGCAGCCTTTGCAAAGACATGTGTGTCCAGAGCTATTATATAAGTGTACAAAATGTTACAGACAATACTCGTTGTTGTGTAGGAAGTCTCTTATTGTTGCAAATTACATGCAGGCAGGTGTTACCTGTCCCTTACATTTTATCACATAGGTTACTTGTATAACCTGTGTTGGAAAATCAGAACTGAAATGTACATGAAAGAGTGTACAGAGCTTAGGTCCACTTCTGTTCACAAACACACAAGACAGATTACATTACAAGCTGGCATGTGGGAAGTGAGTGAAGACATATTTGCAGCATAAAGTTGATACTGAGGGTTATATCAATGCAGGAAAAATGTTCTTTAAATGTTCTAATTTAAATATACATGCTATATTTATAGTATCAATTGTACTATTTATTTTCAAAGAATATTAGAGGCTTTTTCTAGGGAGATAAGGTGAATTTATGAGAAAGCCACATAACATGACAATGATTATCCACACTGACATGGAAGTAAGTACATATACAGGAATTAGATTTATATTGAAAACATCATTCAGGTCATACTAGAAAGTGTTTTAGCCAGCTGACCTTTTGAAGATGTGAAGAAACACTGTGTTTTGCTATGTTTATTTCACGATGCTCACTGAAGTTATAATGTAACAGAATAGGCTGGAAGCCTAGCTTTGCTGTTCATTATTGGACTTAGGATAGTAGTGTTCCTTTGGTAAGACTTGGAAGAAAGGTTTAAAGGTGACTATTTGCAAATGACTAGGAGAAAAACTTTATTTATTTTTTTAACTTTTTAATGGCATCAAAAATATAATTGGCAGTTAGAAGTTCTGTAATTCTACATGTAAATTCTACATGAATGGAATTCTACATGTGCTACTTAGTGACCTAACTGCCTTAGCTAAGTAGTTAAGTAGTGTTTCATGACCTGACCTCCCCAAACCTACTTTACTGGACATCAACTGTGTGAATAGAAGGGGACCATTCTTCTGGTGACATGAAAGAATGGGCGGATGATGCTTCCACCTGCCTCCTGCCAGCCAGCAAGACCGTGACAAGGAAGTTTGACAAGGGTCCTGCTTTTCATTGTTGCATTGTTGCAGCCTCACTGGCTGATGGGAAGGGGTAGAAACATCATCCACCCATGCCTAGATTGCCAACTGAATGGACCCCGTTCTCTCTATGTGGCTAATGCTTGGTAAAGTCATCCTGGGGAGGCAACTATAATTGTGGCAATAGTTTCATGATCGTGACTGTATAGGGACTGTGAATACAAATCTGTTATGAATGTGTAACTCCAGATTATGCATCAATAAGTCTGATCTTGAATCCTAGCCACAATTAGTTAGACATTTTGGCCAGGAGACTTTAAAAAATCAGAGAAAGTTGGAAACACTGGACTAAATACAAATTGTTAGTTCCAACTATAGTAGACCTAATTAATGTTGTACTGTGGTATTTACACCACTGTTGACTTACCAAGTTCACATTGAATTTCAATGACTGAAAAAAAAAGAGTAGTAGACATTCAGAGCTGAAAAATAATAGAATCATAGAATTGAAAAAGACCACAAGGATCATCCAGTCCAACCCGCTGCCATGCAGGAAGAGATATGGTAGCTTGAAGGGAGAGTGCTGAGAGCTGGGGAAGGAGGGAGCCAGTTTGAGAGAATCCTACAGGAAGATCTGGTTAGGCCAAGTCTCCCTGAGATGTCAACCTCCTGGCTCAGAACCATAAAAGGAACTCCTTTCAATTCATTATTGCCTGGTTCTCTTAAAGGGAAGTGATGGACCAGGTAATTCCCTCAAGCAGTAATGATTAGAATGCTTAAACAGGATTGAATCCTGGAGCATGGAACCACCCAATTCATTCCTCTACCTGGTTGAAAAGGAGAGGTATGTTGGTAAGACTCTCATCTTACAGTGTCTTGGGAAGCATCTCAAATATAGATGTTAACTAAGGTGATTATCAAGTGCATCAAAAACTGTGGTAAAAGATCATGAAAACAGGAAGGGGAGACCTTACCAGATGATGATGTCCTCCAGCATTCCAGGGGCATAGCACAGGTGTCAGTAAGGCGTCCCTTTTTATTAGTGGCTTGTCCCTGTCAATGCAAAGGAAAGTCTCATCCGCAGGAGTGCTATGCTGCCGGAATGGTAGAAGGACGTGGGCATCTGTTAAGGTCACCCTTTCTGTTCTTGTAGTGATCTTCTGACACAGTTGGGAACATGATTTTTGGTGCATTCCCCCTCATCTTATAATCTTCTTACATAAGTGTCTGCACCCCACCAGTTGTGACAGACAGCAAACCTAGGGCTAAATCCCGTACAGCATGGACTAGGTGGAAAACCCATGTACCAAGGTCAATCAGGATTAAAACAAAATCCTACTCAGCTCCTGAAGGCAACGAGCTGCAGCAAATGCTATATAGAGAAGGAGGGAGGCAGCTGACAGGCAAAGATGGCAAGTTTCAGCCTGCATTGTCTTATAAGGAGCTTCTAGAAGCAGAATCCTCCAGGATGCTTCCTATGTTACTCTTCTAGCCAGTAGATTAGGGAGGGCAAAACCATCCCTGACTAATTTTGAGGAGAGTGGGAAGCCATGCTATGAAGTTACAGTGTAACTTCAGGAAGCAGCAGAACCCAGCATGAGAAATTTCAGGGAGCAGTATGACTGGTCAGAAGTTCAGCAAGAACCCTTGAAATTGACCCATCCTAGAAGTCAAAGACAAGAAGACATGATGAAAGCAGTAGATGTTAAGTTTCTTTTCCTCGTTGTGATAGTCTGAGTTGGAGTGGAGAGAAATGTCGTCTGAGAGAAAGCTTACTGAGAGGTTGCTAGCTGGGAAAGATTCTTATTACTGACAGCAACCAAGCATATTTAACACAGGTGTATTTAAACAATCTTAACATTACTTTGATAGCATCAGTTTATTCCATTATATAAATAAATCATTTAAGTAACACCTTAGTTGTACTTGCATTGTCTCTAATGATGCCTATGTCGTAGGAACCAGAGTATTTAGTCCCAGTTCTGGAAGAAAGATAGGATCCACATCAAATCAAATCATTAAACACTTGCATGCATTATTTAGTTATTCAAGTCCAAAGTTTATTTTTGCAGCAGAGGAGGAGGGAAATTATTTGTTCTGGTGGCAGGAGAGAAAAACCCACCACGTCATTGTTTTACTACACTTGAGCAGCAGAAGAAGAAAAATATAAGTTGCTTTTCCGCAGATGATATAAAGCTTAATGTAGCACTCATCAGTTATAAATATCTTGCATGATCCTCATCTTATTTTGAGAATTGGCCTAATTAGTGCATTACTGGAGAGTTTTTAGAGTTAGACTGTATCTCCCCAAATATACTGATTTCATTGCAATAAGGGCAGCAGAAAAGGCATCAACTTTACAGCACTAAAGTGATTACTGTGATCAAGTGATAACTGTGGCAAAAAATACTTCAGTGCCCTTTATGACAGTTACTGTCCTACTCCTTTATCTGTATTCACCTTTAGGCATTCCTTTCACGTTCATGTTAGACACAGAGAGACACACCTCCACTTAGTGTCAGCTCTGTTTTCCTCCCCAGCTTTGTAATAACAATAACAGTTGATATTGCATCCAGATCTAGGTGCTATACAGTTCTCACACATTTCTCTTTCTTACAAACATACCTTTAAAAAAAAACACTTGAAAATCCATGGGAAATTAGCAATATCTATAAAGCTAGAATTTGATGGGGAGATAGTCTTCGCCTAGCATTCAGCCCACAACTAACTGAAACAGTAAATGTGTTTGTATCATACATGAATGGAAAACCTCACTCCAGAGCAAGGAACAATATAGTACTGAAGGGGGAAAATTGCAAAAGAGTGATATTGTATATATATTTATACAACATTATATTTGAGGATAGTTTGATATTCTCCAGACTTGCAAGTGAAAATGATCCTTCTGCAAATAATAGTAATCAATAATCATAATCAAATGAGTATTGTTGGTCATGACTTTTGTATCTGAAGGATGGCTATGGGTTCTCTTTAAGTTGGGAGTAATAATACAGTATAATAGTTATCCATTTTAGCAGTGAGAATGCTGAAGAACAAGCATGTAATTTACTTATGCAAACTGGATTATATACTATGAAGCCACTTTACTGAAAGTCTTTAAAATATATTTATTAAAAAAATAATATATGCTGCCCAGTTTTATTCTGCTGAGATAAAAAATCATTATTTTTTATTTGTATATCATTTTTACAGAGTCTTCATACTTGAAAAACTACTTATACATTTTGATAAAAATAATAAAACTTTACTAAAACAACAATAATATTAATATATACTTATAACCATTAGTACAGCTAGTGATTTTTTCCAAATATCTCATCTGCTGGCCAAGCAAAGTAGAGAATGGGTGTGGGAGTATTTTTGATTCTTCATCAGTGCTATAAGTACATAGTTCAACTTGTCTTTGGGAAGATGCATCAGCTCTTGAACCCTTTCTCTTCCCTCAGCAACTGAAAATAACCAATTATATTTCAAAGAAAGAATTTGATACCTTCTGTATAGAACTGGAAATAGGAAGTTCCTGGAACTAACTCCTGGTGTTATCCTACCTTTGATTTTAAAAGTTAATTGGAGGCACTCCTAGAAAGCTTCTCAATATGCCTGGCAATTACTTGTGGCACCCAGTTAAAACATACCAACTAACCAAGTGTACCAGCACTGAATTTTATTTCATCAAAATGCTGTTTTCATAGAATAGCTATGCCTAAAGCTTTCTGGCACCCAGGATGATGATGATGGATTACAACAGCACAGTTTTGTTTTTGTTTGTTTTTTTCCCCAACTGAGGAATGGAAAGTATATTGTAAAACAAGTGCAGGTATGAAAGCCAGTGGGAGCCACTGCAAGACAGGAGGAGAAAAGAAATGTATTGTCATGTTGCTGCCTGCATACCAGTAAATAAAATAAAGTAACTCATAATGGCTGCCAATATTTGATACACTTGCTGTCTGAAAACACCTGTGTAGTGTTCTTATATTTATTAGTCCTTTTGGAGGTAAATTATTGGGCTTTTTCTTGGCTGCAGAAGAGAACTTTATTTTAAAATGGCGGCTACTTCCTAAAATAAACAAGTTTACAACTTTGTGTGCTGTTAAAATTCAATTAATAAATTAACTATTGTATCTTGGGAACATAATATATAAAGCACTGTTACATCCTCTGGGTAATATGCAAGCCCCAGGATTTAATTCGAGATTAAAGTCACTAATGCTCAGCCACGGGCATTTTCTGAACGTTTGGAGATGAACAAAACAGCAGATGATAAGGGACAGGCAAAATAAGCAAGGATTCTGTGTTCCAAATTGTTAAAACAAACAAGAGTTTTCCCACTGAGTTGAGTAGGATATGTTGGCCATGATTCTGCATGAGAGGCTACAGTGTGTAACTTTATGATGTCTTAGCTATGTTCCTGACAAGACACACAACCCTTCTGTTGAGTTGTGGCGATGTGTTTCAGGGCATCCTGCATGCTGTGCTGTTGCACTATGGGAGTTCCCATTATGAAACAAGTCCCATTCTACTCGAAGGCCCATGACACAATGGGACCCATGGCACAACAGACACACTGTTGACTCCATTTGCACAGTGATTCTGAAGATGTAGCTATGTCTCTGTTCCCTCCTGAGAATATGAACATCACACAATGCCGCAATTCACTTTTATGTGATTATAAGTCAGTTTAGGATGACGTAAATCCCTAACAGGATACTGTACTAGCCATTGTCATTATATGAGCCTATCTCTTTTTCTCTTGTTTTTCTCTTTTTGTTTCATCTGCCACCAGTTCCTTCTTCCTATTCTCTCTCCTCCTGTCCCCTTTTCTTTTCTCTTCACCTACATTCAGTGAGTTTCCTCTGGAGGGATATCTTTCCAAAAATCTCAAAGGCTCACACCCCAATCTTTCACTCCATCTGTTTTGATTTCTCAGACCATTTCCCCCTCACACTTTTCTTCTCTCTATTTTGAAACAGCTGGATTTAACTCTGCTGGAGATTCCTGTGACAGTTCACCTCTTTAGGTTGCTCGCTCAGATACCACCTCTTGGCTTCACTCATCTTGTCCACACCTCCAAACCTCTCCCTGACTTTAGCAACTGGGCACAAAGGTGAATTTAATACTGGACAAGTGGGTGTGTTTTGTGTTAGGTTTAATTTGGGAATGCATGACTAATTCTTATATCAACACTGCAAATAAATGGCTTTCAAGCAGAGATGCAGAATAAAAGAACAACAGCAGCAGCAATAACAACAAAGGTTTATTGACTAACATACTAGTTAAACACCTAACTTATATCTGGCTTCATAAGTATATCAATATAACAACTAAGGGTGCATCTACACTGTAGAAATAATGCAGTTTGGCACCACTTTAAGTGTCATAGCTCTATCTTATGGAATCCTTAGATTTGTAGTTTTACAAGATCTTTAGCATTCTCTGCCAGAGTACTGGTGCCTCACAAAACTACAGATCCTGAGATTCTGTAATATGGAGCCATGGCAGTTAAAGTGGTGTCAAACTGCATTATTTCTACAGTGTAGATGCACCCTCAGTTAGGATCAAGTAATAATTTTCCCCTGAACTCTTTATTTAACATTTCACTACACTCACATCTAACTATATCTTCATTCTATCTCATCCTATCTTGATCTTATTCTTGACTTTATTCTGACCAGTCCTATCTAACCATTAAACTATCAAGCTTCTGTTTTTATAATTCCTCTCTCTCTCTCACACACACACACACACACACACACACCATAGGTCCCTTTCTCAGAATTCTAAGGGCTGTGGTTGTCTGGACTCTTCTCAGCTGAAGCAGCTCATCTTTTCACAGCCCCCCACCCTTGTTTCCGAGTAATTCCTTTTGCCTTTCATTCTCTATTGGTCATTTTTTACTGAATAGACAATGAAGCATTATTTAAAATATTTACCACAGGATATGAATAGATTATTGGTTCCCGAAACACACTGCATTGCATGGATCATTGTTGGTTTAAGTGAAGGTATAATAAGGATGATGCTGGTTTTTGTTTTTGTTTTATCTTTGGAGGGTGAAAATGCTTTAAAGGTAGAGATCAATATTCTCTTTTCCAATTACTCTTCACACTGAATATTCATTTTTGTCACATGTTTTTTTTTTTTAAAAAACAACAACCATATTTCTGCCATCTCTGTTCTAGTGCCCTGTTGTTGCTGCTGTTGTCCTTGGTCCTTGTAGCAAGGATAGTTTAGGCCTTGTCTAAAGAGGCTGTTTACCCCATCTTGGCTCTGTCTTGGAGCCCTGCAGTCTTAATGATGCAGGACGTTTGCCCTGTTTTGCCCCTGGGCAGTCCTCATTATGTCTGGGGCAAAGACAGGGCTAAGATGGGGGAAAAGATGGGGTAAAACCCATTACACCATTTTATTATAACACCCACAAAAAAAACCACTTCAGCTAAACAAAAAAAACACTGCAGGAGGCCATACCAGCAGGTTGGCCTGTTGCTGCAGCTGCCACTCGCGTCTCTCTCTCCACAGCCAAGAAGCAGGCCCACAGCATGTGACCAGGGCTGCTCACATGCAGGGGGCCTTGATCACGTGCTGCAGGACTCCTTTTAGGCCTTGGAGAGTGCAACATGGATGGCAGTGGAGGTGGCCACAGAGATGGTCCAGTGTGCCCATCCAGACTCTATCCCATTCAATGTAGGTAATGGAGGAGCAACAAGCCTGATCTGGGGCCATTCAACAGTGGAAAGCCGGCATATTCTGGCCAGTGTGGCCTTAGTGAACAGGAAAACATTATGATGATATAAAGACAGAGCTGAAGCAGTCTTTAAGATGTCAGGGATGATGGGAGTTGTAGCTCTTCACCTCTGGCTCAAACTCACCACCTTGTTATGCAGCAGAGTCTTGTCAGGGATGATGGGAGTTGTAGCTCTTCACCTCTGGCTCAAACTCACCACCTTGTTATGCAGCAGAGCCAACCAGCTTAGATCAGTGGTTAATGCTTTTCTCCAAAGCAGCAGAGTTTCAGAGAATAGGCTGAGGATCCTGACAAACTCTCCAAGCCTTCTCACTCTTCTGCAGGTGTCTCCAAAACGTCTCCAGGAATCACCCAGGCAACTCAGTAGTTTTATATAAAACCTACTTTATTCTTCTATATAAATATACTATATGGTCAACAAATCACAATCTCTACACACTACTCCACAATATCTCCAAACTATTCCACCTCTACCCAACCACAATACATTGGCAAACATTGCAATTTTATAGCCATTGTTTATCACCACCGACTAGTTAGTTTCCACCCAGTGGGTGTGTACTTCCATTCTGATTGGTCCACATAGTTCCACCCATGCTTAAGACCAACCCATGTATTTCAACATTTCACCTTGTACACTTAATGATTCTCAGGTGTTTCCAATCTGCATTCAGTACCTCTGTCCTTGGCTCTCAGGCCTTCTAGATTACATTAGCAGTTTCACCTGTGTAGCCCCATAATTGCTCTTGCTTAGTCATTGTGACTTTCACATACATATTTTATTTCTTTCACTGTATGTCCCATGTTGCATTTTCCTTAACATAAGAAGCACTGCCCTCACCATCAGTAAACGTACATTTCTTACTCTTTTGTATGATAAACCTTTCATTTGAATGCAAGCTAGGATAAAACTCTAGCCTTCAGTATTGCATTACATGTTGAAAATTAACTCTCACTAGAGAAGAGTACTGTACATTCAAGTGAAATAGTCACCACAATTTATTGCTCTTGGAAATCCGTGTTTTTGCGTGTGTGTGTGTGTATTGCCCATGTTAACTGTAGCATAAGCATTTATGACAGATTTCTTCAGTAGATCCACAGTCATTTTTCTTCTGTTGGATTACTATAAACTAATGGGTAGTTTTTGGTGATTCTAGACATTATAATGCACCAGAAAGGCTTCCTAAAATAGCTCTCCATATCTTTGGCACCCCATATGTTAATAAAGGTGAAATCTGTCATTGTGTCACTCTTTCACACTACCCACCTGCCCTTAGGTAATTAGGATAAATTCCAAAGCATAAGTTTAGTTGGTTATGAGAGCCAAATGCCTCCAGAAAAGAGCAAGCATTCTGTAACTATATCTTTAGTGTTTGTCCTTGCCTCTATTAATAAATAAGTTTTACATGTGTAATAGGGGGGGATCATACTTCAGTGCCACAAAAAATGAAATGCCAAGTATTGTCGGCTCAATTTTAAAACACATCTATTTCTCATATATGAAGAAATGCTGAATCCTATTTCTCATTTTTGAATTACAGATGAGTAATTGCCATAGCAACCTCAAAATGTCAGTGGAGAGCCAGGCACTCAGACTTCACATTTCTTACATCTAATTGGCATAGCATTTGTTTCCACTTGAAAAGGCCCAGAATGGACTTGTTTAGCATGACAAAATATGGTGTGTCTGATGGGGTTAGCAGGAATAGGATATATCCTGTATTTCTCTGGACAGCATTGCCAAAATAAAGAGAGAAGAAATGCTAAGAGCATTAGAACTCAGCGATAGGAGGGACAGGTGTCCCATAGTGTTTCTTTGGATACTTTCTTTTCACAATTGTATCTACATACAGAACTGCATATTTAATCAAGTTCTATAACAGTTTAAATGCTATGGTTATTCCTATGGAATCCTTGGAAAGAATCCTTTGAGTATGGTTAGCAAGATTTTGTCAACTTTTTTTTTTGGCATTGATCTGTGGACATGTCTGAATTAATCTGATTATCATCGCATACAGTGGGCCCTTGGTACCTGCTGGGTTTTGGTTCCAGGATCCCCCAAGGATACCAACATCTGTGGCTACTCAAGTTCCATTACTATATATTCAGTGGTGTAGTAAAGTGGTGTCTCTTATATAAAATGGCAAAATCAAGGTTTGTTTGTTTGTTTGTTTTAAAAAAATTGTTTTTGCGGGGGGATATTTTTGTGTATGGTAGAATCCATGGATACGAACGGCCAACTGGATTTAAATCAGACGTAAGGCGGAAGTCTGAATTCAAGACGATCTTGATTGTCCTGGTAGATAATTGAAGCCAGGAGAATGGGAGAGGGGTTATGATTCTGTTGATTCTCCTGGATCTTTCAGAGGCTTTCAGTGTATTTGATAAGGAAAGTTCTAGACTTTCCATCTAACAAGGGAAATATGATCCTCATGCTCTATTATTTCATTTCTACCTGGCAGATTAGATTCAGAAAGTAGTCCTGAACTTTGGCTTGGCTGGTTGGCTCCTTGACTCTGGGAACAAGAAGGTTCCCTTCTTCTTTATTATCATTATGTCAGTGTCATACTTGTCTTTTTTTAAAGACACAAATGTGGTACTTGTCAAAATTGTGAACAGGTATCAGGAGTCACTAATGGGCTAGCTGAGTCCTAAATTGCTTAACATCAGTGAGGGCAAAATGGAAGCACTTGTGGTGCTGTTGTCTGATGGTGGAGGTGGTGTTCAACATGTTCTTCATGGCTTTGCTTTTTCAGTTAGGGATAAATTTACAGGAACCCCAAGTTACTTTTGCACCTCATTTTGAACTCCACAGCATCTACACCAGAGAGTGCCAATTTTCACTGGTATACCTGCTGCAGATTTTCCTGAACAGAGAACCTCACCAGTTACTAGAATATGCTTTATACAAGGGCTGTCATTCACAGCCTGTCCAGAATGTGGCACTGGAATATGTCAGCCAGGCTAGTAATGGGAACTCAGTGATCAGAACATATTTTATATAAATTTTAAAAATTCAAACTGTTTTATCATTTTCTCTCTATGTACAACTCAAGTGATGGTTTTGAAATTTAAACCAGAAATAGCTCAGCATCACGATGTCTGGCTCACCACGATGGCAATGAAGATGACTGTTTTACCCAAGTCCTAGTACTATGTATTTAAGGTTCATCAAAATGTGAAAATTGTAATACAGTGGTTATTAACCTGTGGTCCGGGGACCCCCAGAGGGCTGCAATGTCCTCACAGGGGGGTCCACGCATGAAGGCTTGAAGGCTTCTTGGCCCATCTCCTCCCTTCAGTGGAGTGGCCACATGACAGGAGCCAAAGCAAAGGCTGGCTGGCTTGGCCTATGCATTGTCATTCAATCCACTCCTCTTACCTTAAGTGCTCATGGAATTTCTAAGAAAATATCGAGTTTCTAATATGTTCAGGAAATCAGCAGCAACTCGACCTTAGCAATGCAAAAGGGGGCAACAGAGAAGGCGATCTTTACACCTCTGTATACCCCAACTAACTCTGAACAGATGCACACAAATGCAAAGATGAAAAATTAACAATGATATTTATTAAAGACTTTAAAATAATGACATGAAGCACACACAGACATTCATACTATAAAGCATTCACACAAGACCACTAGGAATGGAAGAAGAGAGGTTGCCAGAGGGATAGATGAGGAGGTTTCTGGGGGTATATGACACCTGCCTTGTAGTCCGGAGTTGTTGAGCAGACCAGCAGTGCGGATGGATGAATCTGGAGTGGCTAACACAGAGGGACTTACTGTCCGCAAGCAGAGACTCTATGCACAATGAGGCATAATTTTTGGCCCGTATTTATAATAAAAATGTGCCCTGAGGTGATGAGTTTTCTGGGTTGAAACAATAGATTCCAGGAATCTCTGAAGTTTCAGGAAAACTCCTGGTTTTTGACAATAGGTGTCCAACGATGTTAATGTGTTGCAACTGCCTTAAATGTTCTGGTGATTAGATTTACAAAGGCTTGAGCTGCCTCCTTGATGGTTGGGTGTGTGGTGGAGAGGAGAACAATAACTTTCAAACAAAGGATTACTCCATCTATCGATAATAGGGTCAATTGTTTGTCACTTGGGTGTGTGCAAACAGTGTTCTTTTGACCTCATTATGTTTCCTCATAATTTAGAATTTGTCAATAGTTCTTCCTTTGGATGATGCATGGCTTTCAACATGTGGCTTCTGGGATCCTTACAGCGAGTCCTTGATATTTTACTACTCTTCCCCATGGAAGACCACATGAATGTGCCAAATTATTAATAAGCAAATGCTGGGGGTTTCTGAAGGTGGGGCTCATTAGGGGGACTAACACTCCAGCCACAAACTTGCAGAAAGAAGCAAAAGAAAAGTATTCCCTCCTCCTCCCTCAGTTTAATTGTCCATTAAACTGAGGGAAGGTTTAATGGACAAATTATTATCATTATTATTATTATTATTTGTTATTATTATTAACAAAAGATATTAAAAGGGGTCCCTAGTAAAGAAAAGGTTAAGGCCACTGTTGTAATACATTCAGGGGTGTTTGTGTGTGTATGTGCTGACTTGTCTTGACTTGCATTCACCAGATCATTTTTCATATCAGCTTGTAGTTATTCCAAATTACAACCCAAACTGGTTCTAAACACTTTGCTCTTTGGATGGCTTCGTGGTTACCCAAACTTTCCTCACTTGAATATATGTCAGTTATTTTTAGCATCAGAGCCCCTATATGTAAGAGTCATACTCATAGGGAACAGCTGCCTTGAATAATGCAAATTTAGTACTAGAGGGAACAAGCAGCTTGGATGGTAAAGGAAGAAGCTACTTCTTCAATCAACAGTTTCTGATGGGTTCTTTCTGAATAAGTTTGCTCTTCTCTCGTGAAGAGTCCTGAACTGTTTAAAGTATTATAATGTAATTGATATACATTGGCACAGCAAGCCCCCTCCCCACTCTCTCACTCTCTCTCTCTCTGCATGCTTAAAGCTCATGTGGAAGGAAGGCAGAATGCTTCATTTTGTTTATATATGCATGATATACCTGTTGAGACCAAGAAAAGAAAAAGCAAGCACAACCCCAGCTGAGGTTTAGCAGTTTTATGAAATCATTTTTATTTCAAGAAGAAGTAACTGGGATAGTTTTGTCATTACTGGCCCCCTCTCCACCCCCTCCATAGAAAACCCTGTGGAATTCATGGGGTCGCCATAAGCCAACAGGCAACTTGAAGGCACATACATGCTCAGTAGGATTAAGAACAAACTATCGAGCCATTGTACTGTATATTTTCCTTTACAGTTCTGAAACATGGGTCACCTATGGCCAACACCTACGACTACTCGAACGCTTTCATCAGCGCTGTATACGCACAATCCTAAATATACACTGGACTGACTTTGTGATGAATGTTGGTGTCCTTGAGCAAGCAGGGATCACCAGCATTGAGGCCATGATATTGAGAACACAGCTGTACTGGGCAGGGCACGTTTCTAGGATGGAGGACCATCGCCTCCCAAAAATAGTACTCTACGGTGAACTCACCGTGGGTCAGCGTAAGAGGGGCGCTCCAAAAAAAGTGATACAAGGACTCCCTGAAACAACATCTCAGGCTCGGCCAAACTGATCACCAACAATGGTCTGCCCTGGCCTCACATTGGAAGGCATGGAGACACACTATCCACAATGCTGCAGCCTTATTTGAGAACTCATGCCGAACAAGTCTTGAAGAGAAATGACAACACAGAAAGAAACACAACCCGGAAACGTCACCCAAGGAGACTTTCTGTTGTGCTTTCTGTAACCAGACTTGTTTACCTTGGATAGGCCTTTTTAGTCATCAGCACGCTTGCAGAAAGCGCAGGATGAGTCCTTCCTGAATCTTTGTTTGCGAAGAAAAGCCAGAGAGAACTCTCACATAATACCTATTGCATTTATATGTGCTTAATTTTGCTTGGGTCATATCCTGTGTAAATGTGTATATCAGAGAACTCCATACAGACCAAAGATATCACTTTGATTTTGTTTGCATTGAGAGTATGAAAACTTTGACTATGAGTCTCAGAGAGAATTCATTGCATACATATATTATATATTTGTTTGTCTTTTCCTATTTTCTACAAAAACTGGGCTATCAGTTGTGTTTAGCCCTGAGTATTTGACTGCTTTCTTTCATCAGAGATAAGGGCATATGAATAAGGGCCTAGATAGGAATAACCACAATGGCAAACAGGTTATTAAAGATGAATACAAATATTACATATTGGCCAAATCTAGTGTATCAAAAAGAGTAAATTAGGGCAGCTCTTTTAAGGGCGTGAGTAGTGGGGTTCAGAGAAAATATGGCAAAAGAGATGAAGCAGTTCTGTTTCTTACCCTGTATATTTTACCACCTTTTTCTCAAGCTCTGTCACATCTCTTTTCCTTAAATGCCTGTATGTTGCTGTATTGCTTGTCATCCAGTAATTTATTACTACTTGTCAGTACAGCTTAGCTAAAGTCTCACCTGATTTTACTTTAGAATCTATCATGTTAAAACAATCTTTTATCCTGGTGGTGGCAGAAAGAATCAATATGGTTTTCTCTGATACTAAAGCCACTAAGTCCTCATCAGTTTAAGGATTCTTTATAATTTCCCTTAGATTTTAATCTTTATTGTAGAACTATAATGTTTCTGCTTTTTTTCTGGAAAAAAACATGTCAGGCATAATTAATTTATGGTATCTTACAAAATAAACCCTGAAACAAATAATAAAAAAAATTGAACACAGAATTAAATAAACGAAAGAATGAATGCATCTTAATATAGTATAAAATAAATGAATAAAACAGCAATATTGCATGCTGTATTTATATGGGCCTTGGGCAGAAAGTATTGTTTTTTAACTTATAGAAAAGGGAAACACATCTGAATTCAACCCATCTTTTAGGAAGAAGAAAACTACTTTAGTTTGTATTCATCTAAAGCAGAGGTGGGTGAAGTGTGAGTCTTAGGATGCAAGCAGGCATAAAAATGCCAGCAAAGGATGTGGTGTATGTGTGTTGATGCCTTTTTAAAAACTCCTTGAAGCCTTCAGGGGTGGCAAAGGAGTAATGTTGTTGCCCACAAATTCAAAACTAGAAGTGTAATTTTAGAAGCTTTGCTTATTTGCAGGCTTTTGCGCAGTCCACAGTGGATTGTATAGGTGGAAAACTACAACCCCCCCCCCCCGAGGTTAATCGCATCTAATCTATCAGGACAAATTATAAAAATTCAAAGTCATACAATTTGTAATCTTGATGGCAAAAAAACTCAAAACAAGCTCAAAACAAAACCCTTTCCCTCTTTTAGAAAATATTTTCTCTCCCTCACCCTCCCCTCCATCATAAAATCTATGTGCCACAAGGCTCAACAGAACTATCTAACCATAGTTAACATAAAAATGATTGTATAAAAGGGGTGTTCAGGGACATCCTATCTTAATATCATGCAAGATTTCAAGACTTCACCTGCAATGCCATTATTTCCCACTTGGTGGGAAAGCTGAGGAGATTAACAGACACAGCTAATGTGGTGCCAGAATAATGACAGCAGAACGCAAAAGGATGCCAATATCACAAAATGTCATCCTTTTGCGTCCTGCTGTCATTATTCTGGCATTTCTTTTTATTGGTGGGCCGAGCTGTGAATAGATTGCCCGACCCGTTTTGGTGCCAGCATTGCTCAGGCCATTTAACTCACTTGAATGCAGCATCAATGGCTGGTCCAGCATGAACATTTCCGCGTCAGATCATGACATCCAGGTAAGTGACACACTTTTTAAAACATTCCCTGGTTTGCTTGGAAGTTTTACAGTTTGTTTAGGAGCTAGGTGTAAGTTTTTGTGTTTTATTTTTTATTTTATTTTTGAATTTCCTGCACGATGAAGTCTTGTGGGATTTCAAAGGAGGAAGTGAATGGAGCCCTGGGGAAGCCTTCTGCCAGGAGAGAAGGTAAGTGCAGTGGGGGGCATTCTTTTGCCAGCATAAAAATGGATTTTTTTATGCTGGCAAAAGAACGTTTAAAGGAAATTGTCTGATAAAGCCCTTTGACAACCCCACTGTAGGTTAAGGGGTTTAAAGAGTATAAATATGTAATAAAGTGGCCATAGTTAACCCATCACCTGTGCCTCATCTATTTATTTCCAGGTGGGTGAGCAAAGTGTTAATATCCACCTCCTTGTACAGTCCCACGCCCACCTATTGTATGTATATCTGGAAATCCCCAAAACATTTTGATTCGCCCTCCACAGCCAAAAGTGGTATTGAAACATTAGAAAGTGTGAAAGTCCATTGTTAACAGCAGTCAAAAACTAGTGCTTAGAAGGTTACTTTTAAAAGTTACAATCGCTGTATAAGTTAGTTAGTGATGCAATTTACTTTTGAAATAACAATTCACTTTCCAATTTCTCAAAGTAACTAAATAGTTATTTTTAGGGTTTTAGAAGATTTTCAGACAGGGACAAAAAAAGCTTCCCCATCTCGCAGTCTCCTCTCCCGCCCCCCGTCCCACCATGAGAACTAAAAATTTCATACCTACCTTGTTCATGCAAGAGAAACTGTGTCCCTCCTCCCCAGCAGCCCAGGACTGAATGGAGCTCTCACAGAGCGGCATTCACTTCCTAGTTTGAAATCCTGAGCCATTCTCGTGAGAAGATGAGCACACGGGAAATTCTAAAAATAAAATCCAAAAATACATTCAAAAGTGACAGCAAGCACAAAAACACACTAAGAAAAAAAAACACAAGTAACCCGGGGAGGGTGCAAAAAAAGTGTGTCACTTACCTCAGTCTCCCAATTGCACCCAGAAGTGTTCTGGCATGGACCTTGCGCCAACATAACAGGGTACCTTTTCACAAGCCTGACATTCTGTATAGAAACAGAATGGGGGATCTATTCACAGCTTAGCCTGTGAATTAAAAGGAGCGCCGGTGAAACGGAAGTAGCATGAGAGCATAACAACATGGGGATGACATCATGTGAAAAACAAGCCCTTTAGCGATCTCCTGGCGTCATTGTCACACAATGTTTACAGCATCTGATAATCTCCACAATTTCCTCCCATCCATTTCACCATTATATCAATACTTACAATAGATCACAAAGTGGGAATACAAGATAGCACTTAAACTATTTGACATTCTTTCTTCAACATTTATTGAAGCTACAATATCCTCATGTGTATATAAATGGCTGAGCTCTTAAAGTTGTGCCACAAAAGGAGTGAGGTTAAGTTACAATAATGAGGTTAAATTGTAATCATATTGCAATGTAGTTTTACCTTTGTTATTCAGGAAAGAAATTAACTGCAAACAACTAGCTATGTGTACCTCTTTCTTTCCAAACTCAACCAAGAATTTTATTCAATTGATGCCAATCAAGTAAGTTCATATTAGACTTCTTCAAGACTGAATTCTCCAAACATTTCTACAATAAAATAAATCCAAAGGATGAGGAAAATGGGCACTGGCTAGAAGGTTTGCTTTCTTTTTCTTCTTTAGTCACAGGGAAACAAAATGCCCCCAAGCCCATCCATATAATTTGCTTTTTATTTATATTTGTAGCTGGTAGACACCTCAGATTTTCCATCCTGTTCCAATCTAATATTTGCCCATTGAAGGACTGACCTATGCCTGTTTTTTTGTTGTTGTTGTTGTTGTTGTTGTTGTTGTTGTTGTTTTGAAATGTGCTACACAAATAATGGCATTGCAGTTAGGTACTGAAAAGTTGCATGATATTAAGATAGGATGTCCCTGAACACATCTTTTATACCATCATTTTTATGTTAACTATAATTTCTAAGAGAAGGCAGGCCAAGCTGATGATGTAGAATCTGACAATTTTCATATCAAATTTCATACACTGCACTTTATGAGGCTTTTCAAAAATATGCTTTGTTTGAAAATGGCTTTTAAAAAGATTAGTTCCATCTGAATAGCTTATTTTATTGATGGAATTGCATCTTTATATTGTCCTTTGTTCTAATGTAGAAAAATCTCAGAATGATGACAACACCTCAGGGAAATCCAGATGTCAAAAAGGCATTACAAGCCAAGATCATTTATTAAGAGAAACTGTCTTGTTTATATGCTGTTGTGACAATGGTTTAATAAGCTCTCTTCTAAACTTCAAGTTACATGCTACAAATCAAGGAGCTAATAACTGATGGTTCTTTAATAACTCAGCACTTTTTTAGTTTGTTAATGCAGCTCTCCTGTTCTCGGATGTAAATAAAGTATCTTTTGATGGCACATATGTAAGAACAAAATTTAGCTCTGAAAATCCCTTATTACTTTGATGGATCAACACACAGAGTTTGCGTTATTCTCATGAGAGACATCAAATCTGACAGACTGTATATGGGACAACTTCACAGTCAAATAGGCTTCCTCAGATTCCACATCTGAGATTTTATCATATCCAACAAAGGGGAAAAAAGCCCTTTAAAGACATATCTAGATCAAAATTATTTCCCTCAGCCTTCATGTGAGTATTTGTCTAAACCTTTAGTTTTATCCATCAACCTTTTTCATTATTCTTGTTTCTGCTGACCAACAGTTTAAGTCATTGGTATTTGATGACCAACACATGAAATAACAAGACCAGACACAAAGCTTGGGTTTAAATAAGGGTCACTTTATTTATTCTATCACCTATTTAATCTTTATTCCTTGGAATATGCAAACTAGGGGAGTGGGGAGACCCAGTGTTGGAAAAGCTGGAGGCAATAGTCTCATTCAGACCTACCTCCCAGCTTCCCTGGGTGAAACACTGAGCCCCGGGGGGCTTCCCATCAATTGGGCTACCCTCCAGGCACCATATGCTTGAAGGCAAAAAAAAAAAAAAGGGGTGAGGCACCTCAAGTTGCATGACTTCTGGTGAGAGCTGAACCATCAGGCCAGCCTCAAGGATTGTCTACTCCCCACCCTCCAGTCACATGACCTGCAAGGGTAGTTTGATAGAGCCATCCTTCACCCCACAGGGGTGCCATAGGTGTACACCAAACTAATCCCCATCTCCCACACAACCTGCCAGGTGACCACCTATTTATGATGCCACCCTAAGGCCAATTCTCTAAGTCCCTTGTAACAGTGTGGAGTAGGCAAAATAACTCATGGAAAAGGGGTGGGGGAATTCCGACCCAGCCCATAGACTCACACTATGACAGAGGCGGGAGGGTGGGTTGAATTCAACCAAAAAGGAGGAGGGAAGGGGCAAATAGTTTAAATAGCCTCTTCTCCACCCCAAACCTCCTACACCACAGCATGAGACGCTGTGACACAATTTAAGGCCTCTCATCATGTGAAGCCATCAAAGCACCTCCCCTCATGCAATGCTACACTGTTCTGGGGGAAGGTGTTCATTTTATACCTTTGTTACCCATCTTCAGCCTGCTTCTAATAGCTGGAACAAGACAGCCATTTTATGAAGCAGAAAGCCATTCTAAGGGTCAAAGTACCCATTTGCTTAAAGACATAGCTGGCAGCCATGTCTCCGCTCCCTCCCCTATATTCTGATATAGATCAGAATAAAGTTAGGAGGCAGCAGGGTCCCTCATGACCCTCAGATGTCATCCCAGTACAGCAGGGATGGTAGTTCGTGTGCATGCCTTCAAGTTCAGCTGTATATGCAAGTCTGGACATAGAAACTCTACCATGTATATTTTTGTTTATTAGTAGTATCTCAATAAATTAGTTTCATTAGTCTAGATCTATATAGTTCTGGTTTTGTGCATTTTGGCTTTACTACTTCTCCTGTGTTAGTGGTCACAGTTTCTTAAAAACATATTTATGATAGCACATGCCAAGGAAATAGTAGCCTCTTTCACTGTGTGTGTCTGCATGCAAAAATATGATGACTGCTAGCTCCTAAGCCCAGTCAGTAAGATGTACTTGGTATGTACTAATTTGCAGGGAGTATACAAGTATTACTGCTATAGATGCAGTTGGGTCTGATACATCTATAATATTTTCTCCTCTAGTATTTATGTAAGTATTTCCTATTCCTGGATTTGTACCTGACACAGCATTATGTATGAAAGGATGTGTACCCACAAAAGAACCAATAATATTTCTGAATTATTGTAAGGGGTTTTTTTGGTCTGTAGTCAAAAAGGCTCCCAGAACAATAATAGAATTGCCCCTGCCGTCAGACGTAAGAGATTTTCAGATGGGGCCAAAATGTCCCATTGCTGCCCCGTCACATCCCCTCCCGTTCCTGCAATAGAATGGAGGTAAATGTTCAAAAACTTACCTCCATTCCACTCCAGGAATGGGCATCCTTCCTCCTCTCCAGCCAGCCATAAATGCAGCCATCGTAAGGCTGCTTTTATGACTGGCTGGAGAAAATCCCACTTGTTCTCGCGAGAGAACGAGCGGGTAGGAAATTCAAAGTAAACCCCCCAGCTGTCAAAGACAGAAAAAAATATATAAAATGAATTTACAATAAAACAAGGAACCCAGGTAGGGGAGCAGAAGGGGGGCACTTACCTGCCTGTTCTGATCGTGGCAGGAAGTGCCTGCCACGGAGCTCCTCCCCCGTGCCTGTCATTGCGGAACAGGGATGGGGCTCCATTTCCCACATCCCTGATTCCATGACAGGCACGAAAGGGGTGTTCTATTCACGATTTTTTGTCGTGAATAGAATATCCCGGGAGCAGCACAGGGGCAAGACGGGAGCAGGATGGAAGGGGTCAAAGTCATCTGAATGACAACCCCTTTATCAACCCTGTTCCATGCCTGACCCACAGAAAAAGACCCATCTGAAAATTTCCTTATAGTCTGAAAGACACGGCCCAAATGAAAGGGGGTGAAGAGGGAAGAGGAAAGAAGTGAGTTTGCCCATCAGTTCTTAGTGTCATTTGTACATTACTTACCTTTCAGCAGGACACCCGATGATACAGAGGCTTCTACTCTAAGCAATGATGTAATATATATGGACAATATCCCTCACACAGTGTCCCCCTTTCCTGCTCATTGTGGGCACATTGAAGGCTGAGGGGAAGACAGCATTGCAGTTGGGACTTTCATCATTGCATAATGTTTGTATTTATTTCAAATTCCCATGGTTTGCAATATGAATTATGTTATGAGAGAGAGAGAGAGAGAGAGAGAGAGAGAGAACAGAATACATTAAAAACAAAAACCAAGAACAGAGCAATTACTTATAACATTAAAGAACAATTTGAAAACAATGGAATATGTTATCATATTAAAACCAGGCACTGAATTAAAATACAGTATGACCCGCCCTATCTGCGGGACTGGTACCTGCGGTTTCACTTATCTGTGTCAAAAAAAAAATGTTCTCTTGTCTAGGCATTTTCTAGGACCTCCAGTGTGGTTCTGTAGTATGCTTCTGCTGGAAGTTGACCACAGAGTCACACTGGAGGACCTAGAAATGCCTAGAGAGGTGTTCTCTATGGTATCCTTGGACCAGAAGCCATTCAATTCATTAGGGTTCACTATTATCCATGGTTTTGCATTTCCATGGTAAGTTCAGGAACATATCCCCTGCTGATATGGGGGTTGTGCTGTAATTTAGAACATTTCAGGGGGCAGTATAGAACTCACCATTGAAAGAACCTTCTGCAACAACAAGGTAAAGACCAAAAGCCAATCTAAGTAAAAAGGTCTTTATCTGCCAGTTGAAGGGGAGCAGAGACAGGTCATCCTAGCTTCCTATTGAAGGGACTTTCACAGCATGGGAGAAGTTACTAAGAAGGCCCAGTCTTGTCTATTTATCTGAATCAGAACTTTGAGGACATTCCCCATATAGTATTTTCCCCCATATTCACAGATAGTACAGTGTTCATGTAAACCAACTGAGAGTGCCACCTTGAAAATCCCATTCCCTTCCTACACCTCATCAGAATGTAAGTTTTTATTATTATTTTGATGAAATGGCTCTGAAGCCCTCCTTGGCTTGCATATCACATATACAGTTGTTTCCACTTACACATTCGGTCCCAACTTGAAGAAGAGATAAGAGTTGACCGGAAAAGATAGCAAGAGAGGGCACTGGGAACAACTGCTCTTTCTCCTATACTTCCCTCCCTATACCTGAGGGCGGGGGAACCAGCTTTGCTACAAACCCAGAAAAATAGCCCCTTGGGGCTGGTGGCTGAAGCTTGATGTAATGGAGTGATGGCACGGAATGAAAGTAAAAAGGTGGTTTCAGTGGGAGGAGAAGGCTGTGGGTTTTGTAGTGTACAGATGATTATCCAAGCCACCCATCCATAGTGGTTTCACACTGTCCACTCCTGCTTCCCCCCACCCCAAACTAAAACCAGGCATTCAAAAACAAACAAACACCAAGCACTTCAGAGTTAGCAGCTTTCTCCTGTCACTATTACTGTCTCTCTACGTAATCCCAGAAAAAATAACCCCATTTGTGCAATAGACCATGCTAAATAATCCAAGGTTCTGCGTGACCTGTAGCATTTCCTCAAGGTCATCCTTATTTCTTCTGAATTTGTGGATTTCTCCTGCTTACTCCAATCATGGTGATTTTCAGACAGGCAAAAATCGCTCCTTGCCGCGCGAGCAGCCTCCCGAAACTGCTGCGCGGCAAGGGTCTTCTTCGGACGACGCTGTGCCTCTGGCGAAACCGTCCGTGTCACTTCCGTGAAGCTTGGGACGGCTCCGCGTCATATTTCAAGCACGGGCAGCCTCCGTGATTGAAATATGACGCGGAGCCATCCCAAGCTTCACGGAAGTGACACGGACGGTTTCGCCAGAGGCACAGCGTCGTCCGAAGAAGACCCTTGCTGCGCAGCAGTTTCGGGAGGCTGCTCGCGCGGCAAGGAGCGATTTTTGCCTGTCTGAAAATCTCCCATGATGTAAATTATAGCTTTGTGTAAACATCCAATCTGATCCAAAGTTTTAATGTCTGCTAGCTTGCCTGACCTGAAGGTTAACATTAAAATGGGATGTAATCTACTTTGGTTGTGTCCCCAAATGTAAGAATCTGTTTAGTCTGGCGAACAATGATAGGAAAATCTGATGTATTTCTGGTAATTTTAGATTTCTTCACAAACTGAAGGTGCAAAGAAGTTGGCATTTTTGTTTTGAGGGTATAATGTACTCATGAAGTCTTCTTTTTAATCATAGAAAGATACAACTGATTTTAAAGAGTTCAGCCTCTTCTCAGTGGAAGTACTTATCCTTTGAAACACTAGGGATTTCATTGTTTGTTTTCAACTCAACTTCATTTCTTTCAAGTTTTTGTTTTGTAAGAATTTTCTGTGTAGTAGTTCATAAACAACACAACGTAGAAAACCTTTAATTAATGGGATTATTTGGGATATACTTTGAGGGTTTTCAAGGCGTAGATATTGGGTGTTTTCAGAGGAGACTTTCTATGTTTATTCCTAATTAGCCCATTCTTTTATATTTTTGATTAGAAACATATCAGCAAGATTTTTATTTTGCATTTACTCCTTCTCATATTACTTCTGAGTTAACAGAGGGGTAGCTTGGGAGATGATCTGTACAGGATGCAAAGTGATGCTTTTAGCTTCTTTGTCCAAATGCACCTTTTCTGTGTGGCTTCATATTAATCACCAACAATGGTCCGCCCTGGCCTCACATTGGGAGGCATGGAGACGCACAATCCACAATGCTGCAGCCTTATTTGAGAACTCATGCCAAACAAGTCTTGAAGAGAAATGACAACGCAGAAAGAATCATAACCCAAAAACATCACCCAAGGAGACCTTCTGCTGTGCTTTTTGCAACCGGACTTGTTTATCTCAGATTGGCCTTTTTAGTCATCAGCGCGCTTGCAGAAAGCGTGGGATGAGTCCTTCCTGAATCTTCATTTGCGAAGAAAAGCCAGAGAGAGAGAGAGTAAGTATAGTTGTGCTGGTGGCAGTAATGGTGTAGAAGCAGTGGTAGTAGAGGTGGGAAGCATATTAAGAAGTACAGTCAGGCCCACATATTATACAAGGAATCTGTTCTGGGATCCTTTGTATGTAGCATTTTTCGTGTATTATTATTATTATTATAATCATGAATGCTATGCTGCTGTTATTTTTTTACCTGAGAGAACACTTCTCTCAACATCCACCAGAAGATGACCATAGAATCACAGAGGAGGACCTAGAAATGCCTAGAGAAAACATATTTTTGGTTGGATATAGGGCAGCAGCAGAGGCAGCGGCAAATGCAGTAACCTGCGAATAATCAACTCTGCAAATGCTTAACCCACAAACATGGAGGGATGGCCCATACTTCAAAAATTGACGCAAATGTGTTTATAGAGTGTTGAGAAACCCCAATGAGAAGAGTCCTAGACTGATTAGAATTTATTTATATTTATTTATTTAGAGTATTTTTGCAGTTGGGAACTTATACTTTGCAGAATTTGCACGTGGTTCTTTGGTCCGGAAAGCAGCATTTATTTATCTGCAGAAAACAGCATTTTATGTGTAAAAAACTGTAATATTTCTGTGTGGAAATATTGTCAACTTCCCATCTCCATATGCTCAGCTTTTCAGGCATGATCTCAGTGTCATTTCTTGGAACAAGTTGCAGTGGATTGTTGTTGAAGGTGGTTCTAAATGCTATGTGGATTCTTTCAGAGACAACTTTGTCTCCCCTTTCTGTGGTGTGGACTGTTAAGTTTCTAAAAGCCTGCTGTGCCTCTGGAGGCCATGGCCTCTTCTCCACCAGTAGCACTGAACATGGGCCACCAGTGACATACAGAATTCACATTGTGCCAATGTGCAAGACATAAGTGAAGAAGAGACGTTTCAGTGATTTTTTTCAGAAAGGGTCAGAGGGATTTAAACATCCAGTTGCAAAACAGAATGCTGAAGTTGGTTCAGAATCAACTTCAGCATCATTCCCATATTTTTTTTCAGTTGGTGCAGGAATTGTGCAGTTGAATGAGGCCTTTCTGTCAATCACATAGCATGTATCTTGGCTACTAATTCATCTAGCTTTATGAATGCAAGTCATGCCCAGACTGGAGAGCTGGGCCAAAGCTAACAAAATGAAATTCAACATGGAGAAATGTAAAGTACTGCACTTAGGGCGGAAAAATGAAATGCATAGATATAGGATGGGAGAGACCTGGCTGAATGAGACTACATGTGAAAGGGATCTAGGAGTCCTAGTAGACTACAAGTTGAACACGAGTCAACAGTGTGATGCGGCAGCTAAAAAGGCCAATGCGATTTTGGGCTGTATCAATAGAAGTATAGTATCTAGATCAAGGGAAGTAATAGTGCCGCTCTATTCTGCCTTGGTCAGACCTCACCTAGAATACTGTGTCCAGTTCTGGGCACCACAATTCAAAAAGGATATTGACAAATTGGAGCATGTCCAGAGAAGGGCAACTAAAATGGTGAAAGGTCTGGAAACCATGCCTTATGAGGAGAGACTCAGGGAGCTGGGCATGTTTAGCCTGGAAAAAAGAAGGTTAAGAGGCGATATAATAGCCCTGTTTAAGTATTTGAAGGGGTGTCACACTGAGGATGGAGCAGGCTTGTTTTCTGCTGCTCCAGAGACTGGAACATGGAGCAATGGATGCAAGCTCCAGGAACAGAGATTCCACCTCAACATTAGGAAGAACTTTTTGACAGTAAGAGCTATTCGGCAGTGGAACGCACTCCCTCGGAGCGTAGTGGGGTCTCCTTCCTTGGAGGTCTTTAAACAGAGGCTGGATTGCCATCTGTCGGGGATGCTTTGATCAAGATTTCCTGCGTGGCAGGGATTTGGACTGGATGGCCCTCATGGTCTCTTCCAACTCTACAATTCTATGATTCTATGAAAGACTTCTCAGTTACTCTAGTATTTGCAACTCATACAAACAAAATGTGGCAAACCCTTCATTTTTCATGTTTGTATCCATCAAAAATAAGAAGAAGCAATAAACAATTATGTGGCATTTAAAGAAAATACAGTTTAAACTGAGCCAACAGAAAATCAGGACTCATTATTATTCAACACTGTCCTTTGTGGACTTCAGACTTAAAACAAAACATACAGAAGTGAAAGCTTTAACATAAAATGGAAAAAAATTCTGTATATTCCTTGTATTGTACCCCATTGCTATGAAAGTGACCAACAACATAGAAGGGCTTCCAGGACACCAGGTTTCAGAGGGATAATTTCAATGTTATAGGTGGCATGGTTCTTGTAGAAGGGGAGTCCAAAAGATTTTGGGGTGGAAATGATTTCCTTCTACTTCTTCCATCCCATTTTTCTTTTCGTGGGGGGAGGGTGGTTTGTGTCCTCAAGATAGAAAGCTGCAAAATGTCAGAACTATAGATACAGGGGCTAGGAAACAATGACTCTTGAAAGACATTTTAAGGCTTCTAAAATATTGTAACTACAAATCTACCATAATAGCATTTTCATTCCATTTTCATTTTGGTCCTTTGGTATCCTGAGGTTTGAAATCTGGAAAGGTGCTTAGATTTATTTATTTATTTATTTATTTATTTAACTTCTAGAGAGCTCTAGACCCTGTCTATAGAAAATCCTGACTACCAAATCATAGATCCCAGGGTACCATAGGATGGAGCCCTGACAGTTAAAGTGGTATTAAACTGTTGTAACTGTGTAGATCTACACTTAGCTTTCATTTATTTTTCCTGAGTCAACATTTTCCTTATGAAAGAGGGAAAGGCTAGACTTGTCCTAGAAGGGGAAGAAAAGACAAGACCTCTCCACCACCAGTGGAAGTATTCTTAGGCCACATCAGCTTCCAATAAAATACACAAACAAGCTTTTACAAGGTGCACACTGTGGACTATGAAGTGTTTAAGAAGTGTCTTTTCAGCCATCTGAGATGATGGACTTTTTCAGACCATATTCCGCCAGATTTTATTCATAGAGGTTGTCCATGAATAAAATCTGGCTGACTATGGTGCGGCAGGCTCCAATCCTAAACGGAAGAGACACGGACGATTTCGCCGCAGGGACGTCGTCGTCCGAAATGGACCCCCTGCCGCGTTGCAGCTATGAAGCTCTCCTGCTCGATCCTTGCGCTGCAAGGATCGTCTGAAAATGTCTGATAAGTCTACTTACAGAAATCCTAAAATTGCCTTGTGGGAAGAGATCCAGATCTCTTTGCACTCAAGGTACTGAGCTCTATGGAACAGATCAAAGGTTATTTTGAACAGGGCTACTCTTTGGTTCTTCAGATATTTGGAAGGTCAGCTCCCAGAATACTCAACCATGGTTGTGCTGACTGGGATTGCTGTTTAAAAAAAATACTGATTTAGAGTGAGCACACCATGCTAAGGATGTGAGAAGCCTTCTAAATTATTTCTGCAGTTTTTCTACCTTTCCAAAAAGTGACATTGCATACTCATGACTCCAGTTTTAAGAATTATACATTTTCCTGTGTGGCTGCTTAGTTTACATCTCAACATGAGGATAAATCATATTCAGACTGCTAAAGAGGTTGCTGTTGCTCATCATTGTCCCCTATGTGCTCAGCAGATTGCTGTCAATTAGGGGAGTATATCATCAAAAAACTCAGTGGTTTACTATTATGCTAAAATGGCTATTGAACCCAGGCCATATCCTGTACAAATCACTTTATACTGGAACACCACTTACCATCCCTGCCACATGGCTCTTTCAAAATCTCTTTTTGGGTGGTCTGATTCCCCCCCTCAAAAAAAAAAAACAAAACAAAAACCGACACACCCTTCTAGACCAGTTTTCACCTACCAAAATATGTTTTGGGTAGCATAAAAACAAAACTGCACATACATTGTAATAAAATGTAATAAAGCATCAGTCCGTAAAACTGAATGGAAACAAAACAAGGCTTGTCAACCATCTGAAAAAATGCCACACGATTAGAATAAACTGTAATTACCAGGCTGTCTGCCTAGTTTGCCCCCTTACACCTTTTTGTGTTGTCTTTGAGTCTTTGAAAAAGTTGTTTATCCTTGTACAAATCTTAGTGAAAGCTTACCTTTTATTACAGGCTGCTTAAGCAGCTGTTGAACATCAATATTTCCTTTTTGCAGTGAGATTTTGATATGCCATTACTTCATGAATCATATTACTGTTGCTGCTTCCTTCAAAGAAACATACTTGATGAGAGATGACATAATAGCCTTATGAAATTATGCTTAGAAATCTAATAATTTATTAACTTGGGAGATGACATTCTTTCCATAGACTTTTCTAGCTATGTGTTACAATAGTAATTAATAGAGGAGTGACTTTTTTTCCTTTGTATTTATAAAGTGACATTTTTCTTTGGTTTTGGGTATAAAGACATAATTGATAACAGAACTGTCACATCAGAAGCAATAGCAGTGCTAACAAAATAATTTTCTGCTTTCTGTACACAACTTTATTTATTCTGTAAACTTGAGGGAAAACATATTTTTCATCTCTCTCTCTCTCAGGTTGGGAAAAGGGAGACTTGATTTCAAAACCTAACCTGTTCAATCTAATCTACTTATGCAGAAGGGGGCAAGAGGGCAGAAAAAATGTATGCTGCCTTGGACACCAATAAAGAAATAATCCCTTTTCACATTCTCTCCTTTCATGTGGATCTTTAGGTGTAGAACAGGAGTAGAACAATATCCACACTCACTTCTGTGAATCTGCTAATACGTTCTATGTGCCTACAATTAATATATCAGGGGGTGGGAGTTGGCGACCCTCCTCATATAATTGCACTTTTGGTTCTCACTATCCCTGATCAGTAGCCATGCTGGCTGGGGCTGGTGGATCTGGGAGTGCAATATTGTGTGGAAGGCCATGGGTTCCCCACTCTGGTCATCATCAGGCACTTTGGAACCCTTGTATGATCAGAATTCCTGACTGCATGAAGAGCCTACACATGTGCAGATATACAAATCTAGAAGTCCCAGGCTGGTATAAGGATGGCTAGTCAGCACACTTTGGGTGTGAGGCCAGAGTGTTACCCTATTATATCTCCATGCTTTCAGTCTATGCATGATGAAAAAGCCTGAGAAACCAACAATATGAGGGAGAGTGAATTATGTGGGTGCTTCCAAAATTATTGGTTGCACTAGGAACCACAAATATGCAACCTCTAAGGAAATGCAGATGTCTGGGCAATGATTTTTAGGACTTTATCAGATGAACCTCCAAAAACATCTCTTTAGTACCATATTTTGCAGCATAATTGTCCTGGCAATATAACCCTTTTAATGATATGGAGCTGTAAGCAACCCCAGCATTAATGGAGCACGAATGCTAGTGCTATTTACTTCCACATTCGTGATCTCGCCAGTTCTCGTGAGAAGATGCGAGTGTGGTAATTTTTTTAAAAAACAGCAAAATCAAAAGAGAAAATGTACACACAAGCACAAAAACGCAGTCACAAACTCCCACGTAAATTGGGGGGGGTCATAAAAATTGCATCCCATTCCTGGCTTTCTCATTCTCAACCAGATTCTTCCCACTGACACTGTAATCATGAGAAGACAATGGTGCATGGTTTCAAATGCTCTGGCACAAAAACACCACGGCAGATCTATTGACAGCTTGGCCCATCAATAAAAAAGAACACCTTATTCACGGCAGTGGAATGCTAGAGGACGATGTTGTGTGGTATGTGTGCCCTTTCACGTTCATTAGGCGTTGTTATTACACCATATTTGCCACGTCTGATAAAGTTCTTAGGCTAGCATAGTTACCCAACAGGATTATGGCCTTAAGATTTTTAGATGTAGATCACTCTAAAAATTGTGAGAAGGGAGACATTGTGGGCTCATGTACCATCTCATTCAGAAAGTGAGAGATCCATTTAGCAGAAGTATGATGTATCATGAAGAAGCTTATTACAGTATGGCAATGATTTGTATTGGTTGGATCTTGTGGCACAGGCCATATTATACAAAGAACAGTTTAACATATGGTGTATGTATATAATATGAGTAGAAAATATGGTTTGACTAGGAAAGAAAAAAAAATTGGGATACTAGGCAACTTAAATTCAAGTGAGACAGTGTAATATAGTTTAAGAAAGTCTAGAATAAAGTCTAGAAAAAAGGAAATACACAAAAGCAATTCAGAGAGAATTGAGAATATTAGAATCATAAAATCATAGAGCTGGAAGAGACCACAAGGGCCATCCAGTGCAATCCCCTGCCGTGCAGGAATAAACAGTCAAAGCATTCTTGACAGATAGCTCATAATTTAGAAAGTGAATAAAGTGAATAAATATAGCAGGGAAGAATAGTTACAGGCAATTTTTCAGTTCAGGTAATTAAGAATATGGCCTTAATACCCTAAAGGTGCCAGATCTCATCAGATCTTAGAATCTAAGCAGGATTGGCCCTGGTTAGTACTTGGATGGGAGACCACTAATAAATACCAGGTGTTGTAGGCTATAGTTCAGAGAAAATGACCTGGCAAAAGCACCTCTGAGCAGTTCTTGCCTAAGAAAACCATATGGAATTCAGGGGATTGCCATAAGTTTACAGGTGATTTGAAGGCACACATGCAGGGACATTTAAGAATATATAAGAAAGCCATGCTACATTCCCAAAGTACAGTAGCACCCCGCCATCTGTGGGGGATTGGTTCTGGGCCCTGCTGTGGATGGTGAAATCCACAGATAATAGCAAATGCCACCACCGTGCTGGAAACCTCCCTGAGGTCACCTCCTTCCCGGCCCACCCATTCACTCACCATGCCAAAATCCCCCTTGGCAAGATCACCTCCTCGCTCCTTCCCCTGCCATGCCACCCGTCTGCCACAACCCCCACATAAAGTTGCCTCCTTCCTCTGCCCGCTTGCCTACCATGCCAGAACCCCACAAAAAGGTTGCCTCCTCCCTCTTTCTCCTGCCCACCCACCTGTCTGCAACCCCCACGTAAGGTCACCTCCTTCCCCCACCTGCTCACTCACTCATTTGCTCACCCACCATGTCAGAAGCCCTCCACAAGATAGCTTCCTCCCTCCTTCCCCTGCCTATCCACCCACCCACCCACCCACCACAAACCCCGCATGAGGTTGTCCCCTTCCCCCACCCACCCACCCACTCCCTTGCCTGCCATGCTGCACCACACCATGCTGGAACCCACCCTGCAAGGTTGCCTCCTCCCTCCTGCCCACCCACCCCACCGTTGCCATCCATGAATAATTGAATCAGCAGATGGCAAATCTGTGCCTAGGTATTATATAGAATACCTGGTGCTGGGTTGGCAATGTGTGAGCATAAAGTATCTTAAAGACAAACAGCAAACATCAGGTTGCTAGTAACATTTAACCAAAGTTAAAAAGTGTTTTTTGGGGTGTTGTGCACTAAAAATAATGTTCTCTGTCAATCTAAAACCATTCAACACTTGTTATACTGTAGTAAATAGTTAAACGTTAAAATAAGCCACACTGTGTGTCTGTTGAATCCTGAGTTGGTGTCCATGAAGGCATTAAAAGTCATGCATTTGGTTCAGTTGTAATTAACGGGTATATAGACATGAAGTGAACATCAGAGATCATTAGGGCCACCTCAAGACCAAGGTAAGCTTTAATAAGACAAACTATCTTCCAGCTTGTCCTATAACTCCTGATGACTTAGCTACATCTCACTCCTGAATATGCCTCAGTTTCCCAAAATTGGTAATGAATCCATTTTTATTCTCCCCCCTGGGTACTAATGGAGTGGCTCTGCTTTGTTAGCTCGCATGGAGAAAGATTAATGGGGACAAATCAGTGGAACTTCTGGAAATAGAAGGGTCCAAGCTACACAAAAATATATTTCAAAAAGAACCTAAAATTGTATGCATGTTTACACAGAAATCAACATGGCTGACAGTACACTGATTTTGCTAGCATCATTGGACACCTTGCTAATTACTCAGAAGGAGTACCACAAAGAGGATAAATGATCAATTTCAATATACAGAGGGATTATAAAGAAAAGATACAGAAGGGAGGGGAGTTTCAATAATATGCTGATGTGGAAGAAACAAAGCTAATATCCCCTAGGTGGTATCACACAACTTATTTAGATTGTAAGCCTGAGGGCAGGGAACTGCTCTATTGTACTTTGTACTTGTCAAGTGCCATGTACAGTGATGGTGCTAAATAAATAAATGATGATGATGTCCTAGCCTAAGTCATGAGATGAAACCTCAAAAGATGTGAAGATTACAAAGGGAGTTAATTGTTAGAAAACATTGGGCATGTTTGAAAATAATATTCTTGGGCCTTATCTACACCACCTTTAGGGACTGGATTTCTGATGGGAGAGCCATGTTGTGGTCAGCATGTTGTAGCAGCTGCCATTTTGGGAGTTTAGCTTTTGGTAGGAATGCCATTTTGTGAGGTTGCTAGTTGTATCGACCTCCATTTTGGTTTTTGGCTTTGGGCTAAGCAGGCTCTGTACTTGGACTTTTTGCTTTCAATAAAAATAGGGCAGGTCACAGTTGTTTAGGAATGAACATTCAGTTTATTTTAGTATACAACGCAGATGAGGACTACAGTAGCTTCTGCCTACAGTCAGCCATCTTACGACAACAACAACAGGTTATTCTTTCTACATATACCTCTCTAAGAGGCAGATCTCTCCCCCCATACTGTTTCATGCAATTTATAAAGTTGGAATGAATTTGATTTCAGCATGTTCTGTGCAGAATAGGCATTAACCCAAAAGATACGACTACCATGGTGGCCACACTACTGGCAGCACAGAAGGAGAAAACCTTCCCACCAATAGACCATACACAGAGCATCCATCAGTCATCTGAAAAGAGGAAACCTCCAAAAACAGGAAAGGAAAGAATGACCCCCCCCTTCCCTCCACACTGCCCGAGACAGGGAATCAGAGCCAGGAAGGGTGAGAATCCTCCTTTCCCTTTCCCCCACATGCACACACACTAGTGCCACAAAACTAAACAGGCACAACAAACAGCCAACACCAAGCAACAGCCATGCAAAGAAGACAAGAACACCATCCCAAACTGAAGGCAAACAGCCCCACACAGCATACAAACACACAGCTGGCTCTCATAAAAACAAAACAGAGTGCTAAAAAGTGCCTGCTTTCACTCCACCCATAACACAAGGACAATCAATCCAGCCAAGGCTTTCACACACACACATACAAACAAACACATGCACACCAGATCCACAAGCACACATAGCTCCCAAAAGCAGCAACCCAAGCACTCCCACCAGGAAAAATGTGGCAGGAATAACGACAGCAACCAGAGACACCCAATCCACAAGTAGCCCACCAAGACACAGTCACAGACTATAACAGGTGACCAAAAACAATAAGAAAGTAAGCCAATGAAACAAAAAAGGGGGGAGGAGCAGCACCATCACAACACACACACACACACACACACACACACAAAGCTCCTCAACAGTTCTAAAAGGTGGGGGGGGAGAGAAAAGAAAGTGACAGTCACAACAAAAGGTGATTAACACACACACCAAGGGAGAAGTAAAACCCACCACCTGGCAAGGGAAGCCCTGCACTCCGTACAAGCACACAACACACCCAATGGATAAGTCCAAGAAAAGACAGCTACACGATCCACCAAAATACAATACGAAAGCACACTTCAGAAAAACTATCTCCAACCTGCCCCCAAAACAAAATTCATCTCTGATCAGCAACAAAAATGTGAAAAAATAGAGGAAGGAAATAAGCAGTACAAAAGGTTGGTGTGTGTGTGAGAGAGCAGGGGGGGGGGAGAGAGAGCGATTTGCAGTTCAATGCTGGTTGGCAAGGATAGTGAGTCAGATAGTGGGCTTCCTTACCCTAAAGAAAGTGAGGAAAGTGGTGGCTGAACCCAGTGCTGGTCTGCCCACCAGCAGCAACTAGGAGAGGGGGTAAGGGCTCTCTCTCTGCTACTTGCACTCCTGCTTCTGCTATCTGGGGTATTTGGCAGGAACAGCGAGAGTGCCCCCCACACATGTGTTTCTCTGCATCTTGGCAGGAGTTTCTGGCTAGTTTTGCTTTGCATGCTAATTTGCACTGTTTGCATCCACTTGCTGTTTGCACAGAAATTTTAGCTAGCACACTTCCAAAATGGGACAAAATTGACATTTCTATGAAAATGACGGGACAGTTGGGAAATATGAGGGGGAAATGGGACTGTCCCTTTAAAAAAAAGTACATATGTTCAGCCTATTCTAAAGTCTAAGCATGCCTGCTTCTTTTGCTTCTACTTTGAACAGTTCTGCAATGAGGGGCATTTGTTGCAATAGATGTTCAGAGGTGTGTTTTTGTTTGTTTTTTTCCTTTCAATAAAAATAGGGCAAGTCACAGCTGTTTAGGAATGAACATTCAGTTTATTTTAGTATACAACACAGTTGAGGACTACAGTAGCCCCTGCCTACAGTCAGCCATCTTACAACAACAGGTTATTATTCCTACATATACCTACCTCTCTAGGAGGCAGACCTTCCCCACCAATGCTGTTCCATGCAATTTATATACCGTAGTTGGAATGAATTGGATTTCAGCATGTTCTGTGCAGAATAGGCATGAACCCAGAAGATATAACTACCATGGTGGGATGTGATATTCAGGCAACATCTTTTCACAGGCAGCAAATTTGATTCTAATTTGAAGTATGTATTCAACAACAGAAGTAGAGAAATCAATGTGATTTCTAGTCAGTGAATTGCTTCCTTTTGCTCCTATCCATTTACTTTTGATGATAATTTAGTTTAATCAGAATGAAGTAAAATTGCCTTTAATTTTAGTACAGCATGCTGTGTTTCAAAGGCTTGAATTCGGCCCCCTGAGATTGTTCCTACTGAGGAGCTGCTGCAGATCAAAGGAACAATGCTTTCCACCCCCTGACCTTGTGTAACCTGTTTTAGAAAATCTGAAAAGTTCAAAGAAAAGATAAAGTGAATGTTGAAGCATGCCTGAATATGAAAAAGTAATGTAGTGATGGCATAAATCTGTAATCTGGGTAACATGACGTGCGATGAAACCTAGATGAAACTTGCCTTGGTTTTCTAGTAACCTCAGCCTCAGTTCTCTCTTCCAAGTTTTCAGTCAAAGGCCTCCTTATCTTGGTAATGATTTCTAATTTCCTCGGGTCCCTTGTTCAAAAGCATAACATCTATTATGTGCCATTTGCCTGCAATGGCTTCAGTCCCCTTTTGAACATTCCTGCAGAAAGTGTGTGAACATAAAAATGAAAGTAATTTAAACAGAAATTGCTCATAACTTTTCTTTTAAAGCCTGCTTGTGATTTTCTCTACAAACTTTTCCTTAGCTTACACCATCGTTTGACAGAATCTCAGTGCCTCAGGGAGAACTTATAGAAATGAATATGATACATAATTATAAGTGAATCTGTGGTCCCAGAATAGACTGAGGATATAAATTCAAGATGTAAACCTAGGAAATTTTCACATGGGGAGATTATTCCCCGGGGAGATCGGGACAGAAATGAGGCTGTTCTGGAAGCAGTGCCGCGTTTCGCACACCCCCTTCCCTCTCCCGATCTCCCGTCATCCTCACTCTGTGCTCATTCCATTTCCCTCCTGCTAGGTTCCATGATGTTTTATAAACGACAAACCCTCGTTAATAAAAAATCGTGGAATCTAGCAGGAGGGAAATGGAACGAGCACAGAGTGAGGACAACGGGAGATCGGGAGAGGGAAGGGGGCATGTGAAATATGGCGCTGCTTCCAGAACAGCCTCATTTCTGTCCCGATCTCCCTGGGGAATAATTTCCCCATGTGAAAATCTCCTTAGTCCCTTGTTTTGTTATTTATCATACCCTCTGGCTCTGGAAGACCCTGTCAAAGGAGACTCAGCTGTCTCTCTGCCAATCCTTCCACCTTTTTATTCAGGCAGGTCTTTGGCAGTTAAGCTGATCTGCAGTAAAATGGGCTTTCTGCTGGGCCAAGTATGTGTGTGTGTGCATGTGTGCGTGTTGGGGGCAGATGTTAATTGCTTTTAATGCTGTTTGATGTTTTAATTCATTTTATTTGTTTAGGTTTTTTATGATAGCTACATTGGGTTCCATTTTAGGGGGAAGTGAGGTTGTAATCAAATAAAATCAGTCATTCAATAAATCAGTCTCTGTGAGAACAAATCAAAGTCTCTTTCTTACAGATTTCTATATAAAATTGATTATCATTCTTTTAAAGAAGTAGGCTTTCCATTTGGGGTGAGGGCAATGTAGGTACAAGGTGAATATGGTATCTCAGCAGGGGAATAGGTTTTTAAAAATTAAATATATCACAAACCAACAACAGCCTCATTGGCAGCCACTGTCTCATACCAAGGTGAAATGGGTGTTTGTTGGGCATTGAGTGGTACCCTAAAGCCTTGGAAAGCCATAGGAAAGTTCTTGGAAGGTTATATGTGGCTTTCTGACTAGGGAGATTATCACACTAGGCTAGAAAATTGGAATTAAAGTAGGATAGTAGTGCCTATGGCCAAACCTTTTCACACAGCATGGTGACTGTCCTATAGGTGGTGTGTATTCAAACCATTACTGTAGCGCCCCTTTTAACTGATGGGAAAAGTCCATCAATAGTTCTGTCACTATTGTTCCACTGCTGGTCCTGGTGTGATAGGTCCCTTCACTTCACTTCCGGCATTACAGCAATCAGTGCCATGAGAGGGGGCTGAATCTCCTCCTTTCTCGCCCTCCCACTTGCTATTCCAAAGAAGGCTAACTCCACGCCTGTGTTTTGTCTTAATCTTTGCTGTGTTTGTGTCATTATGGCAAAAATGATTAAAATTATTTTTATTTTATCATTTTGCTGTATGTATGCAAATACAGCAAAGATAAAATAATTAAAAAAAAAACTGGCATGGAGTTAGCCTGCTTTGGAATAGTGTGTAGGAGGGGGAGAGAGGAGGATAGGAGGAAATAAGACCCCCTCATGTATGGACGTAATCCCAGAACTGCAGTGAACAGACATCACACCGGGGTGGCAGGGGGGTCCAAAGAAGCATAGTCATGTGAAAGAAAAGAAGTGTGATAAGATTTTTTTTCAAAGCAGTATGTTCCTGGTTCCTTTGATAACGTGTTTACCCCAGGATACTAGCCTCGTGTGATAATCTCCTGTATGTACCGACTTCTGATCTATAGATTTTATATTGTAAACATAAAAGGAAGAAGTAAGAATGCTGGGTCAGAAAGGAATCTGAGAGTTTTAAGCTATACACTGTGTTGAAGATGAAGCATGATTCTCCCTATGTGCTTTGTCTTTACTCAGAGGTAAGTGCAGGGGCCAATGTGAACCACAGTGTACTCAGAAGGAAGATTTAATTCCCCTCTTTCCCAAAAATGCTCCCATGTTGCAGGTGAGGATAGTAAAAAGCCTTGCATTGGAGTCACTGTGAGAAGGATAGATAGATAGATAGATAGATAGATATAGACAATCTGCCATGCTAATCAGACTTATTGTATATTTATCTGCAATGCACTAACAGAGTCTATTCTTTACTAGTAGGGAACATAACCTGTTAAGCAACACAAGAGGTAATTCAGAATTTCCATCCAAGAAATTGCACTGCCTCTTCTCTTTATAATGATAGATACCTGACGTTATCAGAGAGGACAAAACACATTATCATGGGCACAAAAGAACTGGCATGTCATTAAGCTGTTCCTCAAGCTCCTGAACAGTTAATTTGGGAACTGATTGAATAAATGGCTGCAAAAAACAACAAAAAAATCTTTTCAGCCTCCAAGTAAGGAAGTTCATTCTTTGGCTACTACTGATAGCCTCCTGACTAATTGAAATGAGCAATAATGACCAAGTGTAGCATTTTGTGAAGCTTGTTGAAGTAAAAAACCAGTGACTTTTATGCTGTCAGTTTCATGTTATGCCATTCTTCTGATCTTCATATTTTCCATATAAAGTAATGTGCTGCTTTCTTAGTGAACCATTACTGAGATGCTGTAATTTCTTTAACTGATTTTTTTTTAACATCTGAGTTCCAAAGATACAGTATGGATTTTAGAAATTTTTCATGATGCAAGTTTCCATATCTCAGAAGGAATAACATATTTATGATCTTAATCAACAGATATTACATTCTTAAAAAAATTCTACTATTGTTATGAGAGATTTGTGCACACTCTAAGGGTTAGACCCTTATCAGTACTGAAGTCTATAGGAAAACCCTTCAAACAGAATAGTAGGGATCAAACATGAGTAATGAGAATAAGATCATGAAGGAAGGCCAGCAATGTGAACTATTGCAGTTTATTCAAGTTAACACTGGGGGCAACAGTTAAAGTGCTAGACAGCACACAATGGCAAATCAATACAAGTATTGTGATTTTATCTTATTAATATCATTCCATCCTATGCTACTAGTTATTCCCCTCCCCCGCATTCATACTGGTAATTCATTTTGCATTAATGTAGGTATTGCTTGGAATTTTGTAATTCTCCATTTATATCTAATTTGTGTCATTTTAGTTTAATCCACGCACAATAGATCATTTTACATTGCTGCATTATTTATATCTTCTTTATTGATTTACTTTGCAGTGTAGTGTGTGCTTCCTAGCACTTTTTGCTATTTGACATTGCAGATAATTGCCATTCCTTCTTGACTCCATCTCCCCACTGTAGTTCTATTTAAGCATTCAAGAGAGCATTTAGTGAATATATTGGGGAGGTCGTACTGGAGTTGAGCCATATTATTTCGATAAGCTGTACTCAGCAGTGTAAATGTTTCAGCATCTAAGCCTTCAAATCAAAGGGTTATCTTCTACATATGAAAGTTGATATTCCTCTCTGTTTGTCTTGCCTCTGATACATACATGAATATTGTCAGCACAACATGATTTATTTGTATGGAGAAGTCTGTTCTCATAAAACTTGCTTAGCATTACAACTTGATGTGAATCACCCTGGGATCTGTCTCCTAGACAAGAGTGTACTCCAAGCATCTTTAATTCTTGTGGTTACCATTTCAAAACCCAACAAGCTTTCTTCACTCTTATCCCTGAATAATGGAACACCCTGGTTAAAAGTGTACCACTGTGTAAACTACCAAGTCCAAGGTAGTAGCAACACAGACCCCTTTGGGTTTGGAGCAACAAGAAAGGAACCATGTTCTGCTGGTCCATGGAGGATGGACATCTCAGTATGTGGCAATTTCTTGAACTGTCAACTTGTTCAGACTGAGAGAGCATGCTACATGAGCTTTTTCAGAGTTAACCTGTTATGGTGTGTAGATATGTCTCCTCCAAGGTGTACATCAACTGTCAAAAGTAGCACAAATTGCAAGACCAAAGTGTTATTTCATCCAGATAGAGAAGCAATGCTGCTCATCAGATATGAGTTCCTGGAATGGGAAATGATGTTGGTTAGATACGAGATGCAGTTCCATATGGCCTGCCTATTAAATAATGAGACTGATACATAATAAACCATCTTTATTTATATATAGTACAATTCTAATGCTTGTCCCCTTCAATATACTCCCTGTTTACTTACACACCAGTGCAGTCTTTTTTCCACTGGTCGAAGGTGTGGAGCAGATCAGTTTCTGTCAGCTGTTTGAACATATCTTTTTCTTCTTTACTGCATCAATTGACTTAAAACATGTTCCTTTAAGTACCGATTTCACTTTAGGGAAAAGAAAAATGTTGCATGGTGCTAAATCTGGTGAATATGGAGGATGTTCAAGTGTAGTAATGCATTTATCGGCCAAAAAACGCTTCACCGAAAGTGCTGTGTGAGCAGGTGCATTGTCTTGATGAAGAATGAAACCATTTTCCCACAGTTCTGGCCTTTTCCCCCCTTGACACTTTCTCTCAGCTTTGTCCAACCTTCCTTAAAATAATGCTGGTTTGTTGTTCTGCCTTCTGGAACCCATTCTGCCAAAATTACACCCTTGATGTTTAAAAAGCAAACAATGAGCATGGCTTTGAGTGTGGTCTTGCTTTGATGTGCTTTTATCATTCTTGGTGATGACGGTATTTTCCAGTGTAATGACTGTTGTTTTGTCTCAGGATCATACCGGAAGATTCAGGTTTCATCACAAGTGATGATGTTTTGGAGAACAAAAGTTTGGGTTCTCCTCAAGTTGCTGCAGAATGTCAGCATAAACTTCCTTGCGGCACTCTTTCTGCTCTGGTGTGAGAACCCTAGGGACCATCTTGGCACAAATTTTTCAAATGTTGAGATCTTCATGCAAAATTTTCACACAGTGTCTTTGTCAATGTTCACAGCTTCAGCTATCATTTGGACATTGAGACAGCAGTCTCCTCAAACAATCTGGCTGATTTTTCACACAATTTCTTCAATTCTTGAAGTGGAAAGTCTTCCAGGGCGTTCATCGTCTTCCACATTCTCATATCCTTCTCTTAATCTTTTGTGTCACTCAAACACACATGCACGAGACATGCAGTCTTCCCCATAGGCCTCAGTAAGCATTTGAAAATATTCCATTGGTGTTTTGTTCAATTTTATTAAAAAAATCAAATTGACACATTGCTCGACTTTTAAACTTCGCATTTTCCTGGCACCCTACAGACAACACAGTTGCTTTAAATGATGACTGACAATTAACTGAATGGCCGAGAGTGTTGATGTCTGTCATGCAGTTTCAGACATGTTCAAGGTCACCACTCAAGCATTCACAATCAGTTCTCCCTGATTTGTCTGAAAGGTAGAAACACAGTCTCGTATTTAATAGACAGCCTTCATAGAAATACCTGCTTCACACTGAGATAGCTATCAGAGCAGATGTGTCTTGTCTGAAATACTGTACATTTGCAGAACTTGCACTGATTTTCAGGGATGGGGATGGGCATAAAGCCATGTAGATATTGTCTGCAACTAAAATGCATACTTTAGAAAAATGCTGAGAGTGTGAAGCTGCAGCCTCCTGTTAGGCAGTACCACTCTATCTTAAAGCAATGGATCTGGTAACATGGAGCTCCATTTCTTTCATTGTCTGCTCATCATAAAGGCAAACAAATGACAACCTGACCACTATACTCCAACTCCACTGCTCAGCACTTGATAGGATTAAGTTTCCAGGGACCAAACATCTCTCTCTACCTTTCACATCCTTTTGAAGCAATCACCACTAGGAAGTAGGCTTTGTAAGCTATGCTTCTCCCTCTAGATGCATCAGGGCAGTCACCAAGGTATGGCAACTAATCTAACCAGATGACCCACTTCCTACCAGCTATAAGTACAGATGTGTCTATTAACTGAATTAATGCCCAGCTGACTGGGAGGGATGCCAAGATAGTTGAAGAAGCCATGAGGGCCAGGTTGCCTTTCAAAGCACTCACCCATCTCACTTCACATGGGTCATCACCCAGCCAAGCCTATGTGTCTTTCTTCCCCCTGAGGGCTGGGAAGGGCAAATCTAACCATATTAGAAGATTGGCAGTCAAATCACATGGCCAAAATGGTATAGGCCAATTTTGAAAGAATAGGCATCTAATTTGGTGCTAAAGCTTCAAAGGTTTGAAAAAGTCCAGTGCATGAGTTGGGGTGTGTGCTTCTATATGTGAAAGTTTTTGTCCTCATTCACAACCTGAAATAAATGTTAGAAATGGACGATACGTTTTGCTGGGATTTTGCTTAAGGCTTAAAGAATGGGGGGGGGGGCTTGGCTGAGCATTGGATGTCTATCAATGCACATCAGGTCAGGTCATCTAGTTTCCCTAACCAGTGCAACCCCTGGTTCAGTTACACTAGTGGACCGGTGGAATAGTGTTGATACAAGGGGTTAGCCTATGTCAGAGCAGTAACCTGTTGGGAGATGCAGAGGCTGCATAAGGCTGTCAGTGTGTAAAGAGAGAGGTCAGGAACTGTGTCAAAAGCCACAGACGTTTCAGTTTCTCTAAGTATGCACATATGCTAGCAGTGCTAAAAGAAGCTACTGTACTGCATTTGGCAGAAATACCTTTGAGTTATGACTTCTGTCCCAAAATGGTGCTTGTTACAAAATAAAAAAGACAGGACAAATTTTGTTTTTGTCATTTAAGCAACCAAAAATGCTTTGCTTTTAGCTTTCTGTATTTTGATTAACCAGAATGATAAAAAGTTTATTGATGACTAAACAGAAGAATATATCAGTAGAAATCTGCCTTGTTTTCTTCCCTGTCATTTACTACAGTGTCCTATGTCCCCTCAAAAGTAGACAAAAATGCATTAGGTGATTTCCTAATAAAAGTGTGTCTCTCATTTTCTGAACTAAATCATTGAACACTGTTTAAGAAGCTTGTTCAAGCACTTTTGTCACGTTGGACAGTTCCTTTCTTTAAACAATGACATTTTACTTTCCTGCCAGACGGGGAACATTTTAAAATGAGAGAGATTGTATGAAGTAATAAATCTAGAGTAATTTGAATCAGACAAAGACTTAACTGCTACAGTTTATATACAGTTTATATACATCAAACAACATTCCAAGGCACCAGACACTTACTTGTTTGAAGTTACAAGGTAGGCCATTTATTATTTTACATTAGACAGACTATGCTACCTTTTCATATGCAGTATTCAAGGTACAACGATTAAAATTAAATACCTATTTCCTTTGCTATGCAAACAGTAAAGAGTCAATATGCATATATTTTGGGAAGTGAAGATTAAGTGCTTCCTTAAAAAGAGGTGGAGGGAAAATAAACAAGAATTAGTCAAACCATTATTTTGCTTGTTTACCACATTGAATGTGGCTTGTTCAACAAACAGTAGATAAAAACAAGTTTTGATTTAGCATAGTGTGTTAACACAACTTATTGACTATTATATAAATATTTTTATAGGCCTCTGTAGTGTGCATGCAAGATACACATTTGTTTGGTTTACGTATTCCCATTCAGATGGTTTTTATTTTTTAAACTACTGAGTGTCTTAATTGATTTTCTGGCCCCAATGAAAATTTAAGTGGAGTTTAAAAATGTCTCTGAGTATTGTGGAGCATGTGATGCCTACAGGAGCATTTGTGGATACAGAATCACAGGGTTTTCCACAATACCCAAATAGCCAGAGCCAGGAAATAGATGCTCACCTTAAATGGATCATTTGTTTTGAGTAATGCTCAACCCTTCTTTTTCTTCCCTTTCTCTTCAGAAAAAAATAGTGCCAATAGATTTTTCCAGTAGATTTGTTGAAATACATTTTTTAAAAAATGTTAAAAACAAGGGACATTGTTAGAACCTTTCAAGTTACAATGTCCTTGGGGTGGGGGTAATTGTTAAGCTGATGTTTTAAACAATTGTGTATGCTAGTTTCAACAACTTTAATGGGATGAGAGCCCTTTAAATTAAGGACATTATCATATTAGCATCTTAAAATGCTGTAATAACTTGACTAAGGAAGGTAGAAAAATTGTGCTATCATAACTGAAATTATCAGACAACCACCACTTGTGTGTTAAGAATGGGATTAATGGTCCTGCGACAGTAACACTTGTTATCGCATTACCTTTCATTAACAAAATATCAATGCTTTTAACTGGCCCATGCATGCTCCTTTAATAGAAATGTCCACTTATTTCTGTGTTAGCCAGGGCCCAAGATCTCAGTGGTTCTTGTGAGAAGACATGAGTCCACATAAAAACACTGAAAACACTTTTAAAAAAATAAATACACAGATAAGCCCTGATACATACATAAAAACTTCCCAGTAATATGGGACAGTTCATAAAAAGAGTGTCCTGTCAATCATTTTCACATTGTCACCTGGATATTTTCTCTCTGGCAATGGGAATGGGGGAAAGGAGACTGCCCCCTTCATGCTCTATTCTCATGATTACAGTGGTACTTGGTTTTGCACGCTCTTCAATACTGCAAAAATAACAATATTGAGTTGAAATTCATGGTGCCCGTGAATAAAAAATGACACCTTATTCATGGCTGGCGCACATGCTGGCCACAAGAGGAGGATGAGGTCTGATAATTTCAGCTTGTTATGTTATTGTCGTGTTGTAATGACACAATTTTTGCCTTGTCTGATAAAGACTACTAGTAGTATAAATTTATTTGGTCATTAACCAGCAGAATCAAAATTATAGGTACAATACAATGCAATTAAAATAAAAATTCAAGAATTTCTAAACACAATTATTAAACATTAATATCATACAAGTAAAAAAAAAATATAAACTTTTAGCACTTCAGAATAAAAGTTTGGGCATGTCCAGGGCCATACGCCATTTCTCCCGAGATTCGTTACTTCCCCTTCAGTCTCTACCAAATTGACTTTGTTATTTCCCAATGACCATGTGAAGAGGTTATATCAACAATATAACAAAATTGGTACCTCATATAGAACCATATACGGCCAGCATAATCAAACTGAAACAGCGACCACAATAGAAAACAGTGATTTCCAGCCATAATCTGAGAAATCACAATCTTTGGCGTCGAGAGATTGAAGCTCAGACGTGCCCAGGGCCAGACATCGTGACTTCCTTGGTTCCATCCTTAACTGCCTCAATCTTACAGACACACAGGTTGCCTGCATTAATTCCCATTAACCATTTGGGGTCGCAGTTTACATACAATATAGCAAAACTTTGCTACCTTAAATACAACCTCAGGTACCTGATTATTTAGAAGATTGTAGATATACAAGGCGTCAGGGTGACCAGGGTATTTCTCTAGAAGGGGGGTAATCAACTGGTAACGGATGTCTCTATAGAATTGACAATACAAAAAGACATGCTCAATGGTTTCAATTGCACCCGCATCGCAAGGACAAAGGCAGGATTCATAGGGCACTCTCTTGAACCTACCTTCCAAGACTGCTGTGGACAGGGCATTGAACCGGGCCAAGGAAAAGGCTCTCCTAAATTTAGGCATTGTGATTTGGGACAGATATACTGCTGGTGAAGTAACTCGAATTTGTTTATTGGCTACAATATGTTTGGGGAAAGCAGCGGTTTCTAGCTGGCCTACGATATCTAACAATCTTTGTTTAATGGCCAGTTTTGCATGGTCTAGATTTAATTTCAAGATGGTATCCCTAGAGAAACCCAGTGTGTTCAGTTTCTTAATTATTGCTGTTTCTGATAAAGACTAAGTAAGTAAGTAAATAGACCAGCACGGATCACTCCCAATCATTTCTAGCAACATGTTGCTATTAGTCTTGGGCTCTTTAATGGGGATTATGAAATGTATGTTGTAAATGCTCTAAATTAAGTCTGAGATCCTGCCTTAAAACTGTAAACATCCTTTGCAGCCAGGAAGCACCCCAACCAAAGCATTTCCAAGACACTGAATCAGGGTTCTGGGAAATTACAGCACACTCCTGGTTGCAGGATGCCTTCAGAACTGGCAGCTAGAGACTCTGGGGCCATCTACACAGTAAAAAAAAAAATACATATGGCGTTCAGAAGATCGATCATGTGTACACACAGCCGTTTGGCTGCATACATGTCTTTTGGAAGGGGGGCTAGCGAATCCCCCATAAACTACGTGGATTCGGCATTCGGGAGGATCACTGAATCTCGAGCTAAAATTGATCTGTTTGTATTGTCAACAGTCTGTACACCCCGTTTGCATACATATGAAAAGGTAGTGTAATCTGATTGGCTAGCCAAGCACAGGGGGAGGGCTAGCAAAGAGGGAAATTGGGAGCGGCCGCCATGTTAGATTCCCGGCTGAGTGAGAGTCCGGTAAGTCCATGCAATGGAGATTTTTACATATATTTATTTTTATTTTACATTGTAAATAGGGAAACCGACTGTCCACAAAACAGGCACCTTTTAAAATAATAATAATTTAAAAAGCGGTGAGAGATTTAAAACCACTGCTTGGATCACTGGCTCCAGCCAGCTGGGATGGGGGGATCATACGGAGTTTGAGGGGGATAAAAAATCATGTAGGCAGATCATACTCATATGAACGGCTGTCTTTTCAGCTTTTTTACCCCCAAAATGGATTTTTTTCCCATCGTGTAGATGGGGCCTCTGTAGGGTCCTGCCATAACTGTTTGTAACAAGACACCCCATGACAAGGAATGTGCTCATTTGCCAGTGCCCTTAACAGCAGCGTTTTGGAAACATTTAGTTGGAGGCACTGCCAGGCTGAAAATTTAGCATTTTGGAGTCACAGCTTTGGTTGTTCATGACTTTAAATGTGAATCTCCAGCGGTTAAAATATCATAAATCCAGCTTACTATATTGTAATTGCCAAACAGGATACCAACCAATACCTTGGTTCCCCTCAGCTTTGTCAGTTCTTAAAGTAATATTGGGGGGGGGGTGTAGAGTAACATTTTATCACACTTGGTACTCAGGCAACATGGAAGTAGTAGTGGCGATTGTGATGAGGATGATAATGGTGGAACACAAACCCTAGTACCTGGATGGTGTAGATTATTTAGATCCGTTTCAGTCTGTTTTCAGCCCTGGTTGCTTAGAGGGAGAGGTGCCTAGAGTTTGAGAGGTGGTGCCACCAATAAGCTGATGAAACCCAATTCTATGTCTCTTTTCCACCAGATTATACTTCTGTGTGCCAAACCACTGCCTGGTGCTAGCAATAGATTGGCTGAATGTGAACAAATTAAAACTCAATCCAGACAAGGCACAGATGCTTCTGTTCAGTTGAAAGGGAAATCAGGCAAGAGAGATTCAGCCCATGTTGGATGAGGTTACACTGTTCCTCAATTCTCAGTTTTGCAACTTAGGTATTCTCCTGGATTCAGCCCTGAATATGGATGTCCAGATTTTGGCAGTAGGCAGAAATGCAATTACACATTTAAAACTACTGTGCCAACTGCATCTGTTTGTAGTGATGTCTACTCTGCTACAGTGATATCTATCTTCATTACATCTCATTTGGATTATTATAACACATTCTAGATCGGGCTTTCTTTGGAAAGTGTCCCAGGATCTCAAAATGTAGCCATGTTTGCTAGTTTCCCACTCCTTAAATGTATTAACTCCTTTTTTATATCTATTAAAGCATGCCCAAGTGCATTGTAGTCTTTATGAAATATTCTTCCATACATTTTCTAATTGTATTGGTATAGTAGTCCTATATGTATATAAAAGGTGGTAAAAGAAGGTCTGTCTACCAAAGCCACTACTGAGTAGAGACTAAAGCAAAATGGCAAACTCGGGTGTGTTCTAAACATTTTCCCCCCTGTTTCACAAAAAGCTAGAAGGCTGGTATCAAGCAGGTGCTTTAACTGGTGCTACCTGCTATTTTTTATGGACATGCAGCGCACCATATAAAGTGACAGAGACACCCTCACTGAAACACCAATTGAAGCAACATTGGCATTGTCCTTAAGGTGTGGTAGCACTGTGGACCATACCAGAATTGACCTAATTTTTTGTAATGGTGAAAGCCATTACAAAATCTGGTGATGGAAAAGCCGTGCTTTCAAAGTTCCAGCCCACCCTATAGCCATGGTGCAAAGGAGGTACTGGATGCAGTTGACAATGCCTGCAAGAACAGAGTTGAATCCAAAGCAACTAAACATAAATCTTCATTCAAGTATCCTTTTTTGTCATGCATGAAAAACTGCCAGGAACAAGGATATGCTGTTACTATAAAGTTATAAAGACTGAAAGGTATCAGAAGTCTTTTAAACCTACCGTTTATCTTTTCCCTCATTTATTTGTTTGAAGAAATAACCTGGCTTCAGAGTAAACCACTTACTGCAATTGTGCAAAATGTGTTCAACTGCACATCAGAATAATGCCTGGTCAACTAGGATGGAGAGAATATTCAAAATATTTTTTAAATGGCTGAAAATTATGTTTTGGAGTATTGAGAAATGGTGATGAGAAGAATCCTGGACTAATAAGAATCTTCACAGTTCAGGACTTATTCTGTGCAAAATTTGTATGTGGTTATTTTGCATAGAAATAAGCATTTTCTGCACAGAAAACAGCTTTTTCTGCATGGAACACAATATTTCAACACAATTCCCAAGCAGAAAATGCTGTTTTACAGGCAGAAAATCCTGTTTTATGTGGAAATCAGCCATGCACAACTTTAACACAGTATAGATCCACAATTACAGCATTTTTTATGCAGGAAATGGCATTTTCTGCACAAGAATTAATATTTCTGCATTAAAATATTGATTTCCATGCAGAAAATGTTGTTTCTTGCACAAAAAATGCTGATTTCAGCACAAAACAACAATGTGGATTTTTTTTTTCACAGAATAAATCCCAAATTGCAAATAGCCTTCGAAAATTATGTGGTTTTTGAAGACTTTCACACACTGGGAATAAAATTGTTGAAATTACTCACTGTTGCCTTCAAGAAGAAACTTAGGACTTTATCAGACCATCCAAATATGGCATCATAAGGATGCCTAAAGATCACAAAAAGGTGTGTGTACCAGACAACGTCGACCTTTCACAATCATTTCCAGTCCAAAACCCATCCTATTTTATTGTCAGCCCAAGCGATCAATTGATTCCCTGTGATGCTTTTGTGCCAGCATTGCCAGCGTTTGAATCCGCATGCCATTGTACTCATGTGAATGCAGTTTCAATGGCTGGTCCAGCGAGAACACTTCCAAGTGAGATCATGACATCCATGCAGGTGACATAGTTTTTATGACCCTCCAGAATTTACTTGAGACTTTTATAGTGTGTTTATGTGCTTTTTAAAATTTTAACTTTGTTATTTTAGTTTTTATTTTTGAATTTCCCATGTTATGTATTTTTGTTTGCAGGATTTTAATAGAGGAAGTGAACAGAGCTCCGTTCACTCCTTATTCATTGCTAGGGAAGCCTTTAGCATTGATAGGAGGTAAGTGTGACATGGGGAGTTCTTTTGCTGGCATAAAAATTATAGACATTATGCTTGCAAAAGAACAGGCTTAGGTGTGTGTGTGATAAAGTCCTTAGTGAAGATTGCATCCATAGGGCAAACTCAAACAAAATAGTGAAGGATTTGATGAAAATTTCTTAGTGGAAGAGGCATATCGTCATGGTCTCTCACCTGAAATGTTTGTGAAAGTATGACGTTTCCACTTGGTCGAAATAATTGAATAATGTGTAGCATTTTGTGTGATTAGAACAACTTCTTTGTGTAAAGTTGTGCCAACCTGCTTTCTGCTCTTAAAAAAAACAAAAAAACACATTCTATGTAGGTGATCTGGGGCAGTTGAGAGGGAAATAAAGTCGTTGTTGTTGCTGTTTTTTTAAAAAATGTAAGTAGATAGGGATTCCATTCTGCCAAGGATGGAAGCAGCTTTATTATTATTCTCCGACTTTTGCGTATGACACACTTTTCTAGGATAGAGTTTCACATCTTCAGTATTTTGATAATAGTAATTTATGTATTTATGAAGCCCATAGAGCTTTGAAAGCTTGCATCATGTGTTTTGCAGTTTGGTTGGCCAATAAAGTATCACTTCTTTTTGGATTCTGGAATTTATTTTGCTACATCGCCAATCCTTAAATGTGTTTCCAGTAATTTATGAAGTAACTTCAAGAGCAGAGGCAGCTGGTGGCTCTTTTTTTCTGTCCATTTTACCAACTTTCCTAGCAATGGTCCTTTTTCATTTCCTTTATCTGTTCAGCACGTTGAAATAATCTTTTTTCCTTTGTGGTTAAAAACAAGTTACTTGACTTCAGGTAAAGTCTGACCTCTTTTCCTTGATACCTATTGTATTTGTGCTAACTTAAACATGCACTGATCTGAATATGATGCGTTCCTCTTGAGTCATTTATTTCAAACAGAGAAGATATTAACAATACACGATACTTAGTAACAATATATACTAATTAAGCAGCTAGGCTTCCTTCAACCCCCTTATCTAAAGCTTGTATTATTTTGCCCTAACAGTTTTTGGGGGGCAGGGGGGAGGTTCAGTGTTGTTTATGACTTTCCACACAGATCAAGCTAAAATGTTAAAGGTGGCAAGTGCAGTGAAAAATTACAGCATGATTCCAGCAGAGTGAATGGATTTCATTTATCTGAATTTAAGCAAAGCATTTTATAAGGTCCCCCCATGATATTTTGATTAACAAACTGATTAAATATGGAATAGATGGAGACACCATCTGGTGAGTCCATAATTAGTTGGAAAGCAATGCACAAAGAGTTGTCACCAGTAGCCCTGCTTCAAATTGGAAGGTGGTCTCGAGTAGAGTGCTGCAGGTTCTCTCCTGGGGCTGACTCTCTTCAATTTTTTTAAATCTGTGATTTAGCTGATGATGTGGAGGGAATCATTATCAGTTTTTCAGATGCTACAAAACTGTGGTGAGATGGGGTGGCTAACACATTGGACGGTAATAACAGAATTCAAAAGGATCTAGATAAACTAAAAAACTGGACTGAAATTTTAAAAATGAAATTCAGTAGAGACAAATGCAAAATTCTACATTTAGGCCACAAAAACCAAATGCACAGGTATAGGATGAGGGATGCTGCTGTACTACATGTGAAAAGGATCTTGAGATTATTGTTGATCATAACTTGAACATGAGCCATCAGTGTGATGCTGCAGCAAAGAAGGCAAACAAGAATCACCTCTTCCGAACAGAAGAAGTACATGTATTTTTGTGCAAACAAATACAGTTGTCCCTTCACATTCACTGGGGTTTGGTTCCAGGACCCCCCGTGAATACCCAAATCCGCAAATACTCAAGTCCCATTATATGCAATGGCATAGCAAAATGGTGTCCCTTATATAAGATGGCAAAATCAAGGTTTGCTATTTGGATTATTATTTTTTTAAGAATATTTTCAAACCGTGCATACTTAAAACCGTGAATGCCAAATCCGTGAATGTGGAGGGACAACTGTATTCCTGAAACGAGTACCAATGTGGGAAGAATTTCACAGCTATTGGGACACTTTTTCTCATCAAGGATGTCAGGACATCTGAGTTTCACCAAGAACATTATACTAGAACAGTGGGTCTTAAACTTTTCTTTACCAGGGACTCCCTTTAAATATTACCGTGGAGCCCAAGACTTAACTCAAGATTTAAAACAACAACAACAACAACAACAACAACAACAACAACACAATAACATCATCCATTAAACCTTTGCTCAGAGGCACTGGAGGGGAAGGGAAGATTTTTTTCCTGTTCCTTCCTGCAAGTTTGTGGCCGGAGTGGATTGAATGGCAATGTTCAGGCCAAGCCAGACAGCCTGTCTTTGCATTGGCTCCTGTCCTGTGGCTACTCCACTGCAGGGAGGAGGTGGGCCAAGCAGCCTTCAAGCCTTTGTGGGCCCCCTGTGAGGACATCACAGAACCCTGGGGGTCCCCAGACCACAGGTTAAGAATCACTATAAAATAATATTATGCTAGAATATTATACTAGACTATTAACTAGTATTCTTTACATCCCCTGGTAATCCCCTGGTGAGAATTTTGTTTCAGATCATCAGAATGTATTAAATTTTGAACATGTGAATGTGGGAACTAGTGAGTCTGAAACACTTGCCTATTCTTTCTCTGATTTCAGAGCTATATACAAAACATATATAAAATATGGCAGCCAGGTTGATTACTGGTACTTCCTGTAATGACCATATAACAACGGTCCTGAAGTCCCTTCACTGGCTGCCAATTAGTTTTCGGGCAAGGTACAAGGTGTTGGTTATTACCTTTAAAGCCCTACATTGGGAGCAGAATACCTAAAGGATCGGCTTCTTCCGATTCGTCCATCCCACACACTAAGGTCCTCACGGAAGAATCTACTTCAGCCAAAAAAATCTAGGCAAACATCGGTGAGCCAGAGGGCCTTCTCCACTGTTGCTCCAAAACTGTGGAATGACCTGCCAGAGGAGATTCGCCACATCTCTAATCTTATAGCCTTTATAAAGGCTCTTAAGACCGATCTCTTCCAGCAGGCCTTCCCAACTTAACTCCTCTCCCTGCACAAGGTGATCTACATTACTCTGTCCACCAATTATCTCCCTTTTTAAACTTTTGTATTCTTGTTTTTAAACTGTGTTTATTTAATTGTAACTTTAGTATTGCATGGGGGGGTTGGGAAGGGACTAATTTTGAATGTTACTGTGTTCCATGTGTTTTTACTGTTGTAACCTGGCGGATTCCTTGTGATTGGATGGGCTATTGATAATAATAATAATAATAATAATAATATTTTCAATTTTTGTGAACATATGCCCTCCCTTCTTGTACTTTGTAAATATAGCCTAAATGCCAGGGCTGAAAGTGAAGCTAAATAAGGTGTAGTTAGTGCTTAAGGGTATTTATGAAAGCTTCTGTCCCTGTATCTATTTACATGTTGTCCAAATCCTTGTGAGATTTGCTGGAACCAATCAGAAACAGTGATAGATCCAAACTAGCAACATTCTGAACAATGAGTTGTAGGTCCAGGGCCTTCCCTAGAACAACACAGAGTGTGTGCTTAGGGAATTAAACCTAAACTTTTAGTTACAAACAAAGAGGTTTGTTTTCCCAGTGTGACATGCTGTGAGAAAAAAACAACCTGCTCCAGAATCCCTTGGAGTGTCAAACCCCATTTCCTAGGTTAGACCATTTTTCACCTTCTTCAAACGAAGCAGTATTTTTTCTGCTTCTTTTGTGCAGGAGGGAGGGTGTATTTTTTGTACAGAGTTTGGAATGGAGGGGTACATCTTATCATTTCCAGTAAAAGTCTGGGGTTGCTGAAGACATTAGTGATTCCTTCCTTCTATCCTTCCTTCCTTCCTTTTTGTAAAATAACTGAAAAAGGCAATACCTCCCCATCCAGAAAAATTTCTAGCTTTCAGCCACTCCATAGGTAGCCTTTCTGGCAGGGAAAGACGGTGTGAAATCTTGAATGTTCAGTCTGCATAGGCTTGCAAAGCCCTATCTCTAAATGGGGGAGAGAAGAACTTTTTAAATATATATATATATATATATATATATATATGGGCACTTGCTGAGAGTTGGCAGGAAACACACTCTTTTTGCAAAACACATTCGTGTAAACTTTTCTGTAAACTGGAAACCTGCTGAAAAAGGGATGTGGCAGCAGGTATTTCCCTGCCTGCAAAGGGAAGGAAGCTGGTTGGGCTTTGACACAAGTTTAGCTATCATCTGAGCTAAATTGAATAGGTCTTTGACACAAGTGGGAATGAACAAAAGATGCTACATATAACATGTGAACTCCAGTCACTTGCTTTCAAACGACGATCAAGGGTCCATTGGGCTACAAAAATATAGTGATTTGATTCCAGTTTAACTGCCATGGCTGCATAGTGTGAAGGGGCTTCAGCATAACCATCTCCATATATGTTTCCAAAAAGGGGAGGATGCTAGTTTACAGAGGTTTACTTAAACGTCACTACTTGAGTCAAATGTCTAGGCTTGTGGCTTAAAAGCAGAGCATAAAATTTATGATTCTCCAGAGAAAGAAGCCAGATAAATAAAACTTTAATGTGAACTTTTCTATTTATTAAAAAAGTTTAGAGTCATATTAGCCTATAACAGTTTGGAAAAAAATCAAAACATCAATGGGATTTCATTTATTAGGACTGATAACAAAAAATAGAGAGAGGGCTATAATATAGTGAGCAAACATTGTAGGACTCATCTTCAGGTTGGATGTTAAGATAAACAAAATCAGCAAAACAGAGACCCGTGTAGAAAAGTCCCAATATGCAACTTCAAAACCCCAGAATTAAAACACTGAAGGATTAAAGCATAAATTAAAGAGTTAATATCCCAATGCTTGAATCTTTATGTACCTTTTAATTTATTTTTTATCAGATAATGTTGAGTGTATGGGAAGATGTTATGGGTTTTTATTGCATTCCTACCCCACCCCCACCCAAAAGATGTTTGCATCCTGATTGCAAAAAAAATCATAGTGAGGAATATGCCTATGAAAATGTATAACTCTCTTTGCCCTAACAAATCATTTTGACTTCTAAATTAATTTGTTTGCAAAATGGGATTGTAAAAGCTTTTCTCACTTCCTCAAATTGGAAGGAAAACAGGGAGACATTGAACTGGTTTTAATATCAGGTTGTGCAAACTAATTACATCAATGTTTATCAGTTTCATCTCACAGCAAGTAGAGATTTTAGCTTAGTTTTTATGGCATTGTTATGTAAGTGTCTGGATATTTTCTTCGTTCCAGTATGTTAAAAAAAAAAGTCAAAGTTTTAATCTTCATCTAAATTCTACAGCATTCCTGATGCTTTTTGCACACTCTGCAAATCTTCAGATATCCAATAACCACAGCAATTATTGAGGAAATTGTTCTGTGGCAAAACACTAGGGCAAGTTGATTGAATTACTTTCTTCTAGATTGATCTGTCCATAAGAATGTCACTGCAAGAGATTAAATCTGTTTTATGTGAGAAGCACCTGTACATACATCACCATTCTGTGTTCTTTTTTTGTTGTCATCTGAAATGGTTGGTTGGTAATAGGTAAGGTGATTCATCATTATCTCTAGTGCCTGGGAAATGGCCCAGGTTGACTTCAGCTGAAGTGACCTATTAGAAGCACTTTAGGATTTGTGAACTTGAAAATATCACGATGTGAGGAGGTTTTTCTCATTACAAATACCACAGAACCATTTGATAGTATCCCTTCCCCCACCACTACTGCTGCTGTCCCCAAAGATTAATGTTGGCACCTAATTTTAATGTTTAATTTATTTTATTAGCAGAAGAGATATCTGTTAATAGAAGTATTCTGTTAATCCACAGCCCGTTTTGGCATTGTTAACCAACACCATATCAGTATAGATTTAAAAATGAAT